>JACVBY030000434.1:0-727278 GCA_017589505.3 Metroxylon sagu | reverse complement strand
TGCAACATTCTTAAAATATAAGGGACTAAACTATAACAAATAAATGCCTGAGAGCCAAAATAAATTTTGAGTGAAAATTTAAGGATAAAAAGTACATTTTATTTAAATTTTAATTATATTAACTTTGATGAAGCTTCATTTCTTATTAATATATATTAGGTTGGGCTATTGCACCTTGTCCTTCTCATACGAGGCATTATATATCCAACATGTGATGCATGATGAGTTTTTCAATAAGTTGCAATGGAAAGTAATTCATTAGTTAACTCTTAGGCAATGATTCAAGTCAATGAATGTAATTTACAATCTTTAAAATGCTTAGATACTAAATTTAATTTTGTTAACTACTTGATGCATAGGATAAGAGCCTCTAAATCATATTTTTTTTGCATATTAATATTTTAAAAATTATAAATTACATCCAATAACTTGAGTTATTAATATGAGATCTTCATCATTCAATTTAGACCTAATTGGATATGATTAAAAATTCTTTCAAGTAAAGTTAGATCAAACACCCACATACTCTCTCTCTCTCTCTCTCTCTCTCTCTCTCTTTTTGTATCTGTATGTGTTTGTGCGCATGCATGCATGCACCCATGGGTTTGTATGCTTGAATGCATGTACACATACATACAAGCTAATCTTGTATAATTTGCACTTATGTAGAGCACCCATATGCGATCTTATATGTTGCTCTCCCTATCTTTATAGTGGGGTCCTCATGATTTTTTCTCCATTGAAAACCATCCAAGACCCACAAGGCACGTTCAGCTTTACGCTTTCTAGTGTCCAGATTCACATGCTTAGTATTAAGTAAATTTTTTCATAAAAGATGCATAGATTAGGAAGGTTGTGCTTAGAACCATTAGTTTTTAAGAACCTAAAACCGTTGTTATAATCATTATTATAAATTTGATGAACAAATTTGAACCAAAAGTTTCTAAAGTTTCTAAATTTGATGATCTTAGCAATTGGTTTTTAAAGTTTGATCAAATGATAATTCAGTTATTCACAATGAAAAAAAATATATCTCTTATACAACACAGTTATTCACACATACATGCATTGCCTCAATTTGAACCATAGTATAAATGAAAGCTCATATAATATATACACACAATTTGGTTTGATTTATATTGGTTTTTTAAAAAATCAAGCGGAAACTAAATCGGCTTTTCTTTTTTAAACCAAGACCCAATTGAGCAATAAAAAACTGATCAAGGAACTTGAGAAGTAGTTCCTCGACTACTTTATCATTGGCATTGCGCACAAGAAGTCTAGTATGAGCCTATTATCCCTGAAGTAATGTAGGAGCAAGCTGTTTTACGATTCTGTCAAATACTTCAATGATAAGATGTTTGAAGTTAAATACCTCCAATAGTCCATGGCTATTGCTTTACTGATGCACGGTCTTCTAAATTCATCCAACTTTTTACTCGGTAAAAAGAAGCCAAAGAACATGTTCAAACTTCTAAACAAAGCAGAAAAGTACATCAAGACCAAGAAATCCTCTAAAGGGAAGTGTAAGGCCAAGAAGAATTAAAGAAAGCCAAAAAGAAGTGAAGGTATGAGCTTGAGCTACAAAGGCCAAGGAAAACACCTTGATAAGAAGGTAAGTACACTTGGCTTAACACCCTAAGGTGGTAAATCCTGATGGAGATTCACAACAAACCCTTCCCCTTATGGCTTAAATTAGTGAGATGGAAGCCGAAAATAGGGACAGGAGCAGATACTACTACCTCCACCGAGACCATGGCTATGATGCAGAGAAATACTGACACCTACCGGATGAAATCAAAAGTTTCATCCAAAAAGGTTACCTTGGGAAATACATCCGAGATATTAGAAGCACCTTTAAGAGGTCAAAAAGTTGAGGTGAACAAAAGGTGCTGAAAAAGTATAAGGATAACCAATATCCTATAGTAGAAGTGATCCATGCCATCTCTAAAGGATTAATTACTGGGGAAGTGATCCTACGATGATGACCTATAAGAAGTTCAATCCCCCTATGATAATATATTGGTTATCTTAGGTAAAGAGGATTCTAGTCGATAATGAGAATTCGATTGATATCCTCTACTTTGATACCTTTAAAAAAAAAAGATTAATATAGACCACTAAAGCCTTTTAGCACTCCATTAATTGACTTCTCTAAAGAGCCAAAACTTTCCTCTTTGAGACAAAGAAGGTCAGTTCACCTTGCCTAAGAGTCGACCCATGTGAAAGTGCCCTCCAAGGCCTATCCACTCTGCTGAAGAGTTGACTTGTCTAAATCTTCAAGGCCCATCCACTTTGCTAAAGAGCTAACCCGTTTGGAAGAAATTTTCAAGACCTATTCACTCTATTAGAAAGTCGATCCTTCTGAAACAACCATTTAAGACTTATATACTCCATCAGAAAGTTGACTTATTTAAAAGAACCCTCTAAGGTCTATCTGCTCTACCAAAGAGGCAACCTTGCTAAAAGAACCACCAAGGTCCATCCACTGTAATAGAGAGCCAACTCAATTAGAAGAAATTTTCAAGGCTCATCTACTTCGCCGAAGAGTCAACCCACTTACAAGAACTCTTTGAGGCTCATTTGCTCTGCTAAAGAACCAACTTGATTAGAAAAACTCTCCAAGGTCTATTTGCTCCACTAGGGAGCCAACCAATCTAAAAGAACCTTTCAAGACCTATTTGTTCCATTGAAGAGCTAACCTATTTATAAGAATCTTAGAGGCCTATCCACTCGTTAGAGAGTCAACCCATCTAAAAGAGCCCTTCAAGGTTCATTTGCTCTGCTAGGGAACCGATACACCTAGAAGAATCCTCTAAGGTTCATCCACTCTGCAAAGGAACACACCCAATTAAAAGAAATCTTCAAGGCTTATTCGCTCTATCAAAGAGCTAAAGAAGAATCCTTCAAGGCCCATCCATTCCACTAAAGAGCTAATTCATCTAAAAGAACCCTTCAAGGCCTGTCCACTTTGTAGAGAGCCGATCCATCTGTAAGAAAGCCCATTCATTTCACTTAAGAGATAGCCCATTTGAAAGAACCCTCTAAGACCCATCCGTTCAACTAAAAAGTTGACCTACTTGGAAAACCCTCCATGGTTCATTTACTCTGCTAAAAAAGCTGATATGATCTAATTAGAAGAACTTTCTTTAGAAGAAAAAGAGCTAGTCTATTATGCCGACCTCATTCAAACCAACTAAGCTCAAAAGCTTCTCTCAACTTGACCAAACAGCTCATATGCCAACCTCCTAAATTAGTCAAACAACTTAGATACTAACCTCTCTACTCAACAGGACTTAAAGCAGCTTAAAATCCTGTCTCTCAACTTGGCCAAATAGCTCGGATACCAACTTCCCAATCCGACCAAATAGCTCAGATCTCTTAGCTGGTTAGGATGCCGACCTCTTAGTTTGGTAGATCCATATGTCAACCTTCTTACTTGGCAAACCAGTTTGGATGCTGGTTTGACCCAGGAAGAGCTTGATCCATCTTGGTCGATCTTGGAAGCTCTCAGCTTGGGGCTTTTATGCTTTAACTTAGATTTAAGCCAACCAGCATCCAACTTAAGAAAAGAAAGCTAGCAACTCGAACAAACTCTCTTTCGTAGAAAAAAAAAGGGCTCACAACTCGAAAGACCTCGCCGCCTAATAATAAGAAGCCAACAAAGCTCACATCCTTCATCATAGAATGAGAGAAGCTTACAAGTTCAGAAGAACTTACCTCGGCCAAAAGGAGACCATGTGTTCTAAACAAATCATTGTTGGAAGGCTATTCAACTACTTCCTCACCCAAGCTATTCACATTGGCTTCGAAAGTAATGAGACAGAATTCTTTAACCTTCAACTAAAAGCTAAATGAAAACTTGGAGCACATCAGCACCACCAATAACATGATTGTTAGAATAATTGATAGGACTATTCAAAAGCACAAGACCGATAGGGTGACGGTAATGCATGCTTGATAAGACAAGATGCATACGTTTTTAAGAGGTATAAATGCCTACTTACAGACATCTAAGGCAACCATACCCTGAAATGAAAGCTTATTATGGTGAGGCACATAGTTCACTCAGCAAAATCATATGATCCTATCACTTTATAAAAGATCCGTCCATCGAAGAAAGGCGCAAGACCTTAGTAAGAGGATCTTTTCGTTCTGCATCTTCTTCATATTCCATCTCCTACCTTTAGCAAGATGGTACCTTGCTTTCTTTTATATATATATATATATATATATATATATGAATCTAGAGACTATAATATCAGTCCGCGATCACCCTTGCCCATCTCTTTACCGATTTGGGCATGGGAGGGTAGGAACTCTCGGCGCCTTTCATTTTCTTCTTCTCTTTTTGTAGGCTTTGTGGCTTGTGAGAGATGCCCGAGCTCAGCTCTTAGCGTCGAATTTGTTGATGACCTTTTTTCCGGATCATTTTAATTATCTACCGTGATTCGTGATGGTTTGTGTGGGGTTAACCGTCGCATTCGGGGATCATCGATGAGATCTTGTGTATTTTCCCCGTAGAGGATTGCAAGGAAGGAGCGGCGCCCAGCTCTATGACCCGCCGGTGCTATTATTTACTTCCCATTAATGATGAACTCTTCATGGTAAACTATCGAGGCTCATGCCATCGTCGCTATAAATACCCCACCGAACCTCCTCTCTTTTCTCGGGAACCCACACACACCATGAAGTCCAAAGCCCTTCTATCTCTTCTCGCTCCTGTCCAACTCCTCCAAGCCACCTTCTTCCTCCTCTTAGCCCTCACTCTAACCCTCAGCGCTCTCCTCTCCTCCACTTCCGCTCTCCTCCTCAACCAAAAGCTCTTGCTCGTCCTCTCTACGCATCGAGCCCTCCTCTTTTCTCTTCTTTGGTGCACTTTGGTTGCCCTCCTCGCCTACCTCTTGACGAGGCCTCGCCTGGTCCTCCTCCTCGACTACGCATGCTTCCAGCCGGATTCCGATCGCAAGTGTAGTTATGAAGTCTGCGAGTACTTCGTTCGGCGCAGCCGCCGCTTCTCGACCACCAGCGAGGAATTCATGCGCGGCATCTACCTCAAGTCCGGCCTCGGCGACGAGACCTACGGGCCGCCGTTCATCTTCCAGACCGACTACGAGGCCAAGCTCCGCTCCGCCGTGCAAGAGGCCAAGGAGGGCATGTTCGCCGCCGTCGACGCCGTCCTGTCCAAATCCCACGTCCCCGCTGCTGCCATCGACCTGCTTATCGTCACCTGCGGTATGTTCACCCCCTTCCCCTCCCTCGCCTCCATACTCGTCAACCGCTACCGCCTCCCAGACACCGTCGCCACCTATAACCTCAGCGGCATGGGGTGCAGCTCCGGCGTCTCCGCCATAGACCTCGCCGGAAGGATCCTCTCGGGCAGCCGGCGGGTCCGCTACGCCCTCGTCGTCGTCACCGAGAGCATAAGCCTCAACTGGTACTTTGGCGACAACCGTTCGATGCTGGTCACCAACTGCCTCTTCCGCGTGGGCACGGCGGCGGCGCTGCTGACCAACAACGGGGCTCGTCGGAGCGCCGCCAAGATGGAGCTCGTCCACGCCCTGCGGACCCACCACGGCGCCAACGACGCCTCTCACCGTGCCGCCTACCAGGAGGAGGACGACGCCGGCAACCTCGGCATCGCCTTGCAGAAGGACCTCATCCGCGTCGCCGGCGAGGGGCTCCGGGCCCACATAAGGATCCTGGCTCCCAGGGTTCTGCCGTGGTCCCAGCTGGTGCAGTACGCTTACTGGGAGGTGACCAGATGGGTGAAGCGGGGTGACCAGAAGACGCACGCGCCGGACTTCACCACGGCGTTCGAGCACATGTGCATCCACACGGGCGGGAAGGCGGTGATCGAGTCGGTGGGCCGGCTCATGCGGCTCGATGACCGGGTCACTGAACCAGCCCGGATGTGCCTTCACCGGTTCGGCAACACCTCCAGTAGTCTGGTGTTCTACGAGTTGGCCTATTTTGAGGCCAAGGGGAGGATAAAGAGTGGGGACCGGGTTTGGATGCTGGCTTTTGGAACCGGGTTTAAGGTTTGTAGTCTGGTCTGGAAGGCGTTGAAGGATTCGGCTATGGATACTGATAACCCCTGGAAGGACTGCATCCATCGGTACCCGCTTAAGGCTTGGTAGTTCAGGACTGGTTAAAAAAATAACAAAGTAAACAAAAATTAAAAAAAAAAAAAAAGAGAGTTAAGTTGGAAGGTTTAGAACTTTGTAAGAGTGAAACAGAGTGAAATGCAAGAAAAAGCTTGCTCTGATACTTTCATCTCTAAAGAGTTTAGGGATGATGGATTTGAAATAAAATGATGATGTTATGATTGCCGTATGGGAAAGCGTATGTGCATCCCAAAAATATTTTTTTTCAGAAAAAAAATATATACATATATTTTCAATGCAGATCAAATGTATCGTTTCGAGGATTAAATCAATGCCAACATAAAACAAGTAGAAATGATAAACAAAATTTAAAAAAAAAATTAAAAAGAGAGATAAAAAATACATATTAAAAATAACATCAAATCAAACGCTTATTCTTTACTATTTTTTCTCTCTCTCGACTCTTTTCAATCATATACTCAGGACCCAGCTATATACTTCTCAAATCCATTGCCGCTTTCTTTTAGCTCTCTAACAATATTATACATGCTTATATAAAAAGAAAAAACAGAATATTTTACACAACTCGGAATTCATATTTTTTATATATTAAGAAGCATATTCATATTGAATTTATTTTTCTATTTGCACAACAAACGAACACCATAAAATTTATCGAGATTAAAAATCAATTCTTATTTTAGAGAGTTGACGGTAACTTCTAACTAAAAGGGGCAGAACGAAGACGGTTCATTGCTGATTGGTGGTAGGCCAGTGTGAGAATATTTAAGGTTGTTCCCTTGCCCTTTTTATTATTACTCATTGCTTACGATAGTTCGTCTATAAATTGCACCCGTGCTGCTCTGTTTGATCCCTGAAGAAGAATTTTAATGTATTTATGCACGACAGCTCGTATCCAAGTTAAATTTTGTTCAGTTCCAAATAGGTTATACGACTTGCCTGCATGATTGTTAGAGGTCATCACATAGGGGACGCCTGATAAAAGGCATGCATCAGTGCCTCTCAAAGTCTGATGAGTACTTAAAGTGCTTATTCTCAAGAACTGTAGCACTTCGAGCTGGTCAAGCGTGGTATTTAATGTAGCAGAGCCAGAGAAAGACAATGGATACCCTGTTAACCATTGGTGGGGAACTCACAGGAGGAAACGTGAGAAAATAAAAGCTGGGGACAATGGAAGCACCTTGAATTTTAGCCAAATCTCCATTCTGCCGTTACCCTGGGGCAATGCACTAGAACGTGACTCATTGACTCTTAACGCCGGTACAAACATAACAATGTCATGGGATGTGACGGCTTCTTCAATAAAGGATGCTCCCATGTGTACTTGTGAGCTGGGTTGGGGTTATCACGGCTTTGCTCAGAACTAAAGCAACAATGACAGCAAAAGTTGGTGTTAAAAATTTAAATGTAACGAAATATGTTACTGATTAAAATCTTTGAAATTCTAGTTCAGCAACCAACCTATTTGAATCGGATCGATAGGATTCCTACTTGAGTTGGGTCATTAATATTCAAATAAATAATTTGATCTTAGACTTGGCAGTTCAATTAAGCTTGGTACATGTTATTCATTCTTTCCAGCTTTTGAGATCAATTAATTATCTATTTTAATTATTATTGTCTCCCCACATCTAAATTATGTTTTTAGAAAGCATCGTTATAAAATATTTGCCATCTATCTTTTATATCTAAATTTATATAATTATGAAATAATATTTTTTATGGATGGCTTTCCATTAATTTTCATATTTATTATACATTTTATTTTTGTATATATCTAAATTTATATGAAAATAAATATTTGAATATAAGGCCATAATTATTTTTAATTATATATTTATTAATTTAATATCATTTAAGTCAACTTGTCTGCATGATAGATTTGTTTAGATCATTGAAAAATCTGAGCAACTACTCTTAAACAATATGGGTGGCAGCCCAACAATTTTTTCTGTGAACCAACTCTTAGGATTTTTTTTTTTTTTTTTTTTTTTTTATTTTATTTTATAGGTGGTGGGGGGTGTAAATGAGGGAAAGTCTCATCACCAAAAAAAAAAAAAAAAAAGGTTAAAATTGAGAATATTTATTTATAAGAAAAGTAATAGATTATGAGGTAGATGATGAAGAGGAGAAAGAAAGATTGCACTGTATGTTGTTGTCCACTTCTTGTTGAGTAAAGGACAGATTTATCTGGTGAGCTAGAGGTTTTCCAAAATGAGCACCCATGCAATTGGTTGGGATCCTATCCAATCACGAGACGTGTCCAATTCAATCACTAGCTGCCTGCCTGTCTACTGGAAGACTGTGGACCTGGCATGTACCATCGTGCTTGCCCGTTTGAATTGGATTCCTTTAACGAGAGGTTCCAAACTTTAATGTATGTGATATACCTGGACCACCTAGTTGGCCGACATATCATAAATGTAGCAAGGACCTTTGAGAACGTTTGCTAGTATTAATCATACTAAATTGCCCTTTTTTTTAATTGTGCTGATTATACTTTTTAAAAAATGAAATAAATCACCCACATAAGTTTCATAGAAAATTTTATCAGATGATATAGATTTTCTAATATCCAAACAGTGTAGAAACTAGGAAAACCTTAAATAGTAATAATATTTATATTGGTGATTAATAGATATCCATAGAAAGATGTTACATAACATTGCTTCTTTTTCTTTTTTTTTTTTATTTCTTAAACCGAAAGCAGGCTCTTACAGAACATTGCTTTTTCTTTTTCTTTTTTTTTTAATCAAAAGCAAAGCTCAGCAAATATATGATGAGTAACAACTATTTAAAAATATTTTAATACTTTATTTTTTCCAAATCGGCAGACGACTAGAGGCCTATTTAGATTAGTTATTAAACTCAGCAAATATCTGATGAGCAACAACTATTTAAAGATTTCTTAATAATAAATTCAAATAAATTCTAACGTTTTGTTTAATATCAAAAGCTTTTAGAATAATTAAAACTGATCTCACATTCAAGTTAAGGCTAAATACGAAGTCAATGATTTAGACTTGCGAGTTAGGGATGAGGGTGACACACAGAAATCGTTGATTCATGAATGGCTTGCGATAGCTTGCCCAAGTATCTACGAGTGGATTATCTTCGCAACTTTTAGTTGAAACGGCCCCGTCATCCAACCATTCCTTTGACGGCACCTTCCACTCGCTCGACCGGCCGTCACCAGCACCCACATGGCCAGTACGGTGTTCTCGTTGGAACCATGGCTGTAATTGAGAGAGAACGGAAATAATTGGAGAGGGTGCAGGACGGTGGTTATTATTATTATTATTATTATTATTATTGATATGGGCATAATTAATAGTTATCATATAAATAATTAAAATATAATTAATATTAAACTAAAAAATCATAATGATAAATAAAATAATTTTTATATAAAATTTAATTCATTTGCTTGTTTTAAAATTTAAATTTTTAAAATTAAGTTTTTTAAATTAGAATATAATATAATATGTATATTAATACTTGAAATTAATCTTAAGTTTCTAAAATAAAATGATGCTTAAAATCCTTTATAAGTCAGAAGAAAACAGAGATGAAAAAAGAGAGTAAGATTGGTTGAAGAAGAGAAAAAGAGAGATTTAGAATTAAAAATTGAGAAGTCCTTAAAAGGTAACACGTAAAATCTAATTGTAGAGGATATAAAAAGACCGGTTTGGTCTTATTGGTTCGCACTGGGTTAATAAAAGTATTAATTTTTTTGATCAATTATATAATTAGTTCAACTAAAGAATAAAGCGAGGTAGGGCCTACTTCACTTGTTCACTGATCAATTTAGTTTGAGGTTAATAACTATGATTGAATCTAACAACGGTTCCTAAATAGCATTTTACAGCTTGAGTGTGATTGGCGAAAGAGATTTTGAGCCAAACTTTGAAAATGGGAAGCAAGGCAAAAAGATTTGCTTGCTTGATCGGGCTAGCAGGGCCACATTGTACGATTGACGTGGATTTTAGGAGCGGTGAAATTTAAGCAGGTCTGAGACCGACCGAACCATCAACATATTGTCGTCAGTTTCCACTCAAGGCTGGCATCAGTTGGGTGCTAATTTGCCTGAGACGTCGAAAATTTGATCGTTGACGGTTTTGCGTGGATGGGGTGGATTGAGTTCTCAAGAACAACCCCCCCCCCAACTGATGGGTTGCCCTTTGACCTGCCATGAGTCTAGCAAGCCAGAAGACATGAATGGAGACGAATTCCCCGCGTTGGAAATTGTCAGCGAGTCCGACTATCAGACGCTAGGATTTAATTAAGAGTATTAAATAATTCTGGATTTATGACATTCGGGGTCCACTGATGTTACCACATGCTCAAATGGTTCATTGGATGATGGAAAGGATCAGACCTTTTCAATTGCTTTGGCAGCATAATACAACCGATATTGAGTTCCACCTTTAATTTATCTGGCAGTATATATATATATATATATATAAGTTCGCGTAACCTACGATGACGAATTAGCATTGCGAGATCCCTTACAAAGGATCCAACTGGTCTAATGCCCCACGGCATCTCAACTACTCTATTGCTGTATGTACCATGTTTGTGCCGTGGACCATCTCGAGTTGCAGCTTTCAAACAAGAAATGTGGTCAGGTTAAAATATGGATAAACTCCATCATACAATCCAATCAAATAACAATATAAAATGAGCTCAAGAACATGATGAATTGATAGCTTCGCAAAATTTTAAGCTTCATGGGAGATAAAAACATTCTAATTTTTTCTTGAAACGAAATGATCCATCCGTCCTGATCTTTACCCACCAAACATCCTTGTTTAAATTCTTTTTCTTAAAAAATTATTTCAAAAACTTTAATATTTTATTTAATTATATATATATATAAACTTTAAAATTATATTTTTATGATAAATTATATCTATTTAAAATTGATACTATAATTATCAGTTTTATCCAAATTAATTCAAAATTATACTTTAGAACGGTTTTACCCGGATCAAATCAAAATCACTGGATAAGACAGCCGAGAGGGCGTCTGTCCCACCATACTTAAATGATTGACAGCTTGAACTGAAGAGCATTGCATAGAGATGCCTTCTTCATCTACGGATGTGAGCCTTACTTGAGCCTGCTGATGACCTGATCATGATCAACGAACACTAAAAAAAATATGGGGGCATGTGAAGGTTCAGCACACTGAGAATCTTAAGAAGCCCTTGCTGTATGACATTATGAACGATATGAACACACAAGCCAGGTGTGGGGTTACAAGTAAATGATTTCCTCTCCAGTGCTCATCAGAACAACACCTTTGGTGACAACAAATGATCGGATCCTCCACTGAAAGGAGATCCTGCGCATCAGTCATCTGAGAATACTCCTGTGTATTCAACGGATTATCAGAGAGCAAAAGAGCATCATGGCACCGCCGCCCTCAGGGAAATGGAATGGCCAAGTCTTCCACCGGTTCCTGAAAAATTGATAAGAGGAGCAAGGTGAAATGTAACCTGTGAAGTTTCTCAGAAGAGAGCTGCAGTCAAGCAACTCAACCACAAATTTTGAACAAACCAGAAAATGTCTAGCTTCCAGAAATCAATATCAATCAAGAACCAGAAGTATGAATATTAGCATAAAGAAGTGTACTGGAAAAGGAGAATCAGCTGGCCAGGAGACTAGTAATATTGGCAACATCCCACCGGCCACAAGAGTAAGCTGAATTTTACATGTTCTCTGCCTCCCTTGTGGGAAGATATATATGATATAATCTGGCTTTATGCAGATTGCAAGAACACTCATAGACCTTCAGCAACAGAAAAAGAAAAAGAAAAATGCAAATTTTAGTTGAAGTTTGAAATATTTCACCAATAGCTACTAGTGATTATAACCCAAGTTATTAAGCTAGAGTTCTGTGCTCCTCAGGCCCCAGTGCTGGTTGCAATTTCTGATGGACTGTGGCCCTTTTACAAAACAGCACTTGCACAGCACACTTGCCTGGTTAACAAAGCATTTGGACTTGAGATGACACAGTGCTGATGAAAGATAAATTCTTTAATGTTGAAATTTTTCAGTGCAGATGGCATGCCTTCACATCATTACAACCTCTTAAGAATTGAATAAGCAGTGGAAAGGTCAACCATGAAGATTGATACGAAAACCTGAAGGGGAAGTTGCCAAATGTATCACACTAGTAAAGTTTTTGGCAGTTGGACCAAGTGACCTGAGATTGATCACTGCCTTTCGCTATGGTTAAAAGGGTTGGGTTATTTCTGGGACTGCTATTCTCACTGTGTAGCTTATTGTCTACAGGCCCTTCTATCGCAAAAAAGGAGGAGATTACAGAGGCATCCATGCTACCAGGGTGGTCAGGAATATGCAGATGATCCCATAAAACGAGGGTGCTTGAATCAAATTTTTCCTCAGAAATGCCTTTCTGATTTTTTTTTTTTTTTTTTGATTATGAAATGCCTTTCTGGTTCCATGTTTTGAGTGTTGACCGGTGTTACCCTACCCACATTAATACAATACAGATGTTCACACTTAAAAAGTTTTCCCATGAACACAGATGGTTCAAACCATTTTCAGAACACTGCTAATATTGACATTTCATAAAAAAAGAGGTAAATTGTCTTAATTAAAACATTAGATCAAGAAAGACAAGGAACACTATCCTGAGAAGAGATTAAATAACCCAACACCCCAATAAAAAGTTATCATGTGTTTTCTGATTCCAACAAGGAAAAAATTGAAGCCTTGTCACAGACTAATTCAACATAAGTAGCACCGTCCTATGAGGAAGCTATTCTTCATCAAGAATGGGCTATGGTGTTTATGAAAAGCCACCTAACTAAGGTGGTGCACTTTGGTGATGGGTAGGGAGGATTTTAGTTGTGGGAGGGCTCCTTTATGTAAGTTGTGTGGATAGGGACTCCTTTGGTTCATACTTGGTTGCAGGGTTGGTTGGGTTCTCTACCTTTCTTCTCCTTCTTCTTATTCTTCTTCTTGTTCTTGTTCTTCTCCTTCTCAAAGAAATTAAGAGAAAAAACAACAATTTAAAGGAGTCAAGTGGTGGGATTATAGTTATTCTAGCAAGCATGGACCTCAAGCATAACTTGTATCATATTTTCACATGCATTTATCAAAATTATGAAAATCGTTTTTCTAAACTATATGCTGAATGTAGGGATCAAGAATTTAGGTCCTGTTGAAGCAAGATAGTACCAAATTGTTTCGATAGGAAGCTTGAGCAGACATGCGGGATTCCGATGCATTAATGGGTCGGTATGTCTTGCCCATCCCTATGGAAACTGGTCGAGATTGGCAAGGACAAGGATTGGTTTGGTTAGTACTAGGTGAGACTTAATCAAGGCTACTTGATTTCTTTTTTAAAAGAAAAAACAAAAAAAAACACAAAAGAGAAAAGCGGGGAGCCATGGTCTCTTTCTATTTTGCTTAGCGTAGGGTGGTGCAGGGGGGGGGAGAGAGAGAGAGAGAGAGAGAAAGAGAGTAATCCAGAGGGAGGGTGGATCCAGCCTCTGTTTTCATCAATCCAGTCTCAACATTGAAAATCTACTCAAAAATATATCTATGTTCACTCAAATACTTATTTAAACTAAAAAAGAATAAATAATAATAATAATAATAATAATAAAATAAAATTTTGGCATCCTAGTATGGCATCGGACACAATATCATCCAAAGAGTTGAGATGGCAGTATCTTAGTACTGCCCAGATTGAGGACAAAATCAGCATTACACTCTATACCTGTATTTTAAACATTGGTTAAGGGTGATTGTGCATGCGGTAGAGAGGATCGCAAGAGTACTTGGGGGATGGCAATTTTGTTGCCACTCACAATAGTGGTGTCAATGCACCATCATAATTGGATTTCTTTTGTTTATGGTTGAAAGTTCAAGAGAAGAACAGATGGGGGTATTATCAAAAATTTCAGATATCACGCAAGTGTAGATTAATTATGAAAATGGCAGATATACTATATAGTCTTACCCCATTTCATTGCACACAATGATTTGATATTAGTAATGATGAGCATGATGAATAATAATTATCCTGCATAATTAACTAACAACCACTAGTTGCCTACCTTCAAAGCAACAGACACATAGCACACTATTAGCAACAGGCACGTAGCACATTGTTATCCTTATCGCCTCTATGACCATCAAGGTCCTATACCCACTTTGCCTTGGTACTACACAATTCTCATCAAGGAACTTTCAATTAGGTACTTATACTAAAAACCAATTAACCTATGGAACCATTATTGTACCATTGATTTTAACTTATCCTTTTGTTTTTTCCTCTGAATCTTCAATAATCTGTATTATTAATTACAGAATTTATTTATGATTACTAAACTAGGAAAAAATCAGTCCTAGCAGGACCATCATGGTCACCAGCTAGCCAAAATGGTTTCAAATGAAACAATTTCAGTTATCAGCTCAATGAAACATTAAATTTGAAACAATAATTGGAAGACTTCCCAGTGTACTGTAAAAAACATCAGGAAAACAAGATATCAATTCTGCCATGATATGGTACCCACCACCTAAGAAAGCCTCAGAGAGCTTGTGGATATGCTGGCAAGTGAGAAAGCTAGTTCCAGTTGCTCGGAAACTCAGTATTCATAAAGAAATCCTCAATGCCAATTGATGCTACCTTACATAGCTACCCAAGTGCTCTAACCATGACCAACCTTTGCCTTTTTTTGTAATCAAGAATAGATCCATTGAACCCAAAATCAATAAATAAAAGACGATGAGAAAAAAGATCATAAGGGCAACTTTAACATATATCATTATCGATAAAACATATGACTAGATCAGCTAGCATGCAACTCCATCACCAAGTTAAGAGCTTAAGCATCTTGAATGCCAAATCAGAAAGCTCCAAACCAATTCTTCAAGGTTCTGGCACTACTCTCTGAGAAGTCTAATCACACATATTGAAAACGACCTTTTGTTTTCACCTCATTATAATTTAGATGTTAGTTGAACTAAATAGTCCGATGGTCATGGTTTATATCTCTAGCAATATCACACCACCTTTAAATAAGATGCGCAGACTGTATGCTTTCAATACCATGTGATTAAATATGTAAAAGCAATAGACTCGAGATAAGATTGAAAAGATACCTTTAAGAAAACCAATATCAGAATGGCTCCACTGAAACCTTCAGAGATGATTGTCAAATTCCCATCTTTATCTTCATCAATATCATATGTTATCAGATAAATTCATTTCTATGCCAACAATGAGGTAAATGTATCAATGAAGAACAGAATGTCCAGGGGCCCCAGGAAAGGCATACAGCAATGTGAGCACTTGTCGAAATCCATGATAAAAAGCTAGCAAGTCGTTACAGTTCTAAACACCTCCCAGCCAGCTCTTCTTATAGCATATTACTGAATGAAGCATCTTTTCAACTGTGCCCAGCTACCCGACTCTGATCCCTGACTTCAATCTTACAATGCAGACCGGCGCCCTCAGGAAGTCCTAAAGGTGGGTTGTTACATGAGCAATTATCAACTGTATAAAGCTCCCAGTCCTTTATGCTGCATTTTTGCAAGGCAGAAACCAACCTCGGTCTTCCAATCTCAGGCGGATACATCCCATCAGGGCTAACAAGCACAGCTCCGGTATAAGACAGCCCAGCAGCCTGAGCAGCGCCATGATAATGAAACAAACCCCAGCTGAGATCATCGCAGACATCTATTATGGTCCAAAACTCTTTTGAAACTACACCATTGTCTAACACACTGAAGGAAAATGTGCCTGGAACATTTGCTCTCCTTACTCGATACCTTCTTCTCCTCCAGACCAGTTTCCCTTCAAGGGTCCTGACTTGAAAAACTGGCTCATACCAAAATGATCCCTTAGCCTTTCCCCTATAGAAGAGCTGGTACTGACAAGGAAATTGGTCATATGCTGGATTTTGGCCTGCTATGACCCGCCAACTCCAATCCAGATCACCCAACCAACCAATAAAGAGGTCTTCTGCAATTTCATGGGTCAAAGCCTCCCCTCTGAACATGGATAGAGGAGCAACAGAGGGCTTGCTTGGGATTTCGGCATCCAATTCGAGACAATTGTTCTTTTGCAACACACAAAGAGAAAAGGCCTCCAGATTTGGGCTCTCATAGGAGGCAATGCAGAGATAATTGCATACCTGATCTGTTGGAGAGCAGGTATTCAAACACTGAAGAGCCTTCCTACAGTTGGGATCAAGCAGACAGTTTAGTAACTGCGAGCCACAATTTTTTATCATGCAATTAAGAGTGGAGAGTCCCTTGGCCCTCAAGTTCTTCAGTATTGGGACAGGTTTTATGTAAGCGTTAATAATGACAAGTAAACAAAATCTAATATCATCAGAATTATGCCTCTCCCAAGCATCTGATATGGTTCGAACAACTTCTAAGGATTCTTTTCTGCTTCTTGATTTTGCAAAGATGGCTAGTTTACCAAACATGTCTTCCTCTCCTTTTGTTCTAACATATGATCCTCCTAGTTTGTTTCCCATGGCTGGAGATGATTCAAAGCAGATGACATTTGGAATGCTTGCAATGCTTGGCTGGAGCCATTCAACTGATTCTTGATTCTTGATTGCAACGTTGACCAACATATCAGAATGAGCTAGTTCTTTTCTGAGTTTTTCACAGTTTGTAACATTAGAATGAATAGACTTATCACTAAATACAAGCATTTCAAATCCTTCATCCACCCACTTCAGCCTATTTGCCTGCAACAAGATGCAAGGTAAAAGAGGCGGTCATCAGCAAATTGAATTCCATCCTTACTCTAACTGCCATCTTTAGGTCCATCACACAGGAAGAAGGATACTCTTTTTAGGCAGCATAGCATATGACATATATCTTTATATTCGCAATCATTCAATACAAGTTGACCATGTTGAAATGTATGAAAACATCCGCCATAATATTGAATTGCAACCAAAGCACAGAGATTTATGCAATTTCACAGATTCATAGAAAAAGATGAAGTAAAATGCATCCATGAGTTAACAATGCATCCATTGTCATAACAACGGTCCAAAAACAACTCAGAGGATCAAAACTACAGCATATTGTTTTAATGACGTCAATGTTTGATGCATGGAAAATTATGAGATCCTCTAATTTTTCTCAATTTTTTATGGGATCACCTCAATTTTGTCTTCAGTTGTTTGATTTCAGGCTTGAGACCTAGCTTCATTGGGAAATTTATTAGCCATAGATCAAATAATAATGGGTTTTGCTAAATTCCTAACCATAGGAAAAACTATTTTGGCTGGCCAAAGTTGTAAAAACTAGAATTTTGGTTCCAAGAATTGACCAAAAATTAAGTATAAGGTCTCCCCCATCCCCACATTGGCTACAGGATTGTCTCCTTCACGAACTATTAAGGGTTGTTCGGTTGCAGAAAATAAGGGCTGTTTTCTGAAGAAATTTTTCCATAGGAAAATGGGATGTCATATTCAAATGTAAAAATTTTTCAAATAGAGAACTGGAAACCTCTGTGTTCCAGTTCTCCAATTTTATATTGAACCTAGGAAAACAATTTTAACTTGTTTTCTATTGTTCTCCGTTTAAAAATGACACCCATCCTCCCCGTGTTTCTCAATTTGGAAACCACCGGTTTCCAACCAGGTGCTTGAGACCCTCAACTCTCTCTCACTCTCTTTCTCTCTCTCTCTCTCTCTCTGGCTTAGGTTTTCTTCTTGCCAAACGGTCAAGGAAGAAAAATCTCTCGGATTTTTCGATACCCTGCGGTGGAATGCTCAGAAGCTTCGTTGGATAGAAAAGGAGAGCGCTGCTGTTCGCATTCGGATTCTCCACCATGGCGTCCCAGGGGAAGAAGCTTATCAACGATCCCAATAGTTTGTCCCAATTCTTTCTCAATGAACCCAAGTGCTTTATTGATTTTTTTCTGATTTTTACAAGCTCAATCCGTATCTTCTTGTCCTTGGCGATTCCTTGCCTTTGTTGCTTGCGTATCTGCTCGCAAGCATTGGATTTGTGGTTATCTTTTATCCCTCTAATGAGCGAAGGCAAGCTGCTATTCTAATGTAACGACTAATGTTCGACTAACTACAGCTTCTTCTTCTTTTTTATCTTCTTCTTCTTCTTCTTCTTCTTCTTGATTGTAAAAATTTCAATGCTGGCTATGAGGCACGAACCCTGTTCAACTAACCATACAATCTGTCACTGAAGTAACCTCTGACTTCTATCAGGGCTGCTTCTGAACTCCAATCATATGGCTTCAACAAGGGGGAAAAAAATGAAAAGAAACATAAGATCACCAATTTTAAAACCTTACGATCAAATAAATGATTTAAATATCTAATGACCATAGCATCGAACCGAACGCAGCGTTCCCTCACCGTATGAAGCATGACCTGCTCCCAGGGAGCATTCTTTAGCGGGCTGACGCTTCCTTCCCCCACCACAGCGACGATCCTCACCGATGGAGCTGGACTCGTCTCCTCTCCCATAAGAGCTCGAATTGGCGCCCGGATCCGAGTCCCGAGAACCGTTCTCCGGCGAGATGGAGAGTGAAGAGCGGTTCCGAGGCCACCCAGAAGCCTGGTGGCGCTGGTCCACTTGCTAGTAATCGAGGGGGGGCTTAGACGCCGGGGGGACCGGAGAAGAGAGGCATCGAGGGCCGGCGCACTCGCCATGTTCGAATGGCTTGGAAGGGCCGGGAGGTCGGCGCTCCGGTGCCCTTCCTTTTGGATGGGCTTGAGGTGACGACACCACCGATACCTTTATTTAGCGTTCCAATAAAACTTAAAACATAGCGCTGATTTTGATTGGGTCAGCTGCCCAATTGATCGTCGCTCAATAAAATAGATGTTATATTTATTTTAAAATTAATCCAACCTCTTGATTTGCTAAAAAGTAATTTATTATTGCCCAAGCATTCGTTAAGGCCTGAATATAAAAACTTAGTTCACATTGCTGCTGAAATTATGTGGGCTTGCTCTTTCTTCTAAAACTTAGATTTTTTTTTTTTTAAGATGACTATTTCTCTTATTTGATATGATAATATTTTTATTATTTTTATTACATTTAATCTAATTTTTCATACTTCTACAAAATATAGAGCTTGACTATTACTTATCAAAAAAAATGGCTTACAAAGATTTAAACATTCAATTTAATTTTACTATTAATCAATTACGCAACTTTCTAACTAAGAGTTTTCATCCTAATTGTGTATGTTATTTTGAGGATAAGTTTAGCATTCAAATTTGCACATTTAATTTAAGAAAACGTGCTAGCAAATTTGATTCATATAATAGCAGAATATAATTTGAGCGCTATTTAATTCATACAATCATAGAATATATTAGGATGATATTAGATTTGATTTATATAATAGGGAGATAAGAATTGATTATGTTTTGATTCATAAGATCATGGAACATACAGCCATTAGTTAATCATAAGATAGAAGACGTTTTATATCCTGATACAAAGGCTTTCTTGTTTTATTATATTTTAAATTTAAAGTTTAAATCTTGTAATTAAAACAATTAGGTCAAGCTTCCCGTACGTAAAACATGCCGACTACGGTTCCAGAATCTTTCCTTCTATGTTCGATGGCATCGGCAAAGATGCCCATCTCGAGCTCCTCGGCAAGCCGTCCCCGATCTGGCGATCTCAAACCCGACGGTGAAGAACCCTCCAGCCCCGAAAGCGCCCGGAGATGAAAGATACATTAGCCCCGTTCTTGATATTCTTTGAACCAAGGGACTCCGACTCCGAAGGCAAGGTCGGAGTCGAGAGCGAGCCGGAGGACACCAGAGAACCCACCGAGGAGGAGAAAGAAAAAGAAAAGGTCGTCGGCGTTCGGGTTTAGTACTAATATCCGAAGCCCGGTGATTTGGTGGTCGGCGTAGTAGTGTCAGGGAATGAGAACAAGCTCGACGTGAATATTAGGTCCTTCGCTCTACGAAGCGGAGCTGCCGTGCCTGTTGTGCGATTTGGGGAAGGATGCTGGGGAGTTCTTGGTGCCAGCAAAGATGGGGTTTGTGAAGGATGAAGAGGCCTTGAGTGGTGGGAGGATGCCGAAAGCCAGCCGTCGAGGTGGGGATGCTTCTTTTTGCGACGGTGCTCGGTCGGTCATTGAGCGGGCGGCCGCTGTTGTCGACGAGAAGGATGTTCCTGAAGGTGGCGTGACACCGAGTGAGGCGGGTTTTCTTTTCTCACTTTCCCTCTCTGAATTTTGTTTGGTGTGCTTATAAAATTCATTTCTTGAATAGTTTCTTGCCTAGATATTATCGATCCCATACCAACGACTCTTCTCTATTTACCTAGGGACAACGTTGGGGTAAAATCTAGTTGCATTGTTGATCATTTTATGACTTGTTGTCATGTCTACGAATTTTTGATGTTCTAGTCTGGACCTTTAGTTTAGACTTTAAACTCTAGTGTTCTTAAAAGTTCCATTTATATCTATTATCTTGTTGACAATTTACTGAGCAAATTTCGAAGATTTGGACGATATAATATGCCTTGAAAGTTTTTTTGAAGGAAATATGATATGCCTTGAAATTTATGAGCATGCATTAAAGTTCACATTGGAGGCTTCTGTTAAAGTTTAACTATGGAATTCAGAGTTAGAGAATTTTCATTTAGGAATTAGGAGGAATATTTATCTGATCTTGTGGTGGTCATTAATAGTGCGCTACTCCTGCGGTACTCCGCACTCATCAGAAAAAGAAAATCCTAATAATTCAACTGTTGCCCATAAAAAAAGAGATCTGTCTTATGTTTCACTGTGAAGCACCAGCTACTGTATGAGGACTCTGCCAATAGTGTAGTTACTTCATAATTTAGCCCATAAGGATTCAACTGGTACAATGATTAATGGAAAGGCGTTAGATGATTCCAACCATGGAACATACATGTTTGAACATGTAAGAGCTTCCTACAGAGAGAGGATTTGATTGAAGAAGAGAATCTCAAGAAAAAATGGCTATAAAAGAGAGCAGTCTCCAGAGTCCTTTGATTTTTGGGCAGCAATTAAGATAGACTTTGCTGGGGATATGTTTTCTTTGGCAACGCATTTAACACTTATGATGAGTTTTTCTCATGCTTCTTTTGTTTGCCCTCTTATGCTTCTTTTCTTTTACTTTTAATTCTGAAGTGGGTACATAGAACAGGTTGGCCCAAGGATCCCTGCACTTGAGCTTAGCATTTGTATGTAGGGGCACTTTTTGATTAGCTTCTTGCATTCTATAATCAAAAGTCCAAGTTTGGGATCATGGCTGTTGAGCGCAAGTTACACTTTGAGAGAAATAAAATTATTTTGGTGTCACATGGAGATGAGGAACAAAAGGCGATGCTACTTACTTCCCAAGTCTCAATAAAATTTATTGTTAGAATGGGATTTAATTCAATAAGTAACTTTTGAGGTCTTGGAATTCATCACGCATGTCCTTGGTGGTGGATATGCACCCTCATGTATTGTTGCTGCGTACAACATAACACCTTGTTTTGTGGGTCCATCCAGAGTCTTGGCAGGGGGCCCATATGGTGTCCTGGAAGGTGTGTAATGTGCAGTGCTCATAGGAGTTGTTTTCCTGCTAGTCCATAGCTCCGGCAGGCTTGTAATTCATTATCATATTTTATGTAACATCCTCATCATCAATGGGTTGCTGTGGTCAAGACATTGGCCTTGCATATTGCTATTAAGCTTGAATAGCAGTGACTTGGTTCAAAAAATGTGCCTGTGGAAGAAGGTTTCTCTTTATCACTATAACTGATGGTATTGTCTTTACCAAAGTGAAAAGGTAATTCTTTATATACAACTTATATATAATGTTCTGACAATATGAAGACAATGACTTTATTGTGGATGATCCACATTTTGTGCCTGATCTTGGCCATGTAAAGATAAATTTGTACTTCATGTTTGCAGATAAAGCAACTCAATGAACTGATTGAAGTTAAGATTTTTGAGTGGAATACTGAAGGGCTTCTCACCAGAATTGAGGTGTGATTTATTATTATTATTATTATATCCTGAATTTCAGGAGTGCTTGATTGCATTTTCTTATGTTGCTTATTTGGTACTCCATGTCTGCAAAGTGCAAAATTTCCTTCCTAAAGCTGAGTTGATGAACATCCTTTCTTGCATGGTCTTGCACATTTCTTGCATGGTCATGCATATTTAATTGTTATGCTTTTTTTCCTATCAAATTGTTGTTATTATTGGTGTGCAGAGTTTGGTTTGTGAATGGCACATACATACATACAAATTGATGAAGCAACTAATGACCTGATAATCAGTGAGAAAGAAGCTTGGGTTAGTGCATTGTATAGGACCATCCTTCTATGGCTGTAATATTATTCTACAAGCTAAACCTGTTATTTTAGCTGGCTACCAAATTGTGGCTGCTGTCTCAAGATACAGATGTCCTTCGAACACATAAGTATATGCATAGCTTGAAATGTAAATCAGTGGAGTTAGACGTTTTGTGAGGCACATAAGTGGAAGCCTGAATATTCTTATAAGTAAAGATTATAAACCATATGTGTTTAATAAATTATAGTATGAAGAGGTGCACACATATATAAGTTTTTAAAACTCATTTAAAGTTTCAATTTCGGTCCTCTAGAATTTTGGTTTTGAAAATTTTGGTGGTTTCAGCAATTTCTCTCAAAATTTGGAGTTTCAGTCAAAAAAGTTAAGAAAAATGTCAAACATAAAAAATTAAGAAAAGTTGTTACATATTATTTCTTTTTATTTTGAGTTATTCAGAGTTAAATTTGTCTTTGGATAGCTTCAATTTGAAACTAAATTGCATTAGATATATTATATTTTTCTCTAATGTTTATAATTTCCTTGCATTTTCTCTATTTTTATAATATTTATATTTGTTCTAATTCTTGTATTCAACATTTTAATAACTCATCTAAGCATGAGTAAGTATTTGAGCATATTTCATTACATTCTATTTTGGAGATCCATTTAAGCAAGAATAGATTCATCCAAAAAAAAACCTATTTTCTTTCACTTTTCTGTTTTAATATATCATTTTATTCTAAAAGAGAAGATAGCAACTTATTTAAATAATAAAAAGAAGGAAAATCCATCACCACACCACTCAATTACCATTGAAGTCTCTACGATTCAGTGATTGGTAGGATGGTACATGTGGCTTGCCCATCATCCACATGAACCCGTGTACTGAACCAATCCCCAACTACCATAAGGGACTAGCACTCTCGGTAGGGAATAGGGTGGTGCTAAGAAGCAGCATTCTAAAATGAAAACATAGGAACATATAATGTTTTTCATAAAGACAAATATCAAATTTTGTATCTTGCCCATTGTTGCTGCAAAATTTAGCCAATAATAATATAAATCAGACCATTAGATCCTTAGATAAATGTGATATCCAATAATATTAACCAAAGTTTGCCATACCAAGAACCAGTACTATTTTGGTACCGAATCAGTATGGTTCAGCATGGGGCATACGGTACCAATCTGGTGGCATATCAATTAGGTGCACAAGGGGCTCTAACCCACAAACCGCCCTTGGTTCGGAATGGTTCGACATACCATGATATTAACAAATTTAGAAAATATTAGAATATATTACACATATATACTTGTTAAACAAAAAAGATTGAAAACTATCATTTTTGGTCAATTTCAGCCAAAAATATTAAAACTCTGCTGAAACTAGCTGAAATTGAAAATTTCAGTTGATTTCAGAACAGTCTCAGCCAGAGCTTCAAATCTTGGCATGTATACATGGATACATTTACATACATGAGTGCATGTGTTCACAGGTTCTAGGCATCTGTTTGTTATTGTATACAGATGCACACTCCTATGTCTTTATATCTGGATTTTGATGTTCGATTCTCTTATTTGTATCTCCATGCTGCACCCAATTAACTCATTTGTGGTCTCTTCCAATATTATCTGACAATCTACTGGTGCCAGTTTAAATTGTCTGTCATTTAAAATTCAATTATAACACCTAAGTTTCAAAACAATCACATGGTGGTTCTTCATAATTCTTCATAATGAATCCATGATGTAGCTGTAATTAAACCAAAGGGCGGCAGTAGGTTGCTTTTTCAATTTTGCTCCCTGAACAACATGTACCCAATTATCATGAACTCATGCTTGCATGGTACATCAACAATCCTTAGTTGCTTTATGCTCTCTGAGGTCATAGACACCTGGGATGGTTTCTTGGTTGTCTCTCAACCTTTTGACATGCAAGTGGCAGTGGAAGGGTGCTGTTGTTTATCTTCATTTTCTCATGTAATCAATCATAGGCTCGTGGCACAAACCAAACCTAGTCTGTAAGAAAGTTCACTGCCTGTTGTTGAGCCACATAAATTAGTGCATATATTTGTCAAATTTCATCCGTCATATGACTGAAGTTCTTATAGGCTGTCTAATCTGTAGCAGTGCTTCTTGTTAGACTTGCAGCTTCAGAACCACTAGGAAATCACAGATCAAATTGGCATTAAAGCATGCTTTTGGATTTGCCTGTATTTTCAAATATGATTTTTGTTAAGATCTATATTATTTTATGTTGAAACATTTTAGCTTGAGTTCTGTCATTTTCTTTCCACATTACATATTCTGACAATTTTGTTAATCTGCAGGTCATTTATACCTTAAAGAAGTTACTCTTTTGGAAAGTACTGTTTGCAAAATTTATCCATATGGAGCACAAGTTAGGATAGGTGTGAGTAACAGAAGGTAAAGATGTTTGGAAACTAGTTATTGCATTTATACCCTCTATAAATTCTTGAGCTTGATATTCATTGTGCAGCTTTGGAACTAAATTTGATGCTAATTTTTCTAGAATATCATAAACAAATTAACATCACACAAAGTTTTCTAGATAGATTTTGCAACAGCCTTCTTGCTTTTCTTCTTTTTTCCAGATGATGATGATTAACATGGCAGAACCTTGTATTTGCATGCAAAATATTTTGAATAAACCATGGCAGCAGCTCATGCTTTATGTTTTTACAGATCTATAGGTTAATAGTATGCAACGCTTGCTTACAAGGTTGCAAAGACCAAAGTTTTAAATCCCATGAAACAGGACTGTCCTAGTTTTTCTATAGAAAGGGATTCGCTGTTGTCTCATTCAATCCTAATACTTGGGACAAGAGGTGTTTTAAAACGTATCGATTAGGATGCTAGGATAATGACGGGATGGTACTGTCCCAACACTTAGAATGACAATCTGTCCCTGCATCCCATGAGATGTCCTGCCAAGACCTCAAACAATGACGAAAACTCAGAAGATTAGACTCGAGCTTTTTCATACTTTGTTATTGCCATTCACTAAATCTAGGTATCACTAGTTTTTTAAAGGCAAAGCCAATGATTCTGGTTGAATTAGCCCTGACAATTGTGGGGCCCTTTCTTTTCAAAGTGGGAAGCTGCCAAGTGTTATGGAGAAAGTTTTATGAGATGACTACTTTTTGCTTATTACCGGTAGGAGATTTGTTGGCCTACATGCTCATAACATCTATTCGTGTTAAGAAACATGTGTTAAGAAACATAGTTCAATTGATCTTAGGTAAAGTAGGCACTCGATCAGGGTGGGTGGGGGGAGGGGGGGGATGGAAATCCCATATGACATGTCCAACAAGTCGCACTTTCAGCTTTATTAGCCAGATTTGTGGGGTTTCAGTTTTGGCAGTTTCAGCAATTTCAGAAGTTTTACTCCAAGTTTTTCAAGTCTTGACCAAAAAGTCAGGAAAGGCTGTCTAAAAAATTCAAAAGAAAAGAAAAAGAAAAGCCAAAAGGAGTTATTATATGATATTTTTGAGTGTTTTTACTATATACACTCAATTTGTGTAGTTTAGACAATATTGGCTGATGTAGGAATCGTAACAAGTGAAAGTATATTGCTATTTTTTGCTATAAACATATTTATAAAATATACAATATTTCCACCATAAATTTCAGATGTTAGAAAGTTATAATATTTACCAATTTTAAAGCTGTTTAGTACATTCAAATCTTTTCGTACTTTCTAGTAGAAGTCACAAACACATTGAATTCTTACATTTTTGAAGTGAAGGGGCTATTTATTCACTTGTATGCAGTTAAAGAATGTTATTTAAAATATTATATTTTTGAACTGTCTCATGTTTAGTTGTTTAAATTAGTCTATTCAATATGCTGTGAAAAGGATTGTTTCTTGGATGCCTCAGATCATCAAGATTATATTCATTATTTACCCCATCTTTTAACTCAAGAAAAAGAAAGAAAATCAGTGATACTTAATATTATATAGATTTTGTACTTAAATAAATAAGGAAATGACCCAAATATAGTTGTCAACACCAAAATAATATTTAAAGAATTATATGTTAACTAGTTTCGGTCAATTTCAGCCAAGATAGGCCAAAAGTGCCACAAACGACCGAAACCCATTAGTTTTGGTTTGATCTTGACTAAAACTTGTTGATATTATCCAAAATGGATCAGTTTTGGCTCAAAATTCAAACATTTGTGGCATTAGTTTGTGGTAGTCATACAAGTTTTGTTTGTAGAATTTTGTGAAGGTTTATGTCTTCCTTTACCTGAAAAAAGTGAAACAATGAAAGTTTACTAATATATCAATAAGTAAACAACCATCAAGCATGGCAACCCTGCACTTGAGCACATGTCAAAAAATCCTAAACACATACCAATCCATTTATAAGTGGAATGGAGTATAAACTTATAACAAACCCATTTATTTTATATAGAACCGTACTAAACTTGTTAACCCAATTAACACTTGTCAATTATATACCTTGATAAATGAAAATAAATATGACCAAAATATAGGAGTTATACAATTGAATTTTAATAAAGTGAGAAAAGCTTCAAGAAGAAATTAAAGTAGAGAGGAAAAGGTGACAAATCTTAAATATGTCATTTCCTTTTTTCAATGCTCTCTTATTCTCTTAACTATTAATTAAGCAATCTTTCCAATCATCCAAATCAATATTTGGTTCGGTAATGGCCCATTACACAATTACTGTTGTCCTAAGGATTTAGGGATGAATTTTGAAGGTTACTTTATTCAACCTATGATAACCTATAAGGTCTAAAGGGTCAAACCACTACTCGACCCATTATAACCAAGTTATGTTTGACCAAATTATAAAAAAAATTTAAAAAAAATCTCACCTATAATTTTAGGTGGGTTTAGGTGGGTTTTCTACCCTTACCTAGTTTGCTAGTAGATCAAACATTTTAGGTTCTATTGTCTCAATGAAAAGGATTTTGCATTTTGCAATGAAAGCAGGATACTCCTATGATTAGGAATGGCCTTGACACAAGAGGCACCCAAGATAAAAATATATTTGTTGGTATTCTTTGGATATATAGAAATATAAAACTCTGAGATGAATGTTTTCGGAGTAAGGTAACTGAAAGATAAATCTCATAGCAAGTTCGACTTCCACTATAAGCAGCGTGTAGAAGTAGGTCGGACCTCCACTCCTAGGAAATGATGTTAAATAATTCATTAGTGGTGGACCAAAAAGAAGGTGAGACCTTCATTCCTTGGGATTCGAATAAATCTAGGGCACATTTGGTTTGGCATCATAATTAGAATCAAAATTAAAATTGAATTTCACTTGAATCAGAATCAGAATCACTCATTTCTCTCTTTTATTTGATTCACACAAGAATCAAAATCGGAGTCAAAAGCTTGGGTAGGTTGGATTTTTAGATGGATATGCCAAAAATACATCGAAAATTGCAAATCTAACTTTGCCAAAAATACATCAAATTCACCATAAGAAAAAAGAAAAAATAATTTTATTGAAAATACCAAGTAGATTCTGTCAAAACTTGTCGAAATCTAGTAAAAAATAGTTGGAAATACTAGTACAAAGATTAACTCATCTCTATTAATAATATAGTTGAAGAACTTGGAGGGGTGTTGGGTGAAAAGGAGAGGAAGGTGTTAGATGAGAAGAAAGAGGAGGGTGCATTGGGTTATAGCTAGCTGAAATAGATTTGCAGTCTTAGGTGAGGGGTCTGGATTTCAAAGCTGCTCTAATAAATGATTTGGATTATAGGTAGAATTGGAATTGGATTCTGAATTTGATCAAACAAATAGTTGGAATCGGAATCAATAATTCAGATATCAATTTCAAAGGGTCATTCCCGTGAACCAAATGGGCCTTCATAGGTGTTAGGTATGTTAATGAATGTTGATTAGTGTTGCATTGGATAGGCAATCCCTTGCCACTCCATTCTTGGTGGCTTTTAGAGATAATTACAGGATATCCAACATTGAATGCAGACATCTTCATGAGGATGGTCTTGGGCCTTTCAACCGCACATACCTCAATCATTGACATGTCAAATAGCACTGCAATTAGCTTACTTTCCCTCCTATTGACATGTCAAATAGCACTGCAACAATTGCCTGCATCATGTTGGTGTTTAGTGGTTGACATGCTTTGCCTCTTGATCGGTCATCTTACTTGAGTATCTAGATCTGGGTGCTTTCCAACTTGATTGGCATTGGAATTCGATGCAGCGTATCCTTTCCTCCTCTTTTGCATTTAATAGACATGTCTTCTTCCAGCCAGGGAAGATGTCGTAGTTTCAACTTTTCTATCATGTGCCATAGTGCATTAAATCACCTCTGGCATGACCCATGTCTCTTGAGACATGTGTCACTGCCAGTGCTTCATAAAATACATGGGCTAGGGTTTTTAAGATTAAGATATGTCCAACTCATTTGTATGTCTATGGGAATCTTTAACTGGACAACAATATGGAAAATATATTTGATCCAGAATTAACATGGATATGTCTTCATTAAGCTTAGACAACAGATGTGGATATAAGAAAATATTTTAATGGATCGGATTAGGCTTTATGAAGCAGATTGTGATCCTGATTTTCTGTGCTTCATATGACCAGCTTTGAACTGGAGTTCAACCCTCTGTTGCTGCTTGATGTCTAGGCAGAGTAGTTGTGTGTAAAAATGAAGGGTGAACTGCAAGCCAAGAAGATTGATAATGAAGCAAGTTCTACCTGAACAGCAAACATGTCTATGGTTTAAACACATGCAATCGGGGTCCAATCTCCTAGATCCTCTGAGCATGGAAAAGAGACGGGATGAAAAAAGAAAACAGCAAGGATTATTATTCTTCTCTCTGTGACCTAGATGGTTAACCAAATGCCAAAATTGAATCACAGCATGGTGTTTACTTGTTTAGGTTTCTTTTGGTTGCTGATTAGCATCATTCTGGTTTTGTATAAAGTAATCATATTCGTGGATCACATCCCACAGCAGGAATTCTTCAAGCAATGTAACACATGACTTGTACAATTTAATTGCAGAATTTGAAGCCAAATATTAGATAGCTGTATAGAAGATAATATGCATAATTGTTGAATTGATCTTTTGGCATGGCTTCTGTTTTATTGGTTGTCAGACTCTTGTGCAAGCATGCATGACATGCACAGAGAGATATTGTATTCAACTCAATACATTTGTCACTATGGAAAAATCTTCTTAACTGAACTTCCATATCAGTTGCGTCAGCATCAGTATTTCTCTTATGGGTCAGGGATCAAGGGCAACAGCAATTACATTTTATCAGTCTGTACTGCATAATTGCAAGTGAACTTGTTAATGGATACCTTAAAAGGAAAGGTGATACCACGATTATCAATTCTGTAAGTGAATTAATTTTTCTGCAGACTCAAATGATAAAAATTATGTGATGCTTATTAATTGTCTCAGAAACTGGCAAGCAGTCATGCATTGTAATTGTCCTTGTTGATGTACATGTAATTCTTTTTGAAACTTATATTGCATTGGGTTACTGCATATGTCAAACATAACTGGTTCCTGTGCCACATCTATAAATGTTGTATTAAAAGTGGATGAGAAGATGAAAGTTTCCTGCAGTGATGTCAATGTTTCCCGGCAAAATATCCCTTAGATAAGCTTAAATGAATTCTCAGGTGCTTTATTTGCATTTGATTTATCAGACTATGACCGAAAAACTTTTAGTGAAAACTTAGCAAATTACAGCTTGCTATTTTATGAAAATGTTAATTCAAATTGCAAACCATATTATCTTTTTGAGAATAGTGGGATATGGTATATGATCATGTTTTCGAACATCACAAATAATCTCTCTCTCTCTCTCTCTCTCTCTCTATATATATGTGTGTGTGTGTGTGTGTGTGTGTGTGTGTGTGTGTGTGTGTGTGAATAATCTGCCCTCCGAGGGCCAACTTCATGCAGATTGAAACCCTATCCCTGAATACTCAAGTGGAATAATAGTAAAAGTGATAGTTCTTATGAAAATTATGTATATCTACAATATTATATGGCAATTCCTTATAGATTATATTGCCATATAACCTCCAATAGACCTCTAAATGTTTTCTTTATTATTATTATGTGGCAAACAGCATTGCAGATATTGAAGGTGAACTTCAGCTATTTCTTTCAAACAAAAAGATAAAGTCTATGAACTTTTACCCATTTTGTTTTTGTTCAATGAGTTTGTTTTTCCTTTTCTTTCTAAATGTATCTATATTTTTTTCTTTCTCACTTTTTTTTTTTTGATGACAGAAAGTATTTTTAGAGCTGGGCAACAACAACAACCAAACTTTTATCTCAAATTAGTTGAAGTTGATTACATGAATTTTTTTTCTATATTTTGAGAGTTAAAAAGATAACTAAAAAATAACAATAGAAATCATCGGTCATTTCTGCAACTTAGAAGTGCTCCATCCTTTGATGATAAAGCTAAATTATACTCAAATCAAAAATGGTTCAAATTAGAACAACATGAAACCATAGTCCTCTATCATTATGGTAATATGTTAAGAAATTTTGCTACCATTTTTGATGAGATCATTCGTCTAGTTGGAGCCTAAACGTTTGCAAATGAGAAAATACTGAAGTGTGTGGTTCCTCCTTCAGATTAGGCTATACGAAACTTGGAGAGGCTGGGCGTATGCTCAGAATTATTGTCCAACCATGAAAGGATGATCACCCTCTTGATTTGATGTAGGAATTATTTCACACACTTATCATGGTGTATCAGTGTGCCATCTTCCCCAGTATGAGTACCAATCTAATATTGTATGAACCTTTGCATCAGAGTCTCCGAGTGGACTGCTGCGAATGAAAGTTGAATCAACGGATGATGCTTCGTACAAGATGTGGTCCAGCAAGCAGATAAAGCTTATCTTTTACAAAAGATCATGGGTTACGTCTCTATAACTACTGTATATATATATATATATGTATAGTATTTATGTCCAGGTGCATCATTGAGATATATACCCACCCCAATTTATGTCCAGGTGCATCAACTCCATTTCCCCCTGCTCTGTTGTGTTGCCAAGCGAATGGACCCAACCTTCTGATGTTTGCGCATCTGTGTCTTCGGTCGAGCCCTGGGGTCGAATAATTTGGAGCACGCCTATGGCCTAAATAAGCAAAACAGCATGAACCAAATAATGAAACACAGGTAGGTGCAGATTTGCTTCTTGTTTGAAGGCTTTTGGTGGCCGCATGCTGCAAGATTCGTGCCACTTCACTTCTTCCTTGGAGGGGGGGATGCCACGTACTGCATTCCTGGCAGAAGGCCGTCTTTAGAAGGTCCATTCCAGATCTGGATTAGCTGGGGAAAATGAATCTGGACAAGAATAAGAGAATCCACTAAAATAATATTCATAAGAAGATTGATTTTGGACGATCATCTGATCAGTTTCGCCATATTCTAAATCCAATCGAGTACCAAAAATTTTAGAAACTCAAATTTTAATTCGGTAAGAATTTGATAAAAAAAAATGAAGACAAATGTGATATATGAGTCAAGATTTAACTCCCACTAAATTCTGAACTTTTTTAAATATATTTTCTATTCTTTAATTTATATTCTCTTTAATTCGGATAAAAATCCAATATGATCCGAGATGGATTTCACTTGGAAAAAAAAAAAAAAAAAATGATACTCCTTTAGATAAGAATTAAAATCTAATTCAAATAAAATATGTAGATCTAACATAATAGATATCCTTTAAGTTAAATAAGAAATTCTACTTAAATAAAAAAGATCTTACTAGTATAGATAGAGAATATATATCATGGTTCTATAATAAAAATAAAGAGAATAAAAGTAAAGAGCATAAGATCTGCTTTTCACTTAATGAATTTTAAATAGTGAAAGGAAGAATTTTAAATAGTGAAAGGAATGAAGAGAATAAAAAAAAAAAATCTATTATTTACTGATGATGTGTCCTATAAATTGTAGATCATGAAAAATCAATAAAAGTAAAAGAATATGTCTAATAAATAGTAGATCATGAAAAATCAATGAAAGCAATAGGTTATAACCTAATTCAAACCGATTGAGTTGAGATTGGATCAAATATTTAGTATTATTTTTAAGATAAGTATTTGGAACATGCCATGCACATGATAGAATAAAGAATATTTCTTCCTTAATTTCAAACAAAAAAAAAGGAGGTTATTAGTAGCACCATTTTCGTTTTAACTAATTGGTACTTGATTTTATTAACCATATAATTTTTTTCTATAAAAAAAGAAATGCAATGTTAAACATTTTTCTTAATAAATGGTGATTTTAAAATTCAAACCGCTGGCAATAGAATTAAACAAGCACTACCAAAATGCAACTTGTTTGTGGGAAAAGCCAACACCATATGCCGATGGCAATGAAGAATGTGGGTTAGTTATTCAATTTAAGTCACATTTAATTTATTTTGGTTATGTATGACACATGTTGACTGATAATTTTAGTGATTATATCATTATATTACAAAGTAATCATCCTTGTTTTGCACGCTATAGTCATCCAAGCACCATTGGATCATTTAATCCAAGCTTTTATTAGCCTAGAAATATAAATTATTTGGCTTTTCTTATAAAAAATATAAGCAATATATTGCAATCATAGCCACCTTTCAAATATCCACTAGCATCAACCACACCTACTTTGAATGGATCTCATGAATCAACTTGTTGAGTGCTATGTCATTTACTTGTTCAAAGGGCCAGATTGTTTTCTTAGCTGCATTGATAAATTGTTATTACTTGTTTATTACATTGATTAGTACCCATGGTTATATTTTCACCTAAAATTCATTCTTCTTAGAGCGACAGCAAAAGGCTAACATTGCAACAAATGAAACCAAAATAAAAAACTAGGGTTGATTAATCTATCCTTTTGTGGGTAAATGAGGTGATAAAACTCAGGCATTCCTAGTATTAGCTGCTGAATTTTAACATGCGGTCTCACCCCATGGAATGTTTAATATACCTGTTACGAACCTATTTATGTTCAAATATCACAATAGAAATAATCTATCTAAGATCACTGCCTCATGATCTTATTATTAGAATTTTTCATTAGAATTTAGAAACTATTATTACCCTTTCCCGGAGAAAAACTAATGATATCCGTTTTCCTTTCAGGCCAGGAATATGCAGGGAGATTAATTAGAGTCTCATGTTACTGGATATGGACCAAACCACGAAGGCGCACACCCGATAACCCGGTAACACGACCAGTGACCCAAAATTCCAAATCAAATGGTCAAATGTGCAGGTCGGTGCACAGTTTACCTGGGTATGATTTTAACGGGTCGAAACCGTCTTTGACCCTCGGATGGTGATAACCGGACCCCGCCCTTGATGATAGCCTCTCGCTATGGATTACGATCCCCGTAAAGTAAGTCAGCGCGCACGCCTAACAAAGGAGAGTGTACTTATCAGATCCTAGGTTAAAATCGAGAGCCCTCGCTCGTCCCGACTCCATCTCGGGAGAGAGAGACCAGATCTTTCTCCCTTCGAGTGGATCAGCGGCTCGTCGGCGGCCTTCCAGAGGTTCGATTTCTCTGCTTTATTTTCCTCTTCTTCTCTTCTTCTTCTTCCCCCCTCCCCACTCTTCTCTGCCCCCCCCCCCCCCCCCCCCTCCCCTTCTACCCCTTTCTGTTCTTCTCTTCTTTCCCCCATTCTTCATCTCCGTTCTCCTCCTTTTCTCCTCTTCCACTCTTCCTCGCTCCATCTCAGTCCTCTCTCGTCTTACCTTTCCTGACTTCTTCTTCGGCTCGGAATCGGGGAAGGGTTGGGATTTGGGAGGCCAGTCGTCGAACTGGTCTCGGGTCCGGCATGGCGGTGGGGCCGGGTCGGTGGCAACTTTACCCGATAAGCATATCGGATCCATTTTCTTGACTCACTCTTAACGGGTTATTTTTATCCTCACATTTTATTATTATTTTATAGATTCCGTAAGCGACATTCGTGTCGTGTGGCCACAGTGACAGCCGTTGGATCACGCGTGGACGGACGATATCAGGTAGAACGCCTTGGCTACGATACAAATTAGCTGGAAGCTTTGTATCCTCTCTCTCACCCTTCGGCTCTCTTTTCGATCTTTTCCTTCTCTCTCGCTCTCGCCCCCTTCGCTCCTCTTCCCCGTCTGCCCCTCTTCTTTGCGAAACCCTAACCCTTCGCCTCTCCCACCGCCCCCGTCGCCGCCCTCGCCGCCTTCTTTCGGTCCGGCGGCTTGCTCTTCCTCCCTTCTTCTGCTCGCCGTCCCTTCCTATCCTTTTTCGGGCGATCGGCGGCGCTGTCTTGGTCGGTGCCTGGCGGTTATAGTGCTGGGTGTCGAGTGGCTCGGCCTGCGGCCTAGTCGGGCGGCCTCGTCCTGTCCATTACGGCGGGAGATAGCTGAATCGGTACCAGACTTCATCTTTCTTTGGGCGTTCCTTTCTCGCACTGATCTTGAAGTTTTTTTATTTCGTTTTTTTTTTTTTTTTCACCAGTCTTGGGTTTATCTAGGTGTTTTATCAGTGTTAGGATTTTTGGCATTGATTCTTGGATCTGTGTTGGTGCCGGAAATCGGACATTTTGTGTTCGGAATCTTGAAAGATTTTCTTGGAATGGGTTTTGGTGAAATTTTTGTGTGTAAAATTGTAATTTTTGTTACTTGTTATCTATATCTATGCCTGTTCTTGGGATTACTGCATGCTCTTGGGATTGCTACCTATTCAGTGAACTTTCTGATGGATGTTTGCAGTGAGGTGGGCATTTATAGTTGAATGGCTAGGTCACCTGCCATTTGGTCATTTTTGAATGTAGATTGCATTTTTCTGTAATTATTTTAGGTTCTTGTTTTTTTGGTTATGGTAGTGGTTTGTATTTACCTCTGGGTTAATTCTGAAATGACCACTGAAACTTGATTGTATGTCTGAACTTGAACGCCTACTGCATTTGATCTGAATTTTTGTATCATAAAGTTGCACTATGCACTGGTAATGTAGTTTGGATTCTATTTATCTGATCAAGTTTGGATCTAGGTGCTTCATGATCCAGTCTGAATTTATTCCATTAGAATCCTAAGTAATATAAGCGGCCAAAATTTGGTATGATGTGGGAATTCATTGAATTAAAACATGATAGCTTGCTGGTGGTCTGTCCTATTAACTTATAACAACTAAGGAAATGCAAGTCATTACACGATCAAATCACCTCGTAATTTAAGTATAAATCAATCATTTCTGGATTTAAGAAATCCAGTGTTGGACAACTATTTTGTTTTAGGTATCAAAAAGGAGGAAAGAAATCTGGCAATGTTTGAATTAAATCATAGAAACTATTGGCGATCCAGCTCTGTTAAGTGTGAACAAACAAAACCAAGAAAATTCAAGTCATGATATGGGATAAGATCGTTTCGGTTTTTTCATGGAACGAGATGCATCGGTGTCCTGAGCCATTTTAATACTTGGGATAGGGAATGTCTCGAGATATACTGATTGGGATGTTGGAACGACGGTGGAACTATCTTGCCTCGACATTTGAAATGGCAACCTATCCTGGCTTCCCAAAAGATGTTCCATCGGGACTTGAAAGTCCAAGGTTTTAAATCCTATGGGATGGGATTGTCCTGATTTTTTCATGGAATGGAACACACTGTTATCTCGTCCCATCCTGTCCTGACATGTAGGACAAGGGGTGTCCCAAGATGGTCGATTGGGATGCTAAGATGATAATGGGACAATCCCATCCGTTCCGACACTTAGGATGGCAATTCGTCCCAGCATTGCACGGGACGTCTTGCCAGGATCTGCAATCATAATCACAAGCACTTCAAGGTGGAGTATGCATTATGTCGAAATTGCACTTTAAATATCAAAAAGAGGAGAAAAGAAGGTTAACATCATTTTAGTATATTAGTATTTTTGCTCCTAGGATTCAAGTTCAGCCTAAACTTTCTTTTTGTTTTCTTAATTCATATTGGCACATGGGATTAAGTGAGGTTGGCTTACATGTGTTGGACAAAGCTTATGCTGAGTTGTCGTATTCAGAGAAGTGAAGGGTTCTAGAGCAGGTTTTGGCTTTGACCATCCAAGCTATCTTTTGCATCAGCTAGAATATTATAAAGAATATGGTGGTTATACTATATAGTTAATGAACAAAAAACTTAATGAAAATTGCATCTATAGTTTTGAACCTTCTAAATTAGTTTTTGGCTTGTCTATCCAAGCATATACATGCTATCAGCATTCAGCTTTGGTGCATGTGGCCACATATGTGCCTGCATTTGTGGATGTCATCTGTTGACTGCATCACATGACCTATATGTGACTGCAATATGCAATTATACCGCATATATGCCCAAAAATACGTGGCCTACTTTGCATTGTGTGGCTGAATATGTTGCCTACTTTGAATTTTGGGACCTGATATATAGCTTACTCTTATGTGAACCTATGTGGATGAAGCATGCTCAAGTTGATGGTTAGGTTTCATGTTGTTTTAGGTGTGCCTGATATAGGTATTAATGGTGTCAATATATTGATCATGTTATAGCTATTGCTATTAAATACTAGGTACTAAGCACTAAAATTATTATTGTTATTAATATTATTATTAGTTACTGAAAAAAGTATCATTACCATTACTATTGCATTTATCGTATACAATGCATTTTATTTGTTTTAGTAAAAGTAATAACTACATATGTATCCCAAATACTGCAATGCGATATGCAATCCCTTGACCGCCCATGTACGGTGGCTGCTTTTTGGAAAAAAATTGCATGCAACTACATATCAAAATAACAAAGAATAAGCACACTGACATAGAATTTCTAAATTGTTATCTTATTCTCTGAAGCATCATTTACACATCCTATGCATGAGAGAGAAGAATGAATACCACTCTCTTTTTTCCCTCCTTTGCCAATATGGTTTGTTGAGAATTAGAAAAAAATCCTTCTCTTCTCCATAATCTATACTAATTCAGTTAAAATATTTGAACTCTCTTGTTAAGTATTTTGGAACTCTATTAATGGTCATAGTTACAAGGTTTTAAATCTTATGGGACAAAGGTGTCCCGATTTTTCTATGAAACGAGATGCCCTACGTCCCGTCCTAACCCTTGACCTAGTTAAGCATTCGGGTATTTGCTTGAAATGCTTTTTTCTTAAAAAGAATTATTTATGAAGCTTTAATTTTTTATTTTATTTTTAAACATATTTTAACTTCAAAAGTTATATTTTATGATAAACTAGATTTATTTAAAATTGATACTATGATGTATTATGGCCATGGCAGGACGGAATGGGATGAGACGGCCGAGATGGCCCCCATCCCGCCGAGACTTGAATCACTAAATGGTTATATTAGTTTCCTATTTTCCTTGACCTCTTAACTATAGGATTGGTGGCAATTATGATCCTTAGTAGCTGGAAGCTTCCACATAGGGTGGCAAACCCATTTTGGATTCTCTTTGGAAACTTGTCTTCACACCTGAGTCCTAACTATTTTGCATTCAATTTTTTTAGGACACTTGCTTCCCTTTGTTCACACCTGAATTTGCTACTGAACCCACACCAATTTCTGCTGAGGTATGATCTGTCCATGGTATTTTTTTAACCTTGGATATTTGAGGCAATGAAGAATTGCAGTATTGGAACCTAAGAAGTCAGAATCTTCTATCTAGAGCAATGCACTCTATTTGAAATCTTCCTAGAATCTTGAATCCTCACCGGCTTCCTAAGCACCTTGTTACTAAACTATTTGCTTTGTTGCACCCCTATTTGTGCTCACTTTCGCACTTGTCACCAATTATGGCAACTAGGAGAGGGGGGCCCTAAAAAAGTCTAGCTACAAATGATACTAAGCCAAAAAAAGGAAAAACAATGCCAAACGTGCATGGTTCCATCCCTAAATATAGTAAATGCCATCTGTGCCCTTCCTTCATCTCGATCTTTTAATAGAAATTTTAGTGCCCCCCCCCCCCTCCCCGCGGTTTCTTTATCTTAGTATTTGCTTTCTTTATTGTGCTCACAATGCATTCTTGGATCCTCTTTATCCCAGATGTTTTGAACCATAGCCGTTAGGTATGAAGCGAGTTGGTTCATTGCGTCATGTTTTGGCATCTATCTCATAGCCAAAATTTTGTGCATTATTTTTTCTCATATACCTTCTATCCAAACAATGCTATCGATATACTTTCTAAATTGACTCATAATTTTGGCTTTCTTAACCTAGCAAACCTAATCGGTTAGGGTTTTTTTATAATATGAATTATGAACCTAAGCCCAAACCAAGTAGACCAACAAACTGCATAACTTTGTTTAGTTATAAACTATCATTGCCCATATTGCCGGTTTATTAGAAATTTATGCTCAGCCTCATTTCTATGTGCCTATTGTACATGCCTACGCTAGTACATCTACACAATATCTATGTCGCTAATCTAATTTTTTTATCCTCTCTAGCAAGGTATGTTGAACCCTATTGAACTGCCTGGTACGGGGCGGACCAAACCATACTGGTGTGGACCAAACTGTATCGGTGTGGAACAAATACATTTATCATTTTGAAACGATACAGGGTTAGTTTTGTTTCGAACCATCCTATATAGTCCAGAATCGTTTTGTACCAACTTCATACTGATCTCTACCAAACCGTCCGGTTTGACTTGGCATAGGGCGGCTTACGGGTCAAAACCTTCTATTTTAGGAAATTGGTACATCGTTGGTTTCATATGGGGTGACTAGTATGCTGCTGTACTGTTAATTCAATATGGTATGCCTTGTATCAAACCGTACTGGTTTGATACCGAAATGGTAACATTTCTCAGTACGATGAACCTTGTTCTCGAGCTTTATGTATGGCAAAATGATGATATAAAAACAAACTAACTAGGAAGCTAATTTACTATCACTTTAAATTGAGCCTCATATGTAACCCGTTTTATAGGTTTCCACTAAAGGTCAGATTGTGTTTATGTATAAGCATTCGAGCTGTTGTTTTCAGATGCTTGTACCCCATGCTTTTAGTTGTAGCATTCAGTATTAGTATTAAACTTGTCTTTTCAAAAACTTGTCATACTAGCATTTGCCATTAATATGCATCTCTTTCCAGAAATAGGATATGGTCAGCATGAGTTGACTTATTTTCTGTTTTATCGAACATTGTGTCTGGTATTCTATATTATTTGTATTATCCATCAAAATAATATTTAATTATTTTAATGTTCTTAGTTTTTAATTTCTTGTTCATGTATTATGCTAATTTTGCATTTTCCACTATACAAGTAACCAATGCTTATAAAGAAAATGTGTAAATTAATTGCTACTTAATTGTCAATTTTGAGCAAACTTTTTACTAATTTTATTTTCAAGTAGAAGTTCTCTGTAAATTTGACACTTTTCCATCAATATTGTTCTTCAAGAAACATATCTGTAAATTCCTTCAACTACAAACCTAGGCCAAGTACGTTGCAGAGTGCCTACGGCCACTTGAGTGCATAAGAGCTCCTAAAGGCCCCATGACTGCCTTAATAACCATGCCTTGGATAACTGACTGCCATTTTATTCTATAATTTGTCTTTAGTTGGATATATGCATCTATATATATGTAGGTTACATTGTTAAATTCTGCTTTTCTATGTTGGTCCAGGTTACAAATACAGTTATTATTGGCATGTGATGTTAATGTGGATTGTGGAACACATCAAGGTACCTTATCTACACTTGAAGAATTATTTTGCATTGTGAAACTTGATATTTTACTTTTTGATGGACCATTTTGTGATTAAGTTTATCTCACTGCAGTTATTGCACTTTTCCCGCCATACATATTTTAGATCATGACATAGGTATCTGCAGAAAACAAAATCATGGCCTCAAAGGGTCCTAGATCAAAGCTAGATCATGAGACAAGAGCTAGGCGCCAAAAGGTTAGTGTTTGAAGCCATTATCTCTGTAATCTTTGCTTGTGATTCTTTGGTTTTTAGTTACGGATGCTACTTTTTTTTTTTTCTTGTTCTATAATATTTGCAATATTTGAAAATTGAATCTATTTTAGTTGATTGATATCTCTCTAGAAACTAGAATTATTGTGATCTACTCAAGCATGGGATTTGAAATGTGCATGACCATTTAGTCCTTTATTGCAAGCTTTTCATGTTTATTGCCTTTTGTTAACATGGGTTTGATTAAAAGAGATGTTATAAAAGACCAAAGATGCATTTCAGTTATATTATGGATTAGTTGAACATGCAATTAGGAAACATCATCCAATGTTTTAGCGATTCTTGTTGAGCTTCCATTTATCAGGGCTTGATAGACTGCATGCTAGACAATGAATAGACAAGCTGCATATTAGGAAACATCATCTGATGTTATAAAAGACCAAGATGCATTTCAGTTATATTATGGATTAGTTGAACATGCAATTAGGAAACATCATCCAATGTTTTAGCGATTCTTGTGGAGCTTCCATTTATCAGGGCTCAAGAGACTGCATGCTAGACAATGAATAGACAAGCTGCAAATAGAAATCAGGACTATTCCATTTTGCCTCTTGTTGTTCTATTTGTTGATTTGGCAATAGATCATGCCTTGAATAGAATGCAGATTAGTAATCAGAGGATTTGGCCTCCAACTTTCCTCTGGATTCTAGCCACTAGTTAATTATCATAAAGAAGTTATTGATCTAAGAGTATCTGATGTGCAACTGTTCTTGCGCCCCTTGCCAATTAGATTGTTGAGCTGTGAAGGATGGAGGAACTATTCTGAATTAGGCCCTATTTGGGGCAGGTGTTGGCCCCAGCTGTTGGGAAACAGCTATGTCAGGTAGCTGATGGTGAGCAGCTGTTGTTGCCCCTCCCAACAGCTGTTCCAAATGGGGGCTTAGGAATTTGAAGCAGCCCTAAGAGGCTAGCTAAGATCAGGGGTGAAGCCAGATCTTTTCTTCTAGGCGGTTAACAACTTTCTGTCTTAAGCAGGTTAGCCTTTACATTTTCTAAACTTAAAATATTACAAGTAAGATAATAATGCATCATTAAAAACATTATGATATCCCTTAAGTTTTAGAAGTTTAAGACTAAGATGGCTATGCACGTACAAGAATTAGAAGAAAGAGAAATAGTACTTGCCCTTGAGTGCTAAACTCAAACTAATTTAATCACCAAAGTTTGTAAGTGATGCTGTCTTTTAGTTTCCAGGATGAGCAAGAATGAATAGGAGAATGATGGGATGAGAGATTGTTTTTTTTTTTAATTATTTTTTTGGTTTTTTTTTTTTGTTGGGGGGGTGGGGGGAGTGGGTGATTGTTAAAGGCCTTTGAAAAGATATGGAAAGATCAAGACCATATCCAAAAGAAATAAGGGAAAAGTTACCTCTAAATTGTGAAACATCACACTCTCCCTTTATGAAGAATTAAACCTGATCCCGTCACTTTATCTTCCTCTTCATGTCAACATGTGATATGCTTCTCTTACTTAGTGCTTTTTCTTCATTAATTTTTTTTTCTTGTCCCTAGATTGGTACTCCTTTTGTAAGTCTCGCATCCATCCTTTGTCTTGTATCATGCCATGAATTGGAAGTGAAAATTTCTTAAGAAAAGGCTTTGCTGAACTTTTTTACATGCTTCTTGGGTTCTCTTTGGAAGAAATGATTTGCTGATTTTTTGATTGACAGCAACATAGCTGCATCCTGACTTCACCTACATATGCCTTGCATTGCTTTTGTTTCATTAAACTCTGGTAAATACTACTTAGTAGAGTCTTTAGTTTGATGCCATTTCTCTGGATTACATTTCTCTTATTGTATAACAGGCTCTTGAAGCCCCAAGGGAGCCTCCTCGACCAAAAGCTCATTGGGATCATGTTTTAGAGGAGATGGTTTGGTTGTCCAAGGTTAGCCATTGTTTCATTTGGTGACATTTGATTCTTCAAATTAGTAGTTCTTTCTACCTGCAGGTGCTTCTTGGATAAACCTACATGAGTGATGCAGGTCTCATGGTTCGTCATTCTTCCTGATTTATTGCCATTGGCTTTCAGGATTTTGACTCAGAGAGAAAGTGGAAGTTGGCTCAGGCCAAGAAGGTCGCGATAAGAGCTAGTAAGAGTGTTCTTGATCAAGCCACCCGGGGAGAGAAAAAAGTGAAGGTCTGGCATTTTTTCTATCATGCTATCAATGCTCTGCATCTTGATATTTTGAAATTCGTTCTTTTGGAAATATACTAAATACAAATCTCATAAGGCTCACTTTCTATTCTGATGCTTATCATGCATCTGGAACATAGGAAGAAGAGCAGCGTTTGAGGAAAGTCGCTCTTAATATCTCGAAGGATGTAAAGAAATTTTGGATGAAAATTGAGAAGCTGGCAAGTTTACATCTTTATGGAATGATTCAGATCCAGTAAAAAAATACTTGCTTTATTTTGCTGTCCTCCTGATTGTTGACATAGGTCCTTTGTGGAATCTCTGATTGCAGGTTCTTTATAAGTATCAATTGGAGCTTGAGGAGAGAAAGAAAAAGGCTCTTGATAAACAGCTTGATTTTCTTTTGGGTCAAACTGAAAGGTATGTATAGTTCTTTGTTCTCTGCTTGATTTCTTTATTGGATAAATCTTAAGACAAGTATTCACAGTTAAAATCTCCTCTATGGATGTAACTTTTTCACCAGGTATTCTACAATGCTAGCAGAAAACCTTGTAGATGTGCCTTATTCTTCTAAACAAGTGCATGCAGATTCTAGACTGGAACAACCATGCAATTCAAAGAGAGAAGGGGATAAAAGTAGCCTTGCAAAAGGTATAACTGATCCTGGTATGCACTATTCTTACAATTATATGCTATTTATCATCCAATTACTAGAATATGCTGATTATCATTCAATTACTAGAAACTCTTGTAACTTCTTTACAGAAACCCAGTTATATAATGTCGAGACTGATGATGATTATGGAATCCAATCTGAAGATGAGTTGGTAAGCCATCTTTTTTTCGTCCCTGTTTTTATCCAGAGGTTTATGAATGTTGAATTTTTGATTATGAGATCATTAGATTTTCTACTGTGGGGGAAGAGATTGCAAGGACTTCTGTTTTGTTTTGTCAGGAGGAAGTCTTGATAAATCATCTTTTTCTCCCTTTTTTTGTATGTAGCTCTATTTACAATGCAATTTCACATCGGTCAAAGAGATTCTTAGATTAGATTCAACTTAAGGTACCAGTTACCTGTGATGACTTAATGCTTCAAGTATGTCTTGGAGCCTTGGACTCTGGTAGGTGGCCTTTAATTAATATGTTTTATCTCAAGTGGGATTGAGTCAAGTGCTATGAATTTTTTTGCCATATTTGGATCCTATTTGGTGGATAAAATTCTATGTTTGGGATCGGTATCTGGTTTGAGTTTAGGAATGCTGTCAACCAAACTAAATCAGAGTTATTGATTTCTTATTCAAAATTGCCAACTTGCAGCCAGTTACAACTGATATAATTGTAGATTTCACTGTCTAACCTACCTAGCTAGGCACTTGACATGAGGGCTTCGAGGAAAGTTGGAATCAACTCATAGGTATTGTTAAATTGGACAAAGCAAAATAAAGTACAAGAAGTGCACTGCTGGTTCTTAAAATCCAATCAAGAGTGTTAAAGTTGTGAATGAAGTGATGGTTCATTGATAAACCTTAATACATGTCTTCTTGATACTATTTGTAAAATAATTGATAAATTGTATATTGGATGCTTTCATGTTGTATGTTGTTTGCTGATGATGTAAAGTTTTATCCTGAAAAGAAAACATGGGCAAGATAAATGCTGGAAGTACCAAGAAAAGCATTAGAGGATATGAATTTATAAACTCAGTTGAAAATATATAGATTGGGGCGATATATAGCAAGCTTCAAATATATGGATTGGGGTATTTCAAACTGAAAATTGGTAGATTGATGGAGTGAAATTATTCTCAAAATTTCATGTAATTGCTGGATTCTCTACCTAAATGGTATACTTTTCAAAAAACAGCATTAATGTTTACAATGCCACGTAAATTACAATAACCACAACAAGAATGATTGGCTAGTAAGAATTAATAAATCAGAGAATCTCAGATGGTTGGGAGATAGTTTGACGATCTTGTTTTGATTGTTGATCAATAATGAGGTAGGTGTTATGTTGATAATTATATTAAAGATGATAATTCTTATGTGTATGTGTACTGAAATCACTGAAATCAAAAACATCATTCGGGGATGAGTGTGTTAGAGGATTTTTGGCAATTGCACCAATGGGCAAAGAAGTCATCTGAGAGTTCATATGGAGATTGAGAGAGGACTTAGAAGCACAGTTCTTCAGTCTGTCTTTGAAAAATGTTGAAGTGTGGTGACTAAAAATTTGAAGGCTTTGATGGGAATTGTTGGTGGAAAAAAGTTTATAACAAATGCCATTGGTTATGCTTACATATTGTTATTAGATTTCAGGAACTTTGGATCATCCTCTTGTAATGAGCATCTGCATCGATTGTTGCCTTTCTATTATTTTCTGGTAGATAGCTTCAAAACTATGGGTTTGGGTTCCTTTCAAAAATTTAAAATCAAAATGTTATGTTTTAGCCAGAGTTAGATCTGAAATTGGAGTCACTATCAGAGTTTTGTGAAAACTAAGTTATGGGCGAAATTTATTGTTGGCATGCTGTTACCATTATTTTATTTCTTTCGCTGTCATAAAGCACTCTCTCTTATAATCTGAATGCAGAATTTGCTAGTGAGAAGATTTGGAGACACTATAACATTATATTCCAAGAAGTTTTACAGGAAAGGGAAAAAAGAAAATGGGCATAGGTCTGGTTATCTTAGAGCTCAATTTTAACTGACCTTATTGTTGACATATGCCAGATTGCAATCAGACAATAGCAAATACGTTACAATTGATTTATATTATATCTATTTATTGTTTGTTATTTTTCCTAATATTAATAGAATTTTATGAATTTCTTTATTCTGTCCAATGGAAATTGTTTAAACTAGATGCATAACCATAAAAAAAAGTTTCTCAGGAGTCAGGATATTTCAAAATTGTGTATAATTTCTTTTTCATGACTTCATATTTCTGTTTTTTGTTTGTCTGTGTACTTGTCCTATTTGTCTTTATGTACATACCACATACATATTCATGTATGAGAAATATGGAATTTATTCAAGATGATGTGCATCTGTGCTATTCTGTGTGTGCTAGGGGTTCTTTTTTTTTTCACATTTTTTCTTTTCCTCCTTTCGTTTTTTTGTGTGGTGTGGAATAACAAAAAGAGGAGGATGGGGGGGGGGGGGTTGACTAGGTGTCAATTAATCAATTACAAGTTAGTCTCCTCCTTTCTCCTTGCCATGTAAAACATTTGGCAAGTAAGGTTGTTTAGATTTTAGAGAAGAAAATTTGGGCATGAAACTCAGCCATTCTGCATGCTCGTATGTAGCTTTTCTATCTGTCCGCATACCAACATCTAACAATATCTTAATGTCCCTGAAATAGGGTGATCAGTTATTGATATTATGTTTCTTTTTCTTTGTCTCCTTGTTAATTTACAAGAATGTGATGGAGTCCATGTACTGTTTCAGGAAGATGATGAATGTACCATCGATGACGATGAAGCTCAAATTACTGAGGCAGAACGTAAGGAAGAACTGGCTGCCTTGCAAGCTGAAGCTGATCTACCAGTTGAGGAACTTATCAAGCGCTACACGGTAGACAAATGTAGGTCTCACAAATTCTTGTAACTTATTTTTGTTGCCGTTATCACATAAGCATATGATTTCAGTGCTCTGCCATATCCTAAGTCATGATCAAAGTAAGTATTCTCAGTTAGCAGGGAAGTCAGTCCAGAAAGTGGAGGAAATTTGGCTGAAACACTTTTGAAGAAAGATCAGATTAAGGGTGAGATATCAGTAAGTTGAATAATCTTCAAGAAATACTGATGCCAACAGCTTAGTACAGAAGTGATTAATTCTGATTCTTTAGTGACGTTGCAGATTCTTGGAACCAGGTAAACGGTTCTAATCATGCCGTTGAGATTTCGTCAAATGTTACTCATCTTATTGCAGACAATGAAGGGCATCATTCCATAAGTAGGATGACTGAAAACAGCCACCCAGGCCATGGTTCCAGTCAGCACCATCATGTGAGTTGGATAACATTTCTTGCATGATTATTAGCAAAAAGTTTTGTGACCTTGCTTTCAATTTATTGGCAGGGTGATCGCAATGGTGACTTTTCCACCCTGGAAGGCCAGTCAACCACTAAGAAATCACATCCAAAACTTTACTCAGAGCCTCTCAATCGGTCAGATATGGACTATTCACCTATTGGTTCTGGTGATGAACTGGTGAGTTATTATCTTTCCAAAGATGTTATTCTGTGTAAACATTTCTAGTTATCTTTCACCCAAAGATACTTCCAAAGATAATTTTCCTAGATTTGACCTCTATTGTTGCATCTCTCTGGTTTCTGTCTGCCTTGATATTGCGCTCATTAAGAGGTTCTTCATTAAAATAATTATCTTCTTCAAAATGTATTTCAGTAATTGTTTGTAATGTAAATGTATTGATGTGGTATAGCGTGTATATTCTTAGTTAAGTTAGGGGGAAGTAACACATATATGACTGTAATTCTCCTTATCATTAACATAAACTTCTTCAGCAATCAACTCATCTTTCATTGTGTTTTCTTGGAAATTTGCATTTTTGATTGTGTTTCATACTCTGGATAAATTATAGCTATAACCCATATTAAGTGCGACAAGAAACACATTTCACTTTATCCACTATTTTAAGTTAATTAACTAATCTCTGCACTAATCTAATAAATAAATGTGATATGATGAAATAATCACTATAGAATCTCTTGGGGAAAAAAATGAATCTATCAACAAGATAATGAATTTCGAATAAGTTAAATGTTTTAGATAGAAAATGAAAATATCAGAGTGTTGGTTGGTCATGGATATAGGAGGGCACATTGGATCCTTGTAGGCTATATCTAGGGAAGACCATTAATATTGTGGAACTGAATGGGCTAGTATGAGGCAATGGTTAAGGCATTGTAAGTTTGTAATGTCATGAGATAAAGTTTGCGATAAAATTCCCTATGATATCTCGTATTAATATCTTTGTATCTTACATAAAATATGATGTTAAACCGAACAAAATGGAGAAAAAGAAAATGTCACCATGATCTTGTGCATGTAGAAGGATGAAGAGGTAATAAAGAATTACATGAGAGCATGTAATAAAGAAAAATTTAAAATTTTTGCATCTTGCGAAAAAAAAAAAAAAAGACCCAAAACAAAGCAGAATGAAGAAAAAAGGATTTATATAGCCGATTCCAACTAGTTTGGAATTAAAGCTTTGTTGTTGACTTGCTGCTGCTGCTATTTATGATGCCTTGTATTATGGGTGCTATTGCAGGAGATTAGGATACTACAACCTTCTTTCATTCTTAGAATATGTGTGCAATGCGATAATTTATTGGTTGTTTATCATGTCAGTCAAATTCTAAACACTTTTGGATTTAGATAATTCATGTATAAAGTGCAATATCTATGAAAATGGTGCATGTGTATTGTTTTGCCACTGTGTAAACCCTCCTCAAAGTGGTGAGATTGATATAGAAGGTTCTGATTAAGAAACATTTGCAACAGATCATTCTCAACTTGTACGTGCTTTAGTGTCTTCTTAGATACGCCAAGGAAGCAATTTTTACATCTTGGTAACTGGTTCTAGGTTCTATGCTAACACCTTGCTGGTGTATGGTATGACGGTGTGATACAGGGATGTATCAATACAAGGTAAAGATGTTAAATCAAAACACCCATGGTCCTACACCATGCATTGGTACAGGATCCTATCATGCCTATGTGCCATTCCAGCTCTGGTATGGAAAACCTTATATAAAGAAGAAGCAGTGAAGATATTAAGCTTCTTCTAATGTGCGGAATTGGATGGTGTGTGTGTTTATAATAAACAGTCTTGGCAAATAAGGTAAAGATGTTAAAACACCCGGGGTCGCACACCATGCATCGGTACAGGATCCTATCGTGCCTATGTGCCATTCTGGCTCCAGCATGGAAAACCTTACAAGGAAGAATCAGTGAAGATATTAAGCTTCTTCTAATGTGCAGAATCTGATGCTGTGAGTGTTTATAATAAAATCTGTCTTGGCAAATGGCAACAGTACTTGTGAGAGCAGGAAAACCATCAACTGTTGTTGATGAGGAAAATGTCAAAAGAAAGGGTCTAAAATGTGACAATGCAATGCATACCCTTAGTTCAATTTATTTTTGAGTAGCCTACTGGTATGGTATATGCCATATCACGCACAATATTAAAGGATATTAACCAGTACACTTTGGTACAGCTAATACGCACCATTGGTATGATTGATGTTGGTCTGCAATTCTGTTTTTAGGTCTTCTTTCTTGTGATTTGTTGTTTTTGCGCTTTGTTTGGCTTTTGGCCTTTTTCTTGTGATTTATTGCCATTTTAATTATAACCCACAGAACTTGTAGTTAAAACTACAGTGAAAAGTTATGTGTACATCAACAATCGAAATGTAATTAGGTTACTGGAAATAAATGAACTAACAAATGATTCTGAAGATTGTCTCTGTCAAGATTAATATGCTGCTGGTATTGATTTGACAAATGAACTAATAAAGTTCATTGAACAATAATGGCCATGTCTGTTCCCCCCAGGGGAAAAAAAAGTGACCATGTTTTGATATAAAAATTAATCCATTAATGGAAGGCTCATATATGTTATAACCAACCATAGAGGAATATGTATGTATGTGTCTATCTATCTATTTATAATATTATGTTAGACTTGAATGTTAACATTTCTGTTGAAGCATTAATTGTTGTTTAGTGTCATTTTCTAGGCAAATGCTTTTGAAGATTAAGATATATGGCTTTTCTTATTAGACGAAAATTTTGACAATGTTTGGGTAGAATAAAATTTATGTGCCTTAGATATTTGAGAAATACTTTAACATTTCAAAGAAAAAATTTTGAGCCATCCCCGAGGACCTGAAATTTGAACCTTTTTATTGAAATTCAAATAAGTGGTTGTTTCAAAAGATTTCATGTTCGGTACTGAGTGGTGCCAATCAATTTGGACCAATTCTTGACCTGTTCAAGCCTGGTCCAGTGTGATCCTGCTGGTTTGGCCTAGTGAGGGGTTATGGTAGTACCTAATACCTGGTCAGTAACCAGCCTCGACTTTCAAGTCATTGCTTTCACTAGTGCTTTCACCATCCCATTTTTCATGTTCTACCCTGTTGTTCTATAGGAATTATTATTAACTTAGTAATTTGTTTCAAATTTTATATCAGTAATTGTTTAATCATTCATTCTTATCCATGTAAAATAAAAGTTGCTTTTGTTCTTGTCACGACATTTGTTACAAATATGTTTCATTTTGTATTATTTGGAAAGTTTTTCTTTTATGAATACCAAGGTTTCATAAGTTGATCTTAGAATCAGTCTTCCTTTGTAGAGGGAAAATGTTATTGCAATTAATTGCTAGTTATGCTGATGATGTGCTGCTAAACAGTCCACTGTTTTTAATTTCAGGATGATAGAGATTACATTGGCGTTGACGAAGAAGAAAAGGTATTGTCCACCTATTGTTTCACTTAAGTTTGTTAATCACGTGACTTCTTAGTCATTCCACCTATCATGTCATGTGTTTGTCTGTTGGAGTTCTGTTTGGTTAAAATAGATGTACTCTCTAATTAATTTTCAAAATGCATGGTGAAACATCTAAACTGATTATCAATGCTGTTCACCATGGTCTTTAGTCTATATATATGCCTCAAATGATTCGGATGTCAACTTTAATCCTCTGTTAATAGACATGATATGTTCTGATCTATTCTCAGAAAGCATCCAAACCAGTTGAATTGAGTATATGTTTTAGCATATGCTTGAGATGATGGCTGTGTTTTGGCTACCCCCTATCACTTTTGGTGCAATTTGGTTATGCCCTAGGAAAATGAAATATTGCTCCTTTATCATTTTGATTTTTTCTATATGATGTCCGATGCTTTATGTTGTTAACAAAATATAATATTTCAACTATTTTGAGTTATGATATTTATACTTTTTATACTGACTAGATTTTTTTAGTTTAATGGTTGCTTGTTCAATTGCAGACTTGTTAATTTTCACTACTGTATAGTGTATTTTGTTTTTTCCTTTTGATTTTCTTCTTCTTCTTCTTCTTCTTTTTCTTTGGTTGGGGGGATTATATAATTTCTAAATTAGTATAATATGGTTATACGATGTAGGATGATGAAACAACATTGTTAGAAGAGGAGGAGTTCGCAAAGAAAGAAACAAGTGACCCTATGGATGAGGTAAAAGGGCATTTCAATTCCTGTTGCTTGTGGTTACCCTTTTGTTGTCTGGTTTGATGTTACAAGAATCTCACTGTTCCTTACTGATAAGATGACAATTCGGAGTAAAGGTATATTGGCTACTCCATGTGGCACATGGATTTTTTTGCTAAAGCAGGATTTATTTAATGAACTGTCAAACACAGTTACACGTATGTGTGGGTGGGTTTGCCTTTGTCTAGCAACTTGTCTCGCTGGAGTATAGACAATTCATTCCATCATGAGTTAATCAGTTGGCCACATAGATGGCTTCCAAAAGTACCAGGCACCTGCATTTTATTATAAATCCTTGGCAGTTAACCAAACCTAGGTGCATAGGTTGCTGCACATGCTGTCTAATCTGTTCTTCTTTTATTCTCCTAATCATAGTAATGATCTCAACAACAACAACAATAAAGCCTTAATTCCAAACTAGTTGGGGTCGGACATGAATCCTTTTTCTCCATTCGAACTCTATTTTGAGTCATTTTTTTGTAAGATGAAAAAATTCTAAATCTTTGTTTATCGTTTCCTCCCATGTAATTTTCGGTCTACCTTTATCTCTTTTTTTCTCTACATGTATCAAGTCATTTTTCCGCATAGATGCATTTTTAGATTTATGTTGCATATGTCTAAACCATTTAAGTTGTCGTTCCCTTAATTTATCCTCGATTGGAGCTACCTTTACCTTTTTACGAATGGTTTCATTTCTTATTCTAACTTTTCTTGTATTACCACACATCCATCTTAACATTCTCATTTCCGCCACATTCATCTTATATACGTGTATTTTTCTAACCATCCAACATTCCGTGCCATAAAGTATAAATGATCTTATGGTTGTCCTATAAAATATTTTCTTCAATTTGGCAGGTACTTTACGATCACATAATATTTCAATTATACTTTTTTATTTTATCCAATCTGTTTTAATGCTATGGACATCATCCTCAATCTCCTTTCTTATGAATAATCGATTCTAAATACTGAAATGGTTACTTTTAGTAACTTCATAGTCCGCAATTTATACTCTACATTCATCTTCATTTCTAATTCAGGCAAAATGCGGTATGGACCTATTTGTTCATACTGTAGCTACTGTTAATGGAATATTAACTATAAATCTTGAAAGCTCCACTTCTACATTTTGTAAAACATCTAGTTGTCCGATTTCACAAACATAGTGGCTACTGTATCATTAAAGGTATTTATGTACCATAATATCCTTAATTCTCATCAGTCTTTCTCAACAATATTTTCACACATTCTTGAGTTCTTTAATTCATTTTGTTTTCTACAGATCAAGTTACTGCAACAAGAGAGTGAAATTCCCATTGAAGAGCTGCTTTCAAGGTACAAAAAGGTAGGACTTCTTCATGCAATTTTTCTGATATGCTTTTCCTATGTACTACCATTGGTAACATCATTCTTTTTTTTAGGATGACTTTACTGATGATGGCACCATGGAATCTGAATGTGCCTCCTCAAGTTCTGATGATCTGGTGGACTGTGCAATGCATCAGGATGTTCGACATGGCAGTCAAAGCCCCACCATGGATGATGGTATGTTTCAAGATCACAATCCTGCTGAACCCAGGGAAACAGATGCTGCTATTAAAGATATGGAGGTGAGTCATGATAAGATAATGGATGGAAGGGAGAGTGAGAATATAATTGCTGATGCAGCTGCTGCTGCAAGATCAGCCCAGCCAACTGGTAACACTTTCTCAACAACAAAAGTGCGAACAAAGTTCCCATTCCTTCTTAAGCACCCCCTTCGTGAATACCAACATATTGGTCTAGATTGGCTGGTCACAATGTATGAGAAGAGGCTCAATGGAATTTTAGCAGATGAAATGGGTTTAGGGAAGACAATCATGACAATTGCTCTCCTTGCACATCTAGCATGTGAAAAGGGTATATGGGGACCTCATCTCATAGTGGTACCAACTAGCGTTATGCTGAACTGGGAAACTGAATTTCTTAAATGGTGTCCTGCTTTCAAGATACTGACATACTTCGGAAGTGCAAAAGAACGGAAGCATAAACGACAGGGTTGGCTAAAGCCTAACTCCTTCCATATATGCATAACGACCTACAGGCTTGTTATACAGGATTCAAAGGTATTCAAAAGGAAGAAATGGAAATATTTAATTCTTGATGAAGCTCACTTGATAAAGAACTGGAAATCTCAGAGGTGGCAGACTCTGCTAAATTTTAATTCGAAGCGCCGGATTTTATTAACTGGAACACCTCTACAGAATGACCTCATGGAACTCTGGTCTTTAATGCATTTTTTAATGCCTCATATTTTTCAGTCTCATCAGGAATTTAAAGACTGGTTTAGCAATCCAATTTCTGGTATGGTGGAGGGCCAAGAGAAGGTTAATAAAGAAGTGGTAGATCGGTTGCACAATGTGCTTCGTCCTTTCATACTGCGACGTTTAAAAAGGGACGTCGAAAAGCAACTACCGAAAAAGCATGAACATGTCATATATTGTCGACTTTCTAGGAGACAGCGGAATTTGTATGAGGATTTCATTGCCAGCTCAGAAACGCAAGCAACATTGGCAAGTGCAAACTTTTTTGGCATGATTAGTGTTATAATGCAACTTCGTAAGGTCTGCAATCATCCTGATCTTTTTGAAGGCCGTCCAATCGTGAGTTCATTTGACATGGCTGGCATAGACGAGCAACTGAGCTCTTCTGTTTGCACGATCCTTTCTTCTGATCCATTTTCTGAAGTTGACCTGAGAGGCTTGAATTTTATATTCACCCAGAATGAACACAATATGACCTCATGGGAGATTGATGAAGTTGCAGCAATTACTGCTTCCCCAAATTTAACCAAGGGCACTGGACTGGAGGCTTTGAATGGAGTGTCATCCTGCATTAGTAGATATGAGCAGAAGAAAAGAGTTCATGGAACTAATATATTTGAAGAGGTTCAGAAGGCTCTTTGGGAGGAAAGACTGAAACAGTTAAAAGAAAGGGAAGCCTCTGTTGCATGGTGGAATTCTTTGCAGTGCCATAAGAAACCTTTATATGGAACTAATCTAAGGGAACTTGTCACTGTAAAACATCCTGTTCATGATATTCATGAGCAGAAGAACAAACCTTCATGCTACATGAACTTTTCATCTAGATTGGCAGATATAGTTCTCTCACCTGTTGAGCGCTTTCAGAAGATGCTTGATCTTGTTGAATCTTTTATGTTTGCTATTCCTGCTTCGCGAGCCCCTGGTCCTGTTTGCTGGTTTAGCAGAGGAAGATCCCCTGTTTTTTTGGAGCCAGCTTACAAGGAAAAATGTGCTGAGGTTTTTTCTCCGCTCCTCTCACCCATAAGACCTGCCATTGTCCGTCGGCAGGTGTATTTTCCTGATAGGCGTCTTATACAATTTGATTGTGGGAAACTACAAGAGCTAGCTATCTTGTTGAGGTGCTTGAAATCAGAAGGTCATAGGGCCTTGATATTCACTCAGATGACTAAGATGCTTGATATTTTGGAGGCATTCATTAATTTGTATGGATATACATATATGCGTTTGGATGGATCAACGCAACCAGAAGAGAGGCAGACTTTGATGCAGCGGTTTAATACAAATCCAAAAATTTTTCTTTTTATTTTATCCACTCGTAGTGGTGGTGTGGGGATTAACCTAGTCGGCGCAGACACTGTTATCTTTTATGACAGTGATTGGAATCCTGCAATGGATCAACAAGCGCAAGATAGATGCCACAGGATTGGACAAACACGAGAAGTGCACATTTATCGGCTTATTAGTCAGAGCACCATTGAGGAGAACATCTTGAAGAAAGCAAATCAGAAGCGTGCTCTTGATGATTTAGTCATTCAGAGTGGCAGTTACAATACGGAGTTCTTTAAAAAGCTTGATCCAATGGAACTATTTTCTGGTCACGGAGCGCTTCGTATTGAAAATCTGCGTAAGGGGAACCCCAGTGCTGCTGAATGTTCCACCAATGGAATGGGGGTCCATTTGTCAAATGCAGATGTCGAAGCAGCTATCAAACATGCAGAAGATGAAGCAGATTACATGGCCCTCAAAAAAGTAGAGCAGGAAGAGGCTGTAGATAATCAAGAATTCACTGAGGAGGTTATTGGAAGGTTAGATGATGATGATCTTGCTAATGAGGATGATATGAAGCCTGATGAGAAAATTGCTGAAGAACGAAGTTGCTGGAATTCTGTTGAAAACAGGGATGATGATGGTACTTTATTTGGAAGTAATGTTAATGATGAAAAGGCTCTAACTTTGGCTGGGGGAGATGAAGATATTGACATGCTTGCTGATGTTAAGCAGATGGCTGCTGCAGCTGCTGCTGCTGGACAAGCAAGTTCATCTTTTGAAAATCACCTTCGACCAATTCATAGATATGCGATGCGTTTCCTTGATCTTTGGGATCCAATAATTGACAAATCAGCAATAGAATATCAGGTGAACATCGAAGAGGAAGAATGGGAGCTTGATCGTATCGAAAAATTCAAAGAGGATCTCGAAGCAGAAATTGATGAAGATCAGGAGCCCTTCTTATATGAAAGTAAGCACAGTCTATTCATGATTTAGAAGTGTTTTCTCCTGGATAATTCTTTTTGCCTTGAGCACTGCATGTTTCTGCAATTTTTATGTCATAAAGGGGATCGAGTCTTCAAATCTTTGATCTGGAATTGACAGTGTGTTCTTCTCTTTGTTCCCTTGCCACCTTTAATCATCCTATATAATATTCAAACTAGACTTTGCTATTCTATTACCTACTTTATATCGGCAGCAATTTGATTAATCACTTGATTCTATTGACGTCAAAGTGAGGTCTCCACATTAATGTATGTTAGAACAATTATTTTGTTGCCTTATTTTACTGTCTCAGTTTTACTGGTTGCTTTATTTTGATTCACTTAGCTCTATTGGGATACTTATCAGTGCTCCACTAATTACAGGATGGGATGCTGATTCTGCAACTACAGCATACCGGCAACATGTTGAAGCTTTAACTCAGCGTCAGGTTTGTCGGTACAAAGTCATTGTTGATGCTTCTCTAATTTTTGCAGTGAGCCTGTTTTTACTTCAGTATCATTTTGCAGTTGATGAAAGAACTAGAATGTGAAGCTCAGGATAAAAAAGAGGCAGATGATGAGAATTGTGATGCCATCAGGTAACTCTATGAACTTCAGTTTTTGGATCTTGCACTTGCATTGTTGCTTAGTTGCAGTTTTTTGCTAATTATCTGTTTTTCTGTGGAAAAATCAAGCAAGAATATGGTTGCTGTGAATATTGTCTTGATTTTTGATTCCTGTGGAACTACTATTATATATTTGCAATTTTAAATTCCTTGTAGGTTATCAATATCAAAAATAATTAATCAACATGTTGGCAATTTACACTTGGACACACTAAATTTCGTAATTCTTTTGCTTAATATATTCATGTGAGTTGTAGATGTTTGTTTGCATCTTTCTGGTGGTCCCATTGCAGGATAATTGGTGCTCCATCTAAATTGTGATTTACTGAACCTTTAAGCATGCACAGGAATGGGGCAGCTGTTGAACGTAAGCCAAAGTCAAAAAAGAAGTTGAAGAAGACGAAGTTCAAGTCTCTGAAGAAAGGACATCTAGCGTCTGAATCAGAAATTGTGCATGAAGAACCACCAGTAGATCCCATGCCTGTTGATGATAAGGTTCTTTCTCCAGAGGTCATCTGTTCTGAGTCATCATCATATTCACCTCCTGTAAAAAAGCGTAAGAAGGCCATACCTGCATCAGAGGATGAAAAGAGCTCAAGAAAATACTTGAAAAAAATGAAGAAAGCTCCTGAGAGTAATTCTGCTGCAGATTCTGACTCAGCTGTTAAGAGACTTTTGGAAACCAGGGACATAAAATTTGGAGAGGGAGCTAATGATCTTGATCTTAAGCTAGCAAACAGATTTAAGACAGGAGGCAGGATTTCAATCTCATACATGCCAGTAAAACATGTTATGGTGGTCAAGCCAGAAAGGTTAAGAAAGAGGGGACATGTTTGGTCAAAAGATTGCTTTCCTCCTCCAGATTCTTGGTCATCCCAGGAGGATGCCGTGTTGTGTGCAACTGTACATGAGTTTGGTGCAAATTGGAGTCTTGTGAGTGACACACTATATGGTATTCCCGGTGGTGGGTTTTATAGAGGGAGATTTCGCCATCCCATCCATTGCTGTGAGAGGTTTCGAGAACTATTCTTTAAATATGTTATGTCTGCGGGGGACGCTCCTAGCACTGAAAAGATTGCCCCTTCAGGATCTGGAAAGGCTCTCCTAAAAGTGACTGAGGTAATTAGCATCTTATTTTCATATTCTCATGGCATCAAAATCGGTTGGTATTTGTAAAACCCTTGGAGTAACAAGTAGGTGGTAGTTGGTGATTTATCAATTTGTAAAGTAGTTTTGAAAGTGGTGTTGTAATTAGTGGGGCAAATAGGGCAATTCCTTTTTGTTTCATGGTCACGTGGAATCATGGATTTAGTTTTTGGTATCATTTTTCCATCTTTCTTTATTTTCCCGATCCTACGATGTGTTTTGTTTATGGAACTGCAAATAATTTATTGACATGCATGCATCGCTATCCCATGCCTTGTCTCATACTATATATGCTGTGCTGTTAAGCTATATAAATCATGTGCGCATTGACACACCCACAATGTATATTGTTGAATCATAACTTTGTTCCAATTCCAAAGCTTACTCCTTTCAATTTAGTCATTACTTGTTCGATCTTTTATCTCCATCTCATATCAAGGTTTTATTTTTTAGTATTCCGAAGAACTGTCTATATTGTTTGTTGCTACAGAGGCACTCTTTTCTTGGGCCCCAAACACCACAGTGAAGTCTAATAAAGTGCTTATTAGTGTGGCCATTAGAATGGGTTCTACTAAACATGAAGTTCTTTTGTTTTACAATGACCTTGGAGATGATTTAAATGCTTTGATCACATGGAAAAATAGAACCCTTCTAGAGCCCTTAACCTAAACATTTTTATGATGTTATGGAATGATGATAAATTTCTTAGATGCATTGTCTCTGTTGTGTGATTTCTTGCAACGTATGATCTGTTTTGTCTTACAATCCTCCTCTGGATGTCACTAAGTTATAATTTGGTATTCTGGAAAATGTCTAATAAAATTTTTTTGATTGATGCAGCAGCAGAGGGAGGTGTGCCTCCATTTAGTTTGGTACATCTAGACCAAGACTAGGCACACACCAACAAAAAAGGATATGCTAATATCAGAATTTCCAATTGTCTTGCTGGGATAATTTATATAATTTGGATTTCTTCTAGAATATAGGACAATTTTGAACAGATAAACATAATTTCTAATAAAAGTTGATTCAAGTATATATATTTATTGCATAATTTCAAGTAATTTGTTGTATGAACTTATGTTGGTAGCACAGATAAGCTCAGAATTCATGATAAAAAAACCAGGTCAATATGTAAGTGTGGTCATGCATTAAGTTCTTGCAGGTGTTGTACACATAATTCTAGAATTATTAAATGCTTACAGTGGTAGTAAGGTGAGAATCTTATATGCTGGAGGTTGCCATGATGCTAATTCTTGTTTTGATATGGACTGGCAATTAATTATTACCATGTGAAATGCTTACCCTAAAAGCCTCAAACATTAAAATGTTGACAAAATTCAGTTAGGAAGATTCTTTGATTCTTTCAAAGGGATGCAAGGCTCTTCAGGATAATTGAGCCAAATGTCAAATGTGAGGTAAAAATTACAAGCCTTGATGGCTATGTATTACCATGCAGCAATGCGCATCACTTTGATACACACTGATACAAGTCAACATGCAGCACAGGATGTCATGGATTACATGGGGATATGTAGCACTGCATCAACCTACAGGCATGTAGTGTGCATAAATGCTTTTATGGATAGGTACTCTAAATTTTGATTTGGGCCCAAATCCAACCCATTGAATTAATGAGTCACATTATGTTGGACTTTATTTTAGGTCCTGTTGTGTTCTAAGAGCACAGGGCTAGACTAATTTATGAATTAATTTTTCTTGGGTCTGATTGGATCCATTGGTCTTATCATAGTTTTATTGATTTTTGCAAGATATATGCTTAATAGAATAAGTTTTGACCCATGTACAACCCATAGATCTAAACTTTGGGTACATATCAGGTCCATATTTGATTGGTGCTGATCAGGTTCAAGTCTAACGACTTACCTCCTTATTGAGCAAGTCGAAAGTCCTTCCTCCGTGCTTTCTCAAGTTTAGGTTTGTTGCTAGTTTAATCATGAAAAAATTTGCTATGATCAGTTTACTCACATGGAAATTATGTTTAGTAGTCTTAGATATCAAAAATGTGAATGTTGCAGATCTATTCTTTTTGAGGCTTTCACTTTCATTTGAATTAACATATAGGGGAAACAAAGGAATTTTTGTAAGAGGAAAAGTTGAAGACTAAGTAATTTTTGTTATCCTCCTTGATGAAGAAATTAGTTTTAATATATGTTCTTCAATTAATTACGTCATCTGTTTCCACTAGGTATTCGTAATAGTATGTTAATGTCTACTGATTGGATTGTTGACACATGGATATTGAATTCCTTTCTCAAGTGGGCTGCTGTTTGTCCATCAGTTTATGATATTAGCACACAATTTGTAGCCAAGTCCTGTGTTTTCACTTTTTGTTTATGATATTTATAATAAATTAGTTGTCTTCCTACATTTTTTAAAGTAAAACTTCCAATTACCATGAGTAGTCACAGTTAGAGCTTCACTTTGTCTTTCATGAGTATATATTTTATTTTATTTGTTTTTGAATTGTTTGTTGAGGTAAGATATGTTGTGTGACTCGGTTTTTGTCCGTGTATCCTTTGCTTAGAGAATGCTGTTATATCAAAATTTAACCACATTTTGGTTAAAATTTCTGTGCACGCACTTTGATGGAATGTCACAATGCGTCTTACAATGAAAGGTGATTTAAGAGGCAAGATTCTGGTAGTCATGTACTAGTTTGCAGTTGAAAGGCAATCAGATGCTTTATTAGGTATGGTATCATAGATGTTAAAAAAGGTTAATGCGGCAAATATTGATTTTTTTTTTTCCTTGTAATTCCAGTCTGATTAAAATATTGTAGTTTTTTTTTCTTTTATGCAGCTTAAAGTTTGGGTTTTAGTGACGTATTTGGCAGCATGCCACAGTTAACTCCATCTGTGCATTGGATAAGCAGTAGATTTATTGTTTCCATATTTGTTTAGTCCTTTTTTATTTTAGAACTAATTTCAGAGCTTCCCTATATTTGTTCATGAAAATAAGCAATAGATATGCTGCTAGTGGCTTGTTAAATGTTCCAAACCTGTTTATAACATGCTGCTCTTCTAATTGTTGTTGGCAATTTAAGTGATGTGTTAGTTAATATTCATGTGGGAGCCTTGTGATCTTATTCAAGCCTTCTAAAGTACCTATGTACATGTCCTGAAAAAGTGACTGAAAATTTGTGGCAGGATCAAGTTCATGCATTGGTCAGTGTGACAAGTGAGCTACCTGATAATGAATTGCTTCTTCAGAAACATTTTATTGCAATACTATCTTCTGTATGGAGAGCAAGATGTCGTGTTGAGCGATGTCCAAGCATGCCATCTTCCAGACATAGTTTTTATTCAAGCAGGCTTGCCTCTGACTCGTCTGGGAAGAATTCTGGAAGACTAACTGAAAAAATGAAGCTTGCAAATTTGAGGTGGAGCAGCAAACTAGTAATGACAGCCATTACTGATTCTTATAGCAAATGTCAAGAAGATCCGGTAGTTCCATCCAGCCAGCCAGAGGCTTGTTCTATGGTTGATCAGTTGGATCTAACATTGAATTTCCCCATAGACCAAGTTAATCTTGATGCCGCTTTTCCATCGGCAATTGCTGTGTCAATATGTGGCCCGGAACCTCAACAAGAAGACAATGAACCTCTTGAACGATTTTTGCTAGCAGACTCCTCTTGCAGAACTGCTGAGAACCGCTTAAGGTAAGCAGGAACATACTGTTACATATATATAACTTTTGAACATTTAGTAGTACTGCCCTTGTAGATCCCTACTGCATACAAAAAATGGCATACACTTCCCATGAGCTAAGAAGCTTCCGATAGAACTTTTTGAATAAATTCTTTCCTCTTCCTTGTATGTTGAGAGATGCAAAATTGGGAGTATATTATCACATGGAAATTCTCTGCAAATAATGTTTTAGAGGGATGCAAAATTGGGAGTATATTATCACATGGAAAAATATGGTTATAAATGACTGGAACGTATGGTCCTAAATGTTTCCTCTTGTATCTCTCTGCAAATAACGTTGAGAGATGCAAAATTGGGAGCATATCATCACAGGAAAAATATGGTTATAAATGACCGGAAAGTATGGTCCTAAATGTTTCATTCATTGTTTAGGTTATAAAAACCATCAAATTCTCCTGATTCAGTCATATTCATCGCAGAGTGTTATAATCTACATTGTTGAAGTCTGATGGCAAAAGTCCTTAATAATCTGTTGAAGGAATAGTAGCCATCCATCAAATACTACTATTAACTGACTCACTTGAGTTCTGAAAGTAATGGGATTGCAAACATTTGATGAAATCACTCAAGTTCGTTGCACATGCTTGATACCTTATCCCAAACATTTAATCATTTAACAGGATCTAAGCCAACCATGGATTACTCCTTTCGAATTAGTTGAGAGCACTGTGCATGCTAATTGCTAGTCATGTAAAAATCTAGGTTGGGTTCCACTTTTAACATCCACATGAGTGCACCTAGTGCAACTTTTGTGTCTTGAATTTCTTGGTCTAGGTACAACCTTTTTTCATGAAGTCTGTTTCATTATCTGGAAAGGCTTACGTGAGTCCTGTTTGGTTGACACCAGAAAGTATCTTCAAAAACGCTTGAGACTCATGGTGAAGCCATGAAAAATGATGGGCATGTATCATATAGAGAGGCTCTGTTTGCTGCGCCTTGTGCCTTTATGGGATGCATAAACGTTGACTTTTTGGTTATTTTCACTGCTATTGGGAGGGAGGCAGCTGCATGAATTTTGTTTTTCTTTCTAAATGTCAAAAAAAAAAAAAAAAAAAAGGAAAGTGATGACATGATCTCGTTGAATACTTAAATCTTTAGGCAAACAATGAAATGAAATTGAGGGAAATGTTTTCCTACTGAAGCTTTGAAAGATTACATTGCAACAATGTCCTAGGTCAATATTGATACCCTTTGCCTTGCTTTTTTTGGACATGATTTTCTATATATATATGCAGAGATAAAGCTTTCTACGTCTTGAAGCTAGGTGTTTTTGGAAGAAAAAAAAAATGATAATTGTTTCTGTTTTCGATATATGATGTAGGTTGGCTTTAGGAGCTTGCTTCGAAGGTGAAGGTTCAGGATGGGCATCACCAGCCTTTCCTACCACCGATGTTGTCAGATACAAATCTGGTTCAAAGTCTCAGTCTTTGGGCAAGCATAAGGTTGCCTCTGATCCAACCAAGCCTCCAAAATCCAAAATTCAGAGGACTACAGAACCACCTGAAGATTCAGGTCTGGGTGGCAAAACCCTCTTGCCATCGCCTGGACAAACTCCTCTCCTCGAGAGCTATGGCTTGCCTCACCTCATTCTGGATTCTGCTAATGACTCTGCTGAGTGCGTGCCTATGGATGCACTCCCACAAGAAGCAGAAGGCATCGAGCTTGTTCCGCACGAGTATGACCCTGACTTTCTGGCTGATCTTGAGGATCCTGGATCATTGCCGGATATCATAGACATTGGATGATACTTGTAACAAGTGGTGAATTTTTTTAAGCCTTTGCTCCAAAAATGCCATCTGGACCTGATTCTTGTGGGAACAAGCGAGATCAGTTTGGATCTGATGACTGGCCGCGCACATTATGTGCATCCAGGTTTTGAAGGATGGGCCAGTGGGACGGTGCAGCAGTTAATTATAGGCACAGGAAAATGGGGATATGGTCGTTGGGGGTGTTTACACATGCATGTATCATATCAGTTCAGGTTTCAATGATGTAATATATTTTTTTAATCTTCTGTATGTCCAGGGGAAGCTTGTAATTCTTACCATAGGAAATCTTTTCACATTCAGAAAATTTTGCTGGGTGGATGCCCATTGAAAGGAAAAGATGTAGGGCCTTTTAATTATTTTTTTCAAAAAAAAAAAATTCTAGCTTTTTTGCAATTTGACATTGATGAAAGATTAGATGCTCTTAAAATTTTTATGTAGCAGAAAATTTTATAAGCTGCTGAGCACTTTTGTCGGACATGATATTAGGATCGTCTAACAACAAGCAGGTAAGCAAATAAATAGCTATGATGTATGTTTGTAATTGGTATATCTTAAAAATCTGTCCATTCTCCATCATCTAGCATGGTCGTTGATCACTGCTGCTCTTGAAATAGGTGTCTTTGCATGTATATCATGTTTCTTTCATGTGCCTCAGCTTAACTTCTTGTCGTCATGTCAGCATGATAAATTTTGGATCGTTGCTGCTCTGGACTGTAGCAGCTATGATGTTCTGTTGCTACCAAAGCATGAATCAATCAATAATGCCACAATTGCCGTAGCTTATTATTTTCATAAAAGAGTTGTTTGGTATAACAGAAGGCATCAGCACAGGTGTGTTTATCATGATCTCTTTTTTTCCCTTCTTCTTTTTTTTTTTTTTTAATGATTATATGAGAGCGCTGGGATTGTAATATAAGTAATCGAATGGTTTTAACATAGCAAAGACATCCGTGAAAAAGGGAGAGCGCTTGCTGATCAAATAGACTCAACGAATAAAATGCCACCAGTTTTGCTGTAAGAGAGAGGTTCTGGGTTAACAATTTTAACCGCGATCGAATACTCCATTCCTTTGATACCTCAGTTAAAAACTTGCGGAATATCGTAGTAATTCGTTCTTGGTGCCCAATGGATTACAATACGCGACGATTCAAGTCGTATCTCGTAACCAAAATTTTGAGTATTGGTCCCTCCGTTGAGGCTATAACAAGATAGCATTAACCATGCCGCTTAAGAGGCGACGACAATGTCGATATACCATGCACTAGCATGCATGGGAACCCGAGATTCTCGTCCTTCTCAGTGTTATGAAGGACGCCAAGTTTTAAAGATCGCATTCACCATGCCATAATGCATGGGAACCCGAGATTCTCGTCCTTCTCAGTGTTATGAAGGACGCGAAGTTTTAAAGATCGCATTCACCATGCCATATCGAGATATAGATGCTCCAAAGTTATGAATATAGAACGGATTATTTTATCTGACACAATTAAATCGAGAGCAGAATTAACGTTATATCCAACCACCATGGGAGACTAAAACTCCAAACCAAAAAAGACGAGTATAAAATTTTTTTAAAAAATAAACTACTTCTAAAAAATAAAAAAAAAGAAAAAGAAAAGAAAAGAAAACCTGCCGGCCGTTCTGATCTTTTGATATCGCTGCAAGGCCCTAATCAAGGTTCATGTCTGGTCCTTGTGTGATGAATCAGGGCTTCTATGCGTAGATGTTGCTGTTTACGATTGGACTTAGACATGGCAATGGGTTGAGCTAAGTTGGGCTTAAGTCAATTAGACTTGAGTCATATAGGAAAATTCTTAATTCAAACCTTACCAATTTATAACTAGTTTGAACAGTATAGATCCATATCCAACCCATTATTTCATGTGAAACAGTTCTCGGTCCACTGACTCATTTGGTACTTCAATTTATCAATAGGATATCATAGTAAATAGCTATGATTGTTGTACCATTTTGAACTACCAATTCAAGGTATATGAGATCAAACCGTTGTAGATGGTTTCTAGTTTTGTTATGAGATATTGGGCGAACTTAACTATATTGGTCCAAATAGATCAAATAGAGCGGTTCTCCCAAAGCAAAACAACCACACTCTATTTAAAAAAAGAAAAAAAAAAAAAAATCCCCCTCCCCAACCCTTAATCCTGATTTATCTTCTTTTCTCATTGCCTCTCTATCTCGGCGATCTCACTTGTGGGAGCCATTAATCATCCTTACCACTATCACTGATTCTCCCTCCTCAACCTCTTTCTCTCTCCTCACCTCTATTCAATCTCTTTCAAAACCTCAACCACCAATTACCCCCACAATTGTCCTCACTAAACATCTCAACCGATCACTCTCTTAAGGACCTCCTCAAGCAAATCTTTATGCTCTTATCATTGCTACAACATCACTCTACTTTGTATCCCTTGCTAACTTGCCAATATTTACCACTACCATTGATTACTCTTATCTCCCTCCATCATCCTCTCAACATTTGGGGGATCAACATGGTTGTCATGACATTGTACACCCTATCAACATAGTAACTGACCAGCATAGATCACGCCATCCATATCACCAATTTTGGTGAATAGAAATAAATATAGAGGAAATAAGAGATTTAGAATCAACTTTCAAAAAAGTATGAAAAGTAGAGATAAAAAATTAAAAAATGATGAACTTTAAAGATGTCATTCCTTTTATTATCCTTTTTGATATTTTCATTCACTTTGTGGTCACCCTACTTTTGGTCCCTTGTGAGTCATTCAATGGTATCAGTATATGCGATACCTAAAATTTAACTCTATTATACTTCTATGACTTAACTCATTATTCATTCATGTGCTATGCATCAACTCTAACTTATCCTAAGTTAGGTACTTTGATGGCAACTTCATACTATCAACACCTTCTAATAGTGGAGCATTACTTTTGAAAATCATTTTCAAATTTTCTATCTTTTGGGGTTTATCAATGTATTTCTAATCTCTAGATATTTTGACTACAAACATTGCCATTAGATTCAAATTTTAAATATTGGTGTCCTTAGAATCATCTACGGTACCAAGGAATAGCCTAACCATATTCCGATACCCTAACAGATTTCAATCATTAGGCTCTTTCAATAGCAATATCTACTATCAAAGTACTTTGATGGCAATATTCTACCATTAGAAGCCTTTTTTCACAATATCATTTCGATGCACTAGAATTTCAAATTTATATGGCCAATAAATTAAGCTTATCCATCCCTCGGTACTTTTATAAATAACCTTCCACCCTCTCCTCTCATGTCATAGTCAATCTCTTGCATAACATTTCAATCCATAATTAACAATAGGATTTGAAAGAGTGGTGCTACATTCCACAAAGGTGCTCCAAAATTTAGATGCGTACAGAGAGAAGAGTTATATTCTAACAAAATGCTTAAAAATTCTACAAAATCCTACACCTGGGCTACACTCTTTTCCTTTTGTTCTTTCTTCCTTGTAGCTTCCCATATCCTCTCATTATTTATACCTCTAATACATGCGGTTAGAATAAGCATTTGACTTATCTAATCTTCTCCTTTCGAGGGGTTTTTATTAGGAAGAGGAAAGTGTCCCATACTCTACTCCTCCCCTATCCCCTACGTGTGTATTAATAGTATTATTCATTAATGCCTATAGCAACAAAGATATTATGCCCTAATAAATATAATTTTGAATCAGATTTTCTTCTTTAATAGTCTTCCACATGAAGATCCCTATGCTCATGCTCTTACCTAAGGAGAAAAAACATATAACAAACTCCCACAATCAACATCAAGGGGACATCTCCACAGCCAATGGTCAAGTAGCGATGCCCTAGACTTGGAGTAGGGCTCAGCATTGGAGTTCGAATATCACATAATGGCAACATCCATCAAGAGTGAAGGGTAGCACACCAGGCTCTACACTTTTAACTATTAATTGTGCAACCTACCATACATTTGTCATTATTTTAAGAGTTAAAAATAAATTTTAAAAGTTTGTCCAGATCCTGTTAACTTATTGGAACAACATGCCAAATCCATAGCTAAGCTATTTCCAATTGAGTTGTTTTTGACTAACTCATGCTTAACCCAGTCATAAGAAAAACCTACAAAACTCATTCATTTCGAATGGATTGGAGCAAGCTGGCAAATCTAGGTCAAAAATTGCCACACCTATTTCATGATTTATTTACAATAATGTTCATTCACCTAAAAATTGACACCTAATGCAATTGGATTGAGGAAAAGAGAATGGTAATTTGATTTAAAAAATATTTATTGATGGGAGAAATCAAAGAAAGAGCTAAATTGAAGTCTAAAGTCAAAAAAAAAATTTAGAAAACAAAACCCTAAAAAGAGATAACATCACCTTCGGACCAAAACCACACCAATATGTGGATAAATGGGAAAGGGGTCAGCATTCCTAAAGTTGAAGCAAGTGGGTCAAGGCTAGGGTTTGACAAGGACTTTTTGCAAGCCCTTGACCATTCTTCACCCACGTGGCGCTCATCTCATACTCATTTCCTTCCGCAAAGGTGGAAGAATCTTGATGCCATAAAAGATACAACTATTAAGTATTATGATCGGTTAGACCATGCCAAGCCAAGCCAAGCCTAGCCTTATGGTAGCTAGCAAGTTTATGGCCTGAGGTATTCACTGAATTTTGGGATTTTTCAGTTTAGTAGTGCCTGTGTGTTTTCATTTAATTTTGGCCAGTGATGAAGATGCTGGAGGGTAATGCGGAGATGGGTGATGAAGATGGGCATGCCACTATGGCCACGGCTCGTTGCTGAATAATAGCAGCATTTCAGATGGGAAGGAGCTGAGCCAACATGAGGGCGACTTAGTTGTCATCTTTTGCATATAAAAACAGATTAAAAATCTTGGAGGTTTTAAATGGCCCTTGTTACTTATCCATTTCTGGTAATTTTCTTATCCATTTTAAGGAGCCCCATCTCCAAAATTCTAAATGCATGCTTATCTAATTAACAAAAAAAAAAAAAAAAAAACACAACAGATAATGTATTCCTCGTGAAATACAGAGCAATAGAGAAATTTTTTCAGAAGTTTTCTTTCTAGATATCTCCCAGCCTACCAACTGGCCCAAACAGAGACGTGCAGTTGTTGTCAATATATAACACACTTCAAAAATATATACTGATCTCAAGACAAACCCTCAATTGCGGATCAACTTCGCTAGATATTTTAGCAAAGCTTGTTTGCTTTTTTTTTTTTAATATTACCACCACACAGAGACGATGAATAGTAAATGAAATTTATGGAAATTTCCATAGAGAAAGCTTGTAACATGTGAACAAAAAATATATTGAAGTAAAAAGACACGTTAAAAAGCACACTTACTTATGTCCATCATAACCGTTCCCAGTGAGACAAGCTGCTCCAGCGACTTCTTTGTCCTCAATTATTTATCTAATCTCAGCCCCTGTAGATGTAAAGGAGTCTACCAGATTGCCATGGTCTGCATCTTTTTTTTAGCATTCTTCCTGTCAAGAACATGAAGAAACCAATTGATGCTTTTTCCTAAAAAAATATTAAGCAATCATTATTTGTCCTTTTTTTTTTTTTTTTTCACCTCCCAGACCCTGGCTTTGGCTCCAGATACAACGTCACAACGTGATCATTGACAAGGGAGATTCCTCGAAATACAGAACTTTCTTCCTTTTCTTATATCAGAGAAATTTTGGAGGCTTGCCTTCCCTTTTTACCATCCTGGACAAAAAATAGAACAGCAGCAGTCAGAACAAATGAGTTTGGATTCTTCCATATTTTGTTGACTTATTTATGCACTAGACAATTGTAAAACTTTGATTTACATTTTGAAAAATCTTGAAAAACTATGGCGTCACATTCTCAGTGAAAATTTAGATCATCTAGTTTATACCTGACAAACCAGTGTTTCATTCATTCTGGATAGGACTGCAGGATCATCAAGAATCTACCCTCCTCTGAACAATATATAGCCTTTCAACTAGACACCATCACGTGCCATAGCCATGGGGGTGAACCTCTCTCTGCCAGCTTCTTGATTCCTTGATGATGATAGGTATCAACAGTTTTTTTCCACATTTGATCTCCATATTCCAACCAACTTCGTCACATGCTGGTGGTCATCATAGTTCCCATAATCTACACAAACAACACTACTTCTGCAAAACATTTTCCAAAGATCTTGGTTGGTAGAGATATCCACATGCAACATGGATATAAGATTGTTCTGCAGTTCCATCAATCAAGGCTTCCATAAGAAAGCAAGGACATAAACAACACAACATTCTATCAATTTGGATATAAGAAATTAAAAATTGAACATTTATCAGATAATAAGTGAAACATAAGAAAATGGCTTTTTTTAACCCATTTTTTTTTCCAAAAAAAAGGTGTAGTTGGATGGTTCACAAAAGTAACACCTTGGCCAAGTAGCTGCATTATCATGAACTATAATTACTTAAAACAAAAAGTGCAATTGTGCCCAGCTGAGTGATAGCCACCACACAAAATGTCAATTTTATGCTTTGCACAAGATAAAACTCCAGTTGCCAAGCCACCATGACAAACAATCAGAATTCATCAATTGTCAGCTTGCGAGAAAAGGTCAGTTCTCATAGAATGCCAGTATCATCTTAAACCTACATAGGGATTTACCATAATCAACTAGAGTGATGAGAAAAGAAAATCATGATTTGGTGGGTTCAGATTCAGCACATTCAAAAAGAATTCACTCTTATATCCACCAAAGAAGAGTCCTGATGTCTGAAAGACCATACCAATCTCAAAATTTTAGATTGTTAAAAAGTTAAAACTCCAGATCCCTGTGTGTAAGAACGAATGTTGATTTTAATTATGACTTTTCCTTACATCATTAAATTCTTGGGACTGCTTGGAGAGCTCCTTTCAAAGATAAATCTTCTTTACCATGCCCCAGATTCAAAGGTAATAAACAGTGCTGCATTGCAACTCACTACCTGCATAATAATAACCTTGAGCAATTTTTTAAAACAATCCAGTTAACCAATGAACGGTATGCAATCAAGTTATCAACAAATTGATATCTAGTATTAATTTAAAATTTAATTTAGTACTATTATAGTGACCAGTATGCTATAAAATGATATCCTAGAATGCCTGAGTGCGAGTGTTCATCATGAACTTGCCTTGGATGGAAGCCTATATCCAGCTGCAACCAGGTTGCCTTTTAGACCTAAGCATATTTTTTTGATTTCTCATTTTTTCCATATCATCCCATCTCCCGGCTGATCCATAAACACTAATGAGATGCAAATATGGCATTGGATCCCTTGCATCACATGCAAATAGCTGGTTAGCTGCATTCTCTGCTAACTTAGTATTGCAATTTAATCTGCACCCACTCAGAAGAGAAGTCCATATCACAGAATCTGGTTCAAAAGGCATCGAATAAGCCAAATTTTCAGCCTTCTCAACCATACCCATCCGACATAAAAGATCGATTATACAAGCATAATGTGTTAATTTAGGTGAAATTCCATAATCATATTTCATAGAATTAATATAATGCTGAGCTTCCTCCAAAAGGCACATATGACTACAAGCAGAAAGTATTCCGAGAAAGGTGACCTCATCAGGTTTAGCATTCATCCTTTTCATAACCTCAAACATTTGAATAGCATTTTTACCAACTCCATTAAATGCATATCCATTAATCATTGCATTCCATGTCACTACATCCCGCTGAGGCATCCAATCGAAGACTAACTTAGCTAGCAACATATCCCCACTCTTGCAGTACATACTTATTAGTGAATTTCCAACCACCATGTGTGATTCATGCCCAAGCTTGATAACGATAGTATGGATTTGTTCCCCAAGAATCAGCAGTGATAGCCTTGATGAAGCAGTGAGAAGGCTAGCTATAGCTGACTCACTTGGGCTTATTTCAGTTAACATCATCCTTTTAAAGAGTAGAAAAGCCTCATTATACAATCCATTTTTGACTATTCCAGTTATTAAAGCATCCCATGTTGAACCATCGTGCTCAGGAGACTCACTAAAGAGCTTATAAGCTTCGGCAACCTTCCCATGCTGAAGTAAACTAGAGATCATGACATTATAAGTGACAGCATTCCTTTCAGGCATCTTGTTGAAAAGCTGCAATGCCTTGTCCACCAGGCCTTCTTCCATGTAACCATGTATCAAAGTCGTATAAGCCATTACATCTTTTTCAGGCATTGTGTTAAACAAATTCTGTGCTTCATCTAGATTTCCATTTTCTAGAAAACTTGTCATCAATGCTGTATTTGTCTCGACAGTTGGTTCAGGCATATTTGAAAACAATTGAAGAGCATCGTTAATTCTCTTATCTTTCAGATAACCATTAATCATTGAGTTCCAAGATATATTGTCCTTTTTGTCCATATGATCAAAAACTTTTCGAGCCTCATCAATATTTTTGTTATTTATACAACCACATAGTAAGGAGTTCCATGATCCGATAAACTTACCTTCCAATTTGTCAAATTCTAGCTTAGCTGCCTCTATGTTCAGGCATTCACAGTACATTAAAACCAACGCAGCCTCGACGCTCTGATCAAGATGAAATCCAAGTTTCATAGCACAGGCGTGAATTTTTCTGCCCTGTTTGGCATTTTTCATACCAGAACAGGCATTGATTACCTTGACAATGCTGGTCGTAGTAGCTGCAGCTCTGGCATTCATCATCTTAGCAAAAAATTCAATTGCCTCTTCAAATTGCCCATTACCAACAAAGCCTCCTAACATTACAGACCAGGTTACTACATTCTTGACAGGCATCAAGTTGAACAACTCCAGCGCAATTCTCACTTTCTTAACCTCAATATACCCATTAATCATTGCAGTCCAAGAAACAACATTGCGTCTCGGCATACGATCGAAAGCTTCACGTGCACAGCTAATCCTGCGGTTTATCACAAAGCCCGAAATCAAAGCATTCCACGAAGCAAGATTTGGGCGATCTATATCATCAAAGACCCCGATCAAGCAATCAAAGACACTGCACTTCGAATACATTGTAATCAAAGAAGTACCCACAAACACGTTCGCGGAGGAGCCAGTCTTTATAGACAGCCCATGAAGCTGTTTGCCCTGCTCCAAAGCTCTGAGCTTCGCACAAGCTGACAAAACAGTCGAAACGGACGTATGGTTTGGCTTCAGTCTGAAACCATTCATCTCCGAAAAGATTCGAAGAACTTCATCGCAACGACCGTGCTTTGCATAAGCAGTCATAATTGAATTCCACGAAACGATGTCTCGTTCTGGCATTTGATCGAACAGCCTCCGGGCAGAGACCAAATCACCAGCCTCGGAGCACCCATGGATCAGCTTGTTCAGTGAAGTAACATCAATGCTTTGTGGAGGATAAATCGTCAAGGATCGAGATTTTAAAAATTTTACGGGAAACGGAGCGGAATTGAGGATTTGGATATGCTTCCAGACCATCAGCGGCTCTCTAGTATTTGATCCGTTTGGCAGTTCATACAGAGAGCATCGGGGCCTGTGGTGGAAAATTATTTGGAAGAAAGCATGATGCAAAAGATACAAGGGTTTAGTCCCACACCGGACAGAGGGGTATCACAGGAGGATGCTCGTAGCAAGCTCAGGATCTGCGGCAGCGCAGGGCACGTGTTTGCTTTTCAACCATAATTTAAAGCTGTTCTAGTTTTTCTTCAAAGGGCAAGCTTTAGTCATTTTCAGTTTAATTATGTCAGTAGTTGGTCATAAATTTATTTTTCAATTTTTCAAGATGATAGCCAGGCTATAATTAATCTTTTTCAGACACATTGCACTGTGTAATTATAGTAATCCTTTGTCAGAATTTCGTAAGTTTATTAAAATTTTGTATGAACAAATAATTGATATTATTTAAATAATACAATCACCTATAATGATCTTATTTATAGGTAAATATAATATTTAATTTTACTATAATAAATTTTTATATTTTAAAATATTTCATGATTAATTCGTTAATTTTTTATAATTTTTATTGCAAAAAATGTTCTTTTCATGGTTGTAATAGCAACGATAAAATTAATGCCAATTTTACAAACAAATAGATCAATGGATAAATAAGTTTTTTTTTTTTTTTTCCATCTCAACTAATTTTTCAGCAAAATTATTAATTCTTTATAGATTTATAAAACCACTACTTGCGCATATATCAATTATATAATTTTCAAGCCAATTATCAAGTGCGGATGAATAGAATTGAGCAAAGTGAATTAACTTTTACTTATTATAAGTAAAGAAAATATTATGAAATTTAAGCATTCCATGCATAAAAATAATCTAGTGGTTACTTCGGTGAACCAATCATTAAGCTCTTAAAGTTGTATATCGATCGCACTACAAAATAAATTTATTCAATAATGATGTAAATTTGTAACTTTTTAGCTTTACATTGTGATCTTCTTTTAAGCGTATATACTTCGTCTATGTTGCAAATTTCAACATCATTGCAAAATAAAGAGATTTTTTTTAATAAATATTTTTATCTATCATCTTTCATCAATTATAATTGCTCCTTTTGTTTTTGTACTTCTCCACCAAACATTTAAGCCCATTTTATCCCTTAAAAATGAATATTGGATTGTATTTTACCCATTTCCATCTTTGAAACAATGCGATGAAATTCTTAGAATTAATTAATTAAAGTAGAATATTCATCTACACTATTAAAATTTAAAACTCATCTTAGTAGTTACTGGATTTTTTTTTTTTTTTCGTTCCTTTTGCAACTTAGGTTTATGTTGGTCACCATGTCATCCCGCCAAGTACTGGTGCAGTCCATTAACTATGCCCTAAAAATTGTTGCATTCAATATCAAATATTTGTTGCAAATGTTCTTGAGGTAGTGAACCAGAACGTTGGTGACCTTTCATCAAGGGATTGAGGCATAAGGCTTTTCTGGGCCTTACTTTTATGGCCCCGTGTCTCTTGAAACCAGAACCTGGAATCCTACTTTCGTTCGATATAACGGCCAAGAATGTCTTCCTTCAGTAAAAAGAAAAAAAAAAAAAAAAAAACCAACGAAGAATGTCCTCTCTCTCTCACACACACACACACCAGCAAAGGAGAAGTAATTTATTTTATATATATCTAATTATTTATAATATATATATATTAGAGAAGAAAGCATAATTAATTAGGATGCTAAACTATCATTTTTAATTGCATGGTAACGATATACTATGAAAATATATATATTTTAGCCAGAATTCAATATTTTGGGGTGCATCCTCCAATACTTAAATAAGTTGTATTAAATAAATACTCTCTCTTTTTTTTTCTTTTATATATATATATATATATATAAAGAGAGAAAGAGGTAGTCTTAACTACATTCGAATGAAGTTAAGTCTAAATCCGATCACCTCTTCACCTTTAAATCTATACAATATATGAATCCTAAAATTAAAAAAGATCGAAAAGGTATAGAAAATATCGAAAAGGTAGGATAGCTTCAAAATATGTGTGAATTTAAGGATAAAGAAAATGATCAAATTCTATATTCCAATATAACCAAGTCTACTCCCTCCTTCTCTCTCTCTCTCTCTCTATATATATATATATATATATGCACAAATAAGTCATCAATTAAGTTCTATTTAGGTTTTAACTTAGGTAACGAGGGATCACTTATTAATAATTTGAGCCCTTAAATATTCTTCACCATCTCTAAAATGTTCAAAATTCAAAAAAATCTGATTTAAAAACCCTTATTCTATGCAGCATGCAGCCAAAGAAAATACATTATTTCATGTTACTCAAATAATCTAATATTTTAACCATTAGATATATGAGTGAAGAGACACATAATTTTTTATATTTAAGCATATAGAGACAGTAGATCACATCTAATGATTTAAATTATCGATGTGAAAGATTCCATAATTCACTCTAAACTTGAACGATTTGAATGAAAATCCACTCAAATAAAGTCAAGAGAAACTACACATTTAATTTATTTTTCTTGAAATACCCATAGTGAAAAAGTAGATTGGATAATATGCATTCCAATCTATTTTATCTCTAAATTTATATATATATAAATACAAATTTGAGCATCCAAATAATGTTCATATTTGTATATTCAAATATCTAATTCAGCTTGTAGTCCTACTTAATCTTATGTACTATTTTTTTAAAAAAGAATAATCAAACAAATATGGTATTAATTTAATTCATGCTTCCTATAATAAAAACCATGATTTAGTTGCCATAAATTTTAATCATCCGCATTGAAGTCATATTTATATTAAAAATTTTAATATTTAATATATATATATATATATATATCCTTATCAGTTCATAATAAATATAGATATAAATTTTTATATCCGAATAATATTTATATTACATTAGCAATGTATTGACCATTATTACTCATTATCTTTTTACTTTCTTTAACTGGTTGAAATAAAATTAAATTAATATCTTAAAATTACATTTAATTATATTCTGGTTATGGGAACAAATTAGATCATCGGTGATTATTAAAAAAAGAAGAAAAAAAAATAACAAAAAGAAAAGCAGGCTCAGTGCTGCCCATGCACTGTACCGTTCCAATAATCTAGCACTCCTCTAATTTATTTTATTTTATTTATTTATTTTGTTGAGCATCTGTGTGTAGATTACCGAGATGGACATTATTATTTTTATTTTTTATGATATTAAAAATATTTATGTATTTATGCTGATATTTCAACGAAAGAAGAAGAAGAGAATAAAAAGAAAAGAAAAGAAAATCAAGAGAGCGAGGGAGAGCAGGATATCTGGCGACCGAGGCTGGTCCACGGTACGAGAGTGATGAGACGGGACACGGTTTTAATTTTGCGAGTTCCCAGGAAAATTCCACGTCACTTTCCAATTCCTAATCATCACGCGGCTTTTTCCATCCGCAGCAGCGCCATCCCCAAAAGCTTACCAGAATTTAATGCGACAGGATTCGTCTTTCCACGCCCTTCACACGTTCCCCCCCTTCCTTCCTTCCTTCCTTTTTGTCTTCTCCCCTTGCTATTTATTTATTCATTTATTTATTCAACATCCGTGATGCATTGGCGATACAACAACTAACACTAATAACATATTATTTATATAAATAATAAAATATATTTAAATCTATATACAGTGACGTGGATGATTATTGCTCTTCATATCACTGCACAAGAATCACACGTATATTTTCTATACTAGTCCTGTAAAGAGGAATAGAGTAGCATTCAAAGCCGTCTATATCTATAAAATAATAATAAAAATTTAATGACTAATATAAATACTATCATCATATTATTATATATATCAAAAAAAAAAAAATGAAACGCAGATCTCCATCAACCATCTTGATAAAAATAATTAATATTTTATTATCCGTATTAAATCTCCATATAAGAACGCCGAATGATAATATATTTAGTCCGAAGGCTGGGGACCGAGCGGTGACGGCGTTCCTTCCGTTATATGTTGTATAACCTCCATTGCATCGGGTACGGCAACTTACCCTTCCGTTCGGCGCGATTTGTGCCGGCCGGGCGGCGCTCGTGGCGGCCGCGCCTGCGCGTCATTTCTCCGCCGGGATCTTCCTTCCTTGCACGTGCGGCGAGGCGCCGCCGGGCCATCACCTTTCAAATTCGTACCGGCGGTATCAGTCCTCCGAACGTTCGCTGTCGCCACGCGACGCGACTATTAAATGGCATCTCCCATCCGACGGTACGTTTCTCTCCACGTGGTTCTTTATAGAATTACTTTCCGTCCGTGGACGGTGAATATCATCCAACGGTTCCGTTTCAGGTCACGGCGTTACGGAAGGACAGGCGTCTCACCTGTGCCTGGCTACTGGACGTCAGAAGACACCGTACGGCCGAACGGGGGGACGTGATCCGCGACGGAGGGAGGGCGATATGGTAATTTGGGACGACAAGGGACTGGACGAAAAAAAGCCTCGCGATGGGCGTCATTGCAGGCGGCTTCTTCCGACGTCGAGGGTGACGTGGTTTTAACGTCATGGCTACCGGACGGCATAACAAATTATAAAAATATTATATTAATTATGTCGTCGATTTTAATTTTTATCCTCATCTAATCGAATACCGCCGCGAATACAGTGTTCTAAAAGAAAAAGAAGAAGAAGAAAAAAAAAAAAAAAAAAGGAAGTTTGAGGATCGATCGAGTGAAGCTTGGGAGGAACCAGAAGTATCTTTTAACATGATAATGATAAAAAAAAAAAAAAAAATTAATGGCGAAGTTGTTCCTGGGTCGCAAACGTTCGCTGCCAGGGCAACGATGTTATCGTTGAATTGAGGGGGTGATAGTTGGTCTTCCAGCGCGCAAAGTCCATGCATGTTAGACGCGGTGGAAGAAAAATCGATAAAGCCGTGTGAAAGAGAAAAAATTAAAGAAAGCGTGAGAAAACGACATTAAAGCGTGATGGCTGGATGGATTGGCGAGTGCCGTTGGGGAGCAGTGGACGCTGCTGGGCTCAATGATTCGGTGGTGCATGCTTTCACGGGAATGGTTAGGAGAGAGTAGTCTCATGGGCGAGAATGATTGCTGTGATGTGTTAGACCATCCGATAGTTTTTCTTTAGAAAAGTCATATGTTATTAGGATAAAGAAATACCCATGCCTTCCGTCCTTCTTGCTCCACTGGTTAACAAAGCTTCCACGTGAGGTGCATGGTGGCATTAGAAACAAGCTCCCAAGTAAGCACAAGCCAAATTTAATCCACCGTCGAGTTGATAAAAATCTTTTGGATTCCAACTGTCAGATTTAATTATTATCTTTTGTTGATTAAAAAATAATTTTCTTCCGGCCTTGCAATAGGTCTCCATTGATGAGAAATTTTAATTCGATAGATTTACATAACAATTAAAAGATTCGAATATTTTAACGTTTCGGTTCAAGTTTCTTGAGAGAGAAATACGTAGGAGATACCTGCATGATTATTTACACTATAATCAGCATAAATCCCGGAGATGGCCATGTGACAATTATATCTTCTTTCATCTTATAAACTCCCACCGAGTTCCATAGTGATTTCAACCATGCATTAATGACTCATATCGGCTAAACATGTGAACATACAAGATTCTGAACCATCTCTTCATCAACTTCTTAATATCTTTAATCATATTAAAAATAATATTTATTTCACAGATATGTTGCAGGCTTCGTTGTCTATGCTTTGGAATATAAGCTTGATTTAAATAAAATACTTATGCTTGGAATGTAAACTAAAAATAACCTATAATATAGTTGTTATATGTATCATCATCTTTTAAAGCCAGCGCACAGGTAATTAGAAGTGCAACCGTATTGGATGACCTAAATCATCTGGAATTCAATAAGAAATTAGTAAAAATATCACCAAAAAAAAAAAAAAAAAGGACCCAAGGTTCAATCTCTTGATTGTGCAAGAGATGTTTAAAAAGCAATGAGATGAGACAGGACTTATATAGATGTCATTTAACAAAAGAAAATAAAATCTTAAGGTACGAATTGAATGGATTAATCTAGTGGAAACTTGACGCTAAATAAGACAAACAATATTAATTTAAGATTTTTATGTTCGACTTAGCATATCTCGATATCGCCGAATCTCTTATTGCTGAGCAATTTGCCAGCTAAATCATATCAAGTACGGAGATAAGGCTGTTTCCTTTTATTACTAAGGGCGATGTGAGCTCCAAAATCACCAACTAAAGACGCAGTGTATGGTTATCTATGTCGTCAGTCTCCACAACCTTTCAAAGGCTATTTTGAGTTTGGTTGTCGATTTATTTACCTAAGAAGGGCTGTGGAATATAGCATATCATCCTTCGTGTAAATCACAATCGCTGCTGTTGTTGAGAAATTAGCTGATGGGAACAAATCCTACCAACCTCCACCTAAGTAGCCACGTGATGTATCATCTCATATCAACATCATTCATAACATGCCTAACACGGCCATATCAAAAAAAAAGTGCTTGAAATATTAGAAGACAATATACGTCCAATCAAAAAAAGATGCACTAGCTCACTTATAGATTGGTAAAGCCAACCATCTTCTGCTCCCTTACAGACTGCTGAGATCGTCAATCTCCTATAAAGAATGCGGCTTATGGCACTAAGCATGGATAGTAGAAGACGTTCCTTCGTAGCAAGATATGTCATGTATGATTCAAACCAATCATCTAATCTTATCATCGGGCACGAATATCTTTTATAAGCAGAAAATGCACACAAAATAACTTATCTATTTTTCAATTTATACTTTTCTCATTTTCTATCTGTAAGAAGCTTCTGAATATTTCATTCACTTCTATTCTCTATATTAGTATGACTATAAAACATGCCTTAACCTTTTTCTTTTTTCTTTACTGATTTGAGCATTGAAGAACCTTCATCGATCAACTTCAACATTCCTCACACAGTCATGCTCATTTTTTTTGCTCTTGCAGAAGCCTCAATTCAAAAGCAGGATATTTCTTTATTAAGCTTATCATTGCCTTTATTTCTGATTTATCATTCTCATTACCAATACTATTTATATATTAAATCCATCACCAAATCTACACCACCACCAACAGCACATTGGTACCGCAAAGTCATTGGTGCTATTTAAATTTGTACAACCAGTTCTAGCCTAAAAGCTCCTTTACTTTTGTTTTTTTTTTTTTGTTTCATTGAGTTTGAGAAATACTTTCATCTCCACAAGGCAACCTAACAAAATCCCTTCTTTGCACCCAATTCTATTTAAAAAATTATAATTTTCACTATATTATTCTCTATCACAACTACTACCTTTACTTTAAACGACTGTCAAATTAATTTTCTTTATCTTTTTATTTACATCATCAGTGATACATGGAGAAATAACCCAAGGATTATCCAAAGGATCAAAAGTAGCTGAGGTGAGAGCACATAATATCAATCATACCCAAATAAAACTAACTTTAACTTCATCGCAGAGATCCAATATAAGCTAGGGATCAATGCAAGCCAACTCTTCATTATGTGTAGAAAGAATACATGCCTAGCTTATACGATCAATTTAAGTTTTAACACATTATGATCCTAATTTAATTGATTGAATTGGACAGCAGATTTAGAGAGTACAAATAAAAAGATGGAAGATGCCCTGGACTCTAAACTTTGGTTCGTCCATGGAAAGAACTAAACTCTATTATTCATCTTTACTAGCATATATATATATATATATGCCATGCGATAAGCTTTTTTTTGTAATTATTCTTAAAAATATATAATATATTGTAACCATGTGAATCATTAAACCAAATATGAGATATACACATTGTAAAATTATCCAAAATGAATTTAATCCCAAATATAGGCCAAATAGAATACTAATTCATAAATAAAAGGAAACTATGAAGAAAAAAGAATGCAATAGATTTGCAAATAATTTAATGAGAATAATTAAATTTGATACAACGAACTTGGAGCTGTGTATATAATATGAGTTCTCAAATTCTAAGTTAACCAATTATATATAATTGATGATTTTCTTATCATTTTAATACGAGAAGGACTGAATTTGATATAGTAAATAAGACTTGCATATGAAAATTGTGCAACAACTTAAATTTTAAGTTAAGTAATTATGAATAATTAAAATTTTACAACTATTTAGATAGAAATTTAATGAGAATAATTTAATGAAAATAATTAAATTTGATACAACGAACTAGAAGCTATGCGTACAATATGAGTTCTCAAATTCTAAGTTAACCGATTATAGATAATCGATGATTTTCTTATTATTTTAATACGAGAAGGATTGAATTTGATATGGTAAATAAAGACTTGCATATTAAAATTGTGCAACTACTCAAATTTTAAGTTAAGTAATTATGAATAATTAAAATCTTACAGCTATTTAAATAGAAATTTGATTGGATACAAGAATGAACACAAACTCTAATCTTTAACATCAATATTCATATGATGAATGCAAAACTCTTTGCTACATCTTTATTATTTATAAATAAAAATTTACATATATATTATTATAAATATATAAAATTATACATATATTCTCTCAAACTTACTATTTACATACTATTCTTATAATTATCTCTCTTTCCATGTATAACCTTATACATATTTAAAATTACATTCATATCCTTACAAAATTATAAATAATTTTATAAATTATTTCCTTTTATATGTATTTATTCAGTTAAGGATATATAGGTGAAAAAATAATTTATTAGAATATATATATCAAAGTTGAAAGATATTCTTAAATATCTTTAGATATCCGCTTGAAAAAAAAAAAAGGAAAGTAACATAAGGTTAGAATATAAATACTAAATTTGCAAGGACACAAGCCCTCGATCCATCCTTATCTCTTCAATCCTCAATTATTAGAATTTTATCCAAAAACATCCCCCAGTTGTTGACCAATTAATAGATTTAGCTTCATATGGAAGAACGCGAAGCAAGCTCGTTTTGATAAGCTTCATCTCCTGCCGTCCATTTGGAGGTAACAGCGTAATTTGGCCCGTTCTGGACCATCTCCGCTGAATGAAATATAACGGCGTTAAGACACCCGTTCATAACACCCGTCTTGATAAATAGAGACGGTCGGCGGTCCAGGAAGGCTCCGTCACCATAAGCGAGACTTCCGAGCGTGACCTCCTTAGAGAAGAGGTAGAGCGGGACATTGGTCGAGGAATGGAGAGAGAGGAGGCGATGGAGACCGTGGCGAAGGAGAAGGGGGAGAAAAGATCGCGGTTTAGAAGGATCTGCGTCTACTGCGGAAGCCAGCAAGGGAAGAAGGCGAGCTACCGGGAGGCCGCCATCGAGCTCGGGAAGGAACTGGTAATCGAAAGGATTTGACCTTTTTGAAGGGAAAAGATGATGTTTTTTCCTGTTGTTTTTAATCCTTTTATGGTTCTATCGGGTTTAGGATCTTGATGTTCTAATGGGTGTCCATATTTTTATTTTTTATTTTTATTTTTATTTTTCCATTCCATTTCTATTGAATGCAACCTCAAGATCGATGGTTTCTGGCTTGCGTACAAGAATGGGAGGTTGGTCATCCACGGATTCTCGATTATCCTTTCTCCTCGTGTTTAGGCTGGATTTCGATCGTTTTTTGCTCGTCTTCCAAGGGGTTTTCTTCTCTCTCTTCTTTGTTGAAAAAAGATCTTGGTTATTGCATGCCCTAAATCTGTGAAAACGCCTGTTTTGATGATTTCTTCTTTAAAAAAAGGGTTTTCGCTTCTATTTTGAGGTAAAGGTTGCATTTTTTTTGCCCCTTACTTCTAAGAATTTAGGAGTGTTTGAAGAAGTGGGTGGTGGTAATACGGTGGTTTGGCATGAGGGATTGCTAGCTGTAATCAGTCTGGCCCTAGGGCAGCCTTCTTGCATGATCTCTGTCCAATAGTTATTGAAGGGGGCAAAAAAAAAAAAAAAAAAGTCGAGCTTTATTATTTTAGATGAAAGAAAGGGTGAGGGAGGAGGCTCTCCTGATGCCATTCTATTGGAAGGGAACGTGCTCCCTTGGTATCATGACTCAGTCCCATGTTCCCCCATGCCTCCTCCTACGCTCCATGAGGACCTTCACAGCTCCACTTCCATGCGAATTTTCGTCCAAAAAAAAAAGAGATTTATCTTTTTTTCCTTTTTATTTTGCTATCTAAGCTTGGAAAAATATCAGCTTGTTAAGTCCTGCAATGGTCTCGGCTTTTTAACAAGTGTGCTTTGGTACGTGCACTTGCATGTATGTTGTGCAGGTAGAGGCGGGCATAGACCTGGTGTATGGCGGAGGGAGCATTGGATTGATGGGCCTGGTCTCGCATGCAGTCCATGATGGGGGGCGCCATGTCCTAGGGTTGGCTCTCTTGGCACTATACCTCTCTCTCTCTCTCTCTCGTCTTTCTTCTACGGTTTTCCTTTTGGTTGGTTTTATCCTATTCATGGGGGGGGGGGGGCGCCATGTCCTAGGGTTGGCTCTCTTGGCACTATACCTCTCTCTCTCTCTCTCTCTCGTCTTTCTTCTACGGTTTTCCTTTTGGTTGGTTTTATTCTATTCATGGGGGGGGGGGGCCGCCATGTCCTAGGGTTGTCTCTCTTGGTACTATACCTCTCTCTCTCTCGTCTTTCTTCTACGGTTTTCCTTTTGGCTGGTTTTATCCTATTCATCTCTTTCTCTCTCTCTCTCTCTCGTCTTTCTTCTACGGTTTTCCTTTTGGTTGGTTTTATCCTATTCATGGTGCATCTGTCTTCTTCTACCATCCTCTCAGAAATGGCAACTTCTGGTGCCTTTTTTTGGGTTTACATGCTACTGCATAGTGTTCTATGTATTTTTCTAGAACGTAACGTACGTTGGTACTCTCCTACAAGGGAGGCGGAAGAAAAGCATTCCCAAATGGTTTTCCGTAGCTTTTTCTTGTCTCATCCAGTAGGATGGCATACATAAGCAATATAATATAGTTTCTTTTTCTTTGTTCTCTTTTTGAAGATTCAACTTTAAAAAAAAAATGGTCGGTATTCCCTTCTTGTCTACTCCCCCCTTCCTTTTTCTCGAGGATGTTCAAGAAAAAGGCTAACTTACTTTTGGATTTATGATTCGTACTGAGCTGTTTGTGTTTTTGGCCTCTTTGGTCTTTGGTTTTGCAGAGTTATTCCGAAGCCATTGACGCCAAGAGAGGTGGGTTTCTATCTCGATATCACGCCCATTTTACGATCGTGTGTTACTCACTTTTGATTTTTCTTTCCTTTAGGAACTTATTACTGCCTCTAAGATAGTTTTGCTAATGTGTTTTTGTCATGATGGTGAGCATCTGCTTGTTTTTTGGTTTCCTTCCTCCCCTTATGTTGGGTGGTATTATTGTTTTATAATGTGAAGTAGATTCCTATATAAGTTGCATACCTATACATTTTGTGGAGCAGGAAATGAATCAAGGAATTTTAACATTTTTTAGTACCTTTGAAGCAATACATAGACCTGGTAGAAATGAAACCTTGTCTTTTAGGGGCTCTTTTGCACTGCTCCTTCTGTGTCCCCACACCCAGCCTTTGCCAAAAAAATAAAATGCCTATTTGTGAATGTTATTTTTTGATGTCTCATGAGAGTTCCTTCTGTAAAACACAGAAGCTATATGTTTTGTGTCTTTTGGAGTTAATAACATTATAACATTGATATGTCATGGCGGTGGATTAAAAATATCAGCGGTATTGGTGGCTAATCTCTTATGGTATAAGAAAATATAGATATACTGGTATCCACGGCTTTTCATTTTAAATCACCATTCAGTTTTGTCAATCTGCTGCTGGTCTAACAGCACGTCCATTATCATGTCCGTTATAGTTAATATATCTGCATTTTCTTCTAGAATGTTCACCAACATATTGCATCTGTATGTGTTCAGGATTTGTTTTCTTTGACTACATTCTTAAGCCTACATGTTGTTCTTTGAGATGTTGAAAATGTAGCCTGAGTGTTGTAGGCTCATGGAGATTTTTGTTTTGTTTTTTTTTTTAAAAAAAAGTTAACTGGCGAATCGGTGGGTGAAGTCAGAACTGTATCAGATATGCATGAGAGAAAAGCTGAGATGGCTCGTGAAGCTGATGCTTTCATTGCTTTGCCTGGTAAAATTTCTTTAGCCCGATCGTTTAGAGAATTATAAGGTCAAATGTCTCCTTTTTTTTTTTTTTATGATGTTGTTCTTGTTGTTTTACTGTTAATCTTATTTCTCATCTAATTTGATATTTCAGGTGGGTATGGTACACTTGAAGAACTGCTCGAGGTCATTACATGGTATCAGCTTGGGATTCACAAGAAACCAGTAAGTTATTGCATGGCTCTACTTTAGGTACAAGGTGAACAAACAATTCAGTGTGAATAACTTATTTCGGTTTTCTTTATAAGATAGCACTGTAATTTTGGATTTCTAAATCCATTGCATTAGAGGTCCCCACCAACTTGTAAAAATAAAGTGGGTCAACATTGCAAGGTTGTCTTCTGACTTGAATTTGTTATCGGAACAATTATACAGAGCCTTTTTTTGTCACAATTGAAAGCATAAAACTTTTGAAAACCTGGGGTGTAGGGCTCAGATGCCCATCCCCACGGCTTGGGGTGTACGACTCAGATATCTGTCCCTGTTGTCCATTGGTGCGAACGGTGAACATATATGTGCGTGCATGCCATATGTTCCATTGTTTTAGTGGGTTCCTAGCTATTATGTTTGACTGTGTTCTTGTACCTGCCGACCAACCAATAGAATGATACATTTGCATTCGTTTAACGTTATAGTCAAGAAGTTTTTGGCTTGCTTGTCTGTCATGCCTGTGGGTTTAATGCAACAATCAATCTAAAAGAGGAGGATCTTTCCAATCTGGTCCATGTTTTTGTGTAATTTCCTATAATATTTCCTCTTTTCTAATTAAAGAAACAGTCAAACTCCTGTTTATGTGGAGAGACAGCATGCAAGCAATACTTAGTTATCGTTTGCCCATCAGTTAGGATTCTTCCGACCTAAGAAGATCATCAGGACTTAATATATAGCTATATTGCAAGTATTTGAGTGGGGGCATGACTTATGTAAAATGTAGCGCTTAAGGGTTGGGTAAGGTAAGATGCTTACTTTTTCTGTGATGGTTTTATAAGCAACTGAATACATGGCCATCCTATCTTATGGCATGAAATCTGTTAATAACTAATTAGGTTGATTCATATTTAATATTTTACTTCAGATCCTGTGTGATACCTCTGTTCTTCTTTATAGAGGGAAAATTTCTATTTTCTGAAGCAACACGTTTATAACTGGACAGGTTGGTCTCCTGAATGTTGATGGCTTTTACGATTCACTGTTATCATTCATGGATGTGGCCGTTGATGAGGGGTTTATATCCCAAAGTGCTCGGCGCATCATCATTTCGGCCCCATCAGCCAAGGAGTTGATCAAGAAGATGGAGGTAATGATCAATAGAACTTTTATACAAAATATTTGGTGCAGGCCAATGTTGATGTTGTACTTGGTGGTTCTTGATGCTTCGTTACAAGCAATCTTTCAACCAAAACTATAATAAATTCAGATAGGCTGTTATGCATATTCTGTAATTGCAAGTTTGAGAAACTACCGAAAGCTTATAATTATTTACTTAGAAGGAATAATTTATAGATTAATTATTGCCGTTCATTTTTGTGATTTATAGATTACTGATAGGGATTTGTTGCTTCCAGTAACGATGTTGTCAAGCAATTGAGTATTGGTGGTAAAGGACCACTGTCAGTCAAACCTTGTTGCCCATTTAAAATGTAGTTACTTCTGATGATCTGAGTGGGTCATACTGCAATAGGAAGGGTGCTCTATGGTGACTTGGATGTCACTGGTTCCTCTATGCATGGCTATGCATATCTGACCCCCTTCCATATTTTGCAGTGATTGTAGTTTTGTGTAGTGGGATCCTTAACTATTTGTTTGTATTGGTTTTTTTTTTTAAAAAAAAAAAACTTTATCTTCTTTGACTGTTGTATGAGTTGGAGATTGAATCTTAGAGGGCATGCTTATGTTCAGTTTTACCACAGATAAAATGTCTAAATTTCTTGTTCTTTGGTGTCGGTTTTGTAGGAATGCAAGCCTGAGTATAAAGCTGACCTTGTTTGGGAGACTTAGTTGAAGCCGGAGTATGAATCCCCTTTTTGGCTCGAAGCGAACAATGATACTCCTTACGAACTGATCAAAAGTTTAGGATCAAAGTACAGTTGGGTGTCCAGACCAATCTGGAGACATTTAGGCTCTACAAATTCAGTGGATAAAATTACTTGGACTATTAAGAATGCCTAGTATGCCAAATTTTCGGTGGTCATAAATATTTGTGGATGATTAACTGATTTTGTGTTTTTAATATCTGTATACTTGGCGATGGTACAGACTAAAATATATTTATATACAGTTATACAGGAAATGTTGCTATTCTGCTGTTGTGAAATGCTAACAATGTTTTCGTTTTTAAGTAGAAAGGGAAGTAGATCGACTAGTGCTTGAATTGTTGAATTTGATCAGACCTGTGAGCAAATCCAGGTGGTCATCATTCTTTTTCGATGAGCGATAGCATTGAACTCCATGCAAAATATATTTTTCAACCTCTGTCAAATAGATCCAGGCAATCATGATCATGTTTCCATCTTGTCCTTTTCATGGAGTCGTAGATTTTTATCATGTTTCCAGACCTTAGATGCAAAACCCTAGTCCGAAAGTGACCGTAGCTGACTAATGGGCTTTAATATTATCAATTTCGCCTTCGGTTGGGAACCCTAGTCTTGAATTAAGATTCTCCTACCAATGGTTTTTAATAAATCCACCTCATCTTCCATTCACGGTTTTGTGGATGTATTTGTTTGTCGGTATAAAATTCGAGCTGTTTTGTCAAACATGCATTCAATTTTTCAGAACTCTTTCTTCCTGTCAAAATCTTCTGAGGTAACTGGCGAACTTGTTGGTCCAATTTTGTTAGCGTCGGCATGGGCAAGAAGACAGGGGTGGACCCTGTAGGTCGTATGGACGTTTAGACAATGGAGCCATGGCCCTGGTCGGTACTTCTGTTTACAAGGAATTTAGCGTTCCTTTGTCTGAGAAAAGTTACAAAACTGGATGAGAATTTTGAATTGGGATCCTCACCAACTCTTTTTAATACCTTTGTCTTGGTGCAAGAGATGTGGATGGGTCCCTTTGACTCTTGCTTTGCTACCCATGAATTGCTCTACGCCGACAAAATTCCTACATGCCTAGGAGCTCATCAGGCTCTTCGCGTTCGTAGACGCGGAGACGAAGTCATCCTACGACTTTCATCCACACGAGCCTCGCCTACTCGTGCCAAGGATAAAAACTAGCTGAGCTGGCATCTTGTTGCTATTGGATTATAAATTCAGCATCAATCCTTTACCTCAATCCTTCTTGTTTTGTAGGTTGTTGGCAACTAAGCAAATTTTATATTCAACTACTATGTATTGTATTGTTAGTTCACTTAAATTAGGTTATTTGTAAAACACTCATCCTGAATATTTTGAAATTTTAACTTCAATTCTTTAACAATGTAGCAATTTTGATATCTAAGGACATGTATTTCGGCATCGGTTTTAGCATGTAATTTTACAAATAATCTAGTTTAAGTGAACAAACAACATATGCTGTTGTTGGATGTAAAAATTACTCAGCCATGCATAAGAAGCAAAGGACCGAAATCAGAGTCTTCCATCATATGGATGGCATTAGACCTGCTTATAGGTGAAGATTTCAAGTCAAAATGTGCTTTGACTTTAGACCATAAGAATAATAATAATCACGGGAGTCCAAAATGCTATAGCAATGGAAATGTTTCCTACGCTAAACGATCTGATTCATGGAATCACATTTATTTTATAAGATTTTCTTTCCCTATTGAATAAACTACTCCAATCACACCACATTGCAAATTTTAGAACCCGTGGAAAGTCGATGCTTTAAAGAATATGCGATAAAATAAAGCAGGAGAGGTTTGAAAAATTATGCCTATGGTCGACGTTTAAGCTGAGCTGTGGTGAGACTGATGTTATCTTGATTTGCATGAATGGTGCTGTGGATTAACTCCAACAGCTTTATCCAACAGTGTAAATAAAAAAATTTAAAAAAAAAAAAAAAACGCCACCAAAGGTTAAACATATCAAAATTACAGGGTTGGGGCTTTTGAAATTCCTAACGATTGGTAGCTCCATGCTTTTTCTTGCCAAACACTTGGCACCTTAGGGCTTGTTAAAAACATTTTTTTTTATTTTCTTAGATCATAGGAAATAAAAATAATGCTTACTTGGATAGTTGTGAGACCTAGCCATTTTGAGTTAGCTCACTTTAGAATAAATTGCAATTTAACTAGATTAAGTTTAAAAATATATATAAAAAATAATATAATTAGAATTTTTGATTAAATCTATATTTATAATGTTCGGTATTGAGTTAGCTTTTTAATGCATCTTGAATCACCCAGATTGGAGGTCAATTGAGAAATTTGAAAGTAATTTTATGAACATATAAGGATGAATTTTGATTTTTTTATCTAAATTTTTATATTTTAAAATTATATTGTATGAGTCAGAAGTTAATTTTGAGTTAAGAATCTATTTTTAAATATTTTATAGATTTTTATCTCTTTGAATTTCTTAAATAAATCAGAATCCTAAAAAAAGAGGAATTTTATTAGTTTTAGGATATTATATTCATATGTGGACTGAAAACTTCTTATCTATAGGAACTCTCTCTATAAATAAGGCTTAATGAAGGTTTTTTGATATCAAATCAATATTTCAAAATGATGAAAAAGATGAAGATTGAAGGATCATCAGAAATTGAGAATTAGTTTTTAGTAATTTTATTTAGCGAGGTAAGCAGTGATTGGTCACTTCTAGAATTTATCATATTTTTAAATAATTAAATATCTATAATTCTTGTGATTTTTAGTTTATGAATATTGCATGCCATGTTTGTTAATTATGTTTGTCATGATTTATACTTTGATATTGCTTAACTATTATTCATTATGATTTGATGAAAGATGTTGGATTGATGATTTAATACATAAAATTAATAAGAGATAAAGAAACTGAATTTAAACTTCTAAACCTGGCTATAATGAATGACTTTGAATCCCACCAATGGGGGTCAAATGCTGATCAATACTCGTGCCAATGGAGGATATATATTAGTTAGGATCCTATTAGTAGGGGTTAAACGCTGGTGCTATTCATGACCTTGGAAAAATATACCAATTGATATTTTGCCTGTGAGTGTGAAATACTAGAGTATAGCAGGATTGAATGATATAACATAATAAAAACTAAGATTGCAAAATATATAGATTAATTATTTTTAATTCCTAAATTGCATCTATATATTGATATTGTATTATATTTTTAGATGGTTAATCATTGCTTATTGGGCTATGGAGCTCATGATTATTTTATTTTATTTTTTTTGAATTCTGCTGAGAGTTGCATGGGGCTAATACTAAAAGAGTGTTTATGCGAAGAGAATAAAGAATTTATTATTTAGTTTACTTTTGTTGAAACTTAGTCTTTTAAACAATAGTTTATAACTAAATGTTTTTATTACTTAAGAAACTCTTAAATTTATAATTAGAACTTTATGCTGCTGAGTTGTGATATCATATAATGCCTTGCATATATTTGTAACAAACTCTTTATGAGTATGTGGTAGTTATTGTGGCTTTCAGCTTGAATCTCGGGTTTAGAGTGTGACAATAGTACTATTTTTTATCGTTTGGAAAAGAGAAACGAGATTGAATTTCAGTTAAAGTAAGCTCTCAAGAGATGCATGAACACATAATACTAGGGATAAGATTGCGCGCAACTCTCCATGGACCATGTAACGACAAAGTCGATTACATTGGGCTATTATATATATGTGTGTAGATTTAGCTGCATTTAAATATAGTCAAATGTAGATTCAGTCGCTTCCTTCATCCTTTAATCCATCCAGTTTATAGATCCTAAAGATGAAAAAGATGGAGAGAATGTGATGGCTTTGAGATCAGTGTAGATTCAGGGTGAGAGAAGTGATCGGATCTTGCACTTGATTATATTCAAATATAGTTAAATATAGCAAGTTTATATGGATTCCAGAACCACACCACTTTTTTCATCTTTGTATATTTATAGTACTGAGATGAGGGGGGAGGATTATCCTCTTCTAATAGTAAAGCAAAAAGGAGAGAACAAAAGGCTCTTAATCTATTAGATCAGGATTGTTCATTATCTCTAATTTGATGCACACCTTGAGGAGGATCATCTCATTGGCAATAATTTTTTCAATTTTGATGGGCTTTTGTATAGCCATTAAAAGACTACTGCTCGCCCTATAAACCATACAACCCTCATTAAAAATATACATTGTAATTTATTCATTTGGGAAATGATGGTTGCATCTACAAGTGCAATATTTCAAAACAAACTCATATCGGATAGAAAAAAAAAAAAAAAATTAAAGATTTATAATACAAATTCATTTGCTATTACTTAACTTACTTGAGTCTTTAAGATGACATAGATTCGATTCGTTAATAGATTAATGGAATGCAGGTGGGCTTGGAACATTACAAATGGTATTATAGTTGATTTAGATGTGCAAAAGTTGGTAGACAGTAAAAAAAGGCTTTTTAGGATATGATTGGTACATATGCTAGGTTGAGGTGAGATTAGATTGTACAATTCAATCCCATTAGCTTCCCAATCCTACACTCTCCTTTCGATTTACCAATTTAGGCTTTTTAAGCATAAAAACCAATGTTTTGATAGGGCTCATAGTACATAGCTTCTTTTTTTTTTCTTTTTCAAACGTTTGAATTCTTAATCCAATTCAATGATTCAAACACGACCTTATAAGATGGTGGTAGAGAGAGTATAACTCCATAACATCAACGATCTCACTTGGGATAAATTCTATTATACTTATAGCATGCGACAAAAGCATCGTTTGATAAAGAGAAAAAAATTATAATACCCAAACTAATATACAAAAGAAAAGTTTGAATGACTTATAACTTAAGTTTAATTTGTTACTAATTGATTTAAACTTGAATTTTTAAAGTTACATTAATCCAGTACATTAATAAATTAATTAAGCTTGAAGCATTAAATATAAATAAATAAATAAATATATATATATATATATACACCATCAATATACTGTAACAAACATACGTCTACCCATTGGCATTGCACGTGTGTAGATGGTGGAAAAAAAAAAGAAAGATAAAAGAAAAAAGAAAAGAGAAGAAGTAGAAGGCTTAAAAATCCGTGAACGTCACTGGGTGATTAAGCGATTTTTTTTTTTTTTAATTTTCTCTTTGAGATGCACTCGCATTTACTCGCTCATTCTGAAATAAAATTCTTCCTCTTCCCTCCAGAAAGCGCGCCAAAATTTCGCCAGAAAACCAGTTATTCCATTAAATCCCTGTAAGCTAACCCATCCCAGCGATAAAACCCAAAACATAAAACAATTCTTCGCCGTGCTTTCTTTTGTCGTTTTAATACAGCGATGGTACCCTATAATGCCTCTCAACTTCTTGGAGCGCCCGTCAGCGCCTTCGCCCTTTTCCCCTATGATCTCTCATCACTCGCTCAGCCAAGTATCCTAATCTCTCTCTCTCTCTCTCTCTCTCTAAACTGGGGGAAATGTCGACCCTATTCATCGCGGTTCAGTGCTTCCAATGTTCCACCATGCAGGTAAACCCCCTTTCTCTCTCTCTCTCTCTCTAGCCTCTGCTTTGGTACTGCTTACGGCGTGCCTCTGAACCAGGTTAAGCAGCAGAAGAAAAGCAGCAGCAACAAGTGGGTGTGCGTGGTCTGCAACCAGAGGCAGTCGGTGCGGCGGATCCACGCTCAGGGCCCCCTCGCCCGCGACCTCCGCCACTTCGTCCAGGCCTTCAACATGTCCCGATCGGACGGCCCCCATCCGATCCCGCCCCCATCGGAGCGAGCCTGCTCTCCGATGGCGCCGACGGAGAATGGCGGTGGGGCGAATCGGGGAAAAAGAAGGATGGACTGGACCGAGTATTTGGACCCCCAGGAGGAGAAAGACGAAGGAGGCGGTGGAGGTGGGTTCTTTTCGTTCCCAGAGTATCCCTCTTCTCCGAGATGCCTTGTATTCCCTCTCCCTCTAGCCTCTTCTATTCCCAAAATATCCCCGTCTAAAACTTTTTTTTTCTTTTTTCCCCTATTATTCTTCGTTCTTATTTTAAATTTTGAGTTCCGTCTCTTATTTATCTCTACATTTTTCTTGATTTTTTTTTTTTTTTCTAATAGTTTTGTCGCTAATTTGATAGGTGAACCGGAGATGGTGACGGAATTGCCACGTTCCTTCCGGAAATGCCCTCCGCGGACGCAAGCGACCGCCGCTTGGAGAGAAAACAAGCCTCTGAAGCCAAATTTCTCAAACAAAAACGAGGATGAAACCCGTCTTCCAGGCAAGCCACCTCTCTTCCCATTCTACTCCTAATTCCGCCACTCCCAACAACTCCACTGATCAGAGCAGTAAAGTCGAGTAATTAATCACGCCATTCTGTTTGGCCCGCAGAGAGGACTGAATCCAAGGGAGGCTGCTGCATACCAGTTGCAGCAAAAGGACGGTCGAAATGGAGCGAATACCTGGAAGAATCCGATGGGTGCTTCCAAGGAGAAGAATTTTCCAATCAAAGTAGCGGTCAGGAGCCTTGGGGTGGAAGAGAGAATAAGTTGGCCGACATCACAGTAGAGGAGGAAGTCCACCCTGACTTCCAGTAATGTCTTCTTTTTCCACGTGTTCTCTCCTAGCTTACATGGCCTCTTAGCAGCAGGTTGGTGGATGCTAAGCTGGGCACCAAACAAGGTTAAAATTCAGAGTGTGTTGGAGAATCCTTTCAGATAACTTGCTGTGCTCTAAACTTGGTTGTCACTTGTCACCCCCATCTTAAATATCAATAACGTTCATACCTGCATCCTCTCGTTAAATTCAGCAATTTGCAATAATGTGCTCACGCTGATGTTCGGCTTTTAAGTACTCTTATTATTCTGCTCCGTCGTTGAAGCATTGGGTTGGCAGTGGTTTTTGAAATGAACGCCATTGTTTTCCATGCAAATTTTTCTTGGTGCAATATTTGTATTGCAGAGTGTCTTGCATATTTAGATTACTGCAATATGTTTTATCTGTAAGAGTTTAGATGTTATGAGTAAGGAGATCTCTACGATGCACTTTATTCAAAAGAAAAAATGTATTAAAAAGAGTTTAAATTATTCTAATCATTTCACAGAGTTCTTCTCTTATAGAATTCTTTCAACGTTTGAATATCGTACCAAAGAAAAAGGGTTGCATCCATCCAATTTCCAGTGGATGTGAGGGAAAAATGTCTTTTCCAACATTTACGATCTCATTTGTTTTAAGTTTCATAACCCCATTAGCCAATATCTCTCGCTTGGACATGAAAGCTAAATCAATATATATATGCACATCAATTTATTTAGAATTTGGCACCTATTTTATCCTTCATAATTAAATTAGATTTGAAGTTTTATATGTTTAGCTTATATACTTTTTAAGACTCATCACATCAATATATTTATAAAGCACTTTAGTATTAATACCTTTCTTTAAAGAATTAACTATTATATCAAAGAAAGATAAATAATTAATACTGAATTCTTTATTTTCAATAAGATTTCGTATATAACGATATTCGGCTCAAATATGTTTATCTTTTAAGTCATTTAGTCCAATATTAATTAGTACAATAGCTACTTGGTTGTCAGAAGGTTCAATAGGGATTTTTGGTTTCATATTATTTATAAATTTTTGAATCTAAGACAATATAAGTTGATGAGATGCAACAACTACTATATTATGCCCAATAGCATAACTTTGTTTTCTTGCTACGGGTTAACATGCAAGTTATCCTGTGGGCTAACAATTGAGTACTCCAGCAGCATTCTTGTACCCATGCCTTTAAAGACTCCCAGTGCATTCAGTTTTTAGTTCCTATTCTGAATATCATTTTTCAGATGCTGCCGAGCAATTGTTGAATACATTGAACAGAATAGAGCTTGCAAAATTATGGAATGCTGCTGGAGATGGATCAAACTGAGGTCCGAATTTCCAGAACCTTTTAAAGCAAGAGTAGCAGAAGCTCTGGGTGCTCTTCATGCAGCCCATTCCACCTATTCAGACCCATGAATGACTGAAGTCTATGAATACCTAATTTACTGTCATGGTTGCAATCTTCTCTCTGCACCATGTTCTCTTCTTATCGTGGCTTCTCTTTCAAAATTTTTGATAAAATCAAATTTTTGTTGCAATTCATTCTAGCAAAAATTTTGGGGGAGCTTGGGATGATAAAAGTGTTGGAAATTAATTATGTTTTTAAATTTAAATTATTTAAAAATTACTAAAAGATTTAATTAAAAAAAAATAAATGTAAAAATTTAAATTAAAAAAAAATTAAAAAACGTACCTAAAGTGCAATACTATTCTAAGAAATAATTTTCATTTCTTTATACAGATTCGAATCTTTTACTATAAGTGCGATCCTATGAAGGTACAATTTAATATTTTTTTTTAAATATTTAAAGAATAATTAATAATATTAAAATAATAAAAAATAATTTTAAAAAAGAGATGAGAATGTTTTTTAGCAAGACTCCTGAAATACTAATGCCTTCTTCTCGTAACAGAATTTTTAAAAGAAAAAATTTTGATGGAATAGAAAAGAGAATTCTTGCAACACGAGCGGTTGCGAACGCTGTGCATGACGTTTGCGAGTGTTCTCGGAACGCTCGTGTAGTTTTTTTTTTTTTTTTTGAAAAAGTCAATAGGAAGTAGGTTTTAGCCTTTAAAATTTTAGGATCAGCTTTAGTTTTCAAAAGTAGGTGGGCTGAGTAATAATACCGATACTTTTAGGTTTGGAGTACCATTCGTTTGGTAAATTATGATTCTTGGCCCTTCTTTTCCTTGTTCTTATTGCTTGGTTTGGTTTTGTGCAATAATCTCGTTTCCTCGCAGCAGCTTTTTGGCTGGTGCTTGTCTTGCTTGATAGGTGGGCTGATTAGAATATAAGCTTTTACTGCGGTTACAAGCTTTTTTTTTTTTTTTTTCAAAATATTTTCTTGACAAAAATAAAATAAAATATATGCTTGCCATTTTAATGAATCATTCAAAATAGATGTTTCTTCAAAAGTCCTTGCCTATATTTATTTTATAGATAATAAATTTTTTTAACTATTAAAATTTAATATTTAACATAAATATTACAAATATAACTTGATTAACTCTTAGCCCGACGTCAATACCGGCTGAACTCAGTGTATCTTTTTGTTGGTACTGTCACACAGCTTGAAGGTATAATTTTCAGTTTAATATGATTCCTAAAACATAATTTATAAAAAATCTAGTTTAGTATTAATTTTCATATATGTAACTTTTAAGCCGGTTTTGTAGCTTGAAACTTAACTCTATCACGGCGGTAGATTGTGATTCAATGCGGATGTGAATATGCTTAAATTTTAAATAACAAAACATATCTAATCTTTGAATTAAAAATTGAATAATTGCAGCCATGTTATCGTCCACGTATGCATTTGAACGCAGATTTAATTTATTTAATAATCACTAGGGCTTCCTAGGCATCAGAACTAGAGGTGTGTACGGTTGCATGAATTGGGCCAGTTTAGCCATATTTTTGAAGCCAAAATGATTTGAAATGATTTTTTTTTAATCAAATCAACTATGCCAATAAACCAAAATCAAATTGAACTAAGAAACTTGGTTTGGTTTTGATTTGATTTACTGATTTGTTTATATTTGCTTTGGATGGCCATGCCATTTGATTTTCATAGGAAACTTAGGTGATTGAATAGTAGCTTAATTATTTATAATAAAAAAATATATCTCTTACATAGCATAATTATTTATATATGCTTATAGCACCTTAGTTTTAACTTAGTACAAATAAAAGTTCATATAATATATATACCCAGTTTGATTCGATTTATATTAATTTTTTAAAAACACAAATCAAAATTAAATCAACTTTCTTGGTTTAAGAAATTTTTAAAATGAAACCAAATTGGGAGACAATTAAAAGAAAAAACAAACCAAACCAATTTTATAGCTTAAATGAATTTTTTTTTGGTTGCAAACCCTTAATCAAAGTTGCTAGCTAGATCCAGGCATGGCTGCATGAGCATTTATCATGTTAAAATCTAATTTAATATAATATAGTAAAGTTAAAAAATTTTCAACTTTTCTTCGGTTACACGTGGCCATTAAACAAGTTTTAATGTAATTCATTTTACATAAAATTTTTTTCTTTACATAAATTTTCTAATAAGTGCAACTGTTGTAATGATATCATAATGTGATAACTTTTTATATTATTTGGGTGAAAATAAAAGCCATTATTTTCCTTTTCTTTCCTTTTTTTTTTTTTTTTTTTACATCAAGCTATTGCTAATTTTTTTTAGTTGTTCATAACTTTTTTTTTTTTTTTCCAGTCATGCATGACTTTTTTCTTTTGTAGAGCTTTTTTTAAATTTTTTTCAGAGAAGCTATTCTTTTCTTTTTCTTTTCCTTCTTTTTAACATTAACATACTAACTCATGTTTGCATTTCTTTTTTCTTTTTTTCCTTCTAGAGGTTTTTTTTAGTTGAAAAAAAGTTAACTCTTTTCTTTTTCCTTTTCATTTTTCTAATAAGAAAAGAATCTCAAACTATTAAGCCATGTTTTATTTTCAATAAAAAGCCATAACTATCATTTTACTAATACATATCTACATTATGAAATTAAACAATCTACATTATGAAATTAAACAATGTAATTCAAAATTTAGTATAATATAAAAATTTCGACTGAACATAAAAATAATTTAATTTAATATAAATTTTATTTATCTTTTTTTTTAAATTTTTAAATTTTAAAAAATAATTTAAAGTTAAAAATTATAAAAAATTATATTTTTATTTATTTTATTATTCATATCAGTGCCAAAATTATATTTTTATTCATTTTATTAATTATATCAGTATTAAATTAAATTTAATATAATATAATAAAACTGAAAAAAAAAAAAAAAAAAGGTTCTCTTTCCTTGTATCTTGCGCATTTAATGCTTTTCATTTTATCTTTGGGTTCTATTCATTTGAGTTATGTTTTGACGTCTGTAACCTTGTCAAGTGGTATTTAACATTTAAAAGAACCATATTTTTTAATCCCTTTCATACCTCCTCTTTTTGGCACGTGTTAAACCTCATTTAATGCTTTTAATTATATTTCTAATTTTTATTTGTTTAGGTTACGTTTTCACAACTCAAGCCTTTGCCAACTGGCATTTAATATTAAAATAATAATATTTTCTAATTCCATTTACACCGTCCGTTCTTCATCATAATGGTTCGCCTTTATTTTTTTCTTTTCTAAAGCTTTAATATTTTATAGTATTTTATAATATTAGAAAATGTATGACAGCATTATCTAATATTATATTGAAGCTCTAAAATATTTTTATTATATAAAAATATATAATTTTTAAATTATTTTTTAATATATATATATATATTTATATTTCATATTATTTTATAAAATAATATATCAATTTATAAAATTAGTTTATAAAAAATCTAAATTTTAAACATTTTATCTTATTTTTATTTTTTAAATTTAAATTAAATCAGCACCTAATTGTTTTTATTTTTTATTTTTTATTTTTGCTCGTGATAAAGTATGTGTATGAAATGATAGGTGGAGTGTAATATAATATATATATATATATATATATATGGGTCCTCCCTGGGACGTCACGTGCGCATAGTTCGAAGTGGGGTGCTTAATTTTTACTTAGGTTCCGTTTGTCTGCTCTTTGGGCATCGCCTCGCCCCTTTCCGTCGTCAGACCTCCATACCTGCTTCGTCTTTGCCTCATCATCTCCAGTGTCAGATCAAACTCTCTCTCTCTCTCTCTCCGATCCCTCCTCCTTCGCTCTCTCTAGAAGAGGGGAAGGAAGGAAAGAAGGAATCCACCCGCCCTATCGAAGAACCCGTAGTTCCTGCTCGTCGAGAGGGCTCTGAAAACCTAGAGGGATTCTTGGTGCTCCCCGGTCGTGCTCGCAGGTAAAGGGACTCTTCTCGTTGCTATTTTCTTGTGGATGATTTCTGATTCTTTTTGTAGTTCGTGACCTTTGACTTGGCCCTGAAATTGATCTTGAGCCGCGAACGGCGCAAAAACCCTTTGATTTTCGTTGTGAATCGTCTAAACGGGGGCTGTTTTTGTTCCTGATTCAGTGTTCTTGACGATTCCTGATTCTTTTACGATTTGGTTGTTAAATTGTATTCTTCAACACAGACTAGTTAGAACCCTAATTCAGTCTGGAGGAACCCCTGGTTTTTGTTGCGAATCTTGTTCTTTTGTTATTGTTTGCACCTTGAGGGACTCTTCTTGCGTATGTTTTGTGGGTAATCTTGTCCTCAGAAGCCCAATTTCATTTTGAAATCTTTGGTCTTCTCTCATTAAAATATTTAACTTTGGCTTCAACCTTGAATATAAGCACCTGAATCTTGTTGAACTAAATAGTGACTGAATTTTATTATCATCTTAGATGTAAATATAGAGTCTTGTTTAATTTCTTCCTCCGTTTTTTAGTTTCGTACCTATCATTGGATTTAGTTGGCTTTACATAATCTGGTGAATAAGAACAATCTTCCTTTTTGACTTTTGTGTTCGTTCAAAATTTTTAGAATTGGGTTTCCTTTTGAATTCTCGGGATTCAGGCAGATTAGAATCCTTTATGAAGTTCAAGACATGTCTGTTTTGGCGAGAGGTAACTAATCTTTTGTTTTGTTCTTTTTTCTTCTGCGCATTGTGTTATGGTTTGATGTGCTAGCCAGTGAGGATGTCGACTCCTGCAAGGAAGAGGCTGATGAGGGACTTCAAGCGGCTGCAGCAGGACCCTCCTGCTGGCATAAGCGGTGCTCCCCAGGACAACAACATCATGTTTTGGAATGCAGTTATTTTTGGGTATGATTTATTTGATTTTAATTTGTTAGAGTTGTTTGTATTTTCATATATTGCTTGAACATCTTGAGTGTGTTTTGAATTGCAGTCCTGATGACACGCCTTGGGATGGAGGTATGGCAATTCAGCTCTTCAAATATTGTTTCCTATAAATACGTGAGGCATCAGAAATGTTTGTATCAATTACCTCTTGTTGCTATCATAATAAATCTTGTTATATTGATTTCTATAGTTTGCTTGCTAAGTTTAGGTTTTAGCAGCCCAGATATTCCCTGTGAAGGCATGTTTAATTATTATTTTGTTTTGAAGCATGCTACTCTTTTCTTTCTATGTTAAAGTGTGGCAGAAATGGGCTTTACGTGTGAAGAATAATTGTATTATTTGCTATTGTTCACCAATGATTCTGCTTTTATTCCTTTCAGCCTCAGTTGTTACACCTGGTTGTGATTTAGGCCTGTTGGAACAGCTACATTTATCTTCATTTATCTTATTTTATATACTAATCAGCATAATCTGTTAAGTAACAGGTTATTAGGTTCCACCTTTCTTATCATTAGATGTCAAATTCTCTAGCAAGTTGATTCGTTAACTGTATTGGTTTTGCTTCAAAATCCATATTGCTTCTGCATAACAGTGACGACATCTCATGGGCTCTCGTTTCCTGGCCCTAAGTTGGACATCTTGTTAGACAGAGTACATTGTATATTGGTCTTACATGCTACAGGATAATTTGCTTATTGAAGCCCAGAAACTAGTGCACAAGTAGCTTGTATCTGGTAATTTTTTAATATCTGTCTGTATCAAATTGAACAACAATGTTGGAATGTTGAATCTTAGAGAACCGAACCATTTCTCAACGCCCAGCAATTTCTTTGACTTTGGTTCCTTTTGATTCAAAATTCTTCAAATGTTTTCTTACTTGTCATGGTTGCTGCAAAGTGTAGGAAATCAGAATGTGTTTTGTGTAATGAAGTGCTGGTTGGTTTTGCTAATCTTATCATAGTTGTAGCTTCTTGCTTGATTTTGACAGCTATTCTTGTATTTATGACTTAAATCTGTTTCGCTTATGTATAAAATCTGAGTTTTCCAGGAACGTTCAAACTCACCCTTCAGTTTTCAGAGGACTATCCAAACAAGCCGCCGACTGTCCGCTTTGTTTCAAGAATGTTTCATCCAAATAGTACGTCCTAAATGCCTATTAATGTTACCTATCTAATGGAAGTTGTTTTGATTTAACATTTCATTTTATCTATCATCAGAATATCATTGTTGAAAATGCTAAAATCATCATCTACCTTGATCCTGAGAAGCTATGCATGTAATAGTGAAGTTGGTTGTGTTAGCCATCTGGATTGGGTTTCCTGATGTTGTCTCTTTCTGGGTCATCCAGTGCTTACTATTTTCAAAACTTAGATTTGTTGATTATTGATTCCTAAACGTTAAAACATGGAATTATGAGATTCAGCTGTTGCATGTTTGAGGTAGTATGGTCTGGCAAGCTCTTCCAACCATTTGTTTTCTTATTATAGTCTATTCTGGTTGAAGAATTATTTGTGTATCATTTCTGAATTTTAATTGCATATTTTTGTGGACCATCACAGCAATATCTAAATAGTGTCAGATTATCAGAGGAAAGATACAATTAAAGGAAAACCTTGTGTGAATATCAAAGATCTAATGGAATATGACAATTACTTGGTTTTTCCATTTTGCTCATTTTAATGGAGATCAGGTAGTTTGTTTGTATTTGGGGTTGGGTTAGGTTGTCAATTGAGCTTAAGATGTTTTATGTGGGGTTCTTTTGTTCTCTCTCGTTCTTTCTCACTCTCGCTCTCCTGCGTGCTTGTATGAGTGATTTTCCTTTTTTTTTTTGGCCCCAGGGAGGTAGGGCGGAGGGAAGGGGAGGTTGGTTGAAGGGGTGGCCTTGTGGAACTACGCTAGTTTCAAGGTCTCTAAGAGTGATATATTTGATTTTGGGAGAATTGCTGACATACTCATTTCTTTTGTAATTGCAACTTCGTGGTTTTGTTTGATCACTTAGGAGAGAGATGTGGTGTTACTTTACTATCTAGATTAGAGAAATTTTGTGTCAATGCCCTTTCTCAAGGAGAATTGAGAGATGTACCCTTAAGGTTAATTTGGAAATGATTAAATAGAATATTACACATCTTATTTAGGATTCTATAACACAATGTTATGCTTGATTATTGGAAGCTATGATCTGAAAGTTAGGAGTTGGAAGTTTAAGTAGGGTTCTTGCTAAAGTCTTAGAGGTATAGGTCAAACTCAAATTTCATTTTCTACTTGACAATGGGGTGAACAAGTTTGTATATTATGTAGATATCATTAAAACGTGCTGACCTGTTCTTGTTTGAGGAAATAAACTAGGAATTAGAAAAGAATAAATAGAGGCAGGGAGAGAATTAAAAGTGACTATTCAGTTTCTGGCTAGCTTTGATTTAAAAATTGGCAGCATCTCACCGTAAAAGGAGGTTGTTGGCATCAAACTAACATGGTTAGCTTCTCTAACTTCTTCTATGTGAACAAGCTGACTTAGTCTGGTTACTTCAAATTGTTGAAAGGTTCAAGAGATCATGTTCCTTTTTGGCTTTTTGCATGTGTGAGTCTTGAAGGAATTAGAATACAGTAGAGCCATTTCATGTTCAACTCTGCTGGGAAAAGAAACTAAAAATAAATAAATGTGTGCACTATTAAAAATGAAAGCTTCATTCATGATCCATGTAACCTTTTCTGTCTGGGTTGTTGTTTTATCAATTTCATTCATTTTGGTGTTTTAAATTTGAGGCTATCAATTATTGAGTATTTTATTAATTAGTATGAACCATTTCCATGCTGCTCCAACCTAATGTTGTTATGTATGTATTTAGTTTATGCAGATGGAAGCATTTGCCTGGATATCTTGCAGAACCAATGGAGCCCAATTTATGATGTTGCTGCAATACTTACATCAATCCAGGTACGCTAGAAGCTTCCATTATTCTGCCTTTTTTTCATACTGAAAAGTTGATGCTTTTTTGAAAATTATACATTTGACAGACCAAGAAATTTTGGTACCATTATATTCATCTTTTGAGATATGTTAAATGACATTAATCTATCTTTATGTGTGTGCTTGCTTGATGAAGATGTGAAATATAGAAATGGAAGCCTTAATGGTTTTTCATCATCCATTCCTCTATTTGTGCTTGTGTTTTGGGGTAATCCTTGCATGTTAAGCATTTGGGTAGAATTCAATTTTGGGAGCTACTTGATTCTTATCGACTCCATGATGTAATGTAGATAATTGATTATGCTATTAAAGTTTGTTTGGTTTCACCCATTATTGGAACACAACCCTTTATAAAGCAGTGTTAAGGTAAAAGTATTTCTGAGTTGTCAAAGAGTTGTAGATGAAGTTCAGTATTATCAAAGGCACACTAATGCGCACCTAAGATACGAGGTACAAGACATTAAGAGTTAGGCACTTTTTATATCATTAAGGTGTGCCTAAGGCGTGAGGTGCAAGACACTAAGGGTTGGGTTGTTCTTATATCCTAGGCGAGGCACCTTCATTTAGGCACAAACGAGGACAAAAATAGCATGCAGTTTTGATTTGATTTAAGACATAAAAAAAGTATGTTTTTCTTCATAAACTATATTTGTAATAATTTTTTTAAGTCCATTATATTTATTAGTCTGTGTTGATTTTATGGTACACCATCTCATAAAAAATTATTTTTCTTATCCTATAATAAAGCTAAAATTTGGAAGACAAAGAGATGGAACATCAAAAATTATGCTATCAGCTGAAAAAGATAAGGAAAGACATTAAGGGACCATATATTCCAGCTGAGAAAGAGAAGGCTTTCTATTGAACTCGTAGACTAAATATATTATTATTATAAATTTTTTTATTATGTATTATAAGTTTTTCTCATATAAATTATTTTATCCTTTATTTCAAAAAATATGTGCCTTTCTTTGCTCAGGTGCGTGCCTATACCTTGTGCTTTGCACTTAAGCTTTAAGAGTCCTTTATGCTTAAGTGTGCCTGGTGCTTTACAATACTAATGAAGTTATTATTGAAATTCCTTTGAAAGCATAATTATGTTTATGTTGAACTTCTTTTGAACAAGATTTTAAATCTTATGGAATGGGATAGTTTTGTTTTTTTTCATGAAACGAGACGTGCCGCCGTCTCACTCCATCTCAAAGCTTGAGATGTGGGATGTCCCAAGATGTGTCGATTAGGATGTTGAGATGATGGTGAGACAATGACCTGTCCTGCATCCCATAGGATGGCTTGCTGGGATTCGAAACCATGCTTTTGAATGTAGTTAGGTATGCTAGAATTTACGTCTATATTCTAACTCGATATTATAATCGTCTTTAAAAAAAAGGATGGCCTGATGCACGAAACTCTCACCACTATAAAATCTGGGGAGGGTTAGATGTTCTAAGCCTTATCTCTACACGTGGAGAAGCTATTTTTGTATTTGGAACATGTGGCACCTGGATCATAGTGGAGTAACCTTATTGTTGTGCCTATGTTCACTCTCTTATGATTGCCCCCCTCCCCCAAGAAATAAATATAGCTTGTTTGTAGGGAAGCTTTTTTTGTTTTTATACTGTTGTGCCTAGGTTCGCTTTCTTTGATAGAAGATAATATGTACAAGAAGATAAGTAAGGAGGAGGAAGAAAGGAAAATAGCTAGTTAGCCAAAGGAAGTAATGAGTTTTGAGAGTTCCATAACAAGAGATAGCTTTCATGAACTTTGGCCTTTCCAAGGCAACTCCAATCCTTGAAGAGATGCAAATCTGCTATTGTGGTAGCCTCAACACTTTATTTTTTTATTTTTCCTTAAAGAATACTCAGTCATCGCATTCCTTCCAAATTGTCCAACAAGATTGCCATTACTGGCTTATCCAAGCAGTTCCTTTTCTCTTGCTAATTCCTCTTTTTTTTTCTTTTTTTCATTCGTAGGGTCCACAAAGACAGTAAACGTAGGCAAAGGCGCTAATTCCTCTTTTTTTTCTTTTTTTCATTCGTAGGGTCCACAAAGACAGTAAACGTAGGCAGGTAGCCTTTGAATTTGATCTTTCTTTTTACTTTTTTCCAGATATGTTCCCATGTAGGGCAGTGAAGGGATAGATGGTTGACTATTTCTTCTTGGCAGTTGCAAAAATTACATCCATTAATGTTCCACCCTTTCTTTGCTAGTACCTTATTAGCGTGTATCCTGTTCTTGATAGCCAGCCACATAAATTAACTTCTCTGCGACTGCAGTTTTTAGAAGGGAAGAGTAGATAGGAGATCTGATTCCTCCCACAATAAGAAAAGAGTAAAAGGAGTTCAATGTGAAATATTGGTTGCTAGGATTCCTAAGTGGGACATCTGGCCCGGTGCCAGTTCTGATGATGTTCCGAATATTATAAGTTCCATCCATTCTGAGTTTTCAGTCAATGGACCTCGTCCTAGAATAAAAATTAGACCACCAAGATTTTCGTCCAGATTGGAGAGAGTTCTTGTAATCTTCCTTCTTCTCATTCAAAAACTTCTTTTGTTGTGGCATGCCTTGGATATTATCGTCTGCCATGGTGCACCTTTTTTGCAGGTGTAATTTCCAATCCCATTTTGCAAGGAGAGCATTGTTGTATTCCTCCTCGTTTTTAATATCCAACCATCCTTCATATTTGGATTTACCAACATTATCCCACTTCATCAAGCAAGAAATCCAGAAATAGTGGAAGTTCCTTTCCATAAAAGAAAACCCATCCAACCTTGTCCAGGCAGTTGATTACCCTTGATGGAAGTTCGATCATATATAAATGGTACACTAGCAGATTTGTGAGCACTGAGTTAATTAAGGTGAGTCTACCCGCAGTGGACAGTGAGCTTTCTTTCCAGCTTGCAGGTTTCTGATCGAATCTTTCTGTTATCCACATCCACTTTTCCTTTGATGGCCTCTTAACCCTGAGTGGCAAACTTAGTTATCTGATAAGCATACTCTCCAACTTGCAATTTAAGCATGATTGAAAATTGATTTACTGTATCTTCATCATTAAGGAGCTTTTGTGGTAGTTGATCGATTTCAACTAGTTTGGGATTAAGGCTTTGATGTTGTTGTTGTGGAAGTTGTTACTCAAACCGTAATAGATCTTGAAGTTATTAAGGATGCATTTCAGAGTGAATGCCTGCTCCTCCTTTGCCTCACAGAATAATAATGTATCATCCATGTAAACTATCAATGCCTTCTTTAGTTCCTAATGGATCTACAAAACTAAGTAAACTTTGCTGCCTGGCTCTGTTTAATAGTGAGGTTAGTACATCCAGAGCTAAGAGGTCACCTTGCCTAATTCCTCTGCCACTGTTTTATCCTGTTTCCTTTTAGCAGTCGTTATAATGGCTTTGATCCAAGCGATCCAGATAGAGGGGAATCCTTTTTTATCCAGCTTGCATATTTGTCCTCCATTTTTTTAACTTGTAGAAATGAAGTATTTCATGAGCACAAAGGAAATTGTCAGGAATAGATAGATCTGCCTTTAATAAATCCAGTTTGGAGGGTCAATTAGATGTTCATAAAAGGTGTCAGTCGAGTATCTAAGACTTTGGAGATTATTCTTTTCCAGGTTATTTGAGCAGATTCCAATTAAATTATAAAAAGTTTACCCTTATTGGATGGCTTCTGCACTTGTGCTTTGTTGTTGATGAAATTTGTATAGATAGATCATAGATGCTTAAGATGAAGCAAACTGAATGAGTTGTGCCACTTCAAGTAATCAGAATTAAGGGTATTAATGGGCCAAGTTTTTTGCTGGGTGACTAGGTCTTCAGCTGCTTTTGTTCTAACCTATTATTAAGCATTAAACATAAACTGATCTATAACCCCAACCTGATCAAGCTCCTAAGGCCCAAAAAATGCAAGCTTCTTTAGATTGTCGTTTTGTTTGGTTATTTGCTTTGTAACTTTGTTTTGGATATTGTTTTAGTTTCTTATTTCAAAATCCCCTTCTATCTTGTTTCTTTCCAAGTCCGCAGGAATCTTGGTGTTGTTCTTTGATCATGCCAGTTTAATCAACATAACCTTAAAAGAGGCCTGCTAATTCTCTATCAAGGTTCCATGGTGGGTCTCTTTCTTGTCTGAAGATTCCCGGGCCTCGAATCCGTACCTGATTTTATAGATCATAGATATTCTCAAGCTTTGACGGATCATATTTTGATCATTGAAAGAAAGTCATATTAAATGGGATTTTGCTTTTTAGTTAAGGTATATCAACATAAAAGGTGGCAATTTTCCAGCTTAGACTCGCCAACCTATCTGATCTCATCCAGAGTAAATTAGTTTTGGTGAGGGCTTATTATTTTATAGATGGGTTGGGTTTGTGCTGCCCAAGACCAACCCAATTATGGGTTATGCTCTGGTTTGTGCATCAGACATGTTGGGTCAGCATGGGTTGTACACTGGGGTAGAGCCAAGATTATATTTGTGGTGTTGGGTTGGCGGATGGCAAATGTGGAAGAGGAAGAAGCTGAATTTTTGTGGGAGAAGGTGGTAATAGTGAAGAAGGTGAAGTACTTGTCAAGTTTTGTTTCAAGTGATTAGGAAGGCAACACAATTCATGGTTAAGAGCAATAACAGAAAAAAAAAAAAAAAAACTTAAAAGTGAGGTGGAAGATGTGTTCCTAATTTATTGCATTCCATTTGTCTTTATTTCAATTTTTTAAGGAATATAATTAAAAAGAAGTCCTAATTGGGTTGGTCGGTTAGGGATAGACATGTAAAATGAATGTGCTAGTTATGGTCTATTCTTCTCAACCCAATTATAAATGAGTGAATTATTGGTCGAGAGTTTTTTTGACCCACTTGAATTTATATGACTTGGCCTTGTGCCGCTTGAACTACTGTGCCATGGTGAAAGTCACTCATAGTATTTAGAAAGTTAAAATTATCTTTTAACCAAAATAAGGCATGTCTGATGCATGTAGGTGTGGCTTATGTCCTGTAATTCAAACACAACCTGCAATTGGAATTTCAATTGCAAAAACCATTTTTGTTTGGTTATTTTTCATTGAAAACTGCAAATGCAGTTGCAGCGATTTGGGTGTTGATGCTAGAAGAGATATATAATCATGCTGAAGGTTACCCAATTGAAATAATGAACCATTCACTTTTCTATCTAAATATAATAATTATCATATTATTTTTATAATTACGATGGAAAAGTAATATTGTTGCTAAATTATTGTTGGCCTATTGTAACAATAATTACTATAATAATGTGATATTGTAATAATTAGATATATCATTACAATCATAATTATTATAGTAATTATATAACCAATAATAAAAAATTAATACGATCATGAATTTATATTATGACAATATCAATTTTATAATATATATTATTATAATAATTAATTATTATCATATAATCATTATTATAATATAATTATGATCATTACACAATAATAACAATTAAATAGGTACATAATGCTCATAATAATAATAGTTATACTATTAGATGATATTATGTAGCATTATGACAATAATTGTTATAGTAAATACTTGTCTAATTATCTTATAATCTTAGTAGAAAAGTAATAATATTATTGAATTATTATTAGATTGTTGTAATAATAATTACTCTAGTAATATATCACTATAAAATAACTTTACGTTATAATAATTAGATACATGCTTTTCGTGCATGTATATGTGGGTAACTCCAATCATGATCAAACCCCTACCCCCTTGCCTCTTTAGCAAGGGGCCATGCCATCAAGGGAAGCGCTTGATGGTGTAATGAGATATATTATTATAATGATAGTTATACATATCAAATATTGTAGTACCCAATACTTATTATAAACTACAAAAAATATTTTTGTAATTATGTTTACTATTATATTATACATAGACTATAATAGTGATCCTATAATATAATGTAATAATAATGAATTAAATGGATATATTATGAACATCATAACAATAGCCATATTATTGACATTAGAACAGTAATTATTATAGTTACTTAATATTATAAAATTTATTTGATATTATAATAATATGTATATTATTATGATAATATTTTATATTTATAATATAGAACAAAAAATCAATATATTTAGTATGCTAGAATTATATAATATAAAATTTTAATAGTTGGAAAGTTGTGAGAAGACTTCGTTGAGGGCTGTTTCTAGTATCAATGAATCTTGTAATTGGAACTGTGGTCAATTTTGCCTGCAGTTCGGTTTGTAAGGTTTCAGCCCTTTTGTTGCAATTTAAATGCAGCTTGCAATTGCAACATCAGGCATCTAACAGTCGTTTTAGATGCCTGCAATTAAATTGCAGTATTTGCAACTTCCACTTGTCCTATTGCAGACAAACAGACAAACTTGTAACTTTCATGGAATTTAGAATGTGTGATTCGTGTGACTATTTGTGTGTGTGTGTGTGTGTGTGTGTGTGAGAGAGAGAGAGAGAGAGAGAGAGAGAGAGAGAGCATTGGCTGCAATCTGATGCCTGAATGAAAGGTGGTGAAGATGCACAACTGAGATGAGGACCCACCAAAGGAATTGTTGTTAATAATTTCAGTGCCTCCAGTGAAATTTATTATGTACAGTGAGCTTGGTCCCCTGACGCGTATGACCTGTGATTTGATTATTTGGGGACTAACCTGGTTTCACATGGTACAGCACCATATCTTTTCTTTTGCGTAATATGCTGAGCAATGATTTTATTTAAAAAAATTGAAAAAAATCCTTTTCAATGGGCTACAGGATCTTGGAACACTATATGGTAGAAGATAGATGCTATCCAATTTCCTTCGACTTAAACAGATGGTACAACTAATACCATATACTTCTAAAAAGTATCATCAAATATTTGGAAAAATTACGTGGTTTTGATTATTAGCTAGTGATTAGATCAAGTTCCTAGGTTATATGGGGAGCCGTTTACTTTGCCTATTCATAGACGTGTTCGTGCTAAATTTTGAATCCTCGGCGGATTGTCCAACTTGAGTGCTAGTTTTGTAGTTTTGGGTCATTTGTATTGTTTATGATGTACTTTAACGCTCTTGTATTGGCAGTCGTTGCTCTGTGATCCGAACCCTAACTCACCTGCAAATTCGGAAGCTGCACGGATGTTCAGCGAGAACAAGCGTGAATACAACAGGAGAGTGCGCGAGATTGTGGAGCAGAGCTGGACGGCTGACTAAAATGCTTCCCCCGATAAAAATGGTGTCTATAAGTCTCAACGTCTCTGTTTGAGTGGTTGCACCTGGAATACTGTATTCCAACCAGATATTTCCTCTTGCAATATATATGCTTGGCTTTCCAATAATCTTAGCTGGAAATCATTTGAACCTGTACGCTTAAGTAGTATGATCTAGATGCCTTGGGGGATGCATAGCGACTGTTAGTATTATTTCTGGTTGGGTTGCTCTGGATGAGCCCTCTCAAGGCCTTCCATCATCAACATAGGCTTGGTAGGTATTGCAACCATTTTCTCCATGTTTTCTTTTATTTTATGAAAAGAAAAGAAGTGCAGCTATTCTGCATTATAGCTTTAATACCGTATGCGCATTTTCAGGTGTGTTGATTTTACTTAATAGCATATATTTACAAAGAGGGAACTTTATTTGAGAATCAATTTTGCAATATCCTATTACTCAGTTGCAAGCCGAAAGTTATCCATTCAATTTTTATTTGCACCCGCTCGATCAAAGGTTCCTCTTTCCGTCAGCAGGGCTATGGTTAGCCAAACTTGTATTCGGCTGTTCTCCAGTTTCCATTTTTCCATACCGTTCAACTTGCTTCAATCTGTTTGATTGTACCGAGTTGTGTTGCAATCTCTTTTCCGGTACACGAGTTTCAATCTTCGATCAAAGGGCATGATTGTTATTTTCTTGAGATAAAGACTGTTGACAGTCATGCCAACCAACCAGGAAAAATTGATGATGGTGGGGGGTTTTTAGGCCAACAAAATTGTTTTGTTGTGCCTGTGAACATATAACATCAGAAAATAAGAGATGTATATTACGGGTTATACAGAAAAAATCCAATCAAAAGTCAAAGGGGGTGTTTTGATGAAGGAAATGAACGCAAGAAACCAAAGGCTTGAAGATGAGCTGTAGAATTTTGACCCCCTGTTGTTGATGCGGCGGCATCACGGGGCTTCTTCATTTATAGACTTACAAGGGAGTTTCGATTTTCACAGGATTCTTTTTGTTTGGTCAGGTAGTTGAGGGGAGAGAGAGAGAGAGAGAGAGGGGGAGGAGATAAGAAGAAGGAAGAGAAAGGAAGGCAACTCTGGATGCAAGAGGAGGGAGTTCCTCATACGTCTTTATTTATTTTTGGAAAGATTAAAACTGAGAGTGAGATAAACCTCTCCTCTCCAAACAGGAGATGCTAACACTTTCCTTCTTGTCCAATTTCTCCAGATCTCTCCCCATCCAGGGTGCAAGAGAAACATGAGGGATGAGTAATCCATCCAGCCTACGACCATAACCGAGCTCTTGAACGGATGCCGCAAAAGAGTGCCCCTCTGCTTTTCGGAGACATGCCAGAATTTAATAAATATCGGTAGATCTGTTAGCCCTTGTGTTGCTTTGATAACGTCACCTCACTGATTCCACACCGTGTGGAGGTACATTGTTCCCACGTCGGAAGTAGGAGGGTGAACCATGTTGCGAGAGCTTCTGGAACATATATCTGGTGGTTGAAGGAATGTACTCGTGGTCTCTTAGGAGAGTTTTGTCTCTAAGCTTCTGGAATATATATATATATATATATATATATATATATATATATATATATATAATATTTGATAAATTTAAATACAAGATATGGTGTCAGTCAAGTAAAGTGTCTGGTTGAGTACAGAGGTTTCTAGTGTGCCATGCGGACAAATAGAAACGTCTATATATTTGAATAAGCTGGAGTGTTTGGCTAAGTGGCTTTCGAAAGTTGGAGGGGACGTAACCACATAGGGAGACGTTCGATACTGCCTAAGAAAAATGAGAGAGAAAAATGAGAGAGAGAGAGAGAGAGAGAGAGGTCTATCATCATTTCACCACGAGAAATTGAAACCTCTTTTAGTGTTGGAGAATGTCTCCTCTTTTTATTAAGTAGCTAGGCCGGACAGTCTAGCTCTCCCCTTTCATTCTCTTGTATTTCTTCCAAGGATAAAAAGCCGTATATCCTGATAGATTGCGGACAATCTCCATGGTGGGCTCTCCCCACCGGACGGCCCGGGGTTGCTGGTGACGAGCGCCGCGGCGGGCGGTCCGTGTGCGGTTGTTGCCGAAGTAGCCGTTGGGCCTGGCGACAAGCATCCTTCATCTTCAAGCGGTAGGACTTGTGAATGCAAAGGTACCGGCCCGTGCAGATGGTTGACCATGTCCGGATAAATCAAGATCTCCATTTGTCTCTCACCAATAGGAAACTGGAAAAATTTTTCACAAGTACCATGATATTTCATAATTCCGGACAATACAGGATCCAGACGACGATCAATGTCTTGGCTGGTATGGTGAACCTGGGGCTTAGGCATTGTTTTAAGGCAACTACCGATTTGGATGATGAGAAAAGATTCAGATGGTTGATGTTGTAGATATCTTGGGATACGTCAATTTATATATTTGCCAATAAGAGCCAAGATTCTAGATATCTTGTGCCAGTTGATGTCCAATACCAATACCAATACCAAGCTAAGTATAACTTGCACAGCCTCTCACTCCAGGAGGCACACGCTTGCATTACTTCGTGTGTTACAATCCCTTGGTGTGTGCTTGGGTTGTGAATAGATAGACCAACTGGATGTGAGCATGACAAAAAGATTCCTCAAGATTCCCTTCTCATCATATTTTCCTTATCAAAAAGACTGCCTAATGGGGGCCCTCCTTGCTCGGTTGCGAAAGGCATCGAAGAAGCCCATCTAGGAGGAGTTTGGAGGACGAGGTCGTCAATGTTGCGTTATCCATCGTAATAATCGTTGCTTCGCTCTTGGCAAAGATTTTCTCATCCATCCATATACTTGTGCATCAACTGAATCATTATGGTGACTTGATTAATTAAATTATATGGACTCTTATGAATCATGATGAAGCGAACAAGGCTGAAACTAAATCAATCGCTTTGCAATTCTGCGTCGCTTTGTGTTTAATGTTAACGATTTTTGAAACGTTCGTAGAAAAGCCTCATGCCATCTTGACTTAACGGATCTAGGAACCTTGGGTGCAAACCTGCAATTATTTTCCACTGGGCTGATTAGATTATAGCAAGCAAGCAAGCAACCAACATGTATAAATGTGACGGTTTTTCTTATTATTATATTATTATTATTATTTTTAATCCATGGAAATTTACAGGTAGTCCCAACCAGCACTTTGCTACGGCAAAATCACGAGCTTAGAATAGATAAATAGATAGATAGATAGATAGATAGATAGATAGATAGATAGATAGGGTGACAATTGTCTATCAACGGCATCTATCCACAAATGTTGCAATATATTATAATAGCATGGTGTTGAATATAATCAAGCATCATATGTTAGCAAGCCTGCTAATCTTGAGTACTCGAGGGATTTATTATCCTGGATTACCGGCGTCTACCATTTCTTGTTTGATATTTATTGAATCGAGTCCGAAAGAAAGCAGCTAAACATCATGCGGACAGTGAAGTGTAGCCTTGCTTGATTGAGAACAGGGGGCATACCGACCTATGGCAACCATTCCTTCAGAGGCCTGCACTAGCTTGGACTTTTGGCAGATAACAGAGAAGAAATTTTTCACCTTACTATATTTTGAATGCATGTAATCCAAGCTGACCCATTGCCCGACCCGATTAATGGAATACAAAAACAGCCACCCAATCCAATTGCCTCTTCTTCAGCACCTCGATCAAAAACCCTCAGAAGAAACCCGTCACTAATCCCATTTTTTTTTTTTTTCTTTTTTTTTTTTTGTTCCTTTGATTCTTCAATCAACAGGATAATTTTTATATTCCAACCAATGCCATGGAGGGTTAGGGTTTCTAGACCTAAGGTTTGAATGTCTCAGTGCATTCGTCGCCTTGAAGGGAATCTTTTGCCGATCGATCGATGAGCTAACCCCTCGATCATTTGAAGAACTGACTTCAAATGTTTTTTTGTCTGAAATCTTCGATAGATATAGCATACTCTTCAATCATCGAAATTATAAATTTCAATTCTACTTGTTTGTTTGGATAAAATATTTTCATTTAGAATGAAAATTATCTTTTAGAAAATATTAGAAATCTGAATTCTTACGAGAGCTCGTGAAAAATAAAATTACAATAAAATCTTTAGATGAAAAATCTGGTGTAGAAAACAAACCCACCATACTTGTTTTCTAAATATTAATTGAACCTCTATTTTAAATAAATAATTACAATTAAAAATTATTTTATTCTATGCCTCCTAAAGAGTAAAATTGAAAATTAAAAACATCAATTGATTCTAAAATTCTGGGGTTTAGATAAACTCAACAAGGACAATAAAAATAAATTTCATTCAATTTTGATTCTCATATAAATCAAATAGATAGAGAAAATGAATAATTTTAATTATAATTCTAATTAATTTTAATTTTAATTTTAATTCAAATTTCAACATTAAATCAAGCAAGTCAAAACTTGCTTTCTATCTCATTTGGATCGGATCGGATAGCCAGGTTGGGTTTCGGAACCTGACCCAACCCAACCCAACCCAAATGCGTATAGGAAATTATGGCCGCCCTTACTTCCCATAGCTAGAATATCTACAACGCTTGTGTTGCAAATGATTTGGACAATTCACTACCCAGGTGTCGGTGAGAGGGTGGAGGACTTTGGCACCTTTTGCTTCACTGGATGGCAATTACCCTCGCAGCTGCATGAAAGTGGTGTATATTTTGTTCGCAGGGCCGCTCACCACAAATGAACACTTATTGCCCTCATGACATGTGGGCTAGGATGGGGGTTGCAAGGGTCTCTGGATCCTGCTCCTCTTTTCTTGCAAACAAAGGCACGAGGAAGCTAAACCAAACGAAAGTGTAATTTTTAATTTTTTTTCCTTTCTAAAGAATTTTAATTCCCACCTCTATGATATCCCAAATTTAGTCCCATTTTAGATGAAAAAAAAATGTTATGTGGTTATAACTCAAGTTTATCTGCTATTAATTAACTTTCGCTCGAATTTTTGGACCACATGATTTTGTCTCGCTAACGAAGTTAATTGGATTAGGTAGGCTTAGAGCGTTATAAATGGTGTCAGAGTCAATCCAACTGCGAAAAGTTTGATGGGACAGTAGTGGAAGTCTTGCCATGGCATGAAGCTATTCTTACAGCATCAACGAATGGTGGTGGAGTCCTGCCATAACAATTCGATTCAAGATATATTCTAGCTAGCTTGCGACGTGCGATGGGAATGTCACATTATAAGAGAAAAGATTGTGATACCCCATATTTAATAGAAAAGAAAGCGTTATATGCTTATAACTTAAGTTCATCTGCTATCAATTAACTTTCACTCGAGTTTTTAGATCACGTAGTTTTGACTCGCTAATAAAATTAATTAGGTTAGCAAGTAGGCTTATGGTGTTACAACCTTAGCTTGCTCTATTGGCCTGAGTATCTTGGTCCGATTAATTTTGATAATTGCAACGCATAACATGGCAGCTCAACCCCAAAATTAGATCTTGGAAAGATCGGTCTTATCTGCTAAAGGATAAGAGCGGATTCACCCAAACGCAATGGACCCATCCATCCTTTTGACTTGGATTGGAGAGGGCTGTCTATATCCATCATTGATGCAATGGCATTACTGAATGTCACCTCACCTACCATGGCTCGTATAGCAGCATCTCACATCCAATCATAGTGAAGCTCGGTCAACTACCACTGCTGTCCTAATAAATACCATTTCAAGCAAATAACATATGCTGCCGATGGGCCAATCCTGGTATGGTACATGAGAGGCTGCCAACTCACGAGCATGCAACATGAACGCAGATCACGTATCACATCGCTTCATACCATCTATTTGAGTTTTTCTTTCTTGGCAAAGAGCAGGAGACTATGGTTTGCTAATTTCATTGGATTTACTAATTTATTCTTTACTTTTTGTAATATGGAAAATTCAATTCAATCCAAGCTATTTGATGAATTAATCATGTCTGTAAAGGAAGGAAGCATTGATGTTGCTAATATCAAGCTTTTTGATTTGGATGGTAATGGGACCTCAATTTTTCTTTCTGTTTCTATCTAAAAATATATAAAAATATTTTTTTATATTTTCATTCTTACTCTATAAAAAATTGATAAATCCTTATGCTGCTTTGCCTCTTCTTTAATAGCATATATAAATTTTTAATAAAAATAATATATATATATATATATATATATATATTATAATATTTAAATATAAAATTAATTGAATGAAAATGAATGAAGCAGAAATATATTTATACTCATTTTTAAGGACTAAAATAAGACTTATCAATTTCCATCGCTATTAGGATTGGATGGGTTAAAATTGCCGTTCTTAATAAATAAAAATAAAAATAATAATAATAATAACAACAACGGTGAGCTCTTGTGCCAATAAAAATAAAAATAAAAATAAATCAGACTAGAGTTCTATAGTGGGGCCCATCCCATCCACTGGTTGACAGCCAATGCCACGTCAAATTCTTGCTGTGATGGGACTCATATACCCTCGCCCCTCCTCTCTCTCTCTCTCTCTATATATATATATATATATAAATATATATATAAATTGCTGTCGGCTGACTGGCACCCCTTGAAGTTGTCGCCGGTGGAAGTGCCAAAAACTTTTGAGATATTTAAGTGGGGGAAGTCACGGCAACGCACCAGCGGCCGAGCCCCGTGCTTTTCGTCGAGGTATTCAAAGTCTTCCAACCTTGCTCTTAACTCTCTCTTCTCGTCATGCGTCAATAAAACTCGACTTGACTCCAATCATCTGGTAGGTTAAAGGCACATGTCTCGACTTATCTTTTTCTTTCTCTTTCTTTCTTATTAAGTAAAATATTTCATGATAAAACTGCACCTAATTTTTATTTATTTAATAATATATATAAATTTAAAATACTTTTTTTAAAAAAATTATTTTTGTTATTGCTATTATGTATTTTGTTCCTTTCATTCGTTTCTTATGTTTTATGCGAATTTAATGTTATAAAATAAATAAATAAATAAATATATATTTATACATATCGCAAAATTTTATACTTTATTGTCGGATGGCTCAGATCACACATTCACACATTTCCTATGATAAGATCCAGCATGTTTTTAATTAAGAAGGAATGATATTTGAATTACTCATTTTTTACCATAGTAGGGAAGATAAGATGGATCTAAGGCTATTTTGGTTAGGGTTAATTACGTTTCAGGTGCTAAAAAAAGTAAAGATAGCTGGATCTTATATATAAGTAATACATTTTTCATGTTTGTAAAATATAAAAGTAAAAAAAAACCTCATTGAAGGCTGATGCATATAAAACATCACCCTTGATCAAAGAAGGGTTTTATATGTCTTAAACTCAGATAAATGCTTTGAGATTTTTTCGTATAAGTTCGCCTCGTAAGCAGAAAAGCAGCAATCTACTGAAAAGATGAATTGGTATAGATATATTAAAAAATTAAATCTTTTTCTATAAGTAAAATTATAATACATAAAAAGACTAAAGTATACCTTTTTGATTCTTAAATCATTTAAAATTTATTTTAATCTTTAAACTTTCAATTATTATAATTTAATTTTTTTTATATTTTAAAAATATTATATTTTAAATATTTTTTAATATAAAAATAATTAAATTTGATCAAATATATGATGTATTAATTATCTTCATGCAAATATATATATATATTGATTAAGAGAATGATATGTTAATTATTTTATTAATTTTTAATTGATTTTATATAATGAGTTGGCAGAAGTAAATTTTTGATAAAATTAAAAGGATTAAATTATAAGAATTAGAAGTCTGAAGGTTAAAATGAATTTCTGAGAAAGTTTGGTGAACTCCATCATATTTTGGCCTTTAATTTCGGTGCGCATGTCTTTACGATGCGAGTCGCGAGCATTCCGTAAACTGCTTTCTTTGACTCGATGGGACCTGGCGCAGCGCAGCCGATGGTACCCTCCATCCGTTGCCGAATTTTATCATTAGTTGGCTCCCACGATCCAAAGACGGATCGATCGAACGGTCCGAATTGGCCGCAGGTGGCTAACAAAGGTCCCCTAGTCACCGGTTGATGAAAGAAAGGGTTCGAGGATTCGAGCCGTTGGATGGGATCAGGACGGCGTTGAATAATTCCATTTTAATTGTTGGGCAAATGTCGTACATCATCACGGCACATCGTGTCCCCTCGATCCCATGATAGGCCCACGTATTCCGCTAATCCTGTCCCTCGGCGTCTCAAAGCCTGATCCCACCAACCCTTTCCGCAGGTGCCCTTTGGATTCCACGTCAAGGGACGTGGAGGGGCTATTTCGTCCTTCTACTCTAAAGCGGCCGGCGCAAAGGACATCATTGCCCTCTCCTCTTCCACTCAACGGAGACTAGATTTATATTCTAAGCTAAAATATTGTTTCCGATTCTCAAACTTCCACTCAAAATTTATTTCCATCCCTAAACTTTTTATCATCACAATTCCATTCAATGTTGCATTTTTAAAATTCTATTACATAAATTTATTAAAAAAATTAATCTATATTTTTCATCAAAATAATAAATTTTATTATTATGCTTTTTATTTTTTATTTTTTTTTTTAAAAATAGAGTTTCAATTTTGAACATCTAATTTCATCATATAATATTTTTAAGCTTTTATGCCTTTATACAATACTTTAAAGTCAAAATTATTTATAGCATCATCAGTAAAAGAAAATCAAAAGCATCTTAAAATTAAATTTATTGAAAGCAATACATTAACTATTCAATAATTTTAACTAAGTATTAAAAATACAAAATTTTTAATAAAAAAAATTATTTTAAAAAATAAAAATATATTCAATTTCATTTTTTTCTGTGCAAAGATTAATTTTTTTATATAGAACTAGTTGATAATTGCAAAAACTTTAGGCATATTAAGGATTATATATATATATATATATAATATTATAAAAATATTTCATCAAATTATATCAAAGATTATGCATCTAAAAACCTCATTAGATTAGATCACATAACAAATTTTAAAATTTCGTTCGATTATATTAAATATTTTTTTTTTAAAAAAAAATTTATCTAAAATATCTCAACAAATATTTTGAGAATCCTATCATCGCTTGCTGTGGTGAGAATATTTATAACGCTTAAAATACGAGAGATCACATTCACAACCATGCCCAAGAGCGCAAGGACCGAGAAAGTTTTTGATATGCCGCCTCGTTTTTAAGTAACAAATTCTGTTAGCTAGGTATAGCCAGGAATCTCCGGCCACCGCTCAGGCTCTGGGTTGTTGAATGGTCATCCATCGTTTTTGGTCCATGAAACAAGACCCAGCGTCGTCTGTTGAACTGTCAATATCGATCGACTTTCTCCTCCATCATTAAATGCTTAACCACCCTTGGGGATGGGCATATTCGTTTATACCAAGCATCCTTAAGGGTAAATCCGGCAATAAATCGAAGGGACGCGATGGGGGCAGTTAGCGGCGGACCTGCAGCTCAAAACGCAGTCATATATTTTACTCTAAGATCCTAAAGAGACACAACTGCGGACGACCCGAGCAGCCCCTCACGTTAGAAGAAGAAGAAGAAGAAGAAGAAGAAGAAAAAAAAATGGTGCGTGGCGAAGAGCGGTGCCGAGTGGGATGGGGGTATTGATGGGTTCGTTGCTTGGGTGTCAAGTTGTTTTTGTTGGCGAGTGGGACTCGCTTTCCGCCGGTTCTGCATGCTTTTCCGAAACCTGCGTTCTTTTTTCCCCGCTAGCGATGATAAGCGACCCCCATCTGGCGCGCAACCATTTCAAAACCGGATAAAAAACCGGTCCGCGGCTGCATATGGTTGCCGCAATTCCCATTCTGCCCCCTGATGACCCGGATATCTTGCCGCCTTTAAAGCGTCGAGGAGCATCACACCGGCGGCGCGCTTTGACCTCCTTTCCTCTTCTTCTCTCCTATCTCTACTCTCACACACTCACTCACCCCCTCTCTCTCTCTCTCTCTCTCTATTCTTTTCTTTTCTTTTCTTTATCACTCTTCACATTTTCTTTTTCCTTTTTTTTTTTTTTTTTTTCCCAAAGGCTTTTTGCACCCGAGATTCCGACCTCCGAGCTTGAGACGCCACTCTCTCGGTTTTTTTTTTTTTTCCTTTTTTTTTTAATGTTTTTAGGACTGGAATGGAGGGGAGGTAGAGAGAGCTATAGAGTTTCTACGACCGACTGGTTTCCGCTGGTAAGCTCCAGATCTGTCTGGGTTTCGATACTTTCTTGTTCGATTTCATCGTTGTGGGTGGTGCATTGGCATCGGGATGCAGCTAGTTTAGTAGTTCGATTCGGGTTTTCGGAGGGTTTGGGGCTGTGGATTTAGATGGGTTTCGGCGAATCGAACTCGTCTTTGTGGATCTTTTTCTTCTTCTTTCTGTGGAGAAGGGTCGGTCGGGGTTATGTCGGTCGGGGTTATGTCGGTCGGGGCTATGGATTTCGTCTTGGAAGATATCTCTTTTGGTGTTTAGTGGCTTCTCGGTTAAATGCCATTGCATTAGTGTTAGGGTTAGGTTAGGGTTTCGATGAATATCGTGAAGGCTTTATTAGTTTGAGCATTCTTCATGGAGGATTTAGTTTAGGTGTAGTTAGAGGATTTTGGATCGAATGTGATCATTTTCTCGAATTCATAACAAACTACGGTCTTGTTTGGATTTGCTGCTCGGATCTGTCTTGTATCAAGATCTTGACCGGATCCTTCATTTTGTAATTTTAAGCGAAAGTTTACAGCTAATGACCTGCTTAGAATGTTGGATTGGGTAGCTATATGCGTATTGTCTGGATTATCTTTTGGCATTTCATGGTACACATCTATAATTCTTTAGATTGATGTTGATATTGGTGTTAGATTATGCTGGTTGCTGTAGTCCAGTGCGCTGATCTGGGCTGTTGCAGGTTCTGTGGTCCAAGATTTAGGGGTGTAGGATCTTGGGTTTTTGCCGATGGGAAAATCACCTGGGAAATGGATCAAGACACTGCTTTTTGGGAAGAAATCGACCAGATCTCATGCAACAAAAGGAAGGGATGCTTCGGTATGCCTTTGAGTTTGTCTGCATTTTGAGTACATAGTGCTTCTGTTCGTTTATTTCATTCAGAAGATGTTTGGTGCTGTATTCATGGAAAATTGAAACAAATTGGCATGGATTGAGTAGCTGTTGCATCTTGCATTTATGCTTCTTTGTTTATTTGGTCAATGCCTGATTCCTGTTTTTGCGAGAGATAGCGTTAGCAGGGGAATATGTATATGAACTTTCCATTCTTTGGATGCCTTCATACGATAAAAAAAATGTGGATCCAGAAATTGAAGAGTGATTGCATGCCTAAAATGTCTGGTAGTTTATGTTTAATTAACAGTGTTTTAATTAACACTCTTTAGGTATTTGTTAAAAGTTCAACAATTCTAAATTTTAGATCTTGATCCAGTGAAATATGAAACTGGTTAGGCCAACTTTTATTGCTCTGATCCGGAGTGTAATGTGTACACTAATCATGAATGGTGTAATCTTAACCGTTTATTTAAAAGATTGGCATTTATTTTAGCCATATTTCCTGAATCGGTTGTGCTTGGAAATTAAAAAAAATCTTTTAGTGGATTTTAAGTTTGGGAGCATCTGTTATGAAGCTCAAAATTGAAAACATTCATTCAGTCAATCACATGCACAGCTTGCATATAAATATATTGAGAACTCACATGCTTCCCCATTTTAAAGTGACATGCAGGAAGATTAAAAAACTTCACCAAAAAAAAAGTAGAGGAAAGGAAGAAACTAATTGTAGAAAGATGTGACAAAAATGGTTACCTACAGTGTTATGAACCAAGTTGCTTTAATTTTCTCTATTTTACAACTTTACATTGGAAATAAGGCTTAGTCAGTGAACATGTTTAATGAACAAGGAGAACAAGCAAGACATCAGCTGTCCTGTTCTGCAGAACATTTTATGAAGAGGCAGAGAGAATAGCATGCTTTTTTTGATTATTCTTTTTTACACTTGAACATTGTTGAAACTATATGGTGAGCAAGAATTCTTATTATCCAGGACTTGTCACCTAAGGGACTGATATGTTAGAGAATTTATCTCTTTTTGATTCTTGAAATCTCAATTGCCCATCAGAAGCATATAAGTTACACATGTACAAATTAGCTGCTACATTCTGTCTGCTTTTTCGCTTAATGTACACAGTCTTACATATTACATATCAGTTACATTTTCTTTGAATAATCTAAAGGCTATGTTTTTGTGAGGGTCCTCTGTGGTAGCCTTGTACATTAAATCATTATATCTTTCCTATCCCAGTTAACATTTTAGGCATGGGTGCCCTCATTTATCTTCCATATTTTAATTGCAGAAATCTGCAGCTGATAAAGGGTATGTTGGAGGAAAAGGACCTCCTGCATTGGCTGGGAATTCTCCAGTAATTTCTGAACCAGTACTTGTCAGCACTGGCAATAATGGAATTATCCCAAATTTAGAAAAGGGAACGCCTTCCAATTTAGGTGGTGATGGAGTAATGCTTTCTGCTACAACACAGGATGCAGAGAAACTGGAAGTTGCCAGATATGATGTATCGAAGGATCCTGAAAGGCTCAGAGAAGAGCAAGCTGCTGTAAAGGCACAGGCAGCTTTTCGGGGTTATCTGGTATTTTCCTGTTGGAACTGTTTTTTCTGTTGCAAATATAAAATGAATTTTGTTGGTTTTCCTTTTGTTACACTACTTGAAAATCAATATTGCATCATAACATCTGCAGTTCTACTATCTGTACCTTTGTCTCTAGTTTATACATTACGAGGTTTTGCACCCTATTCTTGATTTCTTTCGCTCTTATGCATCCATAGATCTACTATAACAATATTGACTTCTATCTGCGATGACAAGTATTTCCTGCAACAATCACTCACATCTGCCTATATATGAATTGTGGGATAAGCGAACCAATAGTTAGCTTGGCAGAAGTTGTCTTGAGTGGTAATGTGATAATATTAAATTACTTGTGCATGTGGATGCAGGTATTTCTTTGAACTTTCTTGAGCTTGGTTTATTTCCACATTGACTTTGCATTCTGGATACTGGTTATTCTGTGCTGATGTCAGTATACAATTTTGCAGGCACGCAGGGCATTTCATGCGCTAAAAGGTATTATTAGGCTCCAGGCCCTAGTTCGTGGGCATCTGGTAAGGAGACAAGCTGTTGCAACGCTACGCGCTTTGCAGGGAATTGTAAAGTTACAGGCAGTGGTTCGTGGCCGAAGAGTAAGGTGTTCTGGTATAGGATTTGAAATACATGCAAAGCTTGCTAAAGGAAACACTGTGGTAACTACCCTAATCTGGGGGTTAGCTATAGAATAAATTATTTCAGTAGGCATAGGCTGATTTTGCCCTTGCATTTCTTCTATATTATTAGCTGATTTCAACTAGTTTAGGATTAAGGCTTTGTCCTTGTTATTATTTATTTCTTCTACATTATCTGAACCTTTTGCTTGTTAATTTTGATAATCTGCTACACAGAGAGTAACAGGAAATATAGCGAAAATATTCACATTCCTGCATTGCTTTCTTTCTGCAACAAGATAAATTAACAGGATCTTGAATCGGTGTTAGTTTTAAAACTGATTCTATCGGTACCCATGACTTGATCATTTTTTTTTTTTTGTAATCCATTCTTCCATTTGTTCCTTCACTTGTTAATTTTGAGGGTGTGCTGCACGGAAAGTAAAGACAGCAGGTTTATAACCCTAAATTCCTTTAATTCAGAATTGGTCAAACGAGGGGTTGTATCTGAATTTGGTAGGCAAAAAGTTAACAAAGAGATGCTGGATCTGACATACTAAGAAACTGAAGGGAATTTGGTGTAGAAGAAAGAAACCATCAATTTTATTTCCAAATATTGTTTTAGTGTTGAGAATGTAGGGAGGCAAATCATTTCTTGTGCTGGAGGTGAACTTATGAGCATGTGCAAATCTGAAGGGAGTGCAAATACAAGAAGGATCATTAAAAGATACTCAGAAGGGTTTACAGTGTTGGACCTACAACTTTTGTGTCCATTAGGCATCGAAGTTTAATGAAAATGGTCATAAATTAGATTGTGGTGGATTGTTCTGTAGTTTTCTTGAAATGCTTGACAGCTGGCTGCCTAGGTTATCTGCATGCCTGGCTAGCTGCTATCTTAGGTCTAATTGGTCTCTATTGATATTGATCTAGGTGTCATTCAAACGTAGGGTGCAGTGGAAATCCATATATTATAATATTATGCTATTAACAATGAACTTTGGGATAATATTATATGCTGAAAAATTATCACTAGATTTTGAAATTTCTTTTTTTCATCTTGTTAATCCGCTTCTGTCTGAAGTACACTTCATCCAAGTGCACCCTTTGTTTTCTTTTTTCCTTTTTTGTGCTTTTTTTCCCTGCGCGCAGGTTTTTTTTTTTTTGGTTGTGTGGGGGGGATGTTTGGGTGTTTTTATCGTTATTATTATTTTCAAATTCATTCTCTTGGGGAACTGGATCCATTGTAATGGTATTCTACCCTCTTGGTTTTAATATTCTGGATTCTGTTTCTAAAAACTTCGCATTTTAACTTTTGAACCACAACTGACTTCTGGATTTTTCATTTTCTTAAATCAGAATGTTTTTTCATGTCTGTCTTCCTTGGAACATAACTTTTTAATCTAGAATTTTCTTTTCAGGATGCTAAAACCTTGGATTCTTGGAAGGAGAAACTCTTGACAAATGCATTTCTTTGCAAGGCAGGTTTAGATGTGTCACTCTGTCAATTTCAATAATGCAAGCTGTCTTATACCAAAATAAAGCTCATCTATGCAATGCAAGCTCTCTTAATTCAATATTCTTTTGTTTTCTTTAAGTTTGACAATTTGTGATAATGCTATATGAAATAAATTTGTAAGGGATCACCAATGATGTTTTAATATTCCTTGTTGAACTGACATTTTATTCATTTCTTTAGATAGTTTCTGTTTTGCCTGTTCTTACTCCTTTTTCATCTCCCTTAGCTTCTTTCTGCCTCGCCTGTCGCAAAGCCTCTACAAATACAGTATGAGCAAGGGGACCCCAATTCAGTCTTCAGCTGGTTGGAGAGATGGACATCCACTCATTTACGGAAGCCGCTTGCACAGCCAAAAAAGGCTACCAATTCAAAATTGCAGACAAGAAGGTGTGGTTATGCTATGGAAACTGAATCAGGCAGGTCAAAGCGCAGTGTTCGTAGGAACTCAGCCATTAGTGCTGACTGTGCTCAAACCAATGTCACATCCGAACCTGAGAAAACAAAACGCAACCTGAGAAAAATCTCTGGCACTCCTGCTGACTCAGTACAGGAACATCCAGAGACTGAGCTTGAAAAGGTCAAGCGTAATCTAAGAAGGATATCTAATTCCATCACGGAGGCTTCTGACTGTCTAGAGGTTGAAACTGAGAGACCAATTCGCAATGTGAGAAAGGTGTCAAGCTCCCCTTCTGATGATCCAGACCAAGGCCTTGAGAACTCTGCTGAGAAGATAATGAAAGATGTTATTCCAACTCCTGAGACCAAGCCTGAGGTGGAAATTGTTTTGAAATCTGCAGTAATGGAGGGACCTGCTGATGCATTGCCTGATGACTCTTCAGCAACTGAATCACATCAATTGCTGGGCATCAACAATGAAGAGAAAGCTTTGGTGGTGAATGGGGAGTTATGCTCCAAGGATGAACAACCTTGCCTCGAGAGCCAGAAAACCAACAAGAGAAGGTCTTCTTTCTCAGCAAAATCAGAATATGCAGAAAATGGTTTACAGAACACTCCAGTCTTGCCAAGCTATATGGCGACTACTGAATCTGCGAAGGCAAAGTTACGGGGACAAATTTCACCAAGGTTTGGCTCAGATTCAGTTGACAAAAATGGCATCACTCGTCGTCATTCTCTGCCATCTTCTACCAATGGCAAGTTGAACTCACCACGGACACACAGACTAGTTCCAGCTAATGGCAAGGGGGGCAATAGAACTCTCGTTTCATCTAGAGATGGAAATGGTATGAACTTGAACTTTTTCCCCCTTGTTTGTCATTGCTTAGAATTGTTTGTGCTTCTTGCTTTTTTTGTTTGTTTCATTTTTTGGATTCATCTGTAGTCAATGCATATTCTAGAAATTAAAAGCCCTCTATCTTATTTGTCAATTATATGATCTTTATAAATTTGACTTCCAGTCTTTTCAGGAAGCAACTTTTGTAGAATTTTTACTTTTCATAAAATCTCTGCAGGAAATTTACTTAAATATTCATTCTAAGATTTTGTTGGGAACCAATGAGGATTATAAATATGTTTAGGAAACGAGTTAAATGATAATGCTAGATATGTTCAATTTGTACTCTAACATGCATATTTAAATCTATGTTATATTGTGTATTGGGTTGCTGCTGTTTCCAAGTGTTGGATCATTTGAATGTCTCGAATTTCTTGTAAGCCATTTTTAAGTGCAGGACCAATCTCCATATTTGATGGATTTATTGAAGCAAATCTAGCAGCATGTCTCTGTGACGCCACCATATCTTAATTGGTTTATGATCATGTGAGGAAATAGGATGACTGCATGGTTTGACTTTGGAAAGTGGAACAATTCCCAATTGTGAATTTCTGGGTTCAGCTTCTGTTTGGAAAACATAAATTGGATTGTCTGTTGAAGTAGACCATGGCATAAGTAGCAGTTTGTCTTTTGACTTTGAGGGGCCTTTAGTTTATAGGAACCTGTAACATCAACTAATTTGATCTTTGATTATATTTCACACAGAGAGAGAGAGAGAGAGAGAGAGAGAGGAATTTGTAGAACAAACCACAGTCATTAGTATAAATTGGGAGTTCATTAATGAAAAGGAGCTGGGGACAAGTTGAACCCAGTTCCTACATTGATGAATGTAAACACGGTTGAAATTCCTGGGAAATTTGTGGCATCAGTAATATTATGCTTTTTGCTATGATTGACGGCAGCAAAAATGGTGTTGATTGCAGTACTGAAACAGTGAGGAAACTATTATGCTAGATTTTTTTGGACAAAAGTCAATTTGCTCAATTAGTAGGTGTGTTTTTGGGGTGTAGACTGGTTGCATGTGTTCGGTGCACACTGTGCCAGAGACTACGATATGAATGAGTAATTACAAATTTAAATCCCAAGGACTCCACACTTGCATAAAATAATTTGTGGCAATATCCATGAAATAATTGAATCCCTTTCATTATTTAGCTTGTAGTAGTAGTAGATAGTTGAGGATATTTTTTTAAACTAAACCAAGGCAGACAACTATAGCATGACTATGTGATGTTCAGCATGCCTATTAACCTATGGGAAAATTATGTGGCAGAACTACAAACTGTTGATGTCAAAGGCTTTGAACTATTGAGCAATAAATGGAGACTAAGAATATGATGATTATTTTTAAGGTTAATTAGACATATGTAAAATCAGTAATGATAATGATTACATGAGAGAAGTCTTCATAGTAGGGCAAAGGAATGACTTACAATGTGCGAAAGTTTTGAGAAAAGATTTGGAAATGACTCATTTTAATAGAAGTTTCATCCCTTGATAGAAATGACGATTAAGAAGAATCCATAAATCTAACTTAAAGCTGAACCTAGTAAAAGGAACAAGGCTTGTTTGCAACGTGTAGTTCTTGTCCTTTATTTATCACCATTAGAGGAATATATTGTTGTACACATTGATAAGTTTGTCAGATGGATTTTGAATTTGCAGACAGCAAAAGAGGTTTTGATGTATCATATTCTTTGTGGGAAAATAAATTTTGCATTGTAAGAGTCACATAATATATCGTGCTATTATGGTTGGTGATAAATTGACACTCCTCCAACTTATTTATTAAAATTCTTTTGATGATTGGTGACTGTCAAGATTACAGACTTTGGATTAATGCCAGATAAAAATTATAGCTCCTGATGTTAGTGGACCTCCATTGGTTCATCTTGTGATTTTAGAATGAGGTCAAGCTGTATTTGAACTCTGTTTCGTTCACCTTGATTCTGTAAGCTCTGAGACATGATGTGTGGCATTTTAACTAGGCCAAGCTGAATTGCACAATTATATTATATAAAGATTATACTCTTGCTTCTTTGCCTTGTAAACGAACGCATTACTTTTCGTAGGGATTGTGGGCATCGGATGGTTTGCAATAGACAGCTTATTTGCTTGTATACTATGGCATAAATTCCCCATGCACAGATAAATCGATATGAATATCGCATTAGTTTTTAAGGATGTGCAGGATCATATTTGCTTGATTTTGTTTTAATCTTTTTGCTCTATCTAGTGTGAGAATAAATATTCTAATAGAGCAGAGGCTATAACATCCAAGGAGAACTACTGGTTTGCAAGGGCAGCTAGAGACTAGAAAGCAAACCGGAAGATTCCCTAGCCTTGAGAGAAAAGGTTAGAAGAAGATAACTATTCAGAGAACTTCATTCATCCATGAGACACTTTATCAGCTAACATGTGCTTGAACCACATCCCTCACAATCAGTAACATCATCATTTTCCATTGAGAAAAACTATTTATATTTCTTTCTTTTTTAGGGTCAATTGTATTCTAGATTCTTTCTGAAAATGATGTCAGCCATGCAAGATCTCATGGTAATAAAATTTGTTTGTAATTTCCTGTTGTTTTCCTCATTTGTACTTTATTGATAACCACAGAAAGGGCGATTCAAGTAGAATGGAGACGGTAATGGAAGAATGAGAGTTCAAATATAGCTTTGCGCAAGAGGTAAATGTTGAGATCCATGTGCAGTTTTTGTCATTCTTGTGTATCATGTGGTGTAAAGTTCTGCTGGCATCCCCAACTGGTTTGATGAATAACTGAAATATGGTGTGTTTGATGCCCTGCCTTACTGTTGGGTTCATGTGTGTTGTGTATAGCTAAAAGCCTTTGGGTTTGGTTTGGATTTCTCTGAGCTTGCTAGTTCTGTTCTCACCACCAACGGTAAACATATTAATGCTCTCTTATCTTATTTGGACATTTGGACGCTCTGTGTCTTCATATTTATTATTGCTTCAGACTCTGGAGTCTGGTCGTCTTATGTCTGCCTTTTTGCAACACTGATGTTGTTCAGCCTATGACTTGGATCCTAATCTTACATGGTATCTGATTAGTTGCCACTTTTAAATTAAACCTTGGTTATGTTATTTCTTGATGAATGACGACTGGAAACCTCACGGCTGCTGGTTTATTTTTGCTTGGCAACGTGGTTGAGATGGGGTTCTGGAATTATGATACGTATACAGGGAGACTCCGGTTACTATGTTCTGCATATTCAAATTTGGGTTCTGGAATGTTCTAAGAGGTGTCATGGTGGCATGTACGTTACCTCTGTTTTGATAGAATGTTGACATACATATTTATGTGGAAGCTGGATATATAATCATATTCTTGTTCGTAATAGCAGGATGTTTAAAATTTCTCTTAATGTGGTCTAAATAACCATGTGTCTAATAAACCTGGACTACGCGTAAAGGCGGCGGCCCAATCAGAGTCTCTCTGCGTCTGTTTCTACTTTTTGGGTGAAGTCTCAGTCTCTCCCTTTCATATCAAGTTAATCTCAAAGTAATTCATCAATACTTTGCATGGAAGAATTGAGGGGAGAGAAGGCCAACATGCTTGTTGATCTTTGGTAAATCGTTCTATGGTTCAGCTGCAGGTCTTGAGAGCCTTTCTATCGTCGTTGTAAGGTACCTACTCTTCTCTCCCCTCTTCATGTAAAAAAGGGAGAACTTGGGTATGATTGAGTGGATCAGATCTTCATGCATCTGGTTAGACGGTGGGGTTCATGAACCAAGATCTATAATTTTTAAGTTAGTCAATATATGCGTGCAGTTTCGTATTATTTAAATCTATATAATTTTTCAATCGCTTAATGAATTGTTAAGAATTTTTAAAATAATATAATACGTATTGCGTTTTTTTTTTTTTTTTTTTTTTTTTTTTTTTTGAACTTCTTCGGTCTCTCTCCGGTTTAAAAAGTATATACATGGCTTGTGCTTGGCACGAGTACTGGCATCCATGAGCTCAGCTTCGGACATCCTAAAAAGACATTATACCACAAGGCATTTAGCATATATATCCCGGCTAACAGAACGGAGAGAAAAAGCACCTAAGCGAGAACCGTGTTTCCAACAGAAAAAGTGCACCTCCACACCTATTGCCTCCATGCACTCGCATCAAGACTCGACTCGTGTCACCAGTCACAGATTGAGATCGTTGCTAATTGTATCAGCCTGAAAGTTCAAGATGATAACTCCTTTCTATTTTTAAATATATATCTTCATTGACTAATTTTTTCTTACAGAATAAATGTCAAGGTTGTTATAATATAACCTGAACTATGCTATCATTTTCTTATAAATAAATATATAAAATAGAATTCAGAACTCCTGAAGAATATACAAAATACTGTCATCCATTACCTTAACCTGCGTGAACACCAGGACAATCAACTCACCAGATTTGTTAAGTTCAATAGTACAAGTTCATCAGCACAAGCTTACACGCATGCAATATATTTACTGGCCAAGTTTTATATTTACTGGCCATTTAAAACTTGATTCGCGTCAATAACATATCCAACTCTAGTTGTACGCTGGCGAAGCAAAGTTCTTCGTGAAAGGGAAGGATTTGCTGTAAGTTGAATGTTCGGAGGTATGGGAGTCTCAGATGAATGGCCAGAAATGCAGAGGGTTCCAGAATCATCCTGTTCCCAATATACTTCAACCATAAGACCTCTTGGATTTTCTGATGATTCTGTTCCTGGAATCCCAATGAACCTGGCTCCTTTTGGAATCTGCATGGTTACCAGCAATAAGGATTATGATGCAAAAATGCATTTATAATATCGATGATTTGATACTAATCAGACGAACCATATAGAATATCTTGCTCTATAGCCATATCTAACAAGTCTCTTCTTGGCATTTGGATCAGGCAACACAAATCCTTCTTTGATACTGCAAGGCCTGCATCTTTTTCTTCTTCTTGTTTTTCTTTTTCTTTCTTTTTTTTTTTTAATACTCCAGTCTCCTCAAATTTTTCTCCAAAATGCCATCACTTAATTCTTTTGTCTTTTCATCAAATATGACAGCCCTATCAACTTAATTGGTTGTACATCAGTTTTTGTTTTTTAATCTCTATTATTGCAGCTTGCAATTCCAAACTTAATATACTCATTTTTGACCCTAAACATGGATTTTATTTACATCTATCAATGTTCATCTTCATATTATCATTACTAGTCCCTCTTTATTGCCCAACATTTTTCAGTCCTTTCACTAAAATTGACAAAAATAGAGAGACACATAACCATGATAACATCAGAAAAACAGTTAAAACATTTGTCCAAAAATATAAGTTCCAAAATCGTGCAAAAAAAACCAACTGAACAGTGTAGGATAAAAGGCCATGTTGATAAATAATTTATCTCAAGAATTGAACAGTTAAAATAAAACATCATCGCAACCTAAACATTCACAGGAAAACATGCAAAAATATAAATCAAGTGAATATCACGTAAGCAAATGGCAGTTAAGCAACTCAATCTAATATACCTGGTTTTTTTATTAAAAAAGTTGCCAGCCTATGGATCATCAGACATAAAAAAACAATGATCAGTTTTACCTGAATTGATGTTCCAGATGACAAGTTCAGAGTCACTTGATTCCCCTCAGAACTTTCCAGTTCTGCTTTTTTGGCAATATTTAAAAACACCTCTTCAAGTGTGGTGAGACCAAGTTGTATGTCAGAAATCCCAAATTCTTTCTCCCTATCTTGAAGCTCCGAGAAAAAATTCTGTTACCAAAATCCGGGACCAAAAGTGTCATAAAAACAACATGCTTCCAAAGCATGCAGACATATTCACATCAAAAGAGCAAGAAATTACCGTGAGAAGCCCTTCTTTTTCATGAGGGATGACGAAAGTCAAATACATCTTACTCTCCTCTTTTGGATCCAAGTTCAGACGCTGTTGATTTCATTTTTACATCAGACCAAATTTTGTAATAAAAAAAGCTTCAAATATTTTAGTTTGCTCTTTAATTGACATACTTCTTTGAAAAACTGCTTCACAGGCTCGAGATGAGGTTCACTTGTATCTGTATTACTGTGAGCATTCGGAGTTTCTCCTGGGGTGTTTCCAAGGAAGCTTACATTAGTGATGTAACCAGTCCCGAATCTAGATTTCAGCCTTATTGATGTTCCTATACAATGCAATTTTCCTTTGGCCATGATGGCTATGCGATCCCCTAAAATGTCAGCTTCCTCCATAGAATGAGTTGTCAAAACAATAGATCGTCCCTTTTTAGCATCCTCTATTATGTCCCATACATGTCTTCGAGTGATAGGATCCATGCCAGTAGTCTGTGTCATAAACATCATAATTACAAGATGAACTTGAGACATGAAAGATAGGCACATGATTCATATGACTGATGAATTTCATGCAGGAATAGTTTAAAAACATCTTTAGCTCACATAGATCTACTAAAAGTTAACTTGCAATGACTAAGCCACAAAAATATTTGAGTCTCATTTGAAACTCTGCTTAACATACAGTATGTGAATTACAAGCATCCAATCTTTTGAAATTATAGGCAAGCACCAATTTTCTCTGCAGAAGAATAATACTGCTATCATCAGGAACTGCCACATAGACTGACTTATTTTTTTCCCATTCATATAGGTCTAAAAAGTTAGCTGGAACTTAAAGCTTACAATTACACTAGAAGTGTAGTGTCAGTGCACTGCACATCCATCCAGATGATGAAGCATGCAAGTCAGCAAAATGGATGTCAGAACTTCAAGCTTACAATTATACTAGAAGCGTAGTGTCAGTGCATTGCATATCCATCCAGATGACTATGCATGCAAATCGGCAAAATGGATGTCTTGATATTCAACAATGTGTGCCATCACATAAGTTCACCCTTGGTTATTTATCATATGAATATCTCTGACACTACATTAACTTACAGTCTTTGCAGTTTCTGACTTTAAAGAAAGAAACTTGGTGGAAGGATCTTAATAAACTATTAGGACATAACAACAGGAGAAGCACAATCAACTATTTATATTAGCCCCATTGCCCTCCTATCCAATCCTTCATGACTATGTTACCTGGAAACAGATGAAGCCATATAAAAATTGTCTTACACTAGGATGGTGTTTTAAAATTTTCAAACTCCACGAAATAGAATTTCAAAATATATACTTTGAACCCATAAAAGATTTATAGAATATTATCCTATCAAAACATGAAAATATATGGATCCTAAGTCAACATTATTTGGACATGTTAATACTATTCTAGTATTTCTGAGATTAATTTTATGCGTTCCAACAACTTTTTCCCAATATACTCAGGGGTGGGGGGTGGGTGTGGTATATGTTTAGCTTGACTCTTCAAAATCATGTAATCAAAAAGATTCCTATAGGTAACAATTATGCAAGTGTTGGCACATGGCTACACAAATACCTAAGCCAAGCAGAAGAATACAGATTCATGACCATCAAAAAAAGTTTGCATTTGTTGAAGAACTATGGAAAGCGCGCAGAAGATTCAATATCCCAATACCGGTTCATCCAAGAAGACCATTTTTGGATCCCCAATAAGGGCTATTGCAACACTGAGCCGGCGCTTCATTCCTCCACTATAGCTCCCAGCTCTAATTTTAGCTGCATCGGTAAGTTTCACTTCAGCTAATGACTTTTCAGTTACCTGCATTGCCAACAAAGCAAGACTTTGCTAAATAACAAGGAAGAAGATGGACATGAATGAGAATGAAATTTTGGTAAAATCAGCCCATTATATGAGGGTTAGAGGGATTAACTGATGGGAAGAGAAATTTATTGATCTAAACCCCTTGGAGTGAAATTACTCCATGGAAAGTTGTGTTTGAGTCCATGTTTCAAGCTATCAAAATAGTTGAGATTTTTTTTAAAAAAAAAATATATTTGCAGGCATTAAGCACCTACCGATTTGATTGTAGAAGGATGCAAACCTTTAATACTAGCAAACAGATGCAAGTGCTCTTGAGCAGATAATGCATCCCATAAAATATCAAACTGAAATATGCAAAGAACACATAAGTTAATTGATGACCACTCTTCCATGCTCTAATGCATGAGGTATGGCATGAAGAGTCAGATCAATTTATTTGCTGGAAGAACAATAAAACATACCTGGGGACAAACCCCTATCAACCTTCGAATGTTTGACATACCAACAGAACTTCGAACGGAATAGCCATAAATCAAAGCTGTAAGAATGTGCAATTGTCAATAATCATGACCCTTTTCTGTTTCCACATCAAATAATGATGTGCAAAAGTATGAATCTAGAACAAAAGATATTTACCATCTCCTCCTGTAAGTGGTGTAATGCCTGTCAGACAGCTAATCACAGTAGTTTTTCCAGCTCCATTGGGACCAAGAAGGCAAAATAGCTGATCTTTTGCAAGGTTTACCCAAACGTCCTGAAAAATAATCATACTTTTATATATATATATATATATTAAAAAAATTGGATGCAGTGAGTCTAAAAAATATATAACAGTTTGCATGGACAAAACAGTGAAGTACCTTAACCGCATGATAAGGTGGAGTTCTTTGGCATTTGCAGCAACCAATGTTTGTGGTGCCAGGGTATGTTTTTCTAAGGCCACGTATTTGAACTGCAATACTAGAATCAATTTCACCATTAGCTGCTTGCTCTTTTACTGCGGTCTCCTCTGCAAGAACATCTTCATCATTTGGAGCAGCATCATCCAATGGTGGAATCGAACCAGTGCAACTACAGATGCCACCTGAAATATATATCACATGTGTTAAGGAGTAGCACACAAAATTCACCACACCGAATGAGTATTAAAAGTTCAAAATCTAGTGATCTTCACTAACCTTCCACCTTGTTTCCACCTTTTCCCATCCAGTATGAAGGATTCAAAAAATATAATATTGATTTTCTCACACCATTTGAATTTGGAATTATATTGTCCAAATAAATTGCCAGAATGAACCACAAAAAGAATGTGGATATGAGCCATTCATAAATATCTTGCTGTTGAAGAGACATCATTGGGGTTAGTTTTGAACACAGAAAGGTCTTTTAAAGATGCAAATAATCTGCATGGGCCAAAATTTGAACATACGATGGTTATCACGCAGTCAGGTTCATGCATAGTACACTCTCCACGTCTCTTCCAGCTAATTCCTTTGTCTTGAGAAGTGGCTGTTGCACCACCAAGCAAATCAAGAGCTTTGGCAAAAAGGTTGGGGGGGAAGAAAGACCATATCACTCGATATTTTTTTGCGATGGAATCAGCATATGGAAACCCAAAAGCTGTAACAAGCTGACATGACAAAAAAAATTTGTTTTATCAGTGCAGGAGTACATAATCTTTTGAAGGAAAAGAAGGCAAAGCCATCTTACAGTGCAGATGTACTTTCTTTTCTAGGTTCAAGTTCCTTACTTAGAGAACTTTACCTGAGTCAAGAAGCCAATTATGTATATAGAAAACCCAACAGTGGTGGCTGATGATGACTTGCTGATGAAGGTTGATATCATGAAAGCAAAAGTGACCTGCAAAAGAATGTCTATGTAAGACACAATCTATTCTTCCAGTAAACATACCGAAAAGAAGTCAGGAAGACAATACAGAGTCAATACAAGCCTACTTGAGATCAAAATTCACTCCTTAAAAAAAAAAAAAAAGGTGAAAAAGCATGGATAAAATGTTAGGCACAAGTAAATTACCATATTAAGTTGGAAAAGGAAGAACACGAGTAATAGAACAGCAAAACTGTTATTCAAGAAAAAATAAAACTGAAACATCATCCCAAAAAGTACTGTGAAAAGTGCTGCAAAGAATGTCAGAAAAGCCTCCCACGTAAGCCAAGATAGCCAATAAGCAGATTCATAAAGGCCCATGATAGACATTGCCTGCATATATCCACCACAATGCCAATCATCAGCATAGTGAGATTTGAAGAGGAGCATGTAAGGAAAAAAAAGAAATGAAATTTAGAGTCATGACCTGACGAAGCTTAAGTTCTTTTTCTGCAACCAAAGAACCAATCTGAAACACAAAACCAAACATTGCAATGGCAAGGAAAAAGGTTGGTCCTGCTGTCCCCACAGCCGAGAAAGTTTCTGTGGCAGGGTGAGCAAATTCTTTAAATCCCACTTCCCAGCTAAAGTTTGGATCTGTGCATGCAGAGAATTTAAATGAATGATATATATACAGGAAACAATCAAATCCCCCCCCCCACCCCAAAAAAAAAAAATTATGATAACCAAAAAACCTTCTTGTGATGCCAAAATATTTACTCCTGAAGTCTTGTATGGACAGACATATCATTGAAAAAGATAATAGATTCGTTTGCCTGATACCCGAATATATATCATTGAAGGATAAACAATGAACAGGAAAACTTGCAGTACCTCCAATAAGAGACCTTGCAATTTCACGCTCAGCAGCAATTTGAAGTGGAATTTGAAATTTGAAGGTGGGGTCCTCATAGTTTCCTCTCTTAGCTATAGGGGTGGAGTTAGTCTGAATTCCATAGCTTATTATAGTTGAATTTTTTTCTGCAAAATGCAAAGCACCAGGGCAATGCATAGGGTCACTAAAGAGCCATGCATCCACTTCCTCAGGAGTCCTGAAAGATTTAACCTGCAACACACACGCACCAAAATTTTTTTTAAAAAAAAAAAAAAAAAAAATTAACCCCTTGTAAAAGTAGTCAAAGTTGTTCCTCGTGCTCAAGAATGTATCTCATGATACGAAATCAACGTGTCATAAAAATATAAACTAGTTTGAAGGTAAGGGATGAACTAATAGATTTTCTTAATCAAATGACATGCATTTGTACTCTGTAACACAGCAATCACCAGCAAACTTTCTGGTTAAACCATCTATGACATTTGAAAAAATCAACTCTATACTCTGTTTTAATTTCTTTCATTCATCACGCAAGAAATAGAAACGCACAGTTACACATGCCATCAAAAACCAAGATAACAAGGAATTAAAGCTGATGTAACAGCCACCAATGGATTCTTAAGAATTTATTGAGTTTAAAGATTTTACTAAGAAAATTTGATGCGGACAGCAGAAATTTTGTTCAAAAGAACTTGTATGTTCTCTTTAAGTTATGTTCTAATTTCTCATGCCAGATTCAACAAACACACACAAGGGAAAAAAAAAAAAAAAAAAAAAACAAAGATCATGAAGAGGGTTCTTTCCAAAGATAAGAATATATATAAAGAAAAAAAAAACATTTTTTTACTAGAAAATAGCAAGTTGTTTGACCGTTCATTTCATTTCGTAGGTTCAAAAAAGACACTTCCAATTTTGCAAATGGCGCTGTCTGATAGACCCTTATGGGTACCACCGATTAAATGAATAATCGAGTAGATCAAGTGCGCCAAATCATCGTCGACCCAATTTCTTCGACATTTTTGACCCACTAAATCTATAAAAAAATGTCTTTTAATTTTTTTTAAAAAAAGAAAGAAAGTTCAGGGGAAGGCATGAAGAGGGTTGTTTCCAAAGATTAGAATCTACTAAAAAAGAAAATAAAAAACATTCGATCGTCCTTCGAATTTCGCTAATGTTCCAGTCTGATAGACCCAAATCAATTCCACATTCTTTACCAACTAAATCAAAAAAAAAAAAAAAAACAGAGAGAGAGAGAAACCCTAACCTTGTCGAAAGGGATTGGCCGGCCGGGATTGTTGCTCATGATGGCTGAGACGATCTGGGTGATCCGGGCGCTGGAATTGCCGCTCCAGACGAAGTCGAAGCAGGGCTTCTTGATGAAGAACTTGTCCTCGCAGGGCGGGATGGGAGGAGAGACGATCGCCTGGGGATCGTAGACGTTCTTGTAGGCAGTGCTGGACGCGAACCGGGACCGGATCGCGCGATCGATGCAGAAGATGAGAAAGATGAAGAAGAGCGAGGAGAAGAGCTGGAGGAACGTCGACCGCTTGTGCCTCCACGTCAAGATCACGTTCTTCTTCAGCAGCGCCCTGTACTGCTGCCCCATGAGAGCTGCCCCGTTCCGCAGCTCCATCGATCAACGATGGGCCTTTCTTGGCTTTGTCTCTCTTGTTGTGACTTCCAAGGGCGCGTGAGAGGGCAAGGACGAGGACGAGGACGAGGACTCAGAGTCGGAGCAGTAGGAGGTACATATAGGGAGCGGAGGCCGGAGGGCGGGCATTACCGGTAATGACGGTGTTAGGGATTATAAATAATAAACAAACAAATAATAAAACGAAGAAAACCGCGGGATTAGACGGAGAAACAAAAGAGGCGGGAGAACGTCAGCCGCAGGATTATTCGGATGGAGGCGATTCCGGTTACGGGCGTCGCTGCAACGTTGGGCCTCGTTGACTTTGGCGCACGGCTACATGCGCGAACCGCCGATCGGGTAGCTGCCGTGAAACGGTTGGGTGATTCCAAAGCCAACCAAACTGAAGGCTAAAACATACACTCCTCGGCCTTTCACTCAAAATTCATTGTGCTCCCCCATCCTTTCAATTTTTACAATTTGATCCCTCATGCTATAAAATTAATAAAATAAATAAACGAATGGATAATAAAATAACATATTAGTTATTTTATTAATTTTAATATTTATATCAATGTAATAAATATTAAAGATATAATAATATTTATAGAAATATATGATGAATTAAATTGTAACAATTAAAAATTAAATTAAAAAAAAATAAAATAAATTTTGAATAAAAGTCTAAAAGGATCTAAAGTAATATTCCACATAAATTGAACAAAAATTAATTTTGATAGTCTTTAAACGATATAAAAAGGTTTGTTTTCGCTGGTTATACTTAGCATGGTCAATTACAACATTTCTTTAACTTGAGCTGGTTATGATTTAAAAAAAAAGAAGCATGCTAAATTTTGAGCTAAGCAACATTAATCATACCTTACATCCATAGTGATAATGATGGCAGGAGAAGACCAACAGCAGCGATTATCCAAAACCAAGCTCAGGAAACGCTCGCCCCTATTCGTCGCTTGTTGTGCTTGCTTACATGTTTGGAGCTTAGCGAAGAAGAGTCGTCCGCATTCAAAGGCCAGGCTGCCGTAGCGAGGGCAAAACGGTGACTCGCCATAGCAACGGCTAGCCAAATATCGGACGTGGGAGTCATTTTACCAAATCACAAGGGCATTATCGTCATGTTGCACGCTAACGCGGAAACTTGGAAGGGCATTCCTGGAAATAAGATTCAGAGGAAGACCACAGTTTCAACTACTCTTCAATTAACGCCTGAACGCCTTGAACGCTTTTCTCTCGCGTTCTATCCCGGAAAGCACGTCGAATGGCAGTTAAGCCTTTGGGTTTCCGTTTCCAAGCGAAGCTCAAGCCTGTGACTCTTCCAACGACGGTAGCCAGCTGAGAGACGTAGCGTAGCAACAGCTCGAAGTTCTTCCATTGCGTTGAATGTAGGATGTTGACAGTAATTTGTGGTCGCCAGTCCACGTCTAAAGTTGCACTGCTTGGGAGAATCGAAGGTTTAAAGCTTCTAATGCTGTTAAAAAGGCTCAATACTTGGTGCTTCTTTCGCCTTATCGGCATCAGAAGTGGGAAACATTATGGATTGCTCCGTATTAAGTTGGTCAACCTTGGCTGCTCCTTTTGACTCTATAATTTATATGGTGACTACGGCATCTCTTGAAGATTTTATGGCTATGACACCGCAACTTGTAGATTTAGACCATCGTTAGGAAGATGACTCTCATTTAAGAATTATATTTACAGCAATTCTCTATCAACATCGGCATGATCACCTCCTGCCAAGTTGCCAAGTTATAACAAGGTTTCCACGGATGAAAATATGCTGTTGTGTTTGATTTTTAAGAATATTTTTATTTTTATTTTTTATATGTATTTATTTTTTTTAAAAAAATTATTCTATATTTTGATCTCTATAAAATATATTTAGAAAGTGAGAAGAAAATTTATTTTTTATTTTTTATTTTTATTATAAATGATATCTCTTAAAAGAAAAAGCAAAAAAAAGTTAAAGAGAATATCATTCACTTTCTAGTCTCTTCTTTATTTTGATTAAAAATAGTAAAAATATCTTTAAATTATTTTTACTTTTCTATTGTTATGTTTTTGTCTTAAAAAAAAATTATTTTTACTTTCAATCACTAAACATGTTTTCACTAACATTTTTTATTTTTTATGAAAATAAAAAATAGAATTGTTTTCAAAAATTAAACATACTTTTTTTTTTCTTCTTTTTAGAAAAAGTAATAACTTGCAAGCAGATATATTGATTACAATCATGACTATTAATACACCTACTCCCTTGATAGTTCATCTTATAAATATTTTGCCATTTTAAGTGTACACTATTGGATTATTTAATTGCTTCAAGATTTCTGCTCTTATGGAACCTTCAGCTAAAATCACACAAGTGCTCTTGATTTGAGGCCTAGATAGAGACAATTCTACCATTCCTTCTCAACATGGCTATTTAAAAGATGATCCGTATGGCTAACTAATCTTTACCTACTACATGCATGTACGTTAGCATTCAAATAAAGTAAAACAAAGACATATTTAATTCTAATTAGTTTGATCCTAATAGATCATTTATTTGGACAAAGTCATTCTTAGGAGTTAAGGAATTCATATGCAGAATAATATTGTATTTGGCTGCCATGTTTTTAACATTATTATTCACAAGAGGTGCCATAGGAATTCTTTACATGAAATTCCATTGAAAATGGCCTCAAAAACATTGTTTTCATAGGTTAGAGAGTTCGGCACAAGGTTTCTAGCAACCCTAAGGAAGATAAAAGCAAACTATGCAATAAAGCAAAGCTAAGCCTAGGATTTTGAAAGTGATCATCAATTTTTGAACTAAAGCAAAGGGATTTAGGTGTACAAACTAAACTAAAGAGATAACCAGAAGCTTATTACCTTACAATCAAGATGGCTTTATTGTGGCCAAGAATTTCACAAGTAAACGCTTTTGATTTTCTTCGTAACTGAAAACTCTATCAATTAGTTGTCATTGCTTTACAAGTTTGAGCTGAATTCATGGCTTAGAAATAAAAACAATAGAGTGTAGTTAGAATAAACAATGTTTTATTAAATGTTTCATTATCAAAATTAAGTGTAAGAGGGGCCATTTATATGCCCTTACAAAATTAGAAATGTCTAGATACCTTCTAAGGAAGATTGTGAATAATTCGAAATTGTTTACCATCTTTAAATGAAAGCTTAAACTTGCTGGATATTTTAGTTATGCTTGATCCTTGCTCCTTCCATGTACATCTTTAAGTAGGGAATGATTTAGCTGACTAGTTTGTGACATATGGTGTTAGAGATTTGGAAAATAATAAGTGGACGTCTAATTTTTCCTTTAGTATTATTATTTTCTTATGCCTGCTAATAGTTTCGGCTGCTTGTATCCCAGGGTTGCTGCTGAGACGTAACGTTACTTGAAGTCAAGAATCTATAAATAATTATAAGTCTGCTGTCTTTTTATTTATTTGCTTTTCTTGAAACTAGGGATCTAAAACTATATCTATATCCAATTTTGTACCTGGTTGTAATTTTTCCTGACCCAAAGAAAAACTTTTGCGAGGGCAACTTAAATTTAGGAGCAAGGAGTTAGGGACTATAAATGATTCGGAACTAGGCCGGGTATCTAAATATAAATATAAGTTTCCCTCTACATATGTCATGTAATTTGGATGCCATTAAAGGGACCTCTAAATAATTTGCCCCTCTAAAATTTCATCGTAGCTTTTCGGGGTTCGAACAAGTAAGTGCGAGGCTTCGCTATGGCTCCACCTCCTCTTCCTCCTCCTCCTCGAATCCATTGCCGGTAAAGCTTCGCCTCCTCAAATCCATGGCGACCACTGCTCTTCGCAAATTCGGATGCCCAAGAGGAGGCGACCCTCCATTCTCTGTCACCATCTCCAGAGCCTGACGAGGAGACGAACGCGGAGAAACTTAATTGCTTCATGGAGCAGCGTCTCATCTCACTGCTCCAATCTCCTCTATGCTTCTGGCAACTAAAACAAATCCACGTCCTCATTGTCAAATCACACGCCGATCTAACCCCTCTCTTTCTCCACGTTCTGTTGAATCGTTCCACTATTGGATATGCGCACCGAGTGTTCGATGCAATTCCTCAACCGGATCCCGCCCTCTGTAACTCCATCATAACCACCTATTCTAAGCTCTCAATGCATAAAGAAGCCCTCAACACCTTCTTCTCGGTCAACCATAAGAAGACCCAGATCTTATTTCACTCTATTCCAAGAATTTTCAAGTCATGTGCTGCGTTAGCTGCAACCAATGAAGGAAAACAAGTTCACACATACGTTTTGATTCACGGCTTCTGTTCCAGTGTGTTTATTCAAACTGCTTTGATAGATTTCTACTCGAAAAATGGTGACTTGGATTCTGCTAGGAGGGTCTTCGATGAGATCCCAGTAAAAGATCCAGTTCCTATCAATTGTTTGATATCTGGGTATTCAAAGTCTGGCAATGTTCTGGCAGCAAGGCGTCTTTTTGATGAGATGACCCAGAGAACGTCGTCATCATGGAATTCGATGATTACTTGCTATGCACATCATGGGGATTTCGCTGAAGCTTTGACATTGTTTGAACGCATGAGGACTGAGAATGCTCGGCCGAATGAGATCACTCTTGTGACAGTTTTGTCCATTTGTGCGAAACTCGGTGACCTGAAAACAGGACTGAAGGTCAAGAATTTAATTGAGCGCAATGACTTGGGAAGAAACATGATTGTACGGACTGCAATGTTGGAAATGTATGTCAAGTGTGGAGCTGTTGATGAGGCACGCCAAGAGTTTGATCAGATGGAACATAGAGATGTTGTGGCATGGAGCTCCATGATTGCTGGTTATGCTCAAAATGGGAGATCAAATGAGGCCCTGGAGCTTTTTGAGAGGATGAAGGTGGAGAATTGTAAGCCAAATGAAGTCACTCTTGTAAGTGTGCTGTCTGCATGTGCCCATTTGGGATCTGTAGAAATTGGAGAGCGCATTGGAAACTATGTTGAGAACCAAGGATTTGCATTGGGTGTTTATGTAGGTTCAGCACTGGTTGACATGTATGGCAAGTGTGGGAATATAAAAAGAGCTCGCTGGATTTTTAATAGAATGCATCAAAGAGATGTTGTTACTTGGAATTCAATGATTGGAGGACTAGCATTCAATGGGTTTGCAAAAGATGCAATTGATCTCTATCGAATGATGATGGAAGAGAGTTTGGAGCCAAATGATATAACTTTTGTTGCACTGCTGACAGCTTGTACCCATGCTGGTCTAGTTGAACAGGGACTCAAGTTTTTTCACGGTATGAAACCAAACCATAGCATTGTGCCGAAAGTTGAACATTGCGCTTGTATGGTTGACCTTTTGTGCAGATCTGGAAGGCTGGAAGATGCTTATAAGTTCATCTGTGAGATGGAAGTGGAGCCTAATGTTGTCATCTGGGGTACACTATTGAGTGCTTGTAGAGTTCACTCAAATGTCTGGCTTGCTGAGCTCTCTGTAGAAAAGCTACTAGTGTTGGAACCAGATAATTCTGCTAATTATGTTCTTCTTTCCAATATATATGCTAATGCAGGTAGATGGGAAGAAGCAAGAAAGGTGAGGGATTTAATGAAGAACAAAAATGTTCAGAAGTTGGCCGCATATAGTTGGATAGAATTGGAGGGCATGGTGCATAAATTTCTTGTGGAAGACACAACTCATCCAAAATCTGATGAGATCTACAGTGTTGTAGATGGATTAGGCTTACAACTGAAGTGGTTTGGTAAGGCACCAAACTTTGACTTAGAGACTTCTGATCTTTTATAACAGATGGCCCACAAATGTCAAAAGGAGAAGGTGTAGCAAGGAAATGATAATTGCTGTGCTCAATATATTCAAGACAGGCAATCAATGGTTCATGAAGCACAGCTTTTGCTTTTCTGCAAAGATAATCTGGTTCGACTCAATATAAAAACAGAGATTCATCCTTTGCATTGATCTTCCCAGCTTCAAGATATTCAACTGTGACTTTTAGTTTTCGACCCTCATAAAGAGGGAATTTTGCATACCTAAGTATGGAGCACCAGTTCAGCTTATATATTTTGAGGAGAACTTGTCCAACATATATGATCAGTCTTCTGTAACAATTTCAGAACATCACATGAAAGTTGTGAGAAAGCATGAATTCTGTTCATCATACTGTCCAAGAGAACGATACATTATGCTAAGTATATTCAAGAGAACATTTGTCTCCATTTGCTGATTTTAGAAAATAGCAATTGGTTCATTTTGTCATTTAACTGAGTTCTTAGTGTTATTTTTTTTGGAAGATTTTATTCTATTTATATTTTTTTTGCATATACATTATACAAATGAAGATCTTGCCTTTCATATTCTGACTCAGCTTTATAAATCTTTTGCTGCTAAATTATATTAAAGGCTACCTTTTCCATTAATGAAAGCTTTTTAAAATCCTTTCTCACAATTTCTATTCCTATTCTCTAAGATCTTTCCTACCTTTCTTCCTGATCCTGGTAGATAAATCTCAGTCCTGTCCCATCCTCGTCCCATTTACTGACAAGCCTGCACATGACACATCGCCATTTAGTTAAAGAAGAATGCTAATAATGCTAAAAGATAACATATCTTTTTTTATATTTTAAAATGTAAGGATTCTTTAGTAATTAGAAAAGTGGATTTCTCGGGCAAAACAACTAGAAAAATATCCTAGAAAAGTATCATTTAATTTAATAGGTTGAGGTAATAATATTGCATGAAAGATTATATCTTTTATAGACCTTACGATCAAAAAAAGTTATGGGTCTCGAGTGGATCAGATGTATGTAGCCTTTCTTTACGTATGGAGAGATTATTTACGTATTTCGAACCCATGATACCCTAATCAAAATGAACCAACCTTATCATTAAACCTAGGCTCACCTTCTTAAAAAATATGATGCTGCCCAGATTCAATCTGAGGTCCTTTATTGCTGAAGGCTAATGCGATAACCGCTGCATCACAGCATTTTTTGTTAGCTTAAACTGCAGTCAGTCTATGAGGATGCTACATTTATGCATTTGCACTAGACCACCTCTCAGCTCCTTTTGCACATATATTTTAGCCCAATAATTAATAAAACACATTATTGATTCAGAACAAATTAACAAAATGCCATCTTCGAGCCTTGCAGCAGCTATTACTTGATCAACATCATGAACTCCTGTAGTTTTTTCCCCTTCTTTTGTGCTGCTGCTGCTCATGATTCTGTTAATCCATTCTTCTTAAAGGTGTTAAGAAAGACCAGAATAAAGTCTAAATTATATCGGCAGAAACAAAAGGGTTATTCTTAACAACAATTCAGGTGAATTTTCCCCTGTTTCATAGCAAATTGATTATAGATCTTGTCTTTTGATGTAATCAATGGCTCTTTTACTTTTCTCATCATTTTATTTTGTCAACTTGCATCTATGTGAGATAATCTGTGATTAATATATGCTGCCATGTTCATGAGATACTCATAGTTTCATGCTGTCAACTTTGAGTTTCTGTAATGATAATATGCTAACCAATGCTTTCGATCACTTGGTCAAAAATAGTTTTGTGTTAATAGGTGAGTCATATTCCTGATCATAGAAACATTTTAAACACAATGATGCTATTTAACTTGCTTGTTCAATGCATATGCCATTGCTTGATATTATATTGCTGTTTTTATAAGTTAACGACTTTGACTCTAATTATATGCGGTGAGCATGCCATCATACCCTCACATAATGCCGAGTTAATTATAGCATTCGGCATTTTCCTAGGAAGTGCATAAGAATTGTCTTCCTTTATGGCCGGCATGACTTATCCAAAGTGAACAAAAAAAGGTTGGTCAAGCATAGAGAAAAAAAAAAAGGAAGAAGAACTCTTGAACAAATTTCTGATCATCTGATAGTAACATGCCATACGGACTTTCATAAGCAAACTTTGTCTCAAATCTATTCCAATGGCTTAAGGGTTACCTTCTCTATTAATGCAAGCCTTTTAAAATTTTTTCCCACAACTTCCATCCAGTTCTCCAAGGTCCTTCCTACCTTTCTTCCTGAGCCATGTGGGTAAGTCTCAGCCCCATCCTTGGTGGAGTCTTCTAGTGTTCCTGTTGAATATGCACATAGATATTGCCCCACTCACTGACAAGTCTGCCATGGTGCGTGGTGCTACCGTGGCCATTTTGTCAAAGAAGTCTGCTAATAATGGTAGAAGATAATGCACCTTTTTTATTTTCTAAAATAAGAATTCTTTAGTGATGACAAATGTGGTTTTCATGGGCAAGACAACTAGAGAAGTATCCTTTAACTTAATATATCGAGTTAATAATATTGTGCAAAAGATTATGCCCTTTCTTGACTTTTCAACTGCAATCAGAGAAATTTTGATCAGTGTCAGGTTGGTCTACGGGCAGATTTATGCACCTCTGCATTAGACCTCTTTTTTTTTTTTTTTTTTTTTTTTTTTGCGCCATTCATGATTTGATGAATGTAATCTTCCTAAATGTGTCAAGAAAGACCAGAATAAAGTCTAGATTTTATCAGTGGAAGCAAAGGAGTTTTTCCTACCAATTCAGGTGAATTTTCCCATGTTTCATAGCAAATTGATTATAAATCTTTTCTTTTCACTGTAATCAATGGCTCTTTTACTTTTCTCATCATTTTATTTTGTCAACTCACATCTATATGAGTTGATCTGTGATTGATACATGCTGCCATGATCATGAGATATATGCTAAAGAAATGGCTTGATATGATCATATCCAATTTGAGGTTCTGTATGATAATGCGCTAAAGAGGTGACTTGGTCGAAAATGATTGTGTTAATTGATGAGTCATAGCCTTGATTGTAGAAACATTCTAAACACACGGTGCTATTTTACAGCCTTTGCTTAATATTATTATAGATTAGGTGTTACACTCTGAGATCAAAGTCAAAGCCATAATAGCCGTCATATACTCGTTAAGGATTGGTTCTACAAGCATACAACGCATTTAAGGCAACCTTCCTCACATCCTTAATGTTTTATTTAAGACAACCTTCTCAAAACAATCGCAGATTCTGTTAGTCCTGTAAATTCTCATCTCAATTTGATACTCACGAAGAACCTCATACAATAATTTAAATACAATATAACATATGCCTCAATATAACATGCAGAATTTAATATACCATGCTGATTTTATTTACGCTAATCAAGTTCTATCATTAACAAGCAGAATATCTAGAATGCTAGTAGATTAGAGTAGTTGGTTGGTTTGCTTCACATAGTTTTGTCACCTTGATGTAGAAACATAAAATTCAAACTGAAGACCTCTATTCTTAAAATATTTACTCTAGAGGTAATATTTTTAGTATAGCACTGGGGATATTTTGGGAAAAGAGGTGCGTTGGCTTAGCTTGAAGTCAAAGAGAATGTGAATTTTTTAGTTTAAAATAAAATATTATGGCTCAACGTCACCAGAGTGCGTTAACCTCTTGGTAACTCTGGCATGCTCTCTCTCTCTCCCTCTGTTTAAATATTTGGTTTAATTAAAAAAATCTTCTTATCTCAAAGACAGTTGAGTAAATATTGGTTGGCTGATAAAAAGAAAAATGAAAAATAATAAACCAACAGCTTTTAATGGCACCAATTACCTGTGCAAATGGCATTAATCCTGCACATCGATTCAAGACTTTCTAGTGCAAAATCAGTGCGGTCATTCTCATTTTGTGATATTAGTCAAATATCTCCTTGTAGAATAATGAAAAACCTTATCTACAAGTCGCATGTGCTAGGAGTTGACCTCCATTTGCTTAAATAAACAGCAGAAAATATACTTATATTTGCTCGTTTTAAATTTTTTCAGTGGTAAACCAAGGCACCACCTCATGACTTCATGAAACAGGGTGGAACCGTTGATACTTGGAGATCAAGTTATCGATTATAAATTTATAATAACACAATGTTCAAAGGAGACTGGTCAAGCCATTCCACGTTAGATTTCTCTGAATTGCTCCTTAAGGAACGGTTCGGTTCATCCACCAGTTGGCGTCTCGTCTAGGGGTAGTCTTGGTATATAGAAGAAGGTCCGAGTGAAGTGGCCAATGCATCAGGGGCGTTTTGGTCACATTGGCGAGGTTATTTTGGGAAGAAAATCTGCGGGATTGTTCTCAGAAGTTTCTGAACTTTCCTTCGTGCAGTTGGTTTGCTCAGATCCTAACAAAAATAACGACAAAAAAAAAATTAAAAATTAAAAATTAAAAATTTGGTGTCCTTTTGAACAATCTTAGCATACTTAAAAGTACAACAGCTATCATTTTGACTTTTAGTTTATTTGATTTGTTCTAATGCTCGCATCAGCTTGAGGATCCAATAAATTAAGTAGGGTAATGCCTTGTGCACGAATCAACTAGGCTGGATTACATTTACCAGGAGACAGCTCTAACAATTTCCCAGCCATCATTAATGTCAGATTGTATGAATAAAAAACTTTAAACCATTTAAATTTGCTTGCCTACGGTAGTTATGAACAAGGCTTCCTTCGCTCACCTTGTGGGGGATCAAAATACATGGGCCATGCTTTTGCCCGTCCTTGGTTCTTGTCTTAAGGTTGAGTCCATTGAATTGGAAACCGAGGATTGGTTAGCAGGCCTACCACGACTTTATTTGTCTACTTGCGTTTGTTATCTCATACTAATGATATATTAATTGGGCACATAGGTGCCGATGGACAGAACGACATCCTATTGACAAACTTAAAAGAATCTGGAGGTATATCATAAATTAAGTTCTCTTATTCTATTATCATTACTATAATTAAATTACTACTTTGCTTATTTAAACTTTAGTTTCAAACCATTTGATTTAGGTTATATGAACTTTTTTTTATTTTTTTTATTTTTCTTAATTCAGAATTATTTTATTCTATATGATCTTCGTTCTATCTTAATCTTATTTTGATTTAAAATTAGCTATGAACAGAATATTATATATTGGTGGGTTACTTGTGAAAAATGTAATCTTCTCAAATCATTAACAAAATATGCTGTAATTTCTTTGGGACCAGCAGGAACGCGGCGAGCGCCGGTAGCGTTGTGCTCGTCCCCGGTTCGTTCCTTCTCCCATCGTTCGATGATGAAATTTGTTGCGCAATTGGTTGCCATGGATCCGTATATTCTCTCCATCCCTTTGACTGGGACTTGGCTCGCAAGCCTCGGCTATATAAAGCGGCCAATGGTGGGCTTTGCCATTGAGAAGGGAAGCCAATAGGGACAGAGGCAGCGGTTTACAAACCCGAGCCCAATTAAATAACGAAACAACTCTTTGGCCTCATTCGGCGTGAGCGCCAGAGGCGAGGCTCTGCTCTCCAACGGCCATTTCCTTCGTTTCTGAAGCTCGTTTCCGTCTCTTTGATCCGAATGGAGCCCTCTTCCCGGAGCCCTGCCAGCTTCGTTACCCAGGCCAACGCTCTCCTCAGGAAGAACCTCACCTTCCAGGTCCCCTCTCTCTCTCTCCAATTCTGTGATTCTTTACTCTGTTCTCACGAAAACGAATCCGCTCAAAAGATCATCCAAGTTAATGTTGTTCTATCGATTTTGATCCCTAGAAGTTCATCTTTTGTCGCAAAAGGAATGACTTTGGAGTGCTAAGGATTGAAATTTATATTCTGATTTCTGTCTTTCAGACTTTCGGTGCCGTAGAATGGTAATATAGATCAGGAATTCTGTTGTTCATCTAATTATTTGCTGATGTTGCTCCCGTGATTCCTGTTTCACAGAAGCGAAATCTGAAGACGAACATCGGGATCATTGGCTTCCCGGTCTTCATCTGTGTGCTGCTTGTCGTCCTCCAAAATTTAGTCAACAATCAACTCGACAAGGCCAAGTACCGATGTGGATGTGTCTGCATCGATACAAATGGAGACGGCAAGTGCGAGACCGTCTGTGGGCTTCAATACTCGACGCTGGATCAAGTGAACACCTGCCCGATACCGAGCCCGCCGGAATGGCCGGCTTTAATGCAAGTTCCTCGCCTCGAATATCGTTCCGTGCGATCTAAATTTGTTTCATCCACGGACTTGCCGGATGCGTCATGCAAAGATTCAGAATCCTGTCCGGCTTCTGTACTTATCACCGGTCGCAACCGATCGCTTGCAGAAAGTATGCAGCTTGTAGACCAAAAGATATTATTACTCGAGATGAGATGATGTTCTTTGTTTCATTCATCTTAATTGACTTTACCTATTGACAGGTGTGGCGGGGAATTTGTTTAAGAGCACTTCTTCCTCCATGAATTTCTCGGATTATCTTAATGTTTTATCTAATGTTATTCCGGTAAGTTGGCTAACTATGCGTGTGTGTGTGTTTGGGTTTTTGCTAAATTTCTCCTCATCACACCTCAAAAGGAATGCTTTTGAATTTTTCTGGCTATTTGTTAATCTTTCAGGGGTCAGACACGCCAACCAAATATACACAATTCATCGAGCCTGCGTTCATCTCTGGCAGACCCTTATATGTGTTGCAACCTCAGTGCACGCCAAATTTCACACGTTCAGTTTCCTTTGATATTTCTAACAGAGCACTTGATTTAGGTAAACAGCTTCTTGCCTATGTAAAAGGCCAGTCAGGTTTTGTTGAAATGTTTTGCTCAATATGCATCAGAAATCAGGAATGGTTGTCTGGTTTTTTTTTTTTTTTTTGGTGCTGAACTTTTTTGATCAAGTGTTCCAAGTCACTTTTAATCATGGATGGGATTTTACTGGTATACATGATTGCATCTCGTTTACAAGTTTGCCTGTGTTGAACATAAGATAATTCTATTATAAATCATATAATTCTATTTATGAAGTAAAGAAAGACTTGGTATATATACATCTTATAGAAAGTTTAGCTCTAAACCAAGCAGAATAGAGAAAAAGAATTTATGTAACTAGCTCCAATTAGCTTGGGATTAAGGCTTTATTATTGTTTTCATCGTTGTTGCTGTACAGTTCTATTTATAAATAAAAATAGATGCCATATCGATTCATTGATATATTTAATTTATGGAACTCACTGGTTCGGACACTTCTTTTGCTCACCTGATATTGATAGGCGTCCACTTTTTTATTTATTTAGAAATATATTGCTTCCCAATTTTCTCTTCAGTCAAGTACTGGTTAGGTGCTAGATTGTAAAATTCACAGGCCTATGTGTACTTGGTTATAGCAAGGAAGTAATGCCTTGGACACTTCACGTTTTAAATTATGTATTGGATATTTATTATATGAAACTTATGAAAGAGATATCATATGTGTTTTCCTCTCATATCTCTGCGGAACTCTTTCTCATGGACTTGGCAAGAAAACATTATCAACAAGGGTTTCCTGAAGGTTTGCTACTCCCATCTATCAGGAGACCATACTTGTGCTCCTATTTGTTGTAAGATGCATTTAGTACATACAAACATAGCGGTGCCAGAATTCTGTTTAGGCCAATATAACTCATCAATATACTGAAAATGGTCCCTTTTACATGCCTACATTCTGCCTAATGCAGTTTTCATTCTAGAATGGTTGCATTCTGAAGTATAAGTTTTTGAAATTTGAGCAGAGGTAGAATGTGTTCAAGGACTGTCTTTATGGCGTGATAGTTCGTCAGCAGTAAATGATGAACTGTTTAAGGGCTACCGACAAAGCAATACAGAGAGGAAGGCAAATGAATACATTGCAGGTGATATTATATAAACTTCTGTTTTCTTTCCAAGGAAAAATGGTTTCTTTTTTCTTCATTTTATTGATTGCCATCTACATGAATGATGCAGCTTTCTAAATGTAAAATCCACTTTCTTTGCTACAGCTTATGACTTCTTGAACTCTGATGAGAATGGTTTCAATTTGAGCATCTGGTACAACTCAACCTATAATAATGACACTGGGTATGTCTCAGTGGCATTGTTGCGTGTTCCTCGCTCAATGAATGCAGTATGTACTCTCAGCTTTTTTTTTTTTTTTTTGAGAATCTTTAATGTAATATATGTCTTCTTGTTAGCTTATTGGCCATAGTTAGATTATAGACTTGACTACCAAAATTGTACTAGTGTCTTCAATTTTGTAAAAGGACATTGACATTCAATGCTTTCCTTGCTGGACTGATTTAATCTTATCAAGAATGCTAAATCCTTGGATGTTGAACTTGACAATCCAATATATTCTTCTTTTTCTTTTTTCTCCCGTCCCTTGCTCAGCCAAATCAATTCAAAGAATCGGAACTAGTGTCAGCAGGATCATCTGCGTAAAGAATTTGTGCCTTGAAACTTAATCATATATTCTGATTATTTCTTTAAGACGTAATGTTTTAGTGAAAATGCTCACCTGTGACTCATGCTAATTCAGTTTGCCTTTAGATGCATATTGCTTATTCTCCTCTCTCCCCATTAGTTTGTTTTTTATTCAATTTTTTAGATGAAGTATCCCGTTTTGTTGGCCTTCATCCTTATTGGATGGGTATACATCCTTGGCATCAAGGACTGCTCATTTTGCAATATTGATGTCATGGCCTCTTAATGACCAATCTTACTGATGATATTATTGCAAACTAATGAATGATCCATCTCTGAGTTTAAGGTGGCAAAACCTTAGAGAGAGTTAGTATGATTGCTTATAATATTCTATATGCACCACACCTACATGTTTAGAGTGCTTCTCTCATGCGTAAAATCACTGTATTGGGTGGTCCATGGATCATATAATATAAGTTTTGTTGCTAGGTTGTATTCATGCTCTGCTTAGCATGGTTTCCTTTGGCAATGAGTCTTTTCTAAACACCTATATATATGACCTTGAACCCTAAAAAGAAGGGATGTTTACTCCATATTCCAAAGCTTCTCATTTTTGAATCTATTTTTGTTTTTGTCCAGCTGATGTTTACAGCTTTTGATGAATTACAATGGACAAGATGCTGATCCTTTTTTAAACAAAAAAAATACAGGCCTCAAATGCATTCCTCCGGTTTCTAAGAGGTATGGGCGTAATGATGCAGCTTGAGTATGTAAAAGATATGCCAAAATCAGGAACAGATAATAGGTTTGATATTTCTTCTCTCCTTGGTGCATTATTCTTCACGTGGATTGTTAACCTCCTTTTGCCGGTGAGTATTGTGAGACAAAATCTGAATGATCTCTATTTAATGTTTTTCCAGTGCCCCTTTTTACTTGCACTGCAACTTGTTTTGACTTGTACATATATTGCATTATTTTCTGGTGTCTGAGAATGCAAATTTGCATTTATGCATGTCTGTGTACGCACGCACTTGCACAAATAGATATGTTTAGAGTGAGATGGTTTTATAGTCATGACTTGAAATTTTTAAAATATATGTTGCTCTCTTTCCTTGCTTTTACACAAAAATCTGCATATTTTTAGGCTCAAAATTTTTGCAATGGGTAGGTAGGTTGTACTGAGTACTCTCTTTGCTTATGACGCAGGTTATGTTGAATTACCTGACATATGAGAAGCAACAGAAGTTAAAAATTATTATGAAAATGCATGGACTGAAGGATGGACCTTACTGGATCATATCTTATGCTTACTTTTTTTCTCTGTCAGCAGTCTATATGATATGTTTCGTCATATTTGGCTCTGTTATAGGTGAGGTTACAGAGAAACTTCATCAGTCTACATTTGTCTCATATTAAGTATTATCGTAACAGATTTTTTTTTTATAAAAAAAATTCCATCCAGGGCTGAAATTCTTCAGGTTGAATGATTACAGCATACAGTTTGTATTCTATATCATTTACATAAACTTGCAGATTGTGATAGCCTTTCTCATGGCGGCCTTTTTTTCTAGTGTAAAGACTGCTACAGGTTAGATTCTTGAACGATTTTTGAACTCAGATGAAATAGAGATCATGTTTAAACACTGCACTGGACTAGATAGTGATATATTTTGATGATGTGATATCTGATGCTGCAGTAATTGGGCACATATATGTATTTGCCTCGGGCTTATTAGGAGCGTTTCTTTTGCGGTTTTTTATCGAAGATAGCTCCTTCCCAAGTAAGTAAAAAATATCGCTTTTGCATTATTTTCCTTTCATGTGTATGTCAAAATAGCGTTTCTATAAATTATCTTCGTTAATGCCTTTCCTCAAGTTACATGCATTATAAAGCATAAATTCTTTTATTAATTTTAGGAGGTTGGATTATAGTCATGGAGATTGTTCCTGGATTTTCATTGTATCGTGGGTTGTATGAGTTTGCCCAATACACCTTCATGGGAGATAATAAGGGGACTTCCGGTATGCGCTGGAAAGATCTAAATGACAGTCAAAATGGAATGAGGGATGTATTGATTATCATGATTGTGGAATGGCTAGTATTGCTTCCGGCTGCATACTATTTAAATCAGGTTGTCTCATCAGGAAGCATCAGAAGAGATCCTCTATTTTTTCTGAAGTGTTTTCAGAAGAAGGCTTCACCATCTTTTCAACAACCAAGTTCAAAGCGACAAGACTCCAAAGTTTTTGTAGCAATGGAGAGACCTGATGTTTCTCAAGAAGTAAGCTCAATTACTACATAGCTGTGCCAGAGTTAACTGTGCAGATTTATTGCATTTATTTATCAATATCTGCTTAAAAAATTATCAGCTACATAGTATTACTAAGTTTAAGATATTCTACTTGACTTCTACTTCTATTGATATATGTATTAATTTGAGAAGACTGATATTTAAATCTTGACAAATGATATAACATAATGGCAAATTGTTCTATTACAGGTTTCCATCTCTAGTAAACCATGCACCTTCCTTGAGATATCAAGATGCTTTTTTGGTTTTTTGGATGGAGAAACACTAATTTCCTACAGATACATCCAGGGTCCAGAGCCTCGTCAAAATCTTTACTAAGATACATCTTCAGCTAGCTTCTATGAATTGTCCTGATGATGAAAATAATGCTTGCTTTTATACAGAACAATTGTTTTCTCCACAGTAGTAAAGGAGAAATCTTCTGAATTGTTGCGATAATTCTTCATGCCCTTGGAATATTTGGTTTCCTATGATTTTTTTTTTTTTTTTTTTTTTTTTGAAAACAAGTGACATAAAACATGATTTGTATAAAATAAGCTTTATGAGTAACAGTGGTAGACCTGTTTTTCATAAAACTCGGGTTTCAGGTTTTGTGACTTGTCAGTTTGGGGCCAAACAAACATTTTGTAAGATGGGCTTTGTATAAATCCATCTTAGTAAAACCTGGGTACCCAGTGGTCCATCAGATCATTTGGAAAATTTATAAGAAATGGTGAAACCTACCATTCTGTATGGATTTATCTCAAAAAACACAATGCTGTGTGGATGAAAACATTGTAAAATATAGATGCTGATCATGTAAATTAGCCTTGTAGATATGTAAATGCCTAGAATTAATTTCGAAAAATTGATTTTAGATTGCCTAAACTAGATCTAGAGCAATGTATTGTAATTTGTCTTAACTTGTTCTTTCATTTAGCTTGCAAAATTCTGATATTTATTCAGATAGTTTTGGTTGGTCTGTATTGTTGGTTTTATGCTGCCTAGGAAACATAGTTAGTGTATTTCAATGATCATTTGGTCTTTACTTCATTTCAGAGAGAGGTAGTTGAGCAGCTACTATTAGAACAGAGCGCTAGTTATGCGATCATCTCTGATAACATAAAGAAGATTTACCCAAAAAGAGATGGAAATCCAGAGAAGTTTGCAGTTCGAGGATTATCTCTTGCTGTGCCTCATGGGGAATGTTTTGGCATGCTTGGTCCTAATGGTGCTGGAAAAACTTCATTTATCAATATGGTTAGTTATGATACTTTCACTGTTAACCCTTAAATTATAAGTCAATGTGGTGGTACCTTGAAAGATTGGCCTAATTTCTAACTGCCTTGACTAAGTTCATGTATATTATCATTTCAAAAGACTGATCATTTGTTTTCGATTTTTCTTGTGAAATTTTGTATTAAGAAGCTCAATTTTTTCCTATTTTCTATCTCTTCATTTATTGCTAAGAAATTTTTAAAAAACAAAAATATAAATTGAACACATCTCAACATTTATGAATTGTTATTTGAATAAGTAAAACTCTCTTCCTTTTTTGATTCACATTGTCCTAACATGATGATTTTATGTGAAAATTCCAGTTTTTACATAATATGATGATGAATCTGTTGACAGATGACTGGGCTTACTACACCAACCTCTGGCACTGCATATATTCATGGATTGGACATAAGGATCGATATGGATGATATATACACAAGTATGGGTGTATGCCCACAGCATGAGTATGAACCTTGAATCTTATTATCCTTATGATTAGAAAGAATGTGATGAATATGGAAAATATCAAAATAAATTGATTCAGTCATACTAGTCATTGGGAGATTCTAGTTATTATTTTCAATCAGTATTATTATTGCGCCAATTGATTGTTATTCTGAACTACAGCTTGCTTTGGGAAACATTAACGGGCAGAGAGCATTTATTGTTTTATGGTCGATTGAAGAATCTCAAAGGCGCTGCATTAATGCAGGTATTGAATGGCTATTAGCATATATGCCCTTTTTATATCTGACATCAGATTTGATTTGGCTCTTGTTTTATATGAGAAATTCAACATTTATGAAGTTGAGATCACACACACACACACACACACACACACACACACACACACATGCACAAAGTGCATAGTAGGCATACCTGATAGTAAATAGATATTTAAGGAACAACATGAGTAACCTAGTTCAGACAACCAAGGATGCTATTTTCTAGTCTATCACCTTTCAGAAAATCAAATTGATTTACTATTCCTGAAATAATCAAATGGGTAACTTGATATATTTACTTCTTTTTGTGATGCTTATAAATGGGATCGAGAATTTCTGAATGCTAAAATCATTATTAAAAGATGTTGATAAACTAAACAAACATCAAAATTAATAAACTACAGTTTTGGTTGCAGACAATATCCTATTCCTCATCATGTTAAAAATTATATAGTTTAAGAATTTTCTGCAAACATATTACCAACAATGCAGAATGTATGAACTTGCACACCATGTTGTTCCACTGCCAAAGCTGGACTTATAGTCCTTTATATATATTGAAGGGATATTAACATTTAAGGGCTCGTTGAGAATCTGTTGTGCCTGTAAGAGAGCTGTTAACAGAGTAGCCAAATGATGAGGTCTAGAATTTTGTTTGACTGCCAAAGCATATATAAACACCAATTTTCCTTGGATTACTGTCTTCTCTTATCCACTTTATTTCCAGGCAGTTAAGGAATCCTTGAAGAGCGTGAATCTTTTCCACGGTGGTGTTGGTGACAAACAAGCTGGGAAATACAGTGGTGGTATGAAGAGGAGACTCAGCGTTGCCATATCACTTATTGGTGATCCAAAAGTATATATCTTTGATATCTCATTTATGTCCTTGAAATTGACTATTATTAGGTTATGGAAGTCTAATTGGATAACATATCACTTGTTGAAATGCTTTGTTAGGTTGTCTATATGGATGAACCAAGTACTGGGTTAGATCCAGCATCAAGAAAAAACTTATGGAATGTTGTGAAGAACGCAAAAAGAAACCGGGCAATTATTCTCACTAGTATGTTTCTTTTTCTCATTTCTATGTTACAACCAATACATCTAATCATTCGATTTCAGAAAGAGCAGACTTGTAATGTCAACCATACTTGTCTATGGAAGTTTCAAGTCACTTTTTTATTTTATTTTACTTATTTATTTATTTTTTGGGTTGGGGGGGGGGGGGGGGGTGGGGATTAAACAATTTAACAGCACATATAATTGTATTTTAGCTTGGTGCACTATAGAATTTGTTTAAAAGCATTACTGTGACTGTAACCATCAAGCCTTCTCCCCATTATTTTTATGGTTCGCCTTCTTAGTTCGCAACCAGCAATCACCGCTATTGAGGGATTTAAAGTTAATGCAAGTCTTTTTTTTTCAATAACATCATAAATGAAGCTTTCTTGGTTATTTCAGCACATTCAATGGAGGAGGCAGAGTACCTATGTGATAGACTGGGTATCTTTGTGGATGGAAGTTTGCAGTGCATAGGAAATCCTAAAGAGGTAAGCTTAGTATATTGCATAATATATAAAACCTTGCTTTCTGGCAGGTGGCCTGGTATTGAATTTCATCTCATAATCTGAATGTTATTGTATAATATATATATATATATATAGCCTCATTCATGGGAGGCTTGAAAATCTGAATTAAACCTAGATTCTTTAGTGAATAAATATTCATTCATGGTGTGTGATGACAGCTGAAGGCTAGATATGGAGGTTCTTACGTCTTTACCATGACAACATCTTCGAATGAAGAGGAAGAGGTGGAAAGCTTGGTTCGGAAACTATCTCCCAATGCAAACAAGATATATCATATATCTGGAACCCAGAAGTTTGAAATGCCAAAGCATGAGGTTAAAATTGCTGATGTTTTCCGAGCAGTAGAAAATGCAAAGCAAAAATTCACCATACAAGCATGGGGATTGGCTGATACAACCTTAGAGGATGTCTTCATCAAAGTTGCTAAAGGAGCACAGTCATTGAATCTGCTTTCGTGATGGTTGATAAAATAGTGCTGCTGTGTGTATTATTTTTGTTCCATATTTTCGTTTGCTGACATCTCAAATAGTTCCCACAGAAACTTGATTCTCCCTGCAGTTGCAACTTCAGCTATGGTTTGCTATGTTTATAATGTATTTTGAAATTCCTAGATGCTGAAAAAATTTTATGGGTGTCTGCAAATTTGATCTTTAATTCCATTTTAGTAAAATCTCCTTTCTAGTGAAAATGTTATCCATTTTAGTTTCTTGTTATTTTTCCTCAAGGATTGTTGACAGAACCTTAAAATTCCTTCCTTAACCTTGGTCCTCTGGTTAGAAATTATCTGCATTTGGCGATTGGCTGCCTGGGCAAATGATCTTCCATTCGTAATTTTGATTATTTACAGGCCATTTGCAGAGTTGTGTTTTATGATATAATTGAACATAATCAACATACCATTATACGACTAAAACGCTAGCGTGAAGCACAATCTCCAAGTGCTCCTCTAGTCTTGGTTTGCTAATCTTAAATACCCATCTTTTATCCACAGCAAAGGTGTATTTGGTTTTGGATTGCAATATTGCCCAATTTCTTCTATCGACATGCATTCAGGCCTGCTAACTATCTTGCAAACCTAACTGCAGCTTCAACACAAACTAAGTCCTAAGTCCTGGTGTAGTCATTTTCCTGCTGATCTATGGCGTCTCATGAAAGGTGAAGCTAGAAACATTCCTTTTCTAAGGCTTAAGCGTCTCATGAAAGGTGAAGCTAGAGACATTCCTTTCGTAAAGCTTTAAAGGCTGCAAGAAAATTTTTTTTTCTATCCAAAAAAAAAAGTAAATAAAAAAATAAAGAACTCTTTTGGTTGACATGATTTATTTTATGAGATTAAAAATAAGAATTAGTTCATCAGGAAAAGGAATTATCAGATGGCATAAAAAAGCCATTTGCCATTAATCAAAGATGCTCTGTCCTTTAAATAATTTCGGCAACTATATCACCGACTATAACTGGGAATTCGCACATAAGTCGGCAGATTAGATTATTTTGGATTTGCGACTCTATGAGATCGTTCTTTTAATAAAAGAAAAAAACTAAAAATAATGTAGAAACAACTAGCTTTTGGGTTGTTCTTTTAACCTTTCGAGGTGTTCTTTAACAAAAGATGGCAACCAGCCTGCATGCCAATATATAATAAACATTCTTTTTAGTTCTACAGCTAAACAAGATGTCATGATTCATTCTAGCATCTAGAGCACGTTGTACATTCTTTTTAACTCTAGCACCAGACAAGCGCCGTTCTAAGGTCCCCCCAAAAGTCCTAGCCGCTCAAGCAATGCATTTCATCGTCCGTCATCAAACCACTCCATTTCTTCCACCAAATCTAAGCGCACATCAACCACAACCGGACTTCGTCACTCTACCCGACCCATATCACATCATCACAGCAAAAGAAGAAACAAAGCAAATCCAGAGTTTAAGCAGTCATTGGCATATTAGCCATTCTTTTTGGAGTTCAGATTCAAGAAAAGAAATCAGGAAACCAGGATTCCAAAGCCTTGCACAGATTTGACATAATACGCATTCTTTCAGGGTTCAGATTTCAAGAAAAGAAATCAAGAAATCGGGATTACAAAGTGTTAAATGAATTTGATATTAGACATTATTTTGGAATCAAGAAGACAATAAACCAAGGAAGCAAGAGAACAAGAACCAGAGGTAGTTGGGGGTTACCGTGGGGAGCTGGGCAGGGGGAGGGGTGTAGAGGGAATGGATGGACGGATGGTACAGTCGAGGAGGGAGGGGATGTGCATGACCCCCGTCCCCTGGAAGCCCCTATTCCCGTCCAGAGATCGGATCTCCGGCCCGATCAAGCGCACCACGAAGTACTCGAAGATCCGTGACGACGACATCTTCTCCGATCCACGGCGGATGAGGGCGGAGCAGCATCGGATCTCTCACCCTCCTCCTCTCCGCCATCTCCAGCCGCCGCCTCCACTCGATTCTTGCCCCACCTCCACGCCGGATCCGAGGAAGAGAGGGAGAGCGAGCGCGGGGGAGCAAGAGAGAGAGAGAGAGCGCCCGAAGAAGAAGGCAGCAGGCCATGGGCCTTGGGTTTTATAGAACAAAATGAAGTAATGTCGGCAACGATGACATAATTGCTAAGCCAAAAATGAAGTAATGTCGGCAACGATGACACTAAACTCCGTGGATAGAAAATATTACAGTTAAATCCATAGTTTTATTAAAAAAAAATTAGGATCTTGATCGTAATATTTCCACCAGGGACTCAAATGCCTAATTGCTTAGCCAACAATGAACTAATGTCGGCAATCAGGGCACTAATTCTATCGGTAGAAATTATTACAGCGAAGTCCCTCAACCAATGAAACTTTGGCGGCCGTGGGTTCCATCGATAACCGAGAATTCTAAAACTTAACATTGGCTGCCGTATCATGGACTACTCAAGGGAGAAACAAATTTTGTTCAATAAAGAAAAACTTGGTATCAAATTCTAAAAAAATAAAAAAAGAAAACTTATAAACGCTTTAAAAGGAACGTGCAAATCCAAATTTCTTCCTGATTGAAAATATTTGAATAGGCACGCAGCCTGCAACAAGAGGCGATGGTTGTGTTCATGCTCTCATGAGCAATATATAAGATTCAAAATGAGATTTTATTTATTTTATTTTATTTTATTTTAGGATAGGCTCAGCTGAGGGATTAGAGTAGACCGCAGTCGGCAAAGCGTGAAATCGGTAGATGCCTGCTAACTTTCCATCCCACAAAGAACGAAGTCGGCAAGTATTCTTTAGATATACTGCCTCCAAGGACTCTCTCCCGAGCCTCACCTCTTTCCCCCCCTCTCTCTCTCTCTCTCTCCAATGGCCTCTTCCACTCCCACTCTCTCTCCCCTCCACTCCCTCAATCGCTTAAATCCTCTTCTTCTCATAGCTGGCCTCTGACCTTATACCTTGATCCCTATGTAGCTTCTGCTCCCCAATAACTCACATTTCCCATTGAATAAAAGAAGGGGGAAAAAGCGAATGCAGGCAAAGAAGAGATGATGTGGGAAACTTTGAACCAGAAACAAGGGAGACAAGAAGGAGAGAAGGAAACGGAAGGAAAAGAGGGAAAGGAAGGTAGGCTATCGGATCATCCCTCTCTCTCTCTCTCTCTCTCTCTTTATACCCTTGATCCATGCATGGAATCTGTTTCAATTTTTCTCAAAGTCGCTGGAATTTATGTTCCTAACTTTCATCCACAACTTTTCTTTCTTCGTTGTTTTCCGATCTTCGTTTATCAAAGAAGATGAAGGGAACGGTGGCCGAGTTTTACTTAGTTCCTCTTTGTCTGTTTAATTTCTTCATCAAAACAGCAGCCTTGTTTTTCTTCTCTATGATTATTTCCTTTCTGTTTTGGTCACGAGACAGAGGATCAAATTCTATTTGATAACGAATTTTTGTTATCACAATCGTTATTGCTTTTATGCTTATCAATTGTTTGTTGTATTGCCTACATGAATTCATCCATGCATGAGCTGTCCCAAAATTGCTCCATTTCATAGGCCCATGTGGCTGTCCCTTGCGAGTCCAAAACAATCTCATTTTGTCGTCCCAAAACAACGCATCCAAAGCCCAATTCGCAGGCCCATTAGGCTGTCCATTTCAAGTCCTAAAACAACCTTATTTTGCCGTCCAAAAATGCTCATTCATGGCCTAATTCTCAGGCCCAGATGACTGTCCCTTTCACATCCAAATACAGCCCAAAATAGCCCTGTGGTGTTGTTCTATAGCAGCCAACGGAAAGCCCACGGTCCTAAATTAAACCTGCCCTAACCAAATCATTTTGCAGCCAATCCCTAAATTCATTCATAGTGGTTTCTGTTTCCCAAGCTAGCCAATTTCAATTAACCTAAGCAAACTCAAATTGGCCCATAAGTGCAGTCCAAGAGCTATCACCCATATATGCCTTTGGGGGTGGGGTGGTTCGACCAAAGCAAAGCAAGTCATTAAAATGGGCCCATTAACTGTATGACTTTGGGATGGGTTAGCTCAAAAAAAAAAAAAAAAAAAAAAAAAAAGAAGATCTGAAGAATGGGTCCACAGGCATAGGGAAATAGGGAGGAAGAATGGAACCCTTATCCATCTAATCCATTAAGAAAATAATTTGAAGCAAGAGGTGGTTACATACGGTAGTAATTGAGGAAGATAACAAAGAACGAAAACAATTGTATTTGTCCGGGCTATAAAATAATAGCAGCTACCGGTACTTGATTCTTTCCTTCTAAAGAAAGGGCTTGAGAGAAGGGGTGCATCGATCACGGAAATTAACGGATAACGTCAGCTCTGATGGTTAAAGGCGAAATTGAGTGGCCGCATGGTCCACGTGCTGTAGGCCCGCATACCACGTCTCGACACGTATGGGACCACGTGATGACAGTGACGTGGTGGCGCTTTCATCACCCACGACGTGACCTCGCGACGGGCCACCACCAATCCTCTCTCTTCCCTTCCTGAGGAGGAAGAGACAGCGGTGGGCCGAAAGGCCTCGACGGGGAGCGGGCCCCACCGCTGCCCCCGCCCCCTCGCTCCAAGTGGCGTCCGACACTGAAAAGAAATTTGGGCCCTACCACGAGAAAGGCAGGGCGCTACTCGCCCTGCGACACGTGGTTCCGAATCCGGCCAGTCTCCATCAGCGCGGGCCCCGCCTGGCTCTGATCGCGGCGAGACCACTCATGGGAAGACACGTAGACCGCACCTCACATCATGGCTTCCGCTCGAACTGCGGAGGTCGGCAGCAGGGTTCTCTCTCTCTCTTGTGGAGATTTCCGCGCCACGTGGCAGTTCCTTACTGGCCATTTGGTGTGTGGAGATGCCTTGGAGGCATCATTGGCTCATAGGGTGCGGCCTTTCATTTTTCTTCCTTCCTTTGTGGCAGTGCAAAGCAGAGGCTAGAGTTGCCGGGCCTCAACAACCACCCGTCCCTTAAAATAATATATGTATATATATATTTATGTAAAAGGTTTCGAGCTGCGTCTAGGCTTGGAATTCCTCCGCAAATCTTAATCCAAATCTAAACCCACTGCTGACTTGAAGTCTAATCGTATCATCTTTAATAATCTATTCAAACTTTATTTCAAATAGCTGTTAGAAAAGTCAATAGCAATTATTTTCATCATTAATTATGTGAAATAATTATTTTTTAACAAAAATTTTAAATAAAATCTTAAATCTAAAGACTAAACCTTACATGAATTGATTCAATTAACCCAAAATGTTTGGTCAAGTTGGCTCAAAATGTTTGAACATTACTCAAAAAACTCACATGTATTGTTATGAAGAACTTCTGATGGATAGTGAATAAGGGTCAAGTATGTTTGTTGTTTTTTTTTTTTATCCCTTCTCTTTTATCTTAAAAGAGATCACTTATGTAGAAGTTTGTTTGCTCTTTCATCCCAATTGTCCTCTTCAACCTCAGATGATCCATTGGTAATGGGATGTCGATCGATGCGGTACATGATCCATTGATTTCTATAATTCCTCTCCATAGGTGGCCAACACCAATGGATGTCAAGGCAGCCAACAACCTTGTTGTGAGAATTTTGTTTGAGTTTGGAATGAATGGGGAGAGGAACTAGAATTTCCCCTTAATTTATCATCTCTTTATGACTGATCTAGTTGATAGGATCACCCTTTTAGTCGTCCTAGTTTTTGATAGTTCGAATACATGGGTTGGGGGTCATCCATTGCTTTACATGATCACTCTAGTGATCTCTACGGTCTCTTGTCTTTCCTTGCTTTATCAAAAATATTGTCAGGATTTAGAGAGTCGACATCCACTTAGAAGTTACTCTCTTCTTGTGAAAAGTAGCTTGAAATCGACTTTCTTACAAAGCAATGTTATATCTTTGCAGGTTGCATTTGCTACCTTAGTGTGATCTCTATACTAATACTTTGGAATTCTCTACCCATGTCATTCTAGAGTGCGAGTTGGTGGCTCTAGTCATCAATCACTGCTATTACCGCACTCACTCTCTAGAGTACCTTTTACAGAGCATCAAGAAGAGAGCTCTTGAGAGCAAGCTTTGTCATGAGGTAGTCCTCGTGCTACAGTGCTTATCACGTTTGGTTGGCCAAGAACAATCCAAAGTATTGTTCATAATCCCAAAATGGTTCGCTTGAGAGCATCCATGCAAACAGTCAAGTGTTTGCATGCCACTACTATCAGGGGTTCCTCGATAGCAAAGAAAATTTATGGCTCTCTCTTTGCAGTCTATATGCATTACCAGTCGATTCTCTTTTGCTAAAAGCCATAACCCCTTTACTTCCTCTAAGTTAACTCTGAAAGTAGTATGCGGGATAGAGGTACTCATGGTAGGTTAGGATTTGTCATCAAATAGTATAGTAGCTCTTTTCTAGTAGCGAATAAGTCTTAAGATATTAATGTTACCAATGGTGGAGCTATGCAATGCTTGGGAGGACTTAACCTATGCCATCCAGTCACTAGGCGCATCCTGGCTTATAATGGATGGAAACTCTAAAACAATCATTTCATGGCTATTGGATGAATATGATTCTGATCTCCATTTTTACCTCCTAACTTAGGACTACTACCATTTGATGGACTGATGATTTATGTTAGATGGTTCACACTTATAGAAAGGCAAATAGTGCAATGGATTAGATAGTTTCCTTTAGAGCCTCCCACTCCAGCTCTTTGCTCTATGATCATATGGCTACCCTTTCTCATCATCTTCTTAATATTTTGTACTTTGACTCGCACGGATGTATTATAGACAATACGTATAATATAATCTTGTACTCTTTAAGAAGATTAAAGCCCTCTATGATTAGGAAAGCTCAAGAATTGGTGTCCCCTCCAAGATACAACAGTCCAATAGTTTCATTGCATGGTTTAGACCAAACTTTGCACTAGTAGTTAAATCCAAAACTCTACCATAGAGAACACCTTTCTTTGACTAGAAACTCTCAAGCATATGAATATGTATGCTATAGATTTGTAGTTGCACCCGTCTTCTTGGTATGGAGGTTATTTATAGGTATATCATCCATTTATGGATCGGATGGAGAGTTACATGGTTAATAGTACTAATGGATTCACTTGAAAGTTTCAAAGAGACATAATTAATGGACAATGGTTCAATAAATTACAAACATTAATTCTTTATCTACTGAAGAGACATATTTATTTGTACTTTCCATTTTCTTCTAAAAATAAAAGTATAACTCTTTCTCATAACAAACTTAAAAACAAGAGGATATTATAAAACTCCAATCATTTCTCATTAATAAAATCAGATTTTAATATTAAAATGCACCAATGGTTGGTTCTTGCACTAGTTTAGTGGAAATTGGATTTGTGGATCACTTAGAGCTACCAAATAGTCTGAACTAGGCTAGTTTATCAGAGGAGGAAGCATTGATCATGGATATATCTGTTTTTAAACTAATAGCTACCATGTGTTCATCAAATTTCAAAACAAGTTTTCTCAAAAATTACCAGAAGTAGATGCTGCTGTTCAGATTGCAAGCAATCGTCACCCCGAGCATCTCGGAGAAGACACTTCAAGAAAGACCATCCTTCAATGGGAACCCTAAGCATTGTGGTCATTTTCATATCAACATCAATCCTAAATAACCTTCTCTTCACAATTGAAGCGCATAAAAAAATAAAGCTAACCTCTTATAAAGACACAAGGGGCAAAATAACCATTGCATTCCACATCATCAGATCAAAACAACCATATTTGGGGATCCACAAGAAAGGCTTGACTGATTAGCTGCTAGTTAAAAGGACCAACAGAAATATGACACCCACTCTGTCGCTTATTTTTATAAGATTCCATGTTGCATTAGACTGCTCAGCAAAGAAATTCTTGTCTTGTGGAAGACCTGAACCTTCTGAAGAAAATCCCTATGACCAACAAAGACTACATCAAAGTTATTTCTGAGAAGCACTACATTGGTAAGCTTTCTATGGGAATCCTGTGATCAACCAGCTTGACTTCGACTAGCTTGACTTTGGCATTGTGCTGATCACCAAATTCACATCCATAGTTACCAGAGAAAAGAAGGAAAAAAAACAAACTTTTTGCTGCCCAATGTTTTGTTCCAAAGGCCTACTGGTATATCAAACTAAAAGGACTTCAGAAGGACTTAGATGGGGAAATTTTAGAGAAGAGATCATCATCACTTTGGAAGGATGAAGAAAACCAGGAAACCATCTAGGATCAGTGTCACCAAACAGCCTTTTATTATTGTTCTCCTTACCCATCATTACATCATAGTAAGAAAAACCCAAGAACAGAAACAGAATCTAATAGCAGGATGGATGGACATGCACCAACTAGGAAGTACAAGTAAGGCTAGAACCAGAAAGCCTGGTCCTCCTCTGGAAAAATGTAATTACATGAGTTTTCTTCAAGCTTCAGGATGCTGCAATGGTGGACCTCATCCTCATCGACATGTGAGAGACCATCCTGATCAGGTTCGAAGATGTTCGAAGAGTCTGCCGGCTCCAGTAGTGGAGAGCATACTCCACCAGCGTAGCGAGGGCTATTGGAGTCCGATACCATGCTGTTGGCAGAGCTGAGATCCTCTGGTTTACACAGCAGAGCATGCACATCGGGCTTTTTCTCTTCAGAAAGCAGGTCCAGATTTTGCAGCAGGGAAGGAGAAACTTTGATTTCGAATGTTTCTAAGTCACCCCCCTCCCTTTTAAGGAGTTTCTCTGTGAGGAAGAGAACCTGTTCAGCAGAAAATTCTTAGTCATAAGGAAGATAAAATTTATCTTCTGAATATGTTTTGCCAATAAGTAAACTTTAAAATGACATATCAGAATAATGCCTTGGCCTTTTGTTTTGGTTGAAGTGTTGCTGAAAGGAACAAAGAAGACTAAGGCAGGAAATGAAGGATTATTTTTTTTTATGAAACATAAACTTATAACAATCTGTCTATGATACAGGACCAAGAATTAGTTCAACAGACTAATAATAAGAAAATGAACACGATCATGGGAACCATTGCATGGCATCTGATGCAACTAGATCTAAAGTGTGAAGTGTTGTTTTGTACAGCTTGACAATAGTCCTGTGTAAATTCTTAAAAGCAAATTTGCATGCACTCATGTCTTCAGGATATTGAACATGATCAAGAAATAAAAGAGGTCTACCCTTGTATAATGTTCTCCTCAAGGCAGTGAGAGGAACCATGCACCCAAATACCTCCAAGTAAGAAACATCATGCACCCAAAAACTAAGTTTGGATTACTTTCTAAAGGGATTTAGTGTTTTCAGCTGCTGAAAAATGGAAAGAAGCAATACAAGTTTATTTGCTTTGCATGAAAATGGGTCACCTCTTGCTTCAGCTTCTCCTTCTCCTTAACTAGGTTGTCGTAATCAGCCTTGAGAACATCATAGCTGGACTTCAGCACTTCATAATCCTTCTCCATCTGCTTTGTCTTCCATCGGGCTCGACGGTTCTGAAACCATATGGCTACCTGTCTAGGCTGAAGGCCAAGATCCCTTGCAAGCTGAATCTTCCTCTCTGGTTCAAGCTTATTTTCAAGAGAAAAATTCTTCTCCAGGAATTGCACCTGGTCAGCAGTTAGCCGTCTCTTCTTCTCTGGCTGGTGAGAAAACTCCCCCAGATTTTCTTCACCAGTTTCTTCCTGGTCGAGAGGCCGGTAAAATGATCTTCCAGTTGTGATCCCATGAACATCTTCACTATTCATCATGGATTTCAAGCCTGAGGGCAAAAAGAATTTTTACTCAGACTTCAACTTTCAACGTATATATCTTCTACCTGTGGCCATGGATAACTTAATCTACCAGCTTGAATCATGGAGGACATAGAAAACTATAAAAAAGGATTCTAAATCTATTACACAATCACTGTAAGATTTGATGAAAAAGAATCAACAGAGTACATTTACTCTGTAATCAAATCAAATTTGAGCAGCAAAATTATGGAAGCGCCTCATAAAAATATGTATTCAGTTTTGTAAATACAAAATTATTGATAGAAAACGTTGTTTAAATTATATGCATTGAATCCAGGAGAAGGTCGTCACAAAAGTCTTCATCAAAGTGGTTTGTAGCTTATCCTCGTGACCAAAAATTACAAAATCATATCAGATTTGGAAGAACCTACTGTAAGGTAGACAAATCTAAGACTGGTTCCCGAATAACTTCATAAAAGAAAGTTCTTGCTAGAAAAAACCAGCAAAAAAATATTAAAAACAAACTCCAATTTGAAGATCAGAAACACCCTTGTAAACCTTCATACAAGTGGTCCAAACTAAGAAAAATAATAAGAAACAATCTAAAATTAAAATCAGAACCAATTAAATAAGAAAGGAATAAGAATACCATCGTCCAAACTAATTTCCAAAATTCAAAACAAGCCCGTAATGGTTACCAATAAAGCCGCCATGGGAGGAGCCCGAAACGAGCAGGGCCTCGATAGCATCGGAGGGGATCCCTTCGTTCTGTAGCAAAACCGCCATATTTGGGCCCCGACACGCCCTCATTCCCGCCATCTTCTTCCCCTGTCTCCCTCCCTCTCTGTCTCTTTTCACTGACTTAGATGAAGAAAGGAGGAATTTTTCCGATACTTCTCAAAACTTTATCTTAAATCAACTCCTTCCCGAGCTCTTATCTCTCCTTCTTCCACTTCTCCTTTCCCTTTCTTCAACTCAGGGGGGGGGGGGGGGGGAACCAAGAAAAGGAGGGATTTTTCCGGAACTCCTTGGAGAGCCGGCTTAGGATGAGAAGGCCATGATTTCTCCCTACTGAGAGGTCTTTCTTCTACTCCCGCTATTTCAAACTCTTCTTCTATAGCTTGTGACGGAAGAAGCTGGTGATCATGCTGACAGAGGCGTGGGAGGAGGCAATAGAGCAGGAGCTACTAAGAGACATCTCTTTTTTTTCTCTCTCACCCTCTTGGGAGAAGAGAAGTTAACAGAGTGAGGAAAGAATTAACGTTGGATTGGAGTCGAGGAAGAGAAGAAGACAGAGAACCAGGGGTGGGGAGGGAACGGAAAGGGATTTTGGTTTGCTTTGTTTTGCCGAGGTCTCTCTCTACCTCTCTGTTATCTCTTCTCTAGTCCGGAGAGCTTCAAGAGGAGGGGCTTATAATAAAGATCGGAGTGGCTTGGCGATGCTACGGTTCTTTTCTGAGCTGCGAGGTCGGTGGAGATGAAATGACCGAAGGCCGTCAACCATTTCACCGTATTCTTTCTCCATCCTTGCTACTGCTAAATCGAAGGTTATAGGCAAAGAGTCGCCTGTCCCTGTCCCCCATGTTTTTTTTTTTTTTTTTTTTCTGTTCATTCTCCGATGGATAAGTTTCATGAGCTCTTTTTTTTTTTATTTTTTTTTTAATTGACTAATTTATTCTTATCTTCTTGTTTTGATCAAGAAGATAATGATAGGTAAATTAAGTTCTCATAAATATTATTTACTTATAAAATAAAAAAAAATTAATGCAGAAGAAAGATGATGATTTTTTTTATCGATAAGTTAAATTTAAAAAAATATTCTCGACTTCTCTTATAATTTTTGCTTATTCTATTAATCTCTGGTAATTTTCATCTACTTTGACATTTATGGATACTAAAAAAATTAATATTTTTTTTTATCATCTTTTTTATCAATTTTTTATACTGTTAATATATATATATATATATATCCTATATTTTTTTCTTTCATTTTGATCTTTGGTTGTATTTAATAAATAACAAAATCAAAAAAATAATCTTTTCTACCGCACACAATATTATACAATGTCTTACATTCAATATATTTTCATACAAGAGTATTAGACTTCATTTACAAAAGAATAGCATATCACCAATTTGCAAAATAGATTTAAAAGTATAAAGAATATTATAGAAAAAATAGATAAATTTAAATAACTTATGTAAAAAAATTATAATATAAAAAAATATAAATAATAGATATTAAAGTTATTTTTTAATATATAAAAAGAAATAGATAAGTTTTTTTTTTTCATCTAAATTTTGATAACATTTTTCGTAAAAAATGTAAAATTTTAGGCAACTTTCATGCCCTCTAATGAACGTTTTTTTATTATTTCTATTTTTTCCTTATACATTCAATCACAGCTGATACCCTATTCAATCGCTATTAATTTTATCCAGTGAAGCTACTTTCCATCCTTACGTATTGATAGCGATGCTTATTCTTCCCCCATTCATCTTTTGGGTTAAAAAAGTTGTAAGAGTGGCTGGTTGCATTATTTTTTTTAATTATTTATAAAAAGGTTTCCATCTTGGTGCATCTTATTATACTATATCTAATAAAAAGTAGCATGCTTGTGTAATTCAATGCATGGATAAATTAAACCGGTTGCTTCCATGAGATTAATGGTACAAATCCCATGGATTAAATTTAAAAGGAGGGCAAACTGATACTTAGCTTTATAACAGGCCAAACTTTAACATTTAACCCGTAATATCTGGTTCATCGTACCAATTTTTTTTAATTTTCAATCCTTTCCACAATCCCGCAATATGAGTGAAAAAAATAAGTTAGGTAATAACTATGTATATATACATATTTATTCTCTCACTATACAGTTATTTTCTCATTGCATATAAGTTATTTTTCATTTTATATAGTTATCTTCTTATTATATACAATAAATACAAGTATGCGTGCAGTTATCGTATAGTGAAAAAGATCAAAAATTTAAAGAAAATTGATATTATACATTGCATATTAAGTGGCTGATCAATAAAGACTAAATGTTAAAGTTCGATCTATTAAAGGGCCAAACATTAATTTACTATTGAAATAATTTATCGGTCTATATACAATCTAAATGTGACAAAATATATGGATGAAAAAGCAATAAAATAGGTCATAATTAAGGTTGAGTGTACAAAATTAAAAGGGATCATCATCCTACAACATGGGGATAGTATTGTATTGCCTTTGCCGTCATTAAGTGTCCTGCCTATTTTCAATTGTATAAAGTGATGTTAGAAGCTCGACTACCTACCTAAGGGGATGCCAAATTCGAGCTCATGATGATTAAATTGAAGCTTATTGTAGGATGCGGCTAGCATCCCTTCGAGATCAATTTTACTACTCTTTTGCTGATAAATAAAGAGTACACACCTGCTTTCTCCAAAAAGATTAGATAATACCTATTCTTAACTTTTCATGTACTTTAAGAGTAGATGAAAAATTGAAGAGGTAATATAATAAGAGATAAACTTGGTTACATTCAAATGTAATCAAGTTTAGATCTAATCATCTTTCCATTCTTGGATCTACATAATTCACGGATTTCAAAGATTGATAGATGAGATGGTTCTAAGATCTGTGTAAATTCAAAAAAGAGAAAGATGATCAAATTTTGAACTTTGCTATCTTCGAATTTACATAAGTCTATCTTATATAATAACTAATGTAATACAAGGTAAGTAATAAGTAATAAACCTATTCTACTCTCTCTCCACTTACCCCTTTTAAGTTGAGAAAGATAGAAAGAAATTCCCCTCATGCATCATAGCAAGGAATAAGCCACAGCATGCCCAGGCCAAAAGTTTGTTTGGCTAGATAAAAGAGGGAATAAGTGTCATCCCCTACATATTCCTCTATTCCAGATGCACTCCAAGAGGAATTTGTGTGTGTGTGTTGTGACTTAAAATTTTCCAGATGCACTCCAAGAGGAATTTGTGTGTGTGTGTGTGTGTGTGTGTGTGTGTGTGTGTGTGTGTGTGTGTGTGTGTGTGTGTGTGTGTGTGTGTGTGTGTGTGTGTGTTGTGACTTAAAATTTTCAACCGTGCCTGGACCTTCCAAGTTTGATGATGACACCTAAAGAACATCCACCAGCATCTATGCCATGCAAGCTCTTCCTTTGCCATATCTTTTATCAAGAATCTAAACAATCCAAAGCTTGGAAGTTTGTTCCCTTCCACTCTTTAAATTAGAGAATCTTTTGACATATTTAGGATTATCTTGGTCTGAAAAAGAAGAGCTTTGGTGGTCCAAATAGTTACTGAGCTTCTGTCCACATTCCTCTAATCTTTGCTTTCATGACTGTCATCATCCTGCTTGCTAAAAAACAAACTGAAATAAACTTATCCAATTCCAAATTAAGTGTTCTATCAAGGTTATCCATTATGCCTTCAGATGCATCATCACTATGGTATAATCCCTATCTTAACTCAGGTTATTTGGCATGTTGTTCATTGAGCATCTAATATATGCACAGAAACTACAAGGTATATAATTCTAATGGACCAAAAATGGAGAAAAACCACATCAAAGACATTGGCTTGACCCTTCATCAAACTAAAAATCGAAACTTCATTCCACTTCAGGCCAAAAAGTGGGATCAACCCATCCTATTGGTTCAAATTCTTGAATTGTATTAGATGCTTGGATTTAAATCTTGCATCCATTAGAATTAGAGGCATTTAGATCTATTGCAAGATGGACGCCACCTAAATGTTGTTAGGATTTTTTTCATTATATGGACTAGCACAGTTAATCTTTAATTAAAACCTAAAATAAATAAATATCAAATTAATATAATAGTTTGTGTAAATCTATTATGGATAGTAATCACGCTATTTGATACAACTTATATCGGTACGAGCCTTATAAATATGCGATGCTTAAAGAGTAGGATCGTATTAAGTTAATTATTATAATAAAAGATCATTCTCCTTTTTCTTATCTTATAAATATTATGATTAACTCAATAAATTATAATATCTTTCATTATCTCTTATACAAGGAGGAGAGAACTTTTCTCCTATTGTATATACAAAATCTTAACTAGGTGTTACAATAAATGAGTTATGAATTCTTTAATAAATTCAAATATAATATATCTTATGTTGTGAGTATACATATGCTTATGATATTAAGATTATGAATTATATTTTTAATTTATAAAATTTAAATTTTTATTAAATATACCCTCCCAATGCAGAGGTCTCTCTCTGCACCATTGGTAGGGAGACCTTATATAAACCATTGGGAGTGTTTATAGAGTCAAATTTGGGATGGAGAACAATGCATGGACAATATTACCCCAAAACCCAAATTAGCTCTTACATTGATACATACTACGAGCAAGAAGGTAACATAAAGGGCATTTTTATCATTTTAATAACAAAACTGACTATAAATCAAGTATATATTCACTGCAATAAGAAATACGAAGGAAAACGTTTATTAAATTTCATCCCATTGGCCTACGAGACACCGACAGCGGTGGCGGCATTTCTACCATTCCGTCGGCGAAGCTTTGAAAGAGAGAGAGAGAGAGAGATGGGCGGTGTAAGCTTGGGCGGCGGAGGACGAGAACGCGGTACGCAGTCCAATCAAGTCATTTTTCAGAGGCCGGTCCATGCTGCGCCGGCGTGGGGCCAGAAGACCCTCTGCATCAGTCGAGCCGATGAACGTGCATCGTGGGCCAGAGGGCCCTCCGCAACCATCGAGCCGGTGAGGCCCACTAGAATCTTGTGGACGGCAGCTGAACGGCCTAACCCATGAGATGGCACGGACGTAAAACTTTCCTCACCTCACTACCATCCCATTAATAAAATTACTTAATCAATCTTATTTATTAATTATATTCTTACTATTATTAGTGATTAAAATTAAAATTACATTTTATTAATATTAAAATTATATGATTTTTATGCTTTTAAATTTTAAACTTTATTTGAACTAATAGTTAAGAAGAAATAAATTCTTGGCAGGCCGACAAGGTGTTTTAAAGCCCAAGCCCACTTTGGCGGTTCACGTTTCCTTGGAATCAACTTGGAATCTTTTAGCCCTTAAGATTTTATTTCTCAAAAATATCTAAGAACTAAGGTTCTAATAGTCTTTTCCTTTTATCTAAAACGAAGGTCCATTTGTGCAAAGTTCTTATCTATCATTAAAATTCATTATTTAATGGCTAAGGAATATAAGTGACGCTGCTGTTAATACGTTCGACTATTATTGAAATTTATTATTTTAGCATATAATAGCAATTTAATTGCTCAAGTATGCTGATTTATCATGATTTATTGTATTATTATATTGCATTTAAAAATAGTTATAAAAGTAGGAGAATCTGCTAATGGCTATTAATAGTAGCAAAAGTTTTGTTTGTGTAAAGTTGGACCTTAATATTAGTTATAAAAATTTTAATTGATCATAATTAAAGCTCGTTATTTCGTCTACTTTTAGTTATTAAAACTTTCTATTTATTGTATAGTACGTGCGAACTTTATGATATAAGATTGATTTTTGATTGAAGATTATTTTTTGATTAATTGTTAGTCGTTGAGAATTTAGGTGATCATTGTTTACAAAGTGGCCATGCGCATAATCGAAAGTTGAATGTAATATTGAGATAATAAAATATAGCCAAGATTTTTATATGAATTTATTTTCTATTAAATGGATTGCATTACACATTCAACTTAACCGATTTTTACAAAAATTATATCAATCGGTTTCATTTATTTTCATGTATGGCAATGCAATTAGATATCGACTTCAAGAAGACATGTATTGCTTTCATTAAGACAAACTATGAGTTCTGATTGATTGGAGTTTTTTTTTTTTTTTTCTTCTTCTTCTTTTTATGGGTGATCTAATTATCATCTGTCATCTCATCAATCACATTAATATCACAGTTAATTTCGCCATCAAATAAGATTTCGGAAGCGCCATGTTAAAAAGACTTGGTCTAGGCTCGACTCATCAAACATTTATGCGACCAACCGCATCCTAACTCCAGATTATTTTATGAGAACAACCAGCTCACAGCCAATGCGGGCACCCCGAAACCAACCGCAAGGCGTCCAAAAGTCGACACCCATCCACCACCCCCGCATCCCCTCGCTTCCGATGGCCACGCGAGGAGGGAGGGGCGAAAGCATGCAAATCGAATAGAAAAGCCAAACATCAATTTCGGTCGACACGTAACGCTCGCACCCTAGCAGCATAACGCATGCATAATAATAATAATATATATATATATATATATAATCTCCGAACATCACCCCATCCCTGTGCTCACTAACCACACGAGAAATCGTGGGATGAGTTCCCGACGCGAAGAACTAACGGAGTAGATGTCTTTGGGTTGAACAACCGACGGCAGATCCATCTGCCGCATATAAAATTATATGAAGTCGTCCGGACAAAATTTCCCCAGGAACACACCTCGCAGTATTCTACCTCCCTCGGTCTTTGCTAAATTCCCACTGCCTGCCCGCCCTGCCCGCATTTTCCGCACTCTCGCCCCTCGCCCGCTGCCCGCCTGCCCGTTTCTTTTCTCCCCCCCCCCCCCTTTCTCTCTCTCTCGCTCTCATCGCTCAGTGCGAGGGCTATCCCATTCCCATCGCTCTCTCCTCCGGTTCCCCACGGCCCAATGGTCGCGGACGCCGTTGCCTCGGGCAGCTGCCCGCCCCCTCGCTGAGTCCCCCTCCGGCCCCACCCGGGCAACCCTTCGGGCAAGAGACCGAGTCCAGTTCTTCACTCCGCCACCAACTCCGTCTCCGAGCGAGTTGTAGAGGTCCCTCGGCGAGGAATCACCTAGGGTTTGGGAGGTTTCGCTGAGGAATCTCGATCTCGGTACTTGTCCACCTCGTTTGATTCTCTTTTCTTAGTTTAGGGTTTCAGCTCTGGATTCGTTGATAACTGTTCTGAAGTGGGGATCTTGGTTTCCTGTTGCGGTTTTGATGCAGATTTGTCGAGAGATTTTGAGCAGAGAAGAGTTATTTGGGCCGATTTGTATAGGAGGAGTCTTTCCGTGAGAGAGGGGTTCGGATTCCCTTGTTAGGATCTTTGATTTCAAGTTGGGATGAGACTTTGAGGGATGGGGTTGGGTCCCGAGGAGGTTAAATTGGAGGGATGGGGCAGCGTTGGGAAAGGGAAGGACAAGGGGAGTAAGAAGAAGAAGAGCGAGACGAGGGAGGAGATTGGATGTTGGAATAAACTCAGATGGATGGTGAGTTGCATCTCGTCGAGATCCAAAGTGGATACATCCATCAGCACTGCCAGCACTCATTGTGGTAATCTGCTGGCTCTCCCATATGTTCTCTCTTCAATTTGGTTTTGCATGGTAGTTGTAGTGTCTTGTTATGATGGCTGCTTTGTGAGTTTTCCTGATTCTTTTCCATTTTTAGATTAGATGTTTGTCGTTTCGAGGTTGTCGGTCATGAATGCTATGATTATAATGTGAACATTTTGGGCAGATCCTTACTTTTAATCATTGGAGGTGTGCATGCTTGTTTCTACTGCTCGATTCTTAGATCGTTTGGCGTTCGGCTAATTAATTAACTTAGTATTTGTGAATTCTTGTTGACCACTGAACTTGGGAGATTCGGTGTCTTTTAATGTGAGTTGCTCTAGCAGTGCATTCATTGAAAAAAGGCAAATTAGTTTTTACGATGCCAGTGGTTTTCATGCTGATTTAGTTCTCACTGCGTTCGATCATTTGAAGCAATATGCATGTGTTATAAATTGAAAATTGGTAATGAGAGTTGCGTTTGTTGGATGATTAATCGAAACTTGGCAAGTTGGAAGGGGATGAACTGAGGAGCAGGGCAAAATTAGGCATTTTGGAGTGGAACCAGCTGCTGATTGTGGGCATGTAAATAGTTCAGCTGGGCATCGAGAATGTGATATCTTGAGTCATAACAATGAAAATAATGCTAAGATATGATTACATTGTCCCTATGATTGTCCCCATGCATATTGTAATTGCATCATTCTATTTAAGGTATGGAACGCTTTGCTCTTGATAAATTAAATGAACTTAAGTTTGAAAGTTTCTTTTCAATTTTAGTCAGGTTATTAAGTTTTTGTTTATGATTTCAGTTAGGTTATTAACTTAACCTAATTTAACTTAAATAATTAATTCATTAGGTGTCTTGCAATTTTAGTTATTTTCTTTTCATTCAAAAATAATTCTTGGCATGTCCTTGGTAGAGGAGAGCTTAAATGTCATGCGATATTAGTTGGTACTTTACGTTCTTATGCATTACTAATCGAACGTAGGAGTTTTCTTTAACCCAATCTACGAGGAGGTAATGTTGTTAAGAGTACTAGGCGCATTTAAGCGTAAAAGGCTCTTGGAGCGCAGGCGCACGCCTAAGTGAAATAAGGTTGTAATAACCAAAAATAGTCCCATATCGAATGGAAAAGAAAAGTTTGGAAAGCTTATAACTCAAGGTTACCTACTACTAATTAATTTACACTTGAGTTTTTAAAGCCATATGAACCCGGCCCGCTAATAGGTTAATTGGGCCAGCAGATAAGTTTGAGGTGTTATAGAGATACATATTTTTGAAATAAATAATAAAATAATTTATATAAGCAAGATTTATAGCACTTGATAAAAAAAGCTAACAAAATTATAATAGTAATATATTTAGTTTATTAGCTCAATGGTAGAGTGTTGCGCTAGCGTAAAAAAGCCTCCACTTTCTTGGTTGAAACCCATGGTCCCTTGATGCCTTTTCTCTTTCTTAGATTATAGTATGATTTTTGATTTTTCATCTCTTTGTCTTCCAATTGTTATCTTTTTTATAGTATAAAAAAATAGTTATGTATATGTATGGGATTGTGCAACATAAAGTCAACACAGTCTAATAAATATGATAGACTTATAAAAAAAATACAAATATAGCTTATTAAGAAATGCATGCTTTTCTTGTGCCTCAAATTAGATTAAAAGTGCATGCCTTTTTCACCTCATGTGCACCTAAGTGAAGATACCTCACTTAGGGTAAAAGAAGCTTCTAATATTTGGCGCTTCATGCCTTCTACTAAGGTGCGCCTTTGACAAAATTGGGAGGAGGTGGGGAAATTGTAGGGGGTATTGGCTGAAGATTAGGAGGAATTACACAAGTTGGGGAAGAAATTGAAGGTTAGGGGGAGGAGGGCAATTTAGTTTGGGGATTGAATTCATGGTGAGGCTTTATCTCAGCAAAAAAAGAAAAAACTCAATCTTCTACAAGGTGTGCATGCCTGTTTTTGTTGTATTGTTCTTTTTTTCTGTACAGTGGGTTTCATTTATTGGATGAACTCAATTGTGAAAGTCTTTATTGACTGGTTAATCTGGGGATCTCAGTTTCTAGTAATTTTAGCCATTTTCGTTTTGTCCCTAGGAATGCTTTTGTCCTGTATTTGTTGAAATATGGTTGAACAGAGGTTGCAAAGCGAGGTGGTTTTGGTCAGATGCTTTACCTTTTATTTTGGAAGCACTTTCCATGATTTTAGATCGAAGTATGTGAGATAAGCATGATTCAAGTCCTGTGCCGAACGTTTCGCGGGATGCCAAGATGGATTGCTATCCTAAGCATAGGAACAGAACCGTCTCACCATCGTTGTAGCATCCGAATCAGCATGCCTTGAGGCACCCCTTATTCCCAGTGTTGGAATAAGGTGGGATGGTGGCGCGTCGCCTTCTATGGGAATACTGGGATGGTTCCGTCCCATGGGATTTAAAACTTTGGATATAAGTGTGATCTTCAATTAATGGTTAAGGGAGAGGTAGGGAAGTTAGAGGCTGATCAATGTAAGAGTTCGGGGAAAGTAGGCAGTTTGGAGGGGAGCAAGCTGAAGATTTTCATTCACCCCTTTTTGGAAATTGTTAATTTATTTGTGGCAATGATTTAATTCTCTTTTAAGAGTAACATGGAGAAATGCTTATCTTCTCAGAGGTGCCCATGCCTGTTGTTATTGAATTCACAAGCTTAATTCTCAAAGATTTTGTGGACCGGCTAATTTGGAAATTCCATATATTGTCTTTCCTTTTGGGTCTAGAGTTGTTTTGTCACATGTTTGATTAGAATATAGACAGGATAAAAGCTAAAAGGTCGCATGGTTTTCAATTCAATCCATTGCATTTAAGGATTTGAATCATTTTGTGTGCATCGTGAACTATTGGGATGTAGAAGTTGCATTAGATTGATGTGTACGAGGGAGTTTGGGAAAAGGGAATCAGCTGAAGATTAGAGGAGAATCTGAAGATTAGGAATGAGAAAGGCCATCTGAAGATGACTTGGGAACCAAAGGTTGTGCTTTAACTCTCTGGTGCTAATATTGGAAATGCTCACTTTGTCTTTGTTGTGCACAAGCTTGTTCTTCTTACTTTCTTCTTTTTTGGTATAGAATCAGTTGGTATCTTAATTAAATGAGCTTAATGTTAAAAAGCAGTTTTTTCCCCTGTGAACCGGCTAATTTGGGAGATTTTGGTATGTCATGGTTTCAGTTGTCTTCTGGGTGTGTGTGATTGTTATGGGATGCGTTTGTTCATTATGGCAGAACAGAAGTTTACGGTCATGTGGTCTTAACCACATTCTTCAGATTCTTTTTGAGGATTTGAGTTCATCTGTGTGCATTATAAATAGAGGAATGGGATGTAGGAATGACCTAATATTGATGCATCATGATGAGGTGGGGAAGATGTGAGAAGATTACCTGATGCACTCCGGGGGTGCTATGTTGTAGGTAAACTGGGCATGTGTGCCCATGGTAGACACAGGAAGAGGAGTCATGATGATAGGGAGCTGAGTATGCTTCTCACAAGGGGGTGGCTTATCTCTTTCTGTGTGATGAACATCTTTTCAGACACAAACGTTGGTTTTGGGAAACCATAGCACACACTGCTTTGTCATATATCAACAATGAGGTTAGGATGTCATTTCCAGCTCCCTCATTTTGAGGCAAGAAAACCTAGTCAGAGTTCTAATTTGTCCAATGTTCAGATGCTATGCATCTTTATCCTTCTAGAAGTAAATGATGTCCAAGTTTTCTTGTATGCGAATGGAAGGAAAACCAGGCAAGTATGATATTATGGTCTGACAATTCAAAGAAAACTTTTGGTCAAGACCATCTGGTTCGATATAAGAGTAAAATTATATACAGGGGTAACAAAGCATTGGTTTTGTGAGCATGGATTGATAGCGATGAGATTTTGCAGGTAGACAGTAAACTTTATTTAGTTTGTACGTTAACAAAAAAAATCTGCATATGAATATTAGATGATCAGTCCGTGCATCCATGGTGAGAGTTGGAAATGGCATTGCCTAGCCCCCTGTCAATTGTCTTCCTCTTACTCTTGTATTGACAAAGAAGAATGAATGTATTTGAGACAACTTGAGTTGTTGTTGGTTATGTATTTATTGTTTAGAATGTTTCCTTAGAGGGCTTGCTGGTGGTACGCTATGCATCATGGAATCAAGAACCGTCTGATACTTGGAAGCAACCAGTACATATAAGTACACAATCATAACTGGCTTGTTTGAACCCATGGACATATGGCTGTATCTTGGAAATAACTTGCTTGTTTAACTGGCTAAGCTAGAGAGTGAACCAGCGGTATGCCTGAGATGAGCCACTATTGGCCTTAACATTGAAGTAGAATGCTCTTATTTAATCTTTCTTCAGTCTAACATCAAAAGAATAAAAAAGGAGAATGGTAGAAGAAAAAAGAAAAATAAAAAAGGAAAAAGAAAACTAATTAAGAAAGTGGGGATCATTTACGCCCTTTTTTATTATGGAATCTTAACTTCTCTATTATATATAGACTTGAGCATATGCTGGGTGGGGCCGGGTTTGATCCAAGCCAAGGTCCCATATCACACAAAAAACTAGAGCCTCACCCAGTCCAATCTCATGTATGAAGGGTTTTGGGCCAGGATGGGCTGTGTTAAAAAAATACCAAGCCCAGGCTTGACCTGATTTGTGTCAGGTCTAAATGGCCTGACCTGATGGCTTGAAAACCCTGGTCCAAATCCAGCAAAAATTAGGATAGTCAGGTCAGGCCTGGCTAGGTGGTCTGGCCTCCTTCGCAACGTATGCAAGGCAATTGCCAATTTGGCTGAAAATCTGCCCTTGAGGTCATTAGTCTCGCTTCCTTTCAATACTTAAGACGACTCCTCAAATTTGTTCTCTAAGAAATGATTGAGAATGATAATGAAGAGAAGTACATGGACTATGGAGAGTATATTTATCAAATCTACTTCGACGAGTCATGATTGATGTGATCATAATCATGCATCGAATACTTCTATTGAATGAAACATGTGCATGGTACATGCAAAGAGTTATATATTCAAAATGCATCATCAATATAAGATGTTGCTTGGTTCACATAATAAAACATGGATTCATTTGCTGTCTTGTCAATCATGATGTAATATCTGGCTTAAGTGGTTTTTTTTTTTTTTTGGGTATTTTCTGTATTGAACCATGCAATTGTATCTGTAGAATATTCATTTTTTGTGAAAAATTGTTTTTAGTATCTTGTTAGAATCTTAGTTTGAAATACCCATGCATTTGTTTGGCAATCTCTTATAGGACGTCATTCATTTTCTATATTTAACTTTTTATTTCATAATTTTTATTTTAAAATAGTAGCAGACAAACTCAAATTTAGTTCATCAGTTATTAACCTGTTCCATTAAGACACCTGTATTTTCAGAAGCATTGCTCTTTTGAAACACTCATCTTCTGTAAGCATGGCTCAAGAAGGATCTTGATGGCGAGTGTATTTCTGATGAATCATTTTCTATTGTTAAATCAAATTTAGAATGATTTCTCATAGCATAGAGGCTGTGCTTTTATTTTTTTTCCTCCCTTAAAAATTTGAACATTTGGACCACACTCTGAAACCACAAGTTGAGAGAAATCTTCTATTGGAATTCAAAGGTAGAAAGGTCCCTGTTTCTTTCCCATTTTTTCTCTTTGCATTGAACTCGCACTGTAGTTAATGCACCCCCTGGTCAATGAAAGAGCTATTAATTTAAGTACATAAATGTGTTGGGTATTATGTCCAAGTGTCCCGATAACAGCAGCATCAAGCTGTTGTGTGTTTTGGTGGTTCAAGATTTGGATGCTTTTACTCCAGTTCAATTGGCAACCATGCCAAATGTTAAGGTCTTTTGTTACCTCATCCAGCTTAATTAACTATTCTCTTAGTGCAAGTAATGTGTTCTTCGGTGTTGCCATTGACATTGCATGCTTAACTTCTGTGAGTTCTGTCCGGTTGAGAGGTTACTCTTTATCACTTTTCAATGCCACGGCTGGTTAATTGCTGCTATTTTGCATGGACCAGCAGAAAGTAAATCCACAAATGACGGTAGCAGGGACCAACCAGCTGCACAAGTCGTCTCTGGTTCCACAACCACTAGTAATGCCGAAAGCAATTCATCTACTTCTAAAGTTGGTGACGAATTAAAAGTTGCATCTCAGCTGCGGAGGTTCACTTTCCATGAGCTCAAGTCTGCCACAAGAAACTTTAGACCAGAGAGCCTTCTGGGTGAGGGAGGTTTTGGTTGTGTCTTCAAAGGATGGATCGAGGAGAATGGAACTGCTCCTGTGAAACCTGGTACAGGGCTAACTGTTGCTGTCAAAACACTCAACCATGATGGACTTCAAGGGCATAAAGAGTGGCTGGTATGATGTCTTTGGAGTCCAATCTTTAGTTCTTCAATAATGAAGAACAAGCATATATCCCTTTCAAGGTTCTCATTAACCATGCATGTTTTTTAATGTGTTTGCAGGCGGAGGTTAATTATCTTGGCGACCTGCAACATCCAAATTTAGTAAAGTTGATTGGTTACTGTATCGAAGATGATCAAAGATTGCTGGTGTATGAGTTTATGCCTCGAGGAAGTCTTGAAAACCATCTTTTCAGAAGTATGTGACTGCCCCATTTAACTCTCTTTGATATTGTTTCTAGTTGGTACCATGTTGGTTATCTATATAAAGTATGCCAAAAATTCAAAACAGGCTAACTTGCCTAGCTACTGCCTTCAAGATTTGAATGTTGCGTTATTTGTTCATTCTCATGCATTTCCTTGAAGAAATGTTGTTTTCTTTTCCTTGAAAGTGTGCGGTAGAAATTTGCATGAGGGTTAAAGCATAGTTTGGTTGCTTTTAGTGTTACAGCATAGTCTGTATTAAGGTTTACTACTTACATTCTGTAGTTTGTTTTAAGTTGCCTTCATTGGTGCTGGTTTATGATCTTCAATCTTGGAATCTGCCAAACTTATTCAGTTATCGGTGTAATGTAATTTGCAACTTTTAGCATCAGTGCTTGACCAGAAAGAAATATGATTATAGCATGTAGACCCATGATTAAAAAATTGATGCTAATGTGCAGTCTCGGGTATCCAGTTTTGTTATGTTTATTTCAGCTCAGCACCAGCAGTTTGCAATTCTGATGCCATAGCTAGAAGTGGACTATAAACTCCGTATGTTATGCTACCATACTCATTTCTTTGGCAGGGGTATAACGCAGGCACAAAGAGGTGATGGCCATGCAAACTTCAACACAAATGCATTTAAGCTCTCTAGCATTGCCAGCCTTGCATCCTTTTCTTCATTGTAACCTCTGATGCCATAGCTAAAAGTGAGCCATAAACCCTGTGTTTATATGCTACCATAGTCATTTCTTTGGCAGGGGTATGATGCAGGCACAAAGAGGTGATGGCCATGCAAACTCAAACACAAATGCATTTAGTTCTTGTGCATTGCCAGCCTTGCATCCTTTTCCTCATCATAATCAGTTAAAATTCCATCCCTCATAAGATGGACACCATCCTGCCACCCTTCGAAATAATTTGACTCTTCATCTTCGGGAACATTTTTAGGTTCTATCATATGTTCGCTGCTCATTCTTTGCTGTGAAGCTGCAAGTAGTCTGCAACCTTGTTATGACAAACCAGAAGAGGGTGTCCCCATCCTCTGCACTAAAGATATCCACTCTTTGCTGCTATCCTATCACAAAGTTTCAAAGCGGCAACCCTTTTCATCCCCCTATTTGATATCTACCTATGCCTATTGTAACAGATAGCAAGATGAGTTGTACAATTTAATATCTGCATAAAGCTCCTTTCAAGGCTTTGTCCCATTTTTTTGGTCTCATTAATAAGCATGATAGACCATTTTTTTATGCCATGAATCTATTATTATCACTCTAATTGGCATTTAATGCTCTGTCAGGCTTGTGGAACTTTGCAATGGCCTTTATTTGCATTAAGATTATATCTTAAATTTGTTGTTGTTGCTGTTGCAGTTGAAATGATGATGAACTATTGCCTTTTGTCAATATCTAATCCCTGCTGTCAACCATGCTTTATGTAACAGGGTCCCTGCCTCTTCCATGGCCCATTCGAATGAAAATTGCTCTGGGTGCTGCGAGGGGCCTTGCTTTTCTTCATGAGGAAGCAGAAAGACCAGTTATATATCGTGATTTTAAAACATCTAACATTCTCTTAGATGCGGTATGTAACAAGTTTGTATTTATCCTTCTCTTTTCATCGGTTGATATGATTATTTATGAGTTGTGCTCTTCTAGGACTATAATGCAAAGCTTTCAGACTTTGGGCTTGCTAAGGATGGTCCTGAGGGTGATAAAACTCATGTGTCAACACGAGTGATGGGAACTTATGGATATGCAGCTCCAGAGTACGTAATGACAGGTGAGTTGTCGTTGAATTGTCACTGACGTTTGTTAATATTACTCTGAACTTGATGCAATTTACTTCTTTTTTTCAGTATTGCACTGTTTTATGTATTAAAAAGGTCAGAGCAGGCTGATGGATATATGCTGCCATATAATATCCTATTATGCTTGATTTGGTCTAGCCTCTATTGGTTTTTAGAATTTCTTTAGTCTTCAAATTCTGTGTGCTTTTAATAGACTTGCTTGATCTCATGCTTTAGTAAGGCATTATTTTCTTTGAATTTAATTTACCAAGTGCATGCTATACTGATTGCCATCGTTCATTTAATGTTTGCAAAGAAGCGGGTGGATTTTCCATAAGATTCCATTCTTCATAGGGTATCAGCAGATAGAAGACTATATTATACATTAGTGTTGATGCCATTTAATTTACCAAGTGCATATCACATTGATTGCCTACATGATTCATTTAATGTACCAAAAAAAAAGTGGATTTACCACTAGTGAAATTCAATTCTTCATAGAATATCAGCAAATAGCAGACTGCATGATGCATTCATGTTAATGCTATTGTTATTTTCTGATCATGACATCAGTGTGTTAGATTTTATGTTGCTTATCTCCCATCCTTCAGTTTGTTGGGCAATATTTTTATTGTTTGTAACCAATGTTTTCAATCTTGGTCGTCCGATTTCTGTAAGAACATGGCCAAATGGGGACCAAGGTTGGGGTGGGACTCTGAGAAGAATAAAAAAGCAAGAAGAAAAAGAAAAAAAATGAAAGGAAGGATGAAAAAAAAGAAAGAAAGAAGGAAAGTAGGAAGAAGGGAAGGGTAGAGGAAGCAAAAGGCAAATAAGAAGGGAGGAAGAAGAGAGGGGAAAAAAAAAGAAGGAAAGAAAGGAAGGAAAAAAGGAATGAATGAAAGAAAGAAAAGAAGGGAGAAGAGAAAAGAAAGGAGGGAAAGGAGGAAAAAAAAAGGGAAAGAAAGATGAATAAAGGGGAAAGAAAAAAAAGGAAGGAAGAAGAAAAAGAAGAAAAGAAAGAAGCAAAAACAAATAAAGAAAAAAAAGAAACAAAGAAAAGAAGTGAAGAGAAAAAGGGGCAGTTGGGTGTCCCTTTGGGTGAATAAATTGGGGCACAGTCTCGCACTGGATTTAAAACCTTGTTTGTAACAATCTAGCGGAACATCATTTGAATATTTGCTTGTCTCATGTTACTTAAAAGCAACTTCACAACTTCCAGTGAACTTCATGGAAATTAAAGCAGTGTGTCAGTGGGCAATCTTGTAACTGCATGATGAATTGCTTAATCAATCTACGTTTTCTTTCCGTCTCTTGTTGGAGACATGACTTTATTTTTCTATCTAGGACATGGTAATTATGTCAGGAGAGAATTTTGCCATGACAAAGGATAAGTAATTTTTTTCATAATTTTTTCAGATTTCGGGCTTTGTTAGACTTGCACTCCATTTTTTCTGGATCTCCCTTATTTCCATGTATTCAATATGCTTCTAGTTGTTTTATCAATCTGAAAAATTTAGGCAGCTTTCATTAGTAATGGTCTGATAGTGTTATTAAATTTCACATGATAAATTCTAATATATAGGTCAGAATCGTTTTAGACAGGCGAAATATTAATAATGAAAGAAATACTGGCTTGTCTTTTAGATAGATAGATATATGTTGCAATACTAGTTGGTAAGGAATTGGTATTGAACTAGGGTTGCTGCAGATCATGAAGTACATTTGGGTTGGAAACATGAACTTAGTGAAGTTGCATCTTTGTATTTTCTTAAGATTGAGTGACTGGAGCGAGTTCCATGTCAATATTTGTGATAGAATCCTATTTTGGGTGGGGCCATTAGGTGGAGACCACAACCTTTATTCTGATCTATGAGTGTGGTCTTGAATTGTGAGGTGCTGTTGATGGTTCTTCTTGAAAAGCTAGCATAAGCATGATTGGAGGCTAGATATTTCAAAAGCTTAGTGAGGTATTAAAAGAGGCTTTTGATAAATCTTAGAAAATGGAGAAAATGTTCAGGTTGGCATGCAACTCTATTTGCAGTTTGCTCTTGCCAATGGTTATTGTTCAGGGATCTCACATCTGATCTAGCTTTTTGCAGTCTGCTTTCTGATTTTGTCAACTTATGTGTGCCTAACGTTATTTTTCCAGGACATCTGACATCAAAGAGTGATGTCTACAGTTTTGGGGTTGTTCTACTTGAGATGATGACAGGGCGAAGATCCATGGACAAAAACCGGCCCAATGGCGAGCACAACCTGGTGGAGTGGGCACGCCCCCATCTTGGAGAAAGACGACGCTTCTTCAAACTTATAGATCCTCGCCTAGATGGCAACTTCTCAATCAAAGGTGCACAGAAAGCTGCCCAACTGGCACATGCCTGCCTTAGTCGTGATCCAAAGTCCAGGCCTTTAATGAGTGAAGTAGTGGAAGTGCTCAAACCATTGATCAACCTCAAGGACATGGCAAGCTCTTCATACTTCTTTCAGTCAATGCAAGCAGAACGTGCTGGAGCAAACAACCAGACTGGAAGGAATGGTTTGAAACCGCAGGCTTCGTTTCCAAGATATGGGCACCAGCCTGTGAGGAGCCTCTCTAATGGTTCACATCCTTCTCCATACCGCCAGTCACCAAAGCCCAATGACAAACAACCATGAGCGCATCTGTTCCTGTTTAAGTTATTCTGAGGAATTGCAGTTCTTGAATGGCGATGAGTATGCAGGACTGTGGTGGTTTCTATTGTTGTATATGCAGTGATAAAGTCTGGGGGCTCCTGTGGATAAATGTTGGTGGAAGTGTGAGGCACTGGAGTCAACCCTTGTTGGTTACAAGTTACCTGAAAAGAATGTCTGTGAAGATATTTATAATTTGATGCTTCCATTGTCTTTTCTCTTGTTCTAGTAATTGTCGGTTGCTTGATATAGTCAATTGACTTGAAGGAGATTTTACAGGGTTATCAGGTTTGTTCTCGAAGCTTGAACATTTTGTGAATGATTCTGATTGAAGAATCATGGGGAAAAGATGGGGAAATTTTCTCCTATTTTTTCCCATTTCTTTTCTTTTTCTTTTTTCTTTTTTCTTTTCCAAGCTTGTTTGTAATTTATATCAAGCTTAAAGTGATAGATCGACGGTTATACTTCACATTCTGCATTGTAAGACGAGTTGATCCATAAGCTCAATGTTGGGGGGGAAAAAATGATTTCTAGTTGGTCATAGTTCTGTGTGCAGGTTGATACGGAAATAAATAGCATCCCATGTTGGGGGCCCGGAGTATCGAGATATGCTGAACGGCTGATAAAAGATCAGGTTGGATGGTCCTTGGATTCTGGCTGGTCTTGTTCAGATTCTATTTTTCGTAAAGATGGCGCCAGAACGGATGTAAACAACCTCGCTCTCCAGTGATGTTAAATCAGTGGGTTCAATTAAGCTTTTTTTTTTTTTTTTTTTTTTTTTTTTGAGAATTGAACTTCAACTTTATCCGTTCATTTTTTTTTTTTTGTTTTTTTTTTTCATTGCTTTCAGTTTTTATTATATTCAGTTTTTATTTCAGTCCCTTGTACCCGTTAGACGTCTCTTTGTTTATGGCACCATTTACGGTACAGCTGAAAGCATGTTAAGAAAAAAAAAAAAGAAAAAACGCTTTATTTGAAGAATCTAATCTCTTCTCTGGAATGGTTCAAATGAGCTGCGGCATATCCGGCATGTGAGTAAGGCCTCTGATCTATAGCCTATACCGGCCTATTAAAGTAAACATATCCAATTGGCTGAATGACCACTGACGGTTCTCCAGGTGCCACAAGAAAGGAGGCATGGTTCCGAAGAAAGGGAACAAAAAGCGGTAGGCTATGGCAACGACCTAACGGAGAAGCATAGATCATATTTCGTATATAATTTTAGTTTTAGAGCATGTTTCACCAAACGCTTATCTTCTTCTCCTGCCTAACTTGTTTCTACTTTGCGATTATAGGAACGACATGGAACAAACCATGGACATGCCTCAATTCAAGTACCAATAAGCCATGCTGGTCTTTATGTCAGTCAGCTACCGCTTGTTTCTCCAGACTTAAGAACACCAAACTTGGACAAATTTCTTAAGGGTTATGTCCTCTTTCCTGTTAATATAATTTTAGTAAGGAACCAGCATAAAATCTTCCTCATAAACAAATCCATGTAATACAAATTTTCTATCAGTCACAGAGAATCTACACAAAACAAAAAAAAAAAAAAAAAAAGAAGAAAAATTGAATCAGCGAACCACTTGAACTACAACATACCCTGGTCTGGAGTTGCATTCATACATTTCAAGTTGCTGGTTAATCCTTTGTGGAAAATCTTTAATCACAGCAATCCTAATGACATCATGTTCTATAGATATCATCGTCCTAACGTTCAGCTAAAAATTTTTATTGGATAAGCAGGTAGAGTCGGGGTGTGTGTATGTATGTAGAAAACTCTCACATGACATGAACGATAATTAGAAAATATTGCTGATAGATAAGTTTTTTTTTTTTTCCTTCTAAAACAGTTGGTGAACGTGCATTACACTTGACGTTATTCTAATGCTGAAACAAATTTGTGAACATAGATTTTGATTCATGCTACACTGAAGGCCCTCTAGTTTATATGTGTAATGCTACACAGGGGATGGATAGATTAAGTAATGAATCGTTGCCCATAAATCTTAACCTTAAAACGGGCGCGCCTAGGAATCACCGGTTGCTCTTGATCCAGGCCAGGTAGTGCTTGTCTTGTTCATAATGCCTGGACCATCCAGATTTATTGTAGGATGAAAAGATGACAGCTGCTGCAACGACAACAAATTATTAATCTCAAACTAACTAGAATGATCCATATGTAACTTTTTCTTCATTCAACTTAATTTAATCATATTTTTTAAAACATAAAAATATTAAATTATTTTTTATATTTTTTTATATTATTTTTTATATTTTTTTTATATATATTAAATTTTTTTTAAAAATATCAACACGGTTTATATTGTAAATATTTAAATCATTTAAGCTATTTATATCATAATACATCTTTAATATAGAAAGGTGACAGCCATTTATATTACTTCCTGGTACCTTTCCAAGTTTCATTTATTTAAGAGAAGATTAAAAACTTCATTTGATCGCGTCAAAGCTATCATATATATAAAGATTATAGGCATTGTGGCAAAAAGTTACAGAATAAAAAGCCTGTTTACGGTTTAAATTTAAAGGACCTTTAACTGGATTATTCTTATCCACAGAAAAGATATTCGATGCGGCATGATAACATAAACTTCTACCAACCGTGCAGTCGAATGGGACCTCAATCACTATGCGTTAGTTGGGCGGACCTGGAAAAAAAAAAAAAAATGGCATTTCACATCAACTTTCAGAAAGTTCTTTTCATCTGACCTCAGGGTGGAAGGGGCTGCGGTAGATTGAGCATTCGCACGAAGAATTTTATGCTCGTCTGGTTAACGGAGGAGGTGGTTCGACCTCTTCCCACCTATAAAAAGATAGAGAGCCCAACCCGTGGGGTTGCCTACAGGGATGGACGAGAGTGAAATTTGCCAAGAGGGTCATTGGCCAACGAGGCCAGGGCGTAGTGGTTACAGGGATGAACGACTGTGATATTTGCAAAGAGGGTCAACGCGGCCAGGGCGTAGTGGCCCATGCATGAGTCAGTATTATGTGGTATTGTTTGGTGAGCAGACTTGATGGTGATATGAGGTGGAATAATTATGCAATGGCTTGGGTGCTTTTAAGAACGAAAGTCTCAGTTACGAAAGATTTTTATCAATGGCACCGTTTATTCTGAAATCTTTTGTGTTCATTTTTATCTTAAATCAATTTAGTGAACTAAAAATGAGATTCCTTCTCTTCCAAATACTTATGAAATTGTTAAAAAATACTTTTGCAAGGATATTTCTTCAAACCCTTCAAAAGAAATGCAAGCAGCATACAGCTCTCGGCAGAGTGTTCGAGGATAAGGTAGGACCACTTCTACTTAGCATAAAAGAAAAAAAATAAAATATTGCTGATCTATTCATAATACGTGAATGAAAAAAATATGGATAAAAAAAAAATACGGATGGCTTGATCTTTTCTAACAAATTAGAATAGAAGAAATCAAGAAATTACAATAATAATAATAAAAAAGATTTACGATAATATTGAAATCTTTTCTATTAGATAATCTATTAATTTTTCTTTCATTAGGTGCATATCTATAAAACCTACTTTGTTACGATTACAACATTCATTCGAATATGAAATTCAATCTCCGAACCATAGTATCCCACATCTTTTTTTTACCATTCAAGGCTCTGAGACCCTTATAAATATCTACAAAAATAATCTTAAATATTTAAGATAAATCAAGCTTAAACTTAAGCCTAAAACCTATAATTTTTATCTAAAGAGAATTGAGACTTGACCATTGGAAAAAAAAAAAAAAAAAAAATTTCCATGCACATGCGTGGAATGAATGAGGGATGTAGGAAAGAAAAAGCCCAAAAACGATTCCCTCTGACGCCAACGACAACGAAGTGGGCCAGGGTCAACAAAGCCCAGGGAGCGTTTGGCGCATGCGCGTTTGGCCGCTTTATATTATTATTACTTTATTGGACTCCTCTCAGGTAGAGCTCGACTTTGCTGCGAAACTTTGGACGGTTTCAGATCGTATTCCACGTCAAGCCGCCGAGGTAAAGCGAATTGCGAAACCCCTCTTTCTTTCTTTCCGCCATCTTTCATAGATTTTTTCCCCCGTCGTCCAGAAAAGTTCTTGAGCCTTTTTCTTTTTTTCTTTTTTTTTTTTCTTTTTTTTTCTTTTTGTGGTGTTGATCGTCGTGTTCTCTCGAGTAGAGATTTCGACGCGTGGGGACTCATTGGTTTGCTTCGATTCGGTGTGCTTTGCTTGCGGTGGTTGTCTTTTTAATCGGTAGATTGGAAATTAGGGTTTAGAGAAAGGGTCAGGTCCGTGACGTGATATTGTATGTTTTCTTGTTCTTCCATCTTCCACTCGCGGAGAAATTCCTAAAATTTCCGCAATCCATCGACGTAATTAAATTGCTTGAAATCTCTGCCGAAATATTATGCTTTTTTTTTTTAATTGTGATTTAGTGAAACAAGAAAGCGACTGGATAAGAATATTGTTCTTGGTATTAGGGCATTACCATCTCCAAGTTGTACTCACCAAGCAATCGATGTATTAGGACTTGGGAGTTGGAAAATTTTTCCGAAGCTGGTAGCATATTCTGGGTTGGAATTAAATGTAAGAAATTAATGTTGCTATCATGGATTTTGATATATTCTTCCAAACGTGAGGTCCCCAAATTGCTTTTGTATGCTTTGCTGGTCCAGGTTGTAATGGATAAAGATTATTGCTGGCCTCAGGCAGTGTTTGAAAAGTCTTGCTGTTTTGACATTTTGCTAATAGAATATTCTCTCTCCCACTGTTTGTCGATATAAACCATTTTGTCATCTCCAATACCTTGTTCTAGGATAGCATTCTTGCAACTGTTTTGAAGGTAATCCTCTAATGCCAGAGCAATCCTCTGATGCCACAGTAATCTTATTGCTATCATTATTGTTCCCAAAATCAATGGCTTGTGATGCTAATTTTTTTGCCTAAGGGTTTAGGAAAAAAGCAGGAATAGCGGAGGACTATTTATTCCTACTAAAGATGTCTGTTCCTGGTTTGACAGTTGCAATGGGTGGCTGGAATAATTTTATTCCTGAAATAAAATCCCTCTTTTATACCTGCTGCCTTTATTCATCGGTGAAACATCCCCAGCCTAGAGGTGCTCCAAAAATTTTAGCCAAACAAAAACAGTAGTTACTTGCGGAATAATTCCAAAAAGTAGGAGTATTCCTATTTAGTGAACCAAACACAGCTTTTGAGTTTCTTAAAAGAATATGGTATTGGTAGTTGAAGTATTTGATGATTATAAAATGATGATTTCTGTATGCATGTAAAGAGTAGGGATTATGTTCTCTCTCTCTCTCTCTCTCTCTCTCTCTCTGTGTGTGTGTGTGTGTGTGAACTGTTGCTAGTTTCTTAATGTGAATGTGTAGCCTCGATTATCGGCGATTTTTGTGAAACCATTTTCCAATCTAACATTTCTAGGCTAGCATATGCTTGGCTTTAAAAGCTCATATAATTTTATGTATCTTTGTCCTTCACACCATATTGAGTGGTGGATGATGGATATTGGCTTTTATGAGGTGGAGATGATTATCTTGTTGTAGAGACATGGCTTCACTAACCTAGTTTGAGCATTTTGATGTATGAGTATCAGTTGCAGCCATCACTCTATTATGGGATATTTACTCTGCTAGGTTAAAGTGTTGTTGTCTTAAACAGTTTCTTCCTTTTTAACTGTCACGCAGTAAAGAAATGGGGCAGGCTTTCTGTTGCTTACAAGTGGACCAGTCAACTGTAGCCATCAAAGAAACTTTTGGTAAGTTCAATGATGTGCTTGAGCCTGGATGCCACTTCTTGCCATGGTGTTTAGGGCAGCAGGTTGCTGGCTATCTCTCATTGCGTGTGCAACAACTTGATGTTCGTTGTGAAACAAAGACAAGGGTGTGTTTTCATAGCTACCATATTTTTTCTCGTCTTGTAGTCGATGCTTAATATGAATTCTTAGTGATCACCATCATCATCATCATGATTGGTATGATTACATTATGTTATGGAAAATTGGAAATAAATATTAGTCAATGTTACAATATCTTTTGCATCAATTCTTGATAAATCATTGACATTTTGTTTAGTGTTTCCAGAGGCACGACCAAGGCATGAGGCATGCCTAGGCATGAGGCATGCCTAGGCATTAGTGATTCAAGTCTCGATAGAATGGGGTCTGTTTCAGCCATTCCGTTCAGTTTTAGAGAGATTCTAGAACCGATCTCAACTATCATATTTTGTTTCGGACATAATACATTATATTATTAATTTTAAATAGATTTAATTTATCATAAAAATATAACTTTTAAAGTTTAAATATATTTAAAAATCAAATAAAATACTAAAGTTTCACAGATATTATTTTTTTAAGAAAAAAAGTATTCTAAGAAAGTACCGGAATGTTTAACCAGATCGGAGATTGGGATGAGACATGAGCATCTTGTTCCATGTAAAAATCGGGACCTCTCTATCCCATGCGATTTAAAATCTTACTTGACACCACCTTTTGCCTTGCCTACTGCAAGGCGTGGTGAGTTCTATTAGGTGCTAAAATGGCATACTGTTTGTGCGCCTCATGGAAAAGCTTCATGGAAAAGCCGGACACCAAAAAAGCATGCCTTATGTACTTTTAATACCAGTCATCCATTAATGGTGCTTCTCTGTCCATCAGAAACAGAAGATGAATTATTCCTTCTCCTACTTCTGGTGGCCAGAGAAGTGCCTTGTCTATTTTAATGCACTGGCTGTCCTGCTGCTGCTTCTTCTCAGTAGCAACTAGTGTTACAGTTGGTTACTTGACATTATATTTGAGCATTTGATATTTGACATTTGACATGCTTGACATGCCATGCCATTCATATGTGCACAAATCTGAAATCTAATGCTTTTAGCACTTTTATTTTGTGCTGATATATTGGTAATCCATTGTCAAATATGTTCAGTACCTTGTATTCATTATTATTTTGTATATTTATATCATTGTGCCTAAATTTGTCAAGGTGCATGCTTGGCTTTGCACCTTGTACGTGGACTCTAAGAGACCTTGTTGCCTTGGTGCATCTTGAACCTTTGACCAGGGTTTTAAGCCCTAGGGATGTCCTGGTAATCTCATCACGTTCCTATGAAAAAACAAGAGTAGAATGGGGGTGGAACACCAAAACCCATCCATATAAAGAAAGAAGGAAAGAGAAAGAAAGTTAAGAAACAAAGAAGTAGAAGCAAGGAAAGAAAGAAAGGAAAGGATAAGAAAAGGATAGAAAATGAAGGAAAGAAGGAATAAGAGAAAGGAAGAAAAGGAAAGAAGTAAGAAAAGAAAGAGAGAAAAATAAACAAAGAAAGAAAAATAAAAGAAAGAAGAAAGGGGAGAGATGGGGTACCAATCAAGATGGTCATCAGGATAGGGCAGGATGGCGGGATGTCCCTTTCCAAGGAGAAATCAGGGTACCCCATTCCTATGGGATTTAAACGTTGTCTTTGACGACTTTGGATCAAACAAATGTCAAAATTCAAGTGCTACTTATAACTAAATTTTATTTGCCTCTATTCTGCTTAAAGGACCTTTAAAAATGAGGCAGATTGAAATGGAGACTACGAGTGGTTTTATGTACATCACACCTTTAATGGATAGTTTGCTTCAAAATTGAAGTTCAAAGGCAAAAAGATGCGTAATACATGATGAACATCTTGCTTGAATCAAATTAGTCATGAAGCATGAAGTTTATTCTACTAGGCAAACAGCTCCTAATCTGATTTCACAAGTTTTTTTTTTTAATTCTGGTTATATTAGTTTGTTATTCTTATTTCCTGTTCTGCTTTTTGGTTCCATTAGTACCGAAGATGCATCAAGTATGGGGATCTATTGAATATACCATGTCTTATGTGTATCTTCTTGGTGCTTCAGGATAACGTGTTTGTTACTGTTGTTGCATCTATACAATACCGCGCTCTCGCTGACAAGGCATCTGATGCTTTCTACAAACTTAGCAATACAAGGGAACAAATTCAATCTTACGTTTTTGATGGTATGATTGCAATGCTTCACCTTCTAGTGTAGCAAACTCGTTTTTATGATATTGAATTTCATCCCATTGCATCTTGCTGATTTTTTGTATCTATGTACAGTTATTATCTATAGCGGATGTTAGGTGGTCAACTGTAGAATGTCCGGAATACTGTATTTTTTATTCTTTGCTTTGTAGGTTGAGATTATATTCTTTAATTATAATTAACAAAAATATAAATATTTATCTCTTTACATCATTTTGCATACCCATCTATATTCTCACAATTGGACACTAGACAGTGTAACTCACCACTGGACATGAGACTGTATGATCACTGTACCTTATGTTGATCAGTGATGATCACCATTTTGTGGATGCATAGATCCCATAGCTCCCATCTGCTTTAATCTTGTATCCAATGGCCAAAAAGTTATCTGAGGCAACATAGATTAAGAATTATTATTCTTTCAGACCTTACATGCATATCAATTCATGGTGCAATTTACAATTGATACATAGATAAGAAGCATGTAAAGTATCATTGTCACACCATGCACTTCCTCACTGCTCATTAGGGTGAAATGGGTTGAGACTATTAAACACAAACCATGTTAGCCCTCCCGCCCCTCTTTTCTTTCCCCACACACCAACATATGGATGGTTCCTTGGGATTACAATTAACAGGTCTGATTCCAACAATTAACAGGTCTAATTCCAACTTTCTGCTTGTGGCACCACGAACCTTTTTCTGTTTTTATGAAATTTGAAGCTGTTTAGTATTTTTTCCAAACAATTCCCGTTTGTGGTCAAAATTATTCTTTATTTCCTTCTCAAACTCCAAAGCATCTTCAAGCCTCTCCTCACCAAAACTATCCCACCTCATTTTGCTGGTCATTACCATTCTAACTGCCTCTTCGCCACTTCATGCAATTCCAACGCTTCCTTCAATTTACTCATTCTTCACTTTATCCTTCCTACTGTTATTACACATTCACCTTAGCATTCTTATCTTTGCAATGCTCATTATATGTGCAAGGACCTTAAGATTCTACATCATGTGAGATGTTAACCTTTCTTTGATATCTTTTAATTCTTTTTTCCCCTTAAGTCTTGAGGCCTGCTCAAAAGTATCTCCAATTGGCCATCTGATTGAGATTTATTAGATACATATTTGTTAATTTCCACTGTTTATCGTAATAGATCCAATATAATGAAAACGGTGTACACATTGGATGCCCATTAGATATATTGATGAAGGCCTCATTTTATTTCTATTTGTGTGTAAAATTGCATTCACTAGTCTTTGATTACTTGCAGCTTATCTGCTTTGGGCATGTTCGATGTTGCTTAAAGTAGTCCTTTTGTAACTTTCAAAGCAAAAAAATATTGCCTGAAAAAAATGTTTGGTAACATTATCTAAGAAGTGCTTCTACGAGAAGAAAATCAAAAAAGTGCTTCTTTTGTGACTTATAAAAAGCAGAAGCAACCACTAAACAGTTCCTTGGATTGGGAGGTGGGTGTGAGAGTGTATCTGAATATGGGTACAGGGAATTGGAGCTTTCAAAATTCTAGTTTAGGAAGTCCTTAGGAAGATGGTGTGAGCCCAAGTTTCCTAAGAGATTCCGAAGTGGGTTCAACACTCCAGATGGAAGTTTTCTGCTACCAAGATTTCATTTAAGTCTTTTCAATTGACATGATTTCATTTCCAAACAATATATTCACTGAAACCTTTTCTTGAAATGAGTGTTAAGTTCATCTAAGATAATTGTAAAGGGTTATTGGTCATTGTGAATAAAGTGTTGAGAAATACGGAGCCATATAGTGCTTTTGGCTTTTCCTCATATCCTATCAACCAAGGTTTTAAATCTCATGGGATAGAGACTATAATGTATTATAGTTGAGACAGAATGGAACGAGACGACCAAGACCGGTACCTTAATTTCTTTGGGACGGGACGGGATGGCTGAGATGGCCCCCGTCCAACTAAGACTTGCTGTCAACAATTTCTCTATGCATGTTAAGTGCCTTTCTTTAGTCATTTCCTTTGATTGTTAACATGCATGCAGATGCATACGGAAAGCACGCATCCTTACAGCCTGGCTTTTCCTTCGAACACCAAAACTGCAACTTCTAATTTCATTCAGAATGAGAAATTATGCTTCCCTCTTGATTACAGGACTTTGGCATTTGCTTTATGAAGTCTACTGATCTTGCTGTGGATTCAAGTTAATTGAGTGTTCGAGTTCTAACATATCATCTTTTGCACATATAATTGGGTTTTGATGTGCATTTTATCCTAGAAAAATGATACATTTTTTTTCAATAATTCTGAAGGGCTGATGTTGATTATGCTGACCATGGTACTTGTGGTCCAAATCATAGTTGCTATTTATGGGAAATGGAATTGGGAAATAATATGAAAGCAGGAAGCAGGAAAATGTGGTTAAAAAAAAAAAAAAGCTTAAAGCGGGAAGTGGGAAGCATTATAAAAAATTATGAAAAATGATTGACTATGGATGAATAACTGTAAAGAAACTTCAGATGAATGACTTTTTTTTATTAAAAAAATCATAGTAGTAGTACATGCCATTTGTCAGTTGCAGTAGTTGGGAGTGGGACAACATCTCCGAAGGGGTGCAGCAAGCATAATATTAAACTAGGACTTCATACTCCTCCCTCCTGGCAGATTCGACTCCCCCCAACCCCCCTCTCCAACCCACAGATCATGTCTTCTCTGCTCTCTCCCATGCACCCCATCCAATCCCTCCTAATTTCTCCTCCAACTCCTCTCTCTCTCTCTCTCTCTCTCTCTCTCTCTCTCTCTCTACCCTCCAGCTAAATTGTTATAGGACAATGGATTAAAAAACAGGGTTGGTTTAAAAACCTTTTTCCTTATCTCTCCATTTCTAATTTGATTCAGTTTTGATTAAAGGAGAAAATTTGTTAAAGTCAACAATCTTATGGAGTCCAATGAAACAGTTTTGAATCCAAATATGTAAAGCATTGAAAGTCATACACAGTGAAAGAAATCTGAGATTGAAGGAAATATGGGTGTATTAATTTTCTTGAGCATGTGGATGATGCATTTCTCAAAACCCGCTTCACATTAGTTTCCCATTCCGGTTTCCCAAGAAACTTATATTGAAGCGGTAAATGTGTTTCCCTATATCTATGTCCAAATTCCACAAATCTTTCATGAAATCTTATATTAAAACTTTTTAAATTATTTTCATTAAGTCTTCTGTTTGTACTCTTATTAAATCAAACCTAATGTGCATGGAATTCAAAAGCATGTTTTTTGCTTCATATTTAATAAAGCTTTAATTAGTTTGGATGGAATCTTTTATTTTTATTTTTCTATCTGAATTGCTGTAAATAGTCGCTGCAAGTTATGTTTCAAATCCTCATCATTGATTACTGGCTCCCTTAGGTTCTGCTACTATGGATTTTGTCGTGTCCTCGTAACTAGTTATGATATTTGGCTAGATGTCATTTTGAACATGATGAAACTGTTTTCATGGGTCAAATGGAGTTTATTAAATGTGTGATGGAAACTTAAATCCATAAACAATATATTCCTTAGAGATGTTCTGTTGCTGACAGTCATCAGGGCTAGTGTTCCGAAGCTGAACTTAGACGATGTATTTGAGCAGAAGAATGATATTGCAAAAGCTGTGGAAGATGAACTTGAAAAGGTAATCAGTCTGTTTATTTCAATATTACGTTTCAATAGGACAAGTTAGTCAAATAACTTCATCTTTTGTGATGCAGGCCATGTCAATGTATGGATATGAGATAGTTCAAACACTCATTGTGGATATTGAGCCTGACGTGCATGTTAAGAGAGCAATGAATGAGATTAATGCAGGCAAGTTTGTTTCATTGCTTTTCTCAATCTTTATGTTCTTGACATTAATTGATGATCTTTTGCCCTCATATTAGAGTGATCTTGTTTCTGCATGTGACTTTTTCATTGCGAATCAAAGCATGATCTTTCTTCTTTAACATGCATAATCCTCTTTTTGGCCTGAGAATCTGAAGCCTTTTGTAATAAGGGCCTATGCATGCCTGTATACAATAGGTTGCTGTCACATGATTGTTTTTTTTTATTTTTTTGAACTGGATTTCATCATGTAAATTTGGAATAATTTTCTGGGCAATGCTTTAGTTTGTTATTTCCTGAAAGCAGGAGTGCAGTAATGTCCAGAATGATTATTTGGTCACTAGTTTCAGATATGTGGAATGCTTGTGAATGATTATTTGGTCACTAGTTTCGGATATGTGGAATGCTTGTGCAAGCAAGAGATATGGTTAGTGTGAATCTGCTACTGGCATCGGGTTGTATTTGATCACACAGCAATGCCAGTGTTGTACAACATAACAGATGATGGATTTGGCTGTGGGGTGATCATGTACATGGGACTTGATTAATGGATATGAACTAAAGTTAAAGGAAGGCCTTAATGGTAACACAGTAGGTCTAATGCTCTTTGGATTGTTGGATGTTCTGATGCAAACACTGGTGCACATATCATATTGAGATGCATGAGTAATGCTGCACATTGATGCCCATGCTCACATGATGTTCACATGGCCCCTGAACATGTGAAAACATGTAATGCATCATAGCGCACAATTTGTCTGGCACTACATGGGACCATCATAATGCTCCGAGGGTGGCATCACCCATGGCCATGAATGCAGAGGCAGCCTTGCATCATGCATCTCAGTTCATGATGCAGAACTTGCACTGCTGGAACCATGAATCTTCCTTTGGGTGGTGGACCCATCCCACCTTTGATGGACATGTATTTCGAACATTTCTTTTGTGCCTTGAGTAGGTGGAGGTCCGGCTGTAAATTTTTTTTAACCCAGCATTTATTTCTCCTTTTTGACAGACGTATGATTTTATTAGTTACCAATCATAATGTCTTGGCATCTGACCGTTTGAAGATCTGACAGCATCCATGTTTACATGGGAAACATATGCCGGCATATACCTGTCCCTCTTAAAACTTTTGTAGTTGAAACAGATGTTTTGAGCCCATGTCTAGTTCTTTTCTTTTGTGATTGAAAGAGCAGAAGGTTTTAGAATTTTAGTCAAGTTATTTTTGCTAGATGTTAACATGAATTATTCTTAATTGTACCATCAACTGTTGCAACAGCTGCTAGGCTGAGGGTGGCAGCAAATGAAAAGGCTGAAGCTGAGAAAATACTGCAGATCAAGAGGGCTGAAGGGGATGCAGAATCCAAATACTTAGCAGGGCTTGGTATAGCACGCCAACGCCAGGCCATTGTGGATGGACTGAGGGACAGCGTGCTTGCCTTCTCAGTAAATGTGCCTGGAACCACAGCAAAGGATGTCATGGATATGGTGCTGGTGACCCAGTACTTTGACACAATGAAAGAGATAGGAGCATCCTCGAAGTCTTCTTCGGTGTTCATCCCTCATGGACCTGGGGCTGTGAGGGACATTGCTGCGCAAATAAGGGATGGCCTCCTTCAAGCTAACACCACCCTCTAGTAAGACCAAATGGAAGCTAGTTTCCCAGTTATGGATCGGCAGTTTAAAACGGTTTTTGTTGATTTTCAAAATAATGTGCTTTAATTTGGTGGTGTTATTGGAAATGTGCAGACTATCAAATGCAAGATGGTGTAAATATCATGCAATAGGTTATTTTTATTGTTGGAACTGGCTATTTTCAAGATACACTGTGTCAGTGCATTATTAAGGTTTATCGATGGAAACAACTATCGTTATCATTATTATTCTTTTGCTTTTGAACTTGTTGGGTTGCTATTTTTTGTTGAGCTTGGATCAAGTAGCCTTAAAGCCAGGTTGGATGAAGTCTGAAGAAAAAAAAAAAAAGGAAAGAAAGAAAGAAAAAGGAAAAAGAAAATCCTTTTGGAATTGAAAGGTTGAATGGTGGCTGCAGACTTCCTCATGAGCGTTGTTTATTGGATTAATTTAGCGGTAGGACTATTTCTGACTCAAGAATAGAGTGCCAGGAAAGATGCAGACAACCTGGTTGTGTGTGATTCTGCTGGTAAGCTAAAGTAGAGCTTCGATGTCAGTCTCAAGCATTCAACACGGGCGCATGGTCTAGCTCGTGAAGCTAAAGTAGATGTCAAATCTCATATGGAAGTAAAGAGATAAAGGAGCGACCACCTCTAGGATGATGATATCATCTGCAACAGTCCCTCCCAATGGAGGAAGAGGGGGGGGGTTTGCCAACACATCACTGCAAAAATCTTTTTCCCCTATCAAAAATTAATATTATTTCATATGAAAGATATAATCTCTTCTGGAATGTATAAACAGCATTTTGGTTTCACCAGAAAGGGCAGGTAGCATCCACGACTTAAAAACAGTCTATATAGCCAGAGTTACGTCTTGGACATATACCAGACTACAGGAAGAAGCATTAGGTTTGCATGCAGACAGGGAAACGTTGGATGCTTTGAATGCTTGTTGGATTAGAGAACAACTTATCAATTGGGAAGTGTGCTGGCTGGGGGCGGTGAAGATCAAGCTATTCTCCAGATTAAAGTCAATAAATCCAATGGCCCCAAAGACAGTTCTGTAGGTGTCGAAAGATTTCTGGAGAAGACCAGCAAGTGGAAGGCTTTAGTAAAGTGGAAGCACAACTCATATTTGGTATATAATTTCAGTTTTAAAGCATGTTTCACCTAGCACTTATTCTTGTGCTTTTGCCTCATTGAGAAAAAAAATTTGTTCACCGTAAGTAAGCGCCACTCCCTTGCTTCTCCCACAATCCACTCCTTTATTCTTGCCTTCCTCATTTCTACTTTGTGTACAAGAACAAAAATAAGATCTACATAGAAGAAAGAAACCATAGACATGCCTCAAATCAAGCACTAATGGATCTCACCATGATGATCTTGGTCAATCAGATAAAACTTAACAAAGAATGGAGGAGCATAAAGACCAGATACTCCCAGGCTTAAGAACACCAAACTAAAATGTTAAAAAGACTTACGTCCTCTTTCCTGTTAATATATATTTTCGAAAGCAACCAGCATAAAAGTTTCCTGATTAAAAAAACAATATAATATAAAGTATTTAGCAACCATGAAGAATCTTAGAGAGGAACATAATTGTATTAGTGCGCTATTTGAACTACAACGTACTACGGTCTTCAAGTTTCTGGCAAATCTTTATAGAAAATCTTACAGTACAGCAATCCTAATGACATTATATCTGATAGATATCATTCAGTAAAGAACTTTTTATGGGATAGTCAGGCAAGAACCAGGTGCATATATGAGAGAACCATTATATGATAAGAAGGAGAATTTAGCATCGTTCCAATTGACAGATTATCATTTCTTCCGACATTATTGGTGCACAATCATTACACCTAGCATTATTCTAATGCTGAAACAAATTTATGAATATAGTGAACAGTTTGAAGTTTACCGATAAGCCCTTGATAATTGACACGAAGTGCACATACGCAAGCCCCCAATCCTATTTTATGCATGGATACTCCAGGCAGAGGGCAGACATGTAGAATTCTGACTAACAATGCTTTAAGCATCCCTTTCTAGCTAGGATTCAGGCAAAGCAGTTTCTTTGCCCAAAAATGTCCAAAGAAGAATGCCACAAAAGCAATTTCATTGCATAAATTACATTAATGCCCCAAAGTTTCTTTCTTTTCTTGATGTTCTTTTAGTCCAAACTTATATTACACATTCGCATTTTATAGGTTACAGGCAATAGATGGATCAATAAAAAACATATTTCTATGTGGATATATAAAAAGCAGAAATATACAAGCCTCCCTCCCTCCTCTTTGTGGGAGGGGGAAAAAAGAAATTTATAGAATATAATGCTAAATGTCAGCATTGATGCATAAATACCCCATCCAAAATTGAACATTCATAGGCAAGGATGTGCAATGTTTGTGTTTATGTTTTGTAGGGTCGCAGGGTAGTACATATCCCCCAATTTTTAAGCACTTGAATAGAGGGAAAATGGGGGTAAAGAATAGCATTTGGTTTTTAAATAATAATGACTGAATTATTGCATCAAAAGTGCTGGAGGAAAATCATAAAAAAAGCTATATGTGCTTATTTAGGAAGTTGATTCACAATAGCGATACAATTATTGAGAATAAGGCCATTAACAATAAAAACGAAATGAATAGTTCTAATTTGAGAAAGTAAGATAATGACAACAACTGATCTAGCATAGACCAGATACATTCTAGCTATATATACTTCAGCAAAGGATATTGCAGCCATGTGCACTGTATGGGCATTTTAAAATATTTCTAAAATTCCAGAGAAAGTTAAATTGTTCAAGGAAGGAGGTCAGCATCAAAGCCAGCCTTGTCTTTATAAAAGGCCCAGCATGCACCAGAAACAAAGAAAAATCCAGCTAATCTGTTGCTTATTCTTTCAGATCACCCAATATGATTTCTCTGGTGATTGTCTATCACGTTCTGGAGGCAACAGTTCCACTGTATGCTGCCATGATCCTGGCCTATCTTTCGGTAAAATGGTGGAAGCTCTTCACTCCAGACCAGTGCACAGGAATAAACAAGTTTGTAGCAAAATTTTCAGTCCCTCTACTGTCCTTCCATGTCATCTCCACCAACAATCCCTACCAAATAAACCTCAAACTTCTATTCTCAGACTCGGTGCAGAAAATTCTTGCCCTCTTGGTATTTGCAGTCCTAAGTAGACCATGCTTTGGAGGCAGCTTGGATTGGCTAATCACCGGTTTCTCTACATCCACACTGCCCAACACCTTGATTATTGGGATTCCCTTATTAAAAGGTCTATATGGGGATGAAGCCGCCAAACTCTTGGGTCAGATTATTGTCCTACAGAGCTTAGTTTGGAATACTCTTCTGTTATTTCTCTTCGAGTTCAGGGCTGCTAAGGCAGTTGCAGCAAATCCAACTGACAATACAGGTAAGAATCTGAACCATCTAAGATCACAACATTTTGAGCATTCTAATCAAGGGAATTAAGAACAAGAGAACTGCAGCCAACCCAAAAGAACAGGTAATGTTCATTCTCACCAGACACTACATTCGATATATAGTCACCATCATGTTGGATCGTATAAAATATCAGTGACCAAAAAGTTGTTTAAAACACCATGTGCATTATTTAAAACATCATGTGCAGTATTCTTGACCACCACAGATAATGACACAGTGCACCGAGGATTTATAGATTAGCATAACAAAAGAACTTCATGAAAAATTATATAAAAGAAAGAAGTTATTCTCATGTTGGTCCACCGGGGAGGTCATATTGTCTCTATATTAGAGCACAAGGAAACAACGAACCAGACATGAATTTCTCTATTCAAATACTTCATTGTGACTATTTTAGTTTTTGTAACAGAGCAGAGTTCTTCAATGAAAGGATTCAAAGTGAATCTTCAAGTAATAGGGGAAAAGAAATAATAAATCTGAACTTCTGTCCCATCAGCACAAAATACTATAGTATTTTACATTCACAATAGCATCATTTAAAGTATCCCATTTCATTGACTGATATTCTACCATGATAATCACCAAATTTCCATTTTAATCCACCTATAACAATCTCAACTTTCAGGAAAAAAGAAAACCATCTCTCTGTTGTAAACAAGATTGCTAGGATGGGCATAATTTCAAACTAACTATACTGCAATCCAGTTCTTGAGCTATTACTAAGAAAATGTTAGATAGTCTCAAACATGGTCCACATATAATACACTGATGCAATATTATTTGTCCCATGACAGAAGTACCCCTTTTTATCTTGCCATACTAGTTTAGCATACAATAGCATGCAAATGGGCAAGCTATTCAAGGTTACATGAAATATTGGAAAAACATGTTTCGATCATGTAAACTTTTAACATTATGCAACAAGAACTAGAATGTTTAAACATAAAACAGTTTCAAAGTCAGCCTAAGAGATCATACATATCAATTGATTCCAAACATGTTAGACATGATTACTGAAATAAAGTTAGCAAACTATAACATTGTTAAATATGGAATATCATTAAAAACACTGTATTGTGTTAGACCTAACAAAATCAAACAATTTCAGGAACAGATTATCATATCTTCATATAACAAGCAAACTAGGCAAGCAGTGAACAGCATATTTTTATCATCAAGGTAACAAAAGATCTATTTCTTCTTTGTAAGGACCTAAAGTATCATCAGGATGCTTCACACAAACAAGCATCAACCAGTATTCAGAGTTCCATTCAGAAAAACATAACTATACAGAATTTTTAATAATCGTAATTACTAATTCAACCAAAAGAGCATCTTTTCACAAAACATATATATGATTGGATATAGTCCAATGGCGGGCACATGAAACATATATCATATCAAGACTAATTAATGGTCAACAACATCTTTTCTTTAGGCAAATAACAGATTTATGACACACTGAAAATCATGAGATCACAACTGCACAACCAACACAAGTCATCTAGGAAAATACGTGCTATGCATATATGAATAAGAAAAAGGTTTGATTCAGCTAATTAATCCTGATATGATATAATGTAATGTGCCTACCATTGCTACATTATGCAATGATACTCATTATGAAAAACAGTACCATTGCATAATGTAGCAAGAAAGAGGAAACCACATAAGAACAACATTTCTTATCAATAAATTTATTTAAACTATCTTATCTTTTTAACCCACTAGTTCTCCAAGTGATTATATGAAACAGTTTAACCGCAACCGATACAATAAAAAAATTCCGTAGAGCATGCAATCCCTCTGCCATTGTCAATTCCCCTCCCTTGCCATTGTCAATTCCCCTCCCTTTTCTATCCTTGGTTGTGTTATCGATATCATGGTAAGAAATATTGATCTGTTTCTTGATCTTGAAGGGGAACTGGAATCCTCTGGAGGAATACAGCCCAAACCTGAAGAGGATGAACTAAAATGCCTGTCCCGAGGAAATATCAAGAGTTTACTCATTCTCTGGATGGTGGGAAAGAAACTTATGATAAATCCCAATACTTATGCAAGTTTAGCTGGATTCATTTGGGCTTTAATCCACTTTAGGTTGGCTTCTGGGAGCATTTTGTTCCTATACGAGGGATTGGGTGTTTTTTTTCTCTCTCTATTTATTCAAATATGCTTAGCACCAAAATCAGGCTGTTGGATCAAGTGACTGGATGGCATATCTTGCAGGTGGGAAGTAGAGCTACCACTAATAATTAGCAACTGCATATCAATATTATCAGATGGTGGACTTGGAATGGCAATGTTCAGCTTAGGTTGGTACTTCAGAGATAGAGACATACTACAATGAATACTGGAGATAAGACAATGTCTGGCCTTTAATAATGTTGTGTTATTGGTTACATGACAGGCCTTTTCATGGCATCTCAATCTAGCATCATAGCCTGTGGGACTTGGATGATGGTTTTATCTATGGGATTAAGGTTCATAATTGGACCAGCCATGATAGCAATTCCTTCCTATGCTATTGGAATGAGGGCAACATTGTTAAAAGTGGCAATTGTTCAGGTAAGTTAATTGTTCAGGTAAGTTCACTTCATAATAAATGTAACTCATCCCACACACACACACACATGCATGTACGTATGCATGCATGCATATACATACACACACACATACATATATGGGTGTGTACATATATACGTACATATACATATATCCAGCTTTTCGAGAAAGGGATAATAAACATACCTGAAGACATTCAGGCACACATATGCATTCACATAAAGGTCCATATTTTTGTTGGGAAAATTAAAAACTGTGATTTTATGCAGGCAGCTCTTCCTCAAGGAATAGTACCATTTGTGTTTGCTAAAGAGTACAGTGTGCATCCTGATATTCTGAGCACTGGGTAATTAATATTCTTACATATATTATTCTTCAACCATAATGGTTCTTAAGAGAAGCTCTAAGATGGTTCTGAGGCCTCCATATTGTGGTTGTAGGGTTATTATTGGCATGATCGTAGCAGTACCAATAGCATTCACATATTACTTCATTCTTGGTGCTAAATAACCACTTCATTCACTGAAGTTATGGAGTTCCATGAAGGCACAGAAGAATAGCATGGACTCTGGATGGAGACAGCAGTGACAATATTCTCAACCTTCTGACTTGTAAAAAGATAGTAAAAATATACAATCACGATATGATTTAAGAGGAAAAGTGTCTCACAAGATTGCACTATAGATCTCCATCTTTCAGCTCTAAAAATACAAGAGTATTCCACCTCGCCAAATCCATTCAGAGACCTGACCAGCAGTATTTTCTATGTGGTACAATGAGATTTATAAATGATGCCCACCAAGAAGGAGGGTGATGCACATTTGTTGTGGTGGATTGATGGACTCAAATTGGCAATTTGGTGAGTGTCCAGTGGGTGGACTCGGTATCTGAGAACTGCAGTGTGTAGAACTACTTTTAATGTCGAATTACTTATTAATTCAATAGAAAGAGGATAGAACAGAAAAAGAGTAGGAAAGAAATGAAGGACAAAGAATTTATGTAGATAAGGCAATGCTGAACATGGTAGGAATGTCAGGGCAGTTACAATAATGTAATGTACTGTTTAATATAACGAGTAACAAACTACAATAAAAGGATGGATCCACCAAAATGAGGTTTTTGGTAGTCCTGACAGAAAAGTTTCATAATATAGACCTGCTATTAGTTTCAGTAGTCCTCGTTTTCTGTTCTGTTTGAAAAAAAAAAAACAAACAAACAAAGCGACAGGAGATAATTTCTAGATTTTCTGAACCCTTTTTTGCCAGAGTATCCAGATACGTTTGTTTTCTAGGAAAAGTAAACAATACAATGATCTTATTCAAAGGCATCCAAGCAACACTTCATGAATTTTGAAATAACCTCTGTTTCTTGGAAAAACAGAAACTGTACATCAGCCTTTTGATTTGCATGTGAACAAATTCATGGCAATCAATGACTACAATATGGTCACACCTCATGCATCTATATATATCCTTGGAAAGCAGAGGTAAATTTACAGAAATATTTCATTTTACATAGTCAATGTTTTACAGTGTCTTCTCTTCTTGTTGGAATGGTGAACAAGCAACAAAAAATCAAGGGCACCAACTATGCACACCTCTTATTGAGCATGTGGAGGATGGTGGGTGTGTCTCCCTTTTAATGCACAGCCCGTACAGATTCCAGGCTTCCAAGTATTCATTCTTCCAATCCTCCCTCAGCTCTGCAGAATCCCTATACCACTGCCTACAAAGTCATGATAAACAGTGTCTTAAAGGAGATAGCAAGTCTGCAGACTGACCAAAAAGTAAACTAACTCTTTCAGCAGAAAACAACTAGATTATATAGTCAATTATTAATTTTTTTCTATCAACTATCCATGGTTACACAGCATATCAACCAGGTGGCAGAAAAGCTTAACAACCACAAATGCAAATAAAAGAGAACGAATATACCCCAAAATCAAGATGCATGGCGTTATTCCAAGGTTGGGAGGCACTTAAAGATCATTTCTATCAATTTATATCCATCATAAACAAATGCAATGGCACAACGGGGCTGCTCTTGCAAATACAATCTTGAATGAAGCCAGCATTATTTTGAATAATGGAGTTGTTGTTTAAAGCATCAACTTGAAACTTCTTTTCTTCGTTGATGAGATAAATTAATGTCACAGAGATAGGCTCCAAGTATTACCATTCATGAACAATCCAGTTTTAATATTGTCGTCAGAAATTATAAATATGTAATTTCATACCTAAAGATATTTAGAACACATTTTAGAATTTATAATGTGGGGGAAAATGGGGCTGCTCATTCTTCGGTTCTGCCCAGAGCCGAGAGTCCATTTCATCTACACTCGAACAAAAGATGTAAATTTTCAGCAAGTAAAAACTTATGAGTGATACGTTCTTGACGTGCCTCAATAGAATAAATAAATAAATAATAGGAGAAAATGGGATAAAATGAATGATGGTTCGAGGGGATCCGGAGCTCCTACAAACCACTTTGAGGGTTGTAAACCTCCACTAAAACCAACGTTTCTCTTCATTATCCTCTGATACAAACTACGATCATTAGTTATATTACTTTTTGACAACCTTCTTCTCTTTCCCTCTCGACCTAAAAATTCGCACTCTGAAAGGAGGGGAAAAAAAGGTCTGGAGGAGGGGAATCCCTTTTCTATGCGATTTCTCTTACAAATCCATAATAAATTCAATAAATAAATCGAGAGCAGCAAACTAGAAAGATGGAAACTTTGTTGTCTTCGTCTTGCCCCAAAAAAAGCCAGAAAGAGAATTAATTATGATATAATAATACATATTACGTACAAAGAAAAAAAAAAAAAGGGTAATAATTGGAAAACTTTGGGCCATTCGAGCCTCGGATTACTTCAAAGAAGTCTTCGAATACAGAAGACATACTAAATCCACACCTTCAAGTTGGGTCAAGGCTTCTTACCTGCAGACGAGAGAGCAGTTGAGGAGATCGACGCAGTCGAGCTGCGAGAAAACCCGGGCAATGAGATGGGCCGGAGCCCGGAGAGCCGGCGGAAGGGCGCCCTCGTCGTTCCTATTCTTTCTGATACCATCGGCGCCGACGCCGGCGGCGGGCTCTTCCAGGCAATCTCCTCCGCCTTCCGACGGCCTCATTGCGAGCTTATTCGGCGGTTAATCACCTTCCCGTGGACGAAGTATCGCGTGCCAAATCCGCAGCTCTTTTCTTCTTATGAGGCAAAACACCGAGAAATTGAACAGAAATTTGGATGGTCCACCTGTCTATTACCTTACCGCTGGTATTCGTCTTGGTGTAGGTGTATTCCGTAGAGGTGCCGCCGCTTGTTTAGTTTTTATTTGCCTAAGCTTATATATATATATATATATATATATATAATTAAGTATTAATTTGATTTTTTTATTTTTAAATCTAAAAATTTTTTTTAAAAAAATGAATGGCACTAAAATTTGTATAAACTGTGATAGTTAAGCCTTAGACATATATATATATATATATATATATAGCTACTTTATATTAGTTTTTTTATTTTTAATCCTTCATATAGTATAAAGATAATTAGTTGTGTATATGCTTGTGCTTATTATTATTATTATTATTATTATTATTATTATTATTATTATTATTATTATTATTATTATCATTATTTTACTGCAGGATATAACTATTAATATAATGAGAAGAAAGATGATTTAATGGACTGAGTTATAATCTTTAGGATTGCTTCGAGTGGCAAAGAGAGATGACGTTCTCTACAATCATGAAAGGCTTACAAACACCCATGCTTTGAAAGGCTTATACAAAAACCACACCCATAGTTTAATGAAAGGCTTAACAAACATCTTGAACATCTTTGTTCGAAATACAAAAACCACATCCATACCTTGAAAGGCTTGAACATCTTAGTTTGAAATACAAAAAAAGAAAAAAAAAATGGAAAAAACAATTCGCATCTTATTAAATTTTCAAACGTTGTGGGACGCCATTAAAATTAAAATTAAAAAAAAAAAGAACGAAAGAAAAGAAAATATAAAAGGTGAAGCTCTAGAAGGCCTCCAATCTTCAGCAGTCTGGCATCCTCAATTTGCTTTCCTTCTTCTAATCATCCATTATGGAGCTGGATGTCCTTCGTTGGTCGGCTGCGTGGAAGCTCCTCCACCAGCTCCTTGCTCCATCTCATAAAGTTGTCTTAAGGCCTCTTCCTTCTTGGCTTTGAGAGCATCAATTTTAGCGTCGATCTTCTCAATCTTCTGCCTCAGCTTGAGTGGATCCGTCGTCTTTTCCTTCTCTTTCTTCTCCTTTTTCTTTTCTTCTGCACCTTCCATCTGCATCGCAAAGCAAAGCAAGGCACAATGTTATTATGCTTCCCTATTCTACTCTCACACTTTCAAATATGAATCCATTCATATGGACAAGGTAGCAGAATTTATAAATCGCACTCACGGTCACCACAATTAAATATTTTCGAATTACGTGGAAGAACTTATCTTCAATAATTTTTGAATGAACAGGGGAAGAACTTATCTTCAATATTTTTGAATGAACAGGGGAAGAACTTAGCTTCAATATTTTTGAATGAACAGGGGAAGAACTTATCTTCAATATTTTTGAATGAACAGGGGAAGAACTTATCTTCAATATTTTTGAATGAATAGGGAAGAACTTATCTTCAATATTTTTGAAATATTTTTGAACGAAGAGGGGAAGAACTTATCTTCAATATTTTTGAATGAATAGGGGAGGTGGTACTGACCTTTGCCTTCACAAGGGAACCCTTCCTTCACTACCTCTTTGCAATGAGGTTGGTGGCCAGCTCCAAGAATTTATAGGTGGAAGCAAAGAGGAACCACCTTTCCCCTCGGCGAGAAACAAGAATGCCCACAAGCAATGGGGAGTGGAGTTGCTTAAGACCCGGGCTCTGCATGGGATCAAAAGCTAAAGACTAATCGAATGGAATCCTATTCCACAGCAATGCATCATCTCAATTACGTCTATTGAACCGGTCTTTCTGGCCTCAGATTTGGGACCAATCTGATGCAGATCATCTAATTCATGATGAATTCGCGTTGCGTGCATGTCACATAAGATGTGGTTTAACCTGCAGGTACTGGCATTTACCAGCAGTGAAGCTCGCATAGGATGTGGAGTGGCTCCAATTGTACTCATAAATCAGGGGAAACTGTGATCATGCTGTCATCTAGACCCTCATACATGACTAGTTCTGTCATACCATTATTATCTATCTATATTTTAGTACTTCAAAATGTACTATCTAAGGCTTAAACCTAAAATGGCCGGCTGGCTGGCTGCTAGGCAGAGGTACATGGTCATTGAAGCAAGTCTTGGCTCATCACACACCATCCGTAAGTCTCGATTTAGATAATTTTATAAATGATTAGGGGACCGACTCTCAGAATTAAGAACAGCCTCAAAGGAATTGGTTGATTGGTTGCTTGGAATAGGATAACCCAGAAATGGATATATAGGATCAGTGAATCAATTCCTGGAACCAAGAACCAATCTAGAGGGGATCGGTTTCAGAATCCTGAGCTCAAAACTTGTCCCCATTTTTAAATTTATCAAGCAAAATGAAAAAAAAATATATTTCTAACGATTGAATTTAGGGCATCGAAGATATCTCATGAGTTATCTATCATTTTTATTAAAAGACTTTAGGTATTACATTAACTAACATATTAAAAAGAGAGTTGAGTTTGGTTACACTTGCATGAAGAAAGGTCTAAACTTGATTGCACTTAAGTTTTAAATTTAGTAGTCCTTTCAATGGCGTAAATGGGTATGTTTATTATGAGACGATGCATTACTTATTTCAAGTATTTTTCAAATGCATATCATTTACTTTTTTATTAGAAAAATATTTTTTTGTAGCCATTCGACATAATTTATCGGCTTTATTATAGACATAGTTAAATATTCATCAAAAAAAATAAATTATAAAATTTAATTTCTATCGATATTTAAATTTGCCAAACATTCTTATTATGACTCATCTCGCTTTCGTAACAATACAAAGACTAATAAATTCATAAAAAAATTAACTAAAATGATAAAAAACACTCAACTTAATGCAAAGAGAAAACAAATTAATTCTACCCAACAACGAACTAAAACCAAATTGATAAGCTAAATTTAGGATAAAATTGGTTGGATTCAAAGCTCAAAACCTTGAAATTGATTCTGATAGGCCAATTACAAGTACTATCCTTCAACTGATCTATACTCGGCCAGCGCTCAACCCAACTACAAACTGGTGGCTGGTCTAATGCTGTTTATACTTTACATATATATATATATATATAAAAGAGAAGAAACGGTTGATGCCACCCTTTCTTGTGGAACAAGAGAGATGATAAACGCACTCTTTACTGAATAACTCGCACTCACATTTGATCTCATTCGGCACCACTCATGCGTGCACGTCACAAGCAAAGGAGTGCATATAGAATCTCCGGAAACAAAGGAATAAACTTTCCAGATGCCTCTCCCGGCGCACCACAAGTCATCGGCCACCAACCAAGCGGCCGGGAATCACAATGACTAGAACATCATCCATTAGCTGTTTCCAGTGATTGGACGGTGATCAACCACGAAACCCAACGATCAGACGGTTACTGCGTGATGTACCCAGCGAACGCCCTCAATGAGATGACTCTATCCTCGCGCACGATAAAATGAAAGTATATACCGAGGAAACCGATCCCAGCGGTCCGAACAAAAGCATCCTGCGAGTTCGACGGTTGAGATCTCTAGAGAAATAAACGTAGCAGGGAACGAGAAATTTAAACGCTAGAATTAGGGTTTTTTTTAGAGGGGCGCCTCCGTTCCAATTCGCCTCTTTTGTATAAATCTTCCCCCATCCCTCTCGCCCAAGAAAGAAGGGCCTTGTTCGCTCTATCTCGTATTTTGGTGCGTTTGATCTCGTGGGAAGATGGGTCCGGGTCTCTATTCCGAAATCGGCAAGAAGGCCAGAGGTATAATTTTTTTTTCTTTTTTTTTTTATTTTTTCCTATGATTATTTCCAGTTATCTCTGTTGTTGAGGGATTTTTTTCCTTGATTTTTCCCCCTCTAGATCTTCTCTACAGGGACTACCTAACGGACCAGAAGTTTACCGTCACGACCTACACCTCGACTGGAGTTGTGAGTGATTTATTTTCTTGTTTCTATTTCTTGTTAAATTTGATTCGGTATTTTCTGCTAGGGTTTGTGCCGTGAGTCTTGCTGTGTTATTTTAGTACACGAAGAAAAATTGCGGTTTGTGCCAGATATATTAGATAATATTTTTTTAGATTTTTTTTTTTTTTGGGTTTATTCTGTTCCTTGTTTGTTGATCTTTGTATTTGTTCGTTTCCTTCTGGTCATTTGATCGACCTTGATTTGGAGAGTGGCTCTCAGCTTCTTAGTATTGTTTTCTGATTGTATTTTCTTGGCTGAAATACGAGGATGAGAACATGCAATTTAAAGAACTTTTAGAACGGTGAAACATGAGCAAATAAGTGGAGAAACGTAGATCCTTTTATATAACTGTAGGTACCTTTTTTTTTTTTTTTTTTAATCCCTCTTAGTGAGATTTGGCGTAGTTGCACCCCTCTGAGTGAGATTTTTTTTTTAATCCCTCTTAGTGAGATTTGGCGTAGTTGCACCCCTTTGAGTGAGATTTGGTGCTGGGGATGGATTTGGGGACATGCGTAATGTCTTTAGCTTTTTGAACTTTGGTGTCAGCTATCTGTGATAAATGCCCTCAGCTCGTTGCAGTTCATTTTTGTCCTTTCATGTTTTGGGTTAACAGATGAAATGATTCCTGTTACGATAAGCAGTCTATGCAAGCAATTTATGATTTTTTTTTTTTTTTTTTTTTCATCATCTGTTTTTGGTGACTAGATTAAATAAGTTGCCAGACAGTTTTGAAGGCGACGACTGTACCTGAGTCTGTGGATAGACTTAAATGTTACCGAATCACACATTCTATTGAAGATTCAAGAAGTTGAACATTTATATGGCTAAAGAGATAAGCATTTGTGTTTGACCCCAATTTAATAATGGAATGCATGTTGATGTTTGATATCACATTTGCAATATCTGAAGAGCAACTTTGACATCATACAAGACCTATTTGATATTAATGTAGATAAGTAATTGGTTTAAAATCAAAAAACTTATTTTTCAAACATAAGTCAAACCTGTTTAGGCTGCAGCAAATCAGCTACAAAACATACACTTGCATATTAAGTCTTAATCGCGTTACATGATGCAATATGCCTAGTTAGGGGGTGGTCTTTAGGCTAAACACTTGTTGAGGTCAAGATGATCACATGAGCAACTTCTTGACTTAAAAGAATGCTCCTTTGCCTGAAAATAGATGAAGTATCACCAAGATTACCTCCCTTTAGACACCTATATGCGTCTCACATAGAAAATCTGCTTGCATGACCCATATAGTTTTGGCAACGAAACAAGGAAATTAGTTAAATGATATCACACTTAGTTAATGCTTATTGATCTCTTATGAATTAAAATTTATGACATCACAGATTCACAAGAACAAAATTGGCCATATCCATACTATTGTCATGTGTCTCATGCTTTGGTTCACAATTATATTTAATGGGGAAGATAATGATGCTATGGGTCTATCAGCTAGAGGAAAAAAGAAGATAAAGAGGAAAGGACAGAAATGGGGGAGCATGATGATTTACCAAGCCCATTGCACACTCTGTGGAAAGATTAGATCCCCTCTTGTTAGGATGGATGAGTGACTAAAGTGGGTCTTGTAAGGGGTCTATCAATTTCCACAGTTACTTAAATGGGTCGGTCTAATTAGGGGCACAATAGTGTACCAGGATCCGTATTACATACATTTCTGCTATAAAAAAGCTCAGTAATGAAGTTCTACCTTATGATCCCATCAAAAGCTATTATGAGCAGACTAATCTTAACAGAGATGCCTTAGCCAAGGCATAAATATTAATATTCAGTGACATTAGTTTGTGCTTCCTTGGGCTAGCTGTGAGCATTATAGGCAAGTTTCAACCACCTTTGTCTCCTTCCACTGTGGCATAAGTTTGACAAAACCATGTTGGCAAGGTATTTAGTGCATCTCTGATATACTGCATTATGCTGCAGCAACAAGCATTGCATGTTTGAGCTCAATTAAAAGCCATGTATCTCAATGTATCATCTCGTTATAGTGAAGCAAGTGCCTTTTGATTCCTCTTTTGTGTGTGTGTGTGTGTGTGTCAATTGGTTATGTTTGATATCATTTTGGTAAACAGTGTTCTTGTGTTATCATTCCTGCACATGAGTTCACACACTTTTTGTGGGATGTGAACTGTTGCGTTACTTAGGATATGCTTTTGATGCCAGTAGAAAGTGCATCTGTCTTGATTGGTATATCAGTTTCTTGTTGCAAGCCGTGAATGAATCAAATATTTTTTTTTTCAGTTATATTTTCATGAGTTCGTGTACTATTTTCTGGCTGTCAGTTTTTATCTAGTTCTTTTATTTGCATGAGTGCCCAGTTATGTGCTGATGTTTATTATCAAATATGTTTTTTTTCCTGCTTTTATTTAAAAAAGGGAATCTGCTAAGAAGTATGGTAGATCTGACATGATATTTTTGTGTTCGTCTATGTGGAGAATTTTATATGTGTTTAAACATTTGGCTTGCTAAATTCAAGTATTTTAACCTATGAATATTCTAGTATTTTTGCATGTTTTTTTAATTATTTTTGAGACATCATCAGTTGAATACTTTAGGCATTTGCAAATTTAATGTTGATATTCAAAGGGCTACGTCTATTTAATTTCATAGATAATAACTCTGGGAAGGTATGTTTCTTGTGTCATCAAGGACAGTACAGCTTAATTTACCTTCATGACACATGGGAACATCACTGGAAATGCCAATGAAAGGAGTAAAACTGGTGTTCAAATATATGAATAAAAAATAGGGAATCCATGGGAGCCAATATCCGAGTTCAGTTTGCACAGTATTTTGAGCTGTATGATTTCATCGTTGCATCACTCGCAACAAGTTTTTCATTTGGCATAACATGCATCTTTTATGTATGGCCCAGCAAAATCCCTATCTTATCACACCCCATATCCTATTCTCAATGGAACACAAAAGATGCAAAATGAATCAGTGGTTTAATTTTTGGTTTATTTTTTTTAAAAAAGAATGTTGACCATTGATCTTCTGTGGAATTCAGTTTTTTTCTGCTCTTTGTTGATGCTAGCTCATATCTAATTGTCTTTTCTACTTCTTTTGTGCTACTTCTGTTGTTTAATTTTAATTTCTCTGCTTTACAATGGGAAGCTTGTTTTTCTGTGATTTTCACAAATAGTTCTGTATTTCATTGCAGGCAATTACAGCTTCGGGTACGAAGAAAAATGAGTTTATTTCTGGTGAGATTCAGTCTCAGCTGAAGAACAAGAATATCACTGTTGATGTGAAAGCAAACTCAGATTCAAATGTAAGACTTATTTGTTGTTGTTGTTCTTGAATTTACCAGCTCATATGTTTGCTTATTATGCTTTCCTAGTACTTGTGCTTAGGTATGTTCCACTATGGCACTATCGTCTATTATGATTTTGTTGAGATGGACATGGAAAATGCACATAATTTAAAAAATTATGACCAGCTGATACTGAATATAATGGAAAATAGTGATCATTGAAACATCTCACATGTTCCTGCTGAAACTGCTCAAGTCATTTCATATTCGCATGACAATATGTACTAGCAACCAGGTTTTTTCTGTAAGATCAGAGGCACTTAATTTTTTTTTTTTTTTGGACAGCTGTTAACAACTGTTACAGTTGATGAACTTGCCACACCTGGTTTGAAGACAATATTCAGCTTTGTTGTGCCAGATCAGAGATCTGGAAAGGTACAGGAACCTTCACCTTTTGCCGACTCTGGATGATCCTTTTTCTGTTGAAAGAATTTTGGGGTGAGGTTTTTTTCTGTTCTTGTTGTGCAGGTTGAACTTCAATACTTGCATGATTATGCAGGAGTCAATGCAAGTATTGGATTGACTGCCAATCCCATCGTCAACCTTTCTAGTGTTGTTGGAACTAAAGCTCTCTCTGTCGGTGCTGATGTATCATTCGACACTGCAAGTGGGAACTTCACCAAATACAATGCTGGATTGAGTATCACCAATGCAGATCTTATTGCTGCCCTGACTTTGTAAGTTACTTGTTAAGAAAGGATTGTCATTTATATTCCAGTAATCTTTGGTCAGAACGTTTATGTTATGCAGCGTGGAAACTACACGCTCTCTAATTAAAATGCGATAGGTTATCTGCTATCATGTATTGATTTAAAAAAGAACCATGCAGGAACAACAAGGGAGACAGCCTGAGTGCTTCCTATTACCACTTGGTGAACCCTCTGTCAAACACAGCTGTTGGGGCAGAGATTACCCACAGCTTCTCGAGTAGTGAGAACACCCTCACTTTCGGGACACAGCATGCATTGGACCCACTGACTCTGGTGAAGGCACGCTTCAACAATTATGGCAAGGCCAGCGCTCTCATTCAGCATGAGTGGAGGCCCAAATCATTCCTCACCATTTCTGGAGAAGTTGACACCAAGGCCATTGAAAAGAGCTCAAAGGTTGGACTGTCGTTGGTGCTCAAGCCATGATGAAAAATTTTTGGATGCTATGAATGTACTTCCATTTCAGATGCGGTGGAATGGATAAGTTGAACAAAGATTGTGGCTCCAAATTATGATGGTGGCCTTGTTTTGAGACTCTTGGAGTACTTGTTTTGTTACTTGAATCACCGGAGTTGACTTGAGCTTGTTTTAGTTACTGTCCTGTAAGAATAATTTCTTCTTCGGACGAGGACATGAGTTGAGTTCCCATCTCATGCATTCTTTTTCCTTGCTCAAAGATTAATGTGGATCGTGTTCTTGCTAATGGGTGGTTTGCGCTTTATTAAAAGGTGTGCCCTTCAAGTGCACTAGCCTCTCACCATGGCAGGTCGGAGAGGGTCAGATATGTACAGAGCGGCTTAATCTAAGTGAAATCTTGGTACTGTATCAGGACTCGCTGTCTACCTGCAATGTTGAGAGGGAACAAAATGCATAAGAAATAGTGATGGTAATCATGTTGCTTTCATAATTATGGTTGTTCGGAAATTGGCAGGTGTTTGTGCATTTGCGCAGAGAAGACTTGCCTGTTTGAGTTTCAGCAAGGGAAGATGGTTTATCAAGCCTGTTATAGGTTTTGGTCTTCCTGGAAGATTTCGTTGTGTGTTGTAGGTTTTGGTATTCCTGGAAGATTTCGATCTGGTGCTTCATTTCCACGTCATGAAGACCGACTGCTTGCTTGTTTTTTTAACCGTTTCATGTTTTATCATTGTTAGTTTCCATCAAGGAATTTTTGAATGAGTGGAGTACCTGCATCATGCTGCAGCAGCCGTGAACCCTGGGAGAAACATCATATTCTTTGGGGACAAATTTTAGCTCTTGTTGTTGTCTGGAAGATATCACAATGGGCTTGAGGTCGTCACCCGTCCAACCGTTTTATCTGCTTATTATTGTCGAACATTCCTGCACCCAAGCTTGTCGTGCTTGGTCTCTGCCACCCATCATTCTCCTCAGGTGCCATTGAAAGTAGAATAATATATCACAGAACTCGTGCATGACAACCGGAGTGGCGGGATCAATTTATAACGGCTTCCTGAGGATAGCAGTTCCACAGACTTCCTGCGTGGGATTCGGTCTGCCACATGCGAAGCCGCATCAGATGACACGGCGTAAGCTCTCTCTCTCTCGCGACCACATCAGTTTTTCCATTTTGATTAAAGGGGATTAGCCGGCAATCCTAAAAGTAGGGCGGGTTAACATATACTTCCATTTACTGCCGCACGATTCCTGATCCATTCATGCAAAGTCCCTGACAACTAAATTACTCATCCAATGTTTTAAGAATAATAGTTAAGTTATCAAATATCATGCATTGCTATTTTTCTCATTAGATTTTAGCCACTCGTTGCCTCTTAACATGTTGGAACATTTACGTTCTTGATGTTCCTTCAATATCACAGACAACTTCCCATTTTCCGAGTTTTATCATTTTGATCATGTTAAGTCTCCTCTTCCCCAATTCAATTGAAAGTTCCATTGCCAAATCCTTGCACAAGCACCAGAAAAAATAGCTCACAGGACACAGAATTTGAAGACCATCTGGAGTTCTTAAACTCACCTTTCAAAAAAGGGTAAAGAAATTCATTTTGAGCACGGATGATGGAACGCTGGAGCATTGCTCAGATATTACACACTAATAAGTTTCCCCTTAAGTATTATTTGCATATAGCACGCACACGCACAAAAGTTTCACCTAACTTATACATAGTGCAATGAAATCTAGAACAAAAGTCTCATTGGACTTCTGAAACTTTATCTATATAATGCACTAAAGCTTTAAATTTCAGTGGTGGCAGATGCTTGAAGCAATCCCTCCCGGATCTGTGTGGCGACATCACGAACAGCACCAGGTCCATGAGGAATGAAAACAGCCGAAGATTTGGAGGCTGCACCAATCTCCTTCATCGTGTCGAAATACTGCGTGACCAAGACCATGTCCATAACATCTTTAGCAGTGGTCCCTGGCACATTGACAGAGAAGCCAAGCACACTATCCCTCAATCCATCTACAATTGCCTGGCGCTGACGAGCAATACCAAGACCTGACAGATACTTGGATTCAGCCTCACCCTCAGCTCGCTTGATTTGGATGATCTTCTCAGCTTCTGCCTTCTCATTTGCAGCCACCCTTAATCTAGCAGCTAAGAGGGAGAAAACAAATGGTTGATAAATAATGTTGGAATACAGTTTCTTTGCCAAGACATTTTTCTTGATCATAAGATGATTATCAAGCTACAAGCCTTCCAAAAAGAGATGGTTTGTTTTTTAAAAATATTGTCACATGTCATAGAATGTGTACAAATTGCCCAAAACGACAAAAATATAGTGCAACGTTCTAAGAATTAAAGAACACCGTAACAAAGAGCATACCTGCATTGTTTGCATTCGTTGCTTATATAATTATCATTTTTTTAATACAGTTTTTGTGGTGTTCAATTATTAGAGAATGCTAGAATAGATTTTATACCTGCATTGATTTCGTTCATTGCTCGCTTCACATGGTCATCTGGCTCAATATCAACAATAAGTGTCTGTACAATCTCATATCCATAAGCTGACATAGCCTTTTCAAGTTCTTCTTCCACAGCTTTTGCAATATCATTCTTCTGCTCAAAAGCATCATCCAGGTTGAGCTTTGGGACACTAGCTCTGATCACTAAGGAATGTAAAAAGGCATTATCAGTTCCTTCTGGCAACCGAGAAGAAGAATAAGAGAAAAGACATGCTGTATTGTCTGTAAGTTGATAATATCAGTATAGTTTCTTTTGGCTTGGGCAATTGCTGGGATCTGGTAACTTCCTCACAGAGGCACTAGGAAAACCAGTTCATGTTTACTTATTTGGATCAATGATCTATATCAAGCAAAGAGGACACACAGAGTAGCCTTACAATTACAACTGCAAAGGTTTTTATGCTCAGTAAGTTGTTTCCACCTAGAGAGAGCGACAGAGAGAGATTCAGCAGAAAATTAAGCAGCTATTTTGGCGATGCTTGCTCAGCTCCACACCTTAATCCAGAACAATTCTACTGCCAGCCATTTTCCACCATCAGTAGGCAATGAAAATGCTCTGAATATAGTTCTACTTAAATGCATGGACAAGTAGAGCGAAGCTTTTCCAAATCTCAGCTCCCAGCTCACATATCTCATAGCTCATCGAGCCCTAAAACAGCTTTGATTCCCACATGAATAATAAAGAAATATCTAATCAGAAAAATCCAGAAAGGTGTGATGTTCAAATAGAATTATGTGGAACAAATTTTGTGTGATAGTAGTAAACCTCATGCAAGTTAAATTTTACAGATACATTATACTCGATCTTTTATTCTTGATACATGCTTCTATATTGGAGAGCTGATCACCAAAGACTGCAATTTCTGTCCTCCATGCCTTTAAAGTCTTCGAATCCAGCATGCCAAATGGGCTTTAAGAATTCCACTGGCATCCATAAGTTTGCACATAACATGTTCATTTTGGATCTCAAATGCCTAAGAAAATGTTTTCAAACCTTGAGTATAATGGTTATCAAGGAACTCTGTCATAGATCTATATTATTGTCAAAAGGTTTCATGCTTAGCTTGGCATCCAAAGCTTATGAAGGACTTGGGAAAGTGAATAACTAAAATTTATGTAGCTTATAAATGCAAAATAGGAGGAAGAAATTATATTCCATGATGCCAAAAACATAAAAATAAGAATCAATTGAATTTTGCTCTTGTGCATAATCTCAGACTTGTAAAACACCATGAGTTAGTGTTGAATCTCATACCATCAAACACATAAGCCTGGATTTGAGACCTTGTGTTGCTCAGTTTGTAAAATGCATCACTTGCCTTGTCAGACAGAGCACGGAACTGTACAGATGCAACAACATTGACAAAAACATTGTCCTGCAAACGAGAAGCGTATCATTTTCAGCATGCTTGTAACAATTAGCTATATCAAGCATAGCATATGATGAATATACCAAACGCCAAGAAGAACATGATGTATCTAATGGTCACAGATATGATCTAGAAATAGCCTTGTATCAGTTGGAAAGATCACTTATTCAGCATGCAAGTGTAAGTTAATCAAGCTGTATATCTAGCATTAACATGGCGAGACGAACCTTTGTTTTTGTCTCGCAACGCACATCCAACTGTTGCAGACGGAGTGAAAGATGGCCAGCAATTCGACTACCAAAGATCCAAGGTAAGCAGTGGCAGCCTGGCGTGAGCACATCATTGAACTTCCCAAATCTTTCTTTGATTGCTACAGTGGATTGATCCACTTGGACACAGCAAAGCAATTGGCCCATGGTCTTCCCTTATAATCTCCAAGCTGCTGTTACCAGTTTAATTTAAGAATAAGCATAGCTTGCACTCCCAAGAATCCAAAATAGTTGATGATCATTACTCATCAAATCCAAAAGAGGGAGTAAACAATAAAACCAATGATCAAATATGACAGATTTTATACAAGGGTATACAACAAGTGCATCAAGTGTTCGATATGGAAATATATCTACTTCTAGATGTTATTGAGAGCATGGTGAAGGTGCCCTGTACATCATTTGGTTTAACAAGGAGAGAAAAAAAAAAAAAAAAAAGAGAGGAAGAAAAACAACACATCCAAAAGTTCTATAAATTACAACAGGTGGGAAAAGAAAATAATTAGTCTAGATTCTAGAATATCATCAAACCATAAAAGCTAAGATTTTATGCATTATATGATTATGATCTCATCTTCATTCAGAGGAAGAAAAAGGCAAAATAAAAAATTTCAACTAGTGGAAGAAGAAGAAGAAGAAGAAGAAGAGTGGACAGCAGCTTGATACATCTCTATTACATCTAACTCAAAGCTTCCATTCTTTTGCCCCAAAATTTGTGGGTAAATCAAAAGTTCGCTCTGAATCATTCTAAAAGCAAACCCAAATTTTTCACTAGGGTCAATTTCTTGGGCCAAGATTTGCAATATTCCACTCCATTTCCATTGAGAAAAGCATAAATTATTTCACAAAGCAACCACTTTTCTACATCAAAGAAAAAAAAAAAACTGAACACCTAAAAATTTCAAAAAAATTCTACAGTGACAGCGTCTAAAACATCCATACATAAAAATCTCAGCAGAATTTTGCACACAAGAAAAAAAAGATCTCAGATCTCATCAGAATTTCGTAAAGCCGTACCAACGGTAGCGCGAGCTGGGCAGAGATCGCAAAAGGAACTAAAACAAAGGCTTTAGAAAGATGGAGGCCAGGGGGGGAACCATGTGCTCCTCGCACAAAAGGTCGCACAAAAGGAGGTGCGAATATATGGGCAAGTGGAGCGCGGTTGGCAAATAGCAAGGCTGGCAAGGCCGCACGGATATGCTTCCTTGCTCCTTCCGCGCATAAAAGCCGGGGTTATGCGCACAATAATGGCAAAATATCCGACCTATATAGTATAATATATAAAAGAATCCTAAGCAATGATGTTTGATGACAGATAAATGCATACAAACTGTCGAGAAGAATATCAAGGCGTCGTCATCATCCAACAAAAACAGCATACCGGGGTGAGTTGACTTTTGGTAATCCATGCTTTATTGCAGCTAAGATTGGTCATTATACTTTATATAAAAGAAAAAAAAAAAAAAAAACTCTCCAGATAAGCATGAGAGCATAGACCCAGGCAAACGCGAATGCTACCTACCCAGAGAAATTTTGGAGACCATCAGCCATAGGATGGGGAAAGATAAAGAGACTGCATGGAAATTGCCAAGAAAAACGAACCCAGTTTACTAATTTAACGCGCTGTCGAAGTCTGCTCACCATCTGGAGGAAGTTTCCTCTGTCTCAGAAACAGAGACGGCAAAAGGGACAGGCTAGCGGAGGTTCTGTTCAACGAAAACGTTCTGCGAGGACATTGTAACGCGTTGCTGTACAGCGGTGGACGCGTGACGTGGATGATAGCAAATTTTGAAATTCCTGACGTGGCTTCTTGCTGATGGGAAGTCATTGGATTTGCTGTTGGGGATTGTTGAGGGAATCGCCCTCTTATCCGGAGTGGGAGGTCTGCCGGTGGGTGGATGGTTTTGTCTGCTTCAATATGAGCCGCCGGACGCTGTACGATCGTCCGTCTGTCAATCTTGATCGTTTCTTTCGCGGGGCCCATTTGAAGCGTGTTGTTGAAGATGTTGAAGATGTCAAAAAAATATATATATCTTCCGGATCTTATCCTCGGTGGAGGCGTAAAGTCGCGGTTGGAAGCATCAATGGTTTGGATTGGGAATGGATTGTTTGGATTGGAGGGATAAAAGATCATTGATAATCCGTGGTCCCAATATTTTATCCGCATCTCATGCTTAATATATATATATATATATGAAATTACCGAACGGCGCATCCATTAGATTCCATAGGATTGGATTGACATTGCTGGATTTGATGGACGGCATGATAACAAAGCAAATAAAATAATTATATTTTTTAAAAAAATAATAGTTCAATAGAATAAAAATAAATATATATTTTATTAATACAATAAATTATCTTTTAAATAGAATTAGCTATGTTATATGATAAAATTTTATTCTATCTTTAAAAAAATTAAACATAAAAAGAATTTAAAAAATCATATCCTTTTCTAATTTGGTGCGCTAAACATACCTTAAAAGAATTATGATACATTTATAAAAAATAATAAAGTCTTAATTTTAAATTAGTTGAGGTTGGCTATATAAATTTTTTTTTTTTTTTTCGTTGAGCTCTATTTTAAATTATATTTTTTTTTATAAAATGTAAAAATTTTAAGTCTTTCTTTATTATTTTTTTCCATGCGATTTTCAGTATATTTCTACCTTTTCATCTACATATATCAAGTCACTCTTTTGTACAGATATATCTCTAGATTTATATTGTATATGTCCAAACCATTTAAGTCGTCCTTCCCTTAATTTATTTTCGATTAAAGTTACCTCAATCTTTTTATTAATAATTTTATTTCCTATTCTATCTTTTTTATATTACCACACATCCATCTTAATATTCTCATTTCTGCCACATTTATTATATATATATATATATATATATATACTTTTCCTTCAACTGTTCAACATTTTGTGTTATAAAGTATAAATGGTCTTATGACTATCCTATAAAACTTTCTTTTTAACTTAACGAGTACTTTATAATTATATAATATTTCAATTGCACTTCTCTATTTTATCCAATCTGCTTTAATCCTATAGAAAACATTATCCTCAATCCCTTCTTCCTTACGAATAATCGATTCTAAATACCAAAAATGATCATTTTTAATAACTTCATGGTTCTTAATTTGTATTTTACATTCGTCTTCATTTCTAATTATATTAAAAGTATATTTAATGTATTCTGTCTTTGTCCTACTTAACCTAAAATCTATAGATTTTAATGCATTTCGCTATAATTTTAACTTATGATTAATTTTAGCCTTAATTCATCTTCTAGTATTATATCATCTGCAAATAACATGTATCATGAAATATCATCCTAAATATGTTTAGTAAACTCATATATAACTAAAGAAAAAAGGTAGAGACTAAGAGCAAATCCCTGATGTAAGATTATTGTAATAAAAAATTCGCTAGTATTACCACTAATAGTTTTTACATTACTAATTGCCCATTATACATATCTTTTATTATGTTAATATACCTAACATGTATTACTTTCTTTTCTAGCACACATTATAAGATTTTTCTACCTAATAATTATAATATTATCAATATATTATATTTATATTATATTAATCCACATGGGTGGCTTTTTTTTCTCTTCTTCTTGTTTTTGATGGTTCATATAATTTCTATAATATTATAATTATACATATAATATATTTATATATTAATAAATCTATAATATTATAATTATATCATATTAATTATTATTGTAATATATATATTATTAATATTAACTATACAACATATTTAATATTATTAATAATTATAATATTATCAATATATTATATTTATACAGCATTTATATTATATTATTAAATAATTATATTATTATTTTATCATTATAATAATATAATTGCACATGCATTGGAGCTAGTATACAAAATTAAACCCTCGCCCCCCTCCTTCTTCAACTCATATATATATAGTAAAATGAAATTTATATGCAACTCCTTAGGTGCGGTTAGAATTTATCTTTCTAATTGCAACATCAAGTAATGCTGAATAGGCAAAGTGTGGGAGAAAAAGTTTTGTCTTATAAAATAAATCTTCACGAAAAATGTTCTGCCTTGTAAAGTAAATCTATTAATTTGAAGCTGAACACTTTTTTTTTTTTTTCTCCCTTAGGCTCTATTTGGATGGAAGGAAATAGAATGAAGGAGAAGGAAATGAAGGAAAAAGGTCATAAATATTTTATTTGGAAGGAAGGTGAAAGAAAAAAAAAAAGAAACCCAAATAATTCATTTTTTACTCTGTCAAAGATCTATTGTTTAACCCAAAATCGAGTAACAAAGGAAAAAAATATTTTAATAATTTTTATTCCTATTATTTTAAAACTACCCTTCAACCTTAAACACAAAAATTCTCTTCTTTTCAATAACAAAGGATATATTTATCAGCTTATCAGCATAACTTTTTTTCTTTCTTTTTCTTTCATTCTATCCAAAGAAGAATGCACGGTATTTTTCTTTTTCTTTCCATCCTTCTCAAATAAAGAAGGGAACAATCCTCCTTTCTACTTCTATCCCTTCCCTTTCTTTGACTCTTTCATCCCTTCCCTTTCCATCTTTGTTCTTCCTTTCACTCCCACCTCCCTTCTCCTCAAAGATCCAAGCAGAGACCTAACAAAAAAATAAGGCACTCCGGCAATCACCAGCAAGCCAAGAATAAAAAACGAATATATTTTTAAATTTATTAAGAAAAGGGGGAAAGAGAGTCAGGGTGTGGCCAGCGGCTCTTGTGGCCTCTACGTCTTGGGGAGGTTTCCAAGCACGTGCACGGTGCGGGCCCGATGAGGGCGGTGTTCGGTGGGAAGCGATGGAGAAACGAGCTGATGCCTCACGGAAAAGGCCGCAAAAAAAATTAAAAAACATGATCGGGAAGCGTCTGTTCATCTCAGTAACCTTCGGGAATCGATTGGAAACGCTTCATAATTCTGGAATATTTTGCCCAACCTGAGAACGGGAATCGGGATAAATGATATGCATGAGTGCTGCCAAGTGTTACCGATTTGAAATAATATGAGAAAAAGAAAAAAAATTAAAAAAAAAACAAAAGGTTAAATTTGAATTAGAGGGTGGATGTCATATTAACCCATGTAATAGCAGAAGCACAGAACATATAACATATTAAAGAGATTTTTTTTTTAAAATAATAATCTATTTTGTTAAAAAATTGCATACATTTTATAAATTTCATGCCAAATTGAACTTATATATCGATTAAAATTATAAACTTATTGCCAAAAATTTATCCATTCACGAAAGTTCGAGCTTAATTTAGCTTAAATTTTTTTTTTTTCTACGTATATATAACTGATGAATATGAAACTAAGAAAGGAGAAGAAAAAGATTAAGTGCAGAACAATAGCAAGCCTATATTTTATTTCTATAATACGTATAATTTATAAAGAATACAGATAAAGGTAGTTTTAAAAACTATCATAATAGTTTCTAATACAAACATAATTTTTTGTAACTACTACAAATATTAAACACAACAAGATAATTATTTTAAATCCAAATAAACTGATTTAAACTGTAGCTTTGGAGGCATCCTTCTCTGCAACAACTTCAACAATCTCCTCCTTGGCAACAAAGCTGCAAATGCCAAGCTTTTCTTTAAGTTCTTCAAACTTTCTCTTTTGCAATGGTTTGGTGAAAATGTCTTCTAATGGATCATCAGAGTAGCAATATAAAATCTGCACTTCTTTATCCCTTTCAGCTTGCCGAGAAACATGATACTTAATCTTAAAGTGTTTGGTTCTTCCATGCAAAATAGGATTCTTCACAATAGCCACAGCTGACTGATTATCACAAAAAATCACAGTTGGATTGATTTGAGGATGCTTCAAATCACACAAGAGTTTCTTGATCCAAATAGCTTGATTAACAGCTGCTGCAGTGGCTATATATTCTGCCTCTGCAGTAGATTGAGCAACAGAATCTTGTTATTTCTTAGAACTCCAACAAAACATTCCTGAACTAAGTGAAAAATAATATCCAGAAGTGCTCTTCATATCATCCTTTGAACCTGCCTAATCACTATCAGTAAAACTAAGAAGCTTAACATCAGTGAACTTCTTGAACATAATTCCAAGGTCAATTGTACCTTTGACATATTTGAGAACCCTTTTAGCTCTCCTAAAATGTTTTTCACTTGGAGAATGCATGAACCTGGACAAAATACTCACAACTTGCATGATATCTGGTCTAGTGTGTGACTGATACAACAAGCTTCCTACGAGACTTCTAAAAATTCTAGCATCTATTTTTGCTTCTCCATCATCCTTTGTAAACTTATCACTAGGCAATGATGAAGTGCTAACTGGTTTGCAATTAATCATAGAAAATTTACTTAAGATTTCTTGAGCATATTTTTTTTGACATATAAAAATGCCCATATCAGATTGTAACACTTCCATTCCAAGAAAGTAAGACATCTGACCAAGATCACTCATCTCAAACTTTTTCTTCGTATCAGATTTGAAGTTGTTGATTAGTGTTTCATTACTATCAGTCACCAATAAATCATCCACATATACAGACACAAACAGTAGACTTTTTCCATTCTCCTTCACATATAGAATAGCCTCAGTTAGGCTTTTAAAAAAACCTAAACTTAGCATATAATCATCAACTTTGCTATACCAAGCTCTTGGAACTTGCTTCAAGCCATTTAAAGCTTTCTTCAGCAAATAAACCTTGTTTTCTGACCCTTTCTTTATAAAGCCATCCAGTTGCTAAACAAAAATCTTTTCACTAAGATCACCATTTAAAAATGCTGACTTCACATCAAGTTGATGAACTGATCAGCCTTCATGTGCGGCCAAGGTTAGTATGAGTCGAATAGTGTCAAATCTGGCCACAAGAAGAAAAGTCTCTGAAAAATTAATATTAGGTAGTTGAGAATATCCTTTAACTACCAATCTGGCCTTGTATTTATTAATGGAACCATCTCCATTCAACTTCACCTTAAACATCCATTTAATACCTATTGGCTTCTTGTTAGCCGATGGATCAACAAGCTGCCAAGTGCTATTCTTTTCTATCATATTTAGCTCCTCTTGCATTGCATCAATCCAAACTTTGGATTTTATAGCTTCCCTGTAGCTTGAAGGTTCAACCATAGCCAAGTTGCACCTCCCGTAAATTTCTTCTAAAGTTCTAGTCCCTCTAACAGGCACTTCATCATCTGACTCATTAAATTCATCATTTTTTGTTTGAGGCTCAGCATATACTACTTCAATTTCAGCTGGGCTGAATTCTCCATTCTCACCATAATTCAATTGGCTTGTTCTAATAATCTGAGATGGTTCCCAATTCCAGGCAACCTCCTCATCAAACTTTACATCTCTGCAAACTTTCACCTTATTAGTCTTTAAATTGTAAATTCTATAGCCCTTTGTTCTGCTACTATAGCCAATAAAAATTCCAACATCAGCCTTTTGATCTAGCTTATCTCTCTTAATTTGTGGCACTAAGAAATAACAGATGCAACCAAAGATTTTGAGATAACTAGTAGCTGGTTTGGAATCATACTGTTGCCCAGCTAAGCAACCCAAGAGGGGGGGTGAATTGGGTTCCTTTTAGAATTTTAAACAATGATGTGCAATGCTTGCAAAGTTATAAGTGTGAGTGTAAGTGCAGTGATAAAATTGAAACACACAGCAAGAACAGTGGAAGGCACACACAAACACAAAGGTTTATAGTGGTTCGGTGTTAACCCTTACACCTACATCCACTCCCCAAGAACCCCTTGGAAATTTTCACCACTAATGGTTCTCCAACGATTACAACCTAGCTTACTTAGCTAGCTTCTTGTTTCCAGGCACAAGGGAGCCTTTACAACCACAAATTAAGGGTTTGGCACTCCCCTCATAAGTTTCAACCAAGTTGAAACTCAACAAGATGCAATAAGAAATAATTTCAGCAAGAATAGCTCCTTAATGAGCAAATAAATACAATAAAGAGCACTTTACAAATTTGAAGCCTTTTTCCCTTGAATGAGCTTCTCTTCTTTGAATGCTTTGAGTTAAGAGCACTTGATGAAGCTTCAGGAGTAGTTGGTGGGAGCTTTGAATGAGCTTCATTGGATTTTCAAACTTCAGCTACAGTGATTTTTGAAAATTAGAGCAGGCTGAATTTTCTTTAGATTTGGCTTGATAAATCTCTCTTTTTCTCACTTGTAATCCTTCAAAAATCCACTTAACTTCCTGCTAATCCATCCCATTAACTTGGATTTATAGTTGGTTGAGGGATTGGACCGTTGGAATGACCGTTTCCGAACGTTAGATTGTCAGAACTAGCCGTTGGACAAGTTCCCAGGGCGTTAGTCGGCTCCAGAGCCGACTAACCTAGGATTTTTTACATCTCAGGCAGAGTTAGTCGGCCCTAGAGCCGACTAACATGGGTAAATCCACTGTAAGTCCGACTAACATGGGTAAACCCACTGTAAGTCCCACAGTAGTCGGCTCTAGAGCCGACTACCTTGTGCCAGACCACTGTGTGGTCACAGTAGTCGGCTCTAGAGCCGATTAATCTAAGGTTTTCTTCTGTAAAAGCTTCTGTGACACATTTTTGACTTGATAACTCACATGTGGGTCGGCCAAGGGCTTCATTCTTCCATTCCAAGTTGCTGTGGGAGTTGACCAAAGTCTCCAAAACTTGAAAAATTGGTCCACGGACTTGAAAATCCATTGAATCTTGAACTTTCTACACTTGATAATTTTGCCAAATATCTGAGTTTTACTTAATCTGACCTTAAGTCCTTCTTCTCAGATACTGAGATTCTCTTTCTTGAGCCACATACTGATTTTAACGTTTGGAATCCGTTTAGATATTCTTAGTGACTCTTGTATACCTGCAAGTCACATTAATCTACACCAAAATCATCAGTAACCTACTTAATTGTTTTGTGATCATCAAAATAAATGCGGGGTCAACACATACCATGCTTCATGTGGAGTTTTTCCAGCAACATATTTGGTTGGGAGTCTATTTAATAAATACACTGCAGTACTTATAGCTTCTGCCTAGAATCTTTTAAGAAGTCCCTTCTCAATCAACAAGCATCTAGCCATATTCATCACGGTTCTGTTCTTTCTTTCACTTACTCCATTTTGTTGAGGGGTATAAGTCACTGTCAACTGATGAGATATACCAGATTTTTGAAGAAAATCTTCAAATTGGTGAGAAGTATACTTAGTTCCATTGTCAGTTCTGAGAGTTTTAATTTTTTTACCACTCTCATGATGTACCATTTTTGAAAACTTGGAGAACTTACAAAAACATAATGAAAAATTTTTGAAACTTGCTGAAATATGATGAATAATTTTGAAAAAATGTTCTGAAATTTGACAAGAAGATCCTTCTCCTTTTTAAATATGTGCTTACCCTCTTTGATCTTTTCATGGGTCCATTCTCCCCCTTTTTGTCATCAATCAAAAAAGAAGTGAAAGATTAAGTACTTAATTTTATACGTCTCATCCTTGATAGTTCAATATTAAAAATTTTTATGACAAGTGAAAGATCTCATGTAGAAATTTTTTATGACAAATGGAAGATTAACAAGACACATTTTATAATAAGAAAATTTCATATACAGAATTTTAAAAAGAGCATTAAATATAAAATTTCATGCATAAGCTTTCATACAAATGATTTTCAGAACATGACATTTTGAAACAAGCATTACAAACACCAAGACTTAACATAAACATTTCATTAAATATAGAATTTCATATATAGACTTTCATATATAAAAGTTTCACACATGACTAGCATCACAAACATTTAGTTCTAATACAAACATTTCAATATATAAAGATCCTAATACATTCTAAACACAACAAGATAACCTAAGCTACTCCTCATATGAGGATACAATAGATGGCTGAGCAGAAGATCCAGCATCACGTCCTTGTGGAGGAGGACGATAAGAAGCATGAGGTGGCTTGGAGCGGGGGTAAGTAGATGTGAAGCCAGGCTGGGAAGGTGGCTGAGCAGGATGGGTAGGTGGCTGAAATGCAACTGGAGTAAGCTGGTCGCTGATGGTGGAGACCAAATGATGAAAGAGACCAATGGACATCTCCAGTCTCTCAAATTTTTCACCAAAGGTTACAATATGAGCTCTCAGCTATCTTACTTCTTCAGCCACACGGGCTAACTCCTCAGAGTCACGGCTAGATCCAGATTCATGACCTCTCATCTCATGCATCATCAGCCTTCAACTAATAACATTTACAGAGTGCTCCAGCCTGTCCAACCTCATCATCATCTGAGTCATGGTCTCATTTACAGTAGAAATGTGAGGTACCATAGTAAAATCACCTATAGATGAGCCACTATCCCCTGAACTTCTGCTGGAGAGAACAGATGACACCTCTCTGACAATGTACTGTAGCTGATCCTGACTGAGCTCAATAGATGTCCTCTGGGGTGCTGTGGGCTCCTCAGGCTGCTGCCTAGTACTTGGTCCAGCCTCCTTATGTGAGGAAGTAGATGGACCCTCAGCTAGCTCATCTGCCTCTGCCTCTCTTCCTCTTCCTCTGGTCCACCGCCCATTAATCTTTACAAAACCTATTCGGCGCAGAGAATGTTCATTGTAGAAGTCCGAATGGTGCAGCTTGGTGAATTTTTCACCCTTTAATCTTACTCCAAAATGCTTAAAGAAATGGGTGAGAAGCATACCATAGGGAAGAGCAGATCTGGCTCTGTTAACTGTTTCTCTCCACACAGTCAACATCAAATCAGGGAGATTATAGGGGATGTCACTGACAATGTGATACATGAGGGTCAGATCCTTCTCAGTGACCAGGTTGAAGCTACCAGTTCTAGGGATGAAAATCCTAGAGATGATGTGATGGAGAAGTCTTATTTCCACATTTAGGATGTTGGCCTCCAAACGGTCTACACCCTCTCCATCCTTAATTCTTAGGATAGTCTCAATCCTATGAGCTCTATCCTTAGGAGAATCCTCACAAACTCCATCAACAGGAACTCTCAAAATATTCTCAATGAAGGTACGGTCTAGCTCAATATTAACCCCTTTTACTATGGAAGAAGCAGAGATAAAATCAACAGAGAGATTATGGTAAAACTCTCTTATCAATTTTGGGTAGATTGCAACCTCTGTCTTGCACATGAAGCTCCATCCCCTTTGTTGAAGCATCCGCCCAATAGTGAACCATTCCCGGGTAAGGAATCCAAAGTCTACGATCCTTCCATTTGAAATAGCATCACAAACATTTAGTTCTAATACAAACATTTCAATATATAAAGATCCTAATACATTCTAAACACAACAAGATAACCTAAGCTACTCCTCATCTGAGGATACAACAGATGGCTGAGCAGAAGATCCAGCATCACGTCCTTGTGGAGGAGGACGATAAGAAGCATGAGGTAGCCTGGAGCGAGGGTGAGTAGATGTAAAGCCAGGCTGGGAAGGTGGCTGAGCAGGATGGGTAGGTGGCTGAAATGCAACTGGAGCAAGCTGGTCGCTAATGGTGGAGACCAAATGGTGAAAGAGACCAATGGACATCTCCAGTCTCTTAGATTTTCCACCAAAGGTCACAATCTGAGCTCTCAGCTGTCTCACTTCTTCAGCCACACGGGCTAACTCCTTAGAGTCACGGCTAGATCCAGATTCGTGACCTCTCATCTCATGCATCATCAGCCTTCAACTAATAATATTTACAGAGTGCTCCAGCCTGTCCAACCTCATCATCATCTGAGTCATGGTCTCATTTACAGTAGAAATATGAGGTACCATAGTAAAATCACCTGTAGATGAGCCACTATCCCCTGAACTTCTACTGAAGAGAGCAGATGACACCTCTCTGACAATGTACTGCAACTGATCCTGACTGAGCTCAATAGATGTCCTCTGGGGTGCTGTGGGCTCCTCAGGCTGTTGCCTAGTACTTGGTCCAGCCTCCTCATGTGAGGAAGTAGATGGACCCTCAGCCTCAGCTGGCTCATTTGCCTCTGCCTCTCTTCCTCTTCCTCTAGTCCACCGCCCATTAATCTTTACAAAACCCATTCGGCGCAGAGAATGTTCATTGTAGAAGTCCGAATGGTGCAGCTTGGTGGATTCTTCACCCTTCAATCTTACTCCAAAATGCTTAAAGAAATGGGTGAGAAGCATACCATAGGGAAGAAGCGAGATACGACTACGTGCTTGTTTCTCTCCACACAGTCAACATCAAATCAGGGAGATCATAGGGGATGTCACTGACAATGTGATACATGAGGGTCAGATCCTTCTCAGTGACCAGGTTGAAGCTACCAGTTCTAGGAATGAAAATCCTAGAGATGATGTGATAGAGAAGTCTTATTTTCATATTTAGAGTGTTGGCCTCCAAATGGTCTACACCTTCTCCATCCTTAATTCTTAGGATAGTCTTAATCCTATGAGCTCTATCCTCAGGAGAATCCTCACAAACTCCATCAACAGGAACTCTCAAAATATTCTCAATGAAAGTACGATCCAGCTCAATATTAACCCCTTTTACTATGGAAGAAGTAGAGATGAAATCAACAGAGAGATTATGGTAAAACTCTCTTATCAATTTTGGGTAGATTGCAACCTCTATCTTGCACATGAAGCTCCATCCCCTTTGTTGAAGCATCCATCCAATAGTGAACCGTTCCCAAGCAAGGAATCCAAAGTCTACGATCCTTCCATTTGAAATAGCTCTTGTGGACAAGGATTAGATGCCAGAGAACCTTGAGGGAGAGGGCACGGCAGGAGCTTGTGCGTCTCTCTCATGGGAGCTCTTCGGGGCTTTTTCTTGCTGCATGCTGGGGATCCTCATCCGTGGAGCCATGGAGCTGGGGTGCTAGATCTGAGGTGAAGAAGGGATCTAGAAAGGGTGAAGGAAGGGATTTAGAGGGTTCTAGGCTAGGGGGAAGAGTTGGAAGAAGATGGGGAAGAAATGAGGAAGTGGGAGTCCAAGAGGCATTCGGTTTTCTTTTAAACCGAGTGTCTCTTGGAGTTAGTCGGCTCCCATGCCGACTAACTCCATGTTAGTCGACTCCCCAGTCGACTAACATGGGGAGCAAGACGCCAGGCCTCCAGAAAATCCAAGAATCTTCATTGAAAATGATTTTTACAAGCTATGCATGTTATGGGATCTTGAAGAGGGATTAGTTGGACTAATTGTCATGATTTTTAATATTTAATAGCATGTTCAGAAAAAATTTAAAAAATTAATATATGTAGCTGACTCATTCTGACAAGGGGTCAAACATGCCAAGTTCTCTTCTAATTTCATAAAATTTGTTTTCATCAAGGGGTTTTGTGAAAATATCAGCTAATTGCTTGTCAGTACTAACAAATTCAAGGATTATATCTCCATTTTGAACATGATCTCTAATGAAATGATGTCTAATTTCAATGTATTTGGTCCTAGAGTGCTGAATTAGATTTTTAGTCAAATTGATGGCACTAGTATTGTTACATTTTATAGGAATGTCTTTAACTTTAATGCCATAATCCTCTAGTTGTTACTTAATCCATAAGATTTGAGCACAACAACTTCCAGCAGCTATGTATTCAGCCTCAGCTGTAGATAAAGCAACTGAAGTTTGTTTCTTGCTAAACCATGAGATTAAGTTAACTCCTATAAATTGGCAAGTTTCACTAGTTAATTTTCTATCAATTTTACAACCAGCAAAATCAGAGTCTGAGTAACTAATCAGATCAATAGTGGATTGCTTAGCATACCAAAGACCAAGATTTTTAGTACCATTTAAATATCTTAAGATTCTTTTCACAGCATTTAAATGTGTTTCTCTAGGATTAGCTTGAAATCTAGCACACATGCATACAACTTTGAATAAAATATCGAGGCACATTTAGCAGTTAGATATAAAAGTGATCCTATCATGCCTCTATAAAGCTTTAAATCTCTGATTTACTATTATCATTCAAATCAAGTTTGCAAGATGAGCTCATAGGGGTACCGGCACATTTAGAATTCTCCATACCAAATTTCTTCAGAATTTCTCTTGTATATTTGCTTTGGCTAATGAAGATTTCTTCTACATTTTGCTTTATTTGAAGTCCGAGAAAATAGTTGAGTTTACCCATCATGCTCATCTCGAACTCTCCCTGCATGAGCTTAGCAAAATCTTGGCACAAAATTTTATTAGTAGCACCGAAAATGATGTCATCCACATAAATTTGCACAATAAGCATACATCATTTTCTCTTTTTATAAATAATGTAGTGTCCACATTTCCTCTAATGAAATTGTTGCTTATCAAGAATTTGCTTAATCTTTCATACCATGCCCGGGGTGCTTATTCCAAACCATATAAAGATTTGTTCAACTTAAACACATAGTTTGGATGTTCATTATTTTCAAAACCGGGTGGTTGTTTTACATAGACTTTCTCAGCAATATATCCATTTAAGAAAGCACTTTTAACATCCATTTGAAATAATTTGAAGTTCATGAAGCATGCAAAAGCTAGTCTAATAACTTCTAATTTTGCAACAGGAGTAAAGGTTTCATCAAAATCAATGCCTTCTTCCTGATTATAACCTTTAGCTACCAATCTTGCTTTATTTCTAATTATGTTTCCATGCTCATCCAATTTATTTCTGAAAACCCATTTAGTGCCAATTATGGGATAATCTATTGGTCTATCAATTAGGATCCATACATTGTTTCTTTCAAATTGATTTAATTCTTTATGCATTGCATTTATCCAATCAGGGTCATTTTTAGCATCATCAAAATATTTTGGTTCAATTTGTGAAACAAATGCTAAATGATTACATACATCTCTATATGAGGACCTAGTTCTTACTCCTTGAGATGGGCTACCAATAATAAGTTCTTTGAAGTGATTGTGGACATACCTCCACTCCTTTTTCAAATCATGTATATCTTGAGGTTCAGCTCGTTGGAGTGTTTCAATGCTATCTTCCTGATTACTTTGTTCATTTGATCATTCTTTCTCCTTTAGAGTAATGTCTTGCATTCCTTCTTCAAGTAGACCTGCATCATCAACTATATCCTTCTTCCTTGATGGAAGTTCATTAGTTTCATCAAATACTATATGAATGGATTCTTCTACCACTAATGTTTTCTTATTAAATACTCTATAAGCTCTACTATTGGTAGAATATCCAAGAAAAATTCCTTCATCAGATTTTGCATCAAATTTATCAAGATTTGTTTTGCCATTATTTAGAATAAAACATTTACATCCAAAAATATGAAAATATCCACTGTTTGGCTTTCTACCTTTCCAAAGTTCATATGGGGTCTTTTTCAAAATAGCTCTTATTAGAGCTCGATTCAAAACATAACATGCTGTATTGATTGCTTCAGCCCAAAAGTATTTTGAGAGATTGCTTTCACACAACATGGTTCGGGCCATCTCTTCAAGGGTTTTATTTTTCCTTTCAACTACACCATTTTGTTGAGGGGTTCTAGGTGCAGAGAAGTTGTGGTTAATTCATTTTTCATTACAAAAACTTTCAAAATGTTGATTTTCGAATTCTTTTCCATGATCACTTCGAATGGATGCAACTTGAAGACCTTTTTCATTAGTTGCTTTTCTGAAAAATTTTAAAAATGCAGAAAAAGCTTCATCTTTGCTTGCTAAGAATAAACCCAAGTGAAATGAGAGAAATCATCAATGATTACAAAACCATAACGTTTGCCACCTAGACTTGTGGTTCTAATTGGTCCAAATAAATCTATATGTAAAAGTTCTAAGGGCCTAGAAGTTGAAACCACATTTTTGGATTTGAATGAAACTCTAGTTTGTTTTCCAAACTGTCATGTATCACAAATTTTGTCATTTTCAAAACTTAATTTTGGCAAACCATTTACTAAATCCCTTTTAATTAGTTTGGAAAGCAAATCCATGCTAACATGAGCAAGTCTACGATGCCATAACCAGCTAGAATCATTAAATTTAGAATTCATGGCAACTAGACATTCAACATTTTGGTCATTAAGCTCATTTAGATCTACCATATAAACATTTCCATGCCTATGACCAATAAATTTCATGCTATCATTAATAGAATTTGTAACCAAGCAAACAGATGATTCAAAAATGACTTTAAAGCCTTTGTCACATAATTGACTAATGCTTAACAAATTATGCTTTAATCCATCAACAAGAAGAATATTATCAATAAAAGTATGGGAAGTGATACCAATTTTGCCAATGCCAATGATCCTTCCTTGAGCATTGTTTCCAAAAGTAACCACTCCTCCATCCTTAGCTTTCAAAGTGATGAATTGAGATTCATCACCCGTCATGTGTCTTGAGCACCCGCCATCCAAGTACCATATTCTTTTTGCATTTCGGGACACAAGACACATCTGTAACCATAATATTAAGTTATGTTCTTAGGTACCCAAGTTTTCTTGGGTCCTTTGGGGTTAGCATGAATGGTTCCTTTAGGAACCCAAATCTTCTTGATATTCTTGTTGATATGAGAGTTATATGCATAGACTTTATGTCCTGATTTTTCACATTTGAAACAAGTAATTTTTGAAACATTATTTGGAGGAACAAAAATATTTTTCAAAAATTTTTGCTTCTTCAAAGGGTTATAACCTAATCCAGCTTTATTAAAAACAACCCTTTGGTTGTCAATAATCATTTACAATTTTATGAAACTTAAAGTAAATTTATCCACAATGGATTTCAGTTTATTAACTTCATTTTTCAAATTCAGATTTTCTTGAGTTAAAACAGAATTCTCATTTGAAAGTTTCTCTTTTTCAAAAATCAATTTTGGACTTGATTTTTCAAATCTTTGTTTTTGCTGCCTAACTTTTTGAATTCAGCAAGTAAATCATAGAATGCATCTTGTAATTCATCAAATATAAATTTAGTTTAGGAGTTAGAGATTACCTCTTCTTCATAAGCCATGAGACACAGATTTGTAGTTTTCTGCTTCTCATCCTCTGAACTTGTTTCATCGCTGTCACTCCAAGTTGCTATTAAGGCTTTCTTCTTAGCCTTTTTGGGACCTTTTTTTAGTAGTGGGTAATCAGTTTTGAAATGTCCATGCTTCTTACACTCATAGCATGTGAGAAGCTGCTCCTTATCCTTTTCCTTGCTGAAATCTCCTTTCAGCAGTGGCCTTCTCTTCACTCATTGTTTATTCTTTCTTATGAATCTTCTAAATTTTCTTGTGATGAGAGCTAGCTCATCATCCCCTTCACTCTCTTCTGAAAATTCATCACATTCATCCTTTTGATCTGAACACTTTAAGGCCATGGTTCTTCTCTTCTTGGACTCCTCCTCATTAAGATATTGTTTGACTTGAATTTTATGGGTCATCAGTGATCCCATAAGCTCTTCTAGAGGAAGGATGTTGAGGTATTTTGCCTCTTGAATTGCAATCATCTTAGCTTCCCATGACCTAGGCAAAGATCTTAAAATTTTTTCACTAGATCACTGTTAGTATAAGACTTTCGAAGGCTTTTAAGGCCATTCACAATATCAGTAAATCTAGTGAACATATCAGCAAAGCATTCATTTGGTTCCACTTTAAACAGTTCATATATATGTACAAGCATATTGATTTTGGATTCTTTCACTTGATTTGTGCTTTCATGAGTGGCCTCAAGTCTATCCCAAATTTCTTTGGCAGAAATACAAGTGGAAATTCTATTAAATTCATTTGCATCAAGTGAACAATATAAAACATTCATGGCTTTAGCATTCAACTGAGCCATTTTCTTATCATGCTCATCCCAATCCACTTTCGGTTTGGGTATTTCAAGATCATTTGTTCTAAGAATGGATGTGTGAGGGCTATTGACAATAATACTCCATAGATCATAGTCAAGTACTTGAATGAAAATTTTCATCCTAGCCTTCCAATAAGTGTAATTTGTGCCATTGAATAAGGGTAATCTGTTTGTGGACTGTCCCTCAGTCAACAAGGAACTCATTTGGGCTGCCATAGATCTTGGACTCTTTGTCGGTTAAGACAAATGCAAGCAAGAGAACCAATGCTCTGATACCACTTGTTGCCCAGCTAAGCAACCCAAGAGGGAGGGTGAATTGGATTCCTTTTAGAATTTTAAACAATGATGTGCAATGCTTGCAAAGTTATAAGTGTGAGTGTAAGTGCAGTGACAAAATTGAAACACATAGCAACAACAGTGGAAGGCACACACAAACACAAAGGTTTATAGTGGTTCGGTGCTAACCCTTGCACCTACATCCACTACCCAAGAACCCCTTAGGAATTTTTACCACTAATTGTTCTCCAACGATTACAACCTAGCTTACTTAGCTAGCTTCTTATTTTCAGGCACAATGGAGCCTTTACAACCACCAATTAAGGGTTTGGCACCCCCTCACAAGTTTCAACCAAGTTGAAACTCAACAAGATACAATAAGAAATAATTTTAGCAAGAATGGCTCCTTATTGAGCAAATAAATACAATAAAGAGCGCTTTACAGATTTGAAGCCTTTTTTCCTTGAATGAGCTTCTCTTCTTTGAATGCTTTGAGTTAAGAGCACTTGATGAAACTTTAGGAGTGGTTGGTGGGAGCATTGAATAGGCTTCAATAGATTTTCAAACTTCAACTATAATGATTTTTGAAAACTGAAGCAGGCTGAATTTTTTGTGGATTTGGATTGATAAATCTCTCTTTTTCCCACTTGTAATCCTTCAAAAATCCACTTAACTTCCTGCTAATCCATCCCATTAACTTGGATTTATAGTTGGTTGAGGGATTGGGCCGTTGGAATGACCATTTCCGAACGTTGGAATGTCAGAACTAGCCGTTGGGCAAGTTCCTAGGGCATTAGTCGGCTCCAGAGCCGACTAACCTGGGATTTTTTCCATCCCAGGCAGAGTTAGTCGGCTCTAAAGCCGACTAACACCACAGTAGTCAGCTTTAGAGCCGGCTAACATAGGTAAACCCACCTTTCGTAAGTCCCCGCAGTAGTCGGCTCTAGGCAGGCTACCTTGTGCCAGGTACCACGTGTGGAACACGGTGGTCGGCCTGTAGAGCCGACTAATCCAAGGTTTTCTTCTGTAAAAGCTTCTATGACACATTTTTGACTTGATAACTCACATGTGGGTTGGCCAAGGGCTTTATTCTTCCATTCCAAGTTGCCGTGGGAGTTGACCAAAGTCTCCAAAACTTAAAAAATTACTTCATAAACTTGGAAATCCATTGAATCTTGAACTTTCTACACTTGATAATTTTGCCAAATATCTGAGTTTTACTTAATCTGACCTTGAGTCCTTCTCAGATACTAGGATTCTCTCTCTTGAATCACATACTGATTTTGATGTTTGGAATCCGTTTAGATATTCTTGGTAACTCTTATATTCCTGCAAGTCACATTGATCTATACCAAAATCATCAGTAACCTACTTAATTGTTTTGTGATCATCAAAATAAATACAGGGTCAACACATACCATGCTTCATGTGGAGTTTTTCCAGCAACATATTTGGTTGGGAGTCTATTTAATAAATACACTGCAGTACTTACAGCTTCTGCCCAGAATCTTTTGAGAAGTCCCTTCTCAATCAACAAGCATCTTGCCATATTCATCACGGTTCTGTTCTTTCTTTCACTTATCCAATTTTGTTGAGGGGTATAAGTCACTGTCAACTAATGAGATATACCAGATTTCTAAAGAAAATCTTCAAATTGGTGAGAAGTATACTCAGTTCCATTGTCAGTTCTGAGAGTTTTAATTTTTTTACCACTCTCATTCTTAACCAGTGCCTTGAAATTAACAAACACAGCAAAAACTTCATATTTTTGCTTCAAAAAATAAACCCAGCACATCCTACTAAAATCATCAATAAACAATCAGAAATATTTGCTGCCACTAAATGAAGGGGTCTTCATTGGACCACAAATATCTGAATGTACAAGTTGGAGCTTTTCTATAGATCTCCAAGCCTTGTTCACAGGAAAAGAAAGTTTATTTAACTTTCCTTTTTGACAAACTCCACATACACCATCAAAAACATGAATCACTGGCAAATCAACAATCATATTTTTGTTCTGCAACAGCTTCAAAGAAGAATAACTATGATGACCAAACCTCTTGTGCTATTTCTCAGATTCATCCAAAACTGTAGTGCATGCTTTAATTTCTTTTTGGTTCCAATCAACAGGAAAACTTCTATGATTCCTGTCAGCAGTAAATAATTTGACTCTAAATTTATTAACTATGTCAACACATTCATCATGAAAATGCACTGAATAACCATTTTCTAAAAGTTGACTAACACTAATCAAACTTTGACTCAAATTAGGCACATATAAAACATCATAAATGTACCTTGTTGCCCAGCTAAGCAACCCAAGAGGGGGTGAATTGGGTTCCTTTTATAATTTTAAACAATGATGTGCAATGCTTGCAAAGATATAGGTGTGAGTGTAAGTGCAGTGACAAAATTGAAACACATAGCAAGAACAGTGGAAGGCACACACAAACACAAAGGTTTATAGTGGTTCGGTGCTAACCCTTGCACCTATATCCACTCCCCAAGAATCCCTTGGGAATTTTCACCACTAATCATTCTCCAACGATTACAACCTAGCTTACTTAGCTAGCTTCTTATTTCCAGGCACAAGGGAGCCTTTACAATCACCAATTAAGGGTTTGGCACACCCCTCACAAGTTTTAACCAAGTTGAAGCTCAACAAGATACAATAAGAAATAATCTCAGCAAGAATAGCTCCTTAATGAGCAAATAAATACAATAAAGAGCACTTTACAGATTTGAAGTCTTTTTCCCTTGAATGAGCTTCTATTCTTTGAATGCTTTGAGTTAAGAGCACTTGATGAAGTTTCAGGAGTGGTTGGTGGGAGCTTTGAATGGGCTTCAATGGATTTTCAAACTTCAGCTATAGTGATTTTTGAAAACTGGAGTAGGCTGAATTTTCTTTGGATTTGGCTTGATAAATATCTCTTTTTCACACTTGTAATCCTTCAAAAATCCACTTCACTTCTTTCTAATCCATCCCATTAACTTGTATTTATAGTTAGTTGAGGGATTGGACCGTTGGAATGGCCGTTTCCGAATGTTGGAATGTCAGAACTAGCCGTTGGGCAAGTTCCCAGGGCGTTAGTCGGCTCCAGAGCCGACTAACCTGAGATTTTTCCCATCCCAGGCTGAGTTAGTCGGCTCTAGAGCCGACTAACATGGGTAAACCCACTGTAAGTCCCACAGTAGTCGGCTCTAGAGCCAACTTCTTGTGCCAGACCACTGTGTGGTTACAGTAGTCGGCTCTAGAGCCGACTAACATATAATTTTCCTCTGTAAAAATTTTTGTGACACATTTTTGACTTGATAACTCACATGTGGGTCGGCCAAGGGCTTCATTCTTCCATTCCAAGTTACTGTGGGAGTTGACCAAAGTCTCCAAAACGTGAAAAATTGCTCCACGAACTTGGAAAACCATTGAATCTTAAACTTTCTATACTTGGTAATTTTGTCAAAGATCTGAGTTTTACTTAATCTGACCTTCGAGTCCTTCTTCTCAGATGCTGGGATTCTCTCTCTTGAACCACATACTGATTTTGACGTTTGAAATCCGTTTAAATATTCTTGATGACTCTTGTATACCTGCAAGTCACATTGATCTACACCAAAATTATCAGTAACCTACTTAATTATTTTGTGATCATCAAAATCAATGCAAGGTCAACATACCTAATACCTGTTGGTGTCTCAATGGCAGCTACCCCTTTGCCTTTTACCTCAACAAGCTCTCCATTTCCAAGTCTAACCTTTGAAGAGTAGAATTTGTCAAGAGCCTTGAAAATAGCTAAGTCTGAGGTCATATGATGAGTACATCCACTATCAATGAGCCAAGAGTTTGAACCCAGAATTGCTGATAAACAACTTTCTTCCATAGCAGCCACAAACAACTTTTCTTCCTCCTAATCCATATTCTCAGCAACTTGGGCCTTCTAATGTTGATTTGCCTTAGCTTTACAAACCTTTTCAACATGCCTGAATTGCTTACATGACCTACATTTAACACCAGGTCTAAACCAGCAATAGCTTGTTGTATGTGTCCTCTTTCCACAATGAGGACATGGAGGATAAGGCTTTTTCTTGCCTTTATAATTGCTGCTTTGTTAGTCTCTTTAAAAAACTCTCCTCTCCTTTTCTTTTCTTTCAAAAAATTGTTTCTTTTCACCACCCTCTTTGAACAGACTCTTTCTCTTGTCATTAGCAACTAAAGCACCTTCAACAGAAACTTCTTGCCTTAGAGCTTTCCTTTGTTCAACAGCTTGGAGAACATTCACAAGTTCGAAGAATGTCATTTTGGACATGTCCTTCGAGTCTTCCAGAGAAGAAATTTTATACTCAAATTTCTCTGATAAATTCACAAGAACCTTATCTACAATCTTTTTCTCTGTAAGTTATTCACCAAGTATCCTAATTTGGTTTACCACTTTCATCACCCTATCAAAAAACTCCTTCACTGTTTCTGAGTCTTTCACCCTGAGAATTTCAAACTCCCTTTTGAGATTAGTCACTTCAATTTGCTTTGCCTTTGTATCGCCTTGGAACTCCTCCTTGATTCTATCCCAGGCTTCCTTTGCAGTTTCACAAGTCATAATTCTTATGAAAATTTCTTCAGACACAGCAGAATGAATACTGGTCAATGCCTTGTATTTCTTTGTCACTTCCTCTGTATGACACCTAATCTGGTTCAGAGTTGCATTTGCAGCTAAGGAAGGTGGATCTGTGCCATGCTCAATAGCATCCTAGAGATCAAATGCTCTCAGGTATGCCTTCATTTTGACTGACCAAACTTGATAATTTTGGCCATTAAAAATGGGAGTCTTAGCAGTGAAACTGCTGTTTGCTTCCATGGTTTATTATTATTATTATTATTTTTTGCTGTTTACTATCCCTCACGGATCAGAGAAGGCTCTGATACCAATTGATGGATTTAAAATTAAGAAAGGAGAAGGAAAAGATTAAGTGCAGAATAACAACAAACCTACATTTTATTTCTACAATATGTACAATTTATAAAGAATACAGATAAAGGTAGTTTTAAAAACTACCACAGTAGTTTCTAATACAAACATAATTTTCTGTAATTGCTACAAATATTAAACATAACAAGATAATTATTTTAAATCCAAATAAACTGATTTAAACTGCAGCTTTGGAGGCATCCTTCTCTGTAACAACTTCAACAATAACTTTTCATACAATTCACAGAAAACTTTTCACAGGTTATTTATAGCCATTGCAACTAATTACAAGCATAATATTATTTTAACATATATAAAAAATAATATTTTAAATATTTTTATATGCAACATAAAAGTAATAAAAATTAAAAAATTATTTTATTATTGAGCTAGAACTCAATGACTGCAATTCTTACATGCTTTCCGATACATCACAAATAATAACCCATACATTCATATTTATAAACTAAGAAAATTCAAATATAATAAAAAATGAACTTTTATATCAATACTAATAAGAATCCCTTAATACTTTAAGCAAAATAATCTTGAACAAATAAGGATTTTCAACGCTTTTTAGCAATACATACTAACAAAATATACATACTTTAGTAACCGAATAAATCTTTAATATATACTTTGCGAATGACAAATGTGCCCACACAGCACGGTATGCAAGCTGGTTACTTCTATAAGAAAGCCTAGACTCTTTCTTCAGGGGAAAGCTTTGAGACTTCCTCGGCATCGTTGTTCTTCTTCGGATTCTGATGAAAAATCGCGACATCCTCCGGTTCTCGATACACGAACAGAGCGTAAAAGGTGACCATAGCAGTGAATACAGACATGGCCCAGACGAAGACGTACATGGCCAGAGGCATCATCTCAGCGACATGGTAAGCGAATGTCACGTTAAGCGCGTTGGCGAGTACCCAGATGGCAACCTTCAATCTCCCTCCCTTCTCGCACTCAGCCTGCCGGTTCTGATAGACTCGGAGGCACGCAAGAAGAGCCGAGAGGTCGAAGTAGACGAAGAGCACGAATGCCACGGTCCACGGGTCATGCCGGGCTCGATAGGCGGAGAGGGCGGTGTTGAAGGTGAGGAAACCGAAGCCGAGCGAAGAGGCGGAAGAGGAAGTGATGGTAGATGGCGATGAGGCTTGACGCTTCTCGTCAGTGTTTTGAACCATCTTTGCCCAACCTTCGCAGGGCAACGAGCAATGGAACTTGCCCCGGTGATGCCCATATATATATATATGTGTGGATGCAAGCTAACAATTCCGCGTCTTCTGGTCAGAGTAAGCTTCGGTGAAGCCGCCTTGTGGTTTCGGCGAAGAAGCTCCAAAAGTACGGCGTGACGCGGACTCCGACTCTATCCTAAAAAATAAAAAGGCGAAGCATCTCGGAACTTGAGCGGCGGGCAACGCGAAGCAGCGTCCCCTCGGGTTGATGTCTGCGGCCCGGCCCACTACGCTGAGCGTGCCAGCCCGCAGTTGGTCCAACTTTGTTTTTTTAAAAAATTATTATTTAAAAGCCAGTAGCACACTAATTTTTTTTTAAAAAAAAATAAATAAAATAAATTATATAAATATTTTTATTCATGTATGAGCAAATAGTTTGTCATTGCGGCCGTATCATCTTATCGCTATATTGTCTAATTCTCTTCTTCATTTTCTAGTTATTCGAAAAGAAAACTTCAATCTTTGCCTTTTGTTTGGCATGACTTCGACTCGACGAACTAACCTACCAAATATCTTTATTATTATTATTTTTTTAATTTAAAACTAATTTTAGAGAAATTTATTAAAATAAATTAGATATAGTTAACCTTTTTGGGCTTGCTTTTGGCATAATTCCTTATGATTATTCCTTTGATTTGATTTTTAGGATCGTAATAGATCGTATCGTCTTTCATCTTTGATCTTTTGCTTTATTTGTCCGAAAGAAATTCCTTCATCTTCATTATTCTTCTGGACTTACATAATGTGTGCTTCATTGTATCAATCCTTGGGACAGATTGACATTTCCATCATCTTAAGCTTTAATTAGCTACTCCTATTATCAAGTACCTATTCTCTTACAATAAAAGTAGAATTTAACATTTATAAAATATCAAAGTTATCTACTTCTTCTTGAGCAAAGAAGTTTATAAAATTATTATTTTAGTAAAAATTTAATTCATTAAATGAAGTTATAGTTTTTATTTTTTAATTAGAATATTTCATAATAGATCTGCACTACTGCCTACTAATACTTGGGACTAGTCAAAGTAGAAAACTTTCTACTTTTATTATATTTTTAATCATATATTATTAATATAATATTTAATAAATTATTAATTTCATATTTAAATCTATTTCTACGAATTTATGTATCATATGATTATAAATTTCATCTAATATTATAAATAAATCATTTAATTCTATTCTAATATTTATAGCTAAAGCTAAACAATAAAAAATATAAAATTTCTTCTTAATATTTATTAAATTTTAACTCCATTAGTGTAATTGCATGTTCAAAACCTTCATCGTTCCTATATTTTTGAAAAATTATTAGTAATAATATAGATTTGTTATAAAACTAGAGGGTAATAAGTATCAAATAAAATATTAGTAGTTTCATAAAATCATTCTAAAAATTATATAATAGTACTAGGCTTATTTTAGTAAAATTCTAATATTGGTTCACTGGAGATTTGAACATTATAAAAACTAATAATAATATCTTTACGTTCAAAATATGATTATAACATTAAAGATGTGGAACTCCAGTTATGTTTTATATCTAATAAAAATTATTTATATTTTTTTTATGGAGGACAATATATAAAGTTTTAAATTCTTGTTTTCTAACTTTTGAAGATTGGATATATTTTATGGTATCTATAACTTTATTTACATATAATTTAATAAAATTTATTTTATTTTATATAATTAAATTTATGATGTAATGTAAATATCTTATATGAAATAATTTTCTATCTAAAATGAGATACATGTGTTATTTAAGTAACTCAACAATAATATTATTATTAGAAGCATTATTTAAATTAATTGAAAAAGTTTTATCATATATACGGTATTCACGTAATGTCTGTATGATATAAGAAAAGATGTTAATGGTATTGTATAGATGTTTAACTAATTTAAAATTAAGAATTTTTTTTGTATTACCCATTTGTAATCAATAAAATATGTAGTAACACAAATATAAGATAACTCAAAAGTACTAGTCCAAATATCGAATGTAAGTGCCATTCTACCATCAAAATTTTTAAGATATGAAATCATTTTTTTTCATATTCAAAAAAATGTTTAAAACAACCAAATCTAATGATATTTCAAGAAACTTTTTTAAATGTAGGATTTACTGTAATTTTAATATATTTTTTAAAATATGAATTTTTCACGAAGAAAAAAGTATTTCATTATTTACAATTAATTTTGATAATTATTTTTTATTTACTTCCTGAGAATAAGAAAATTTTATTAACTCACTTCTGTATCCAAGTCTAATTTAAGCCTAAGTGGAGTCATAAGTTAAACTCTAATGCTTCTTCTAGTACTGAGATAGATAGTCAATTCTCCATATAGTGTCGTGGTTGTAGTCCATTTTGCTAACTTTATAGACAACATGGATCCTCTTGTTGCCTAATCTATACTTGATGGTTAATGTGGCACCGATGACATTACTGGGCTTAGATACCCTGGTTCTAATTTGTGACAGGTATGTGCCAAGATCGGCTCCATAATCTACTATGTTAACATCGAGCCTAAAGATCGCATGGTCTAAGCGAGAGCAACCAACATCAAACATTATTAATTGTGGATAGTAAAGACTATAGAGAAATTAGGATAATTAGCTATCTTATAAAAAGAGAGATTATGAGAGCTTAAAAGGATTAAGAACGCTTGTAGGAAAATGAAAAGGGCTTACGCAAGCTTAAGAAAGCTTAGTAGAGCTTGTGATTTAGTATGGAGTGAGAAAAAAAAGTTAGAGGCTATTTATAGAGGTTGAAGAGCTTTCAAATGTTTCAAATAACCATAAAAATTAGCTGTTTATGGCTATTGAAAAAGACAAATAAATCTTTTTAAGATGAAAATATTATTGAAAACTAATTATTTTTGGCTATTAAAAAGGATAAAAAAATCTTTTTGAGAAATGATTGTAAATATTTCAAACTAGTCGTTTATAGCTATTAAAGGGGAGCATTCTAGTCTTTGGCTAAGCAGGCCTGACGGGCTAGCCAATTAGTGCCTAGAGGGCCACTTAGGTGTGCTTGGACTGTGGGTTATGTCATGCTAACCCGCATGGGTCGTTGTGTCTGCATGACTCGTGAGCCATAGAGGATGACCTAAACTGGGTATGGTAGCTCATGGGTCGTTTCAGGTCTGCCTACTTCGTGCCAAGTCAAGTTAGTCGGATTCATTTGACATATCTAAAAATACTTGCCAATCTAGATAGAAATGATGAAATCATCATATTTGATTGCATTTGATAAGCATATATGATGGTGACTCTAAAAAATCATCTCACCACTAAATCACTATTCATTCCAATAATTTTATACTCATCTTTAAGAAACTATTATCTTGATCAGAGATTTATAGACTAGAATTCCCCTTATGATTATAATGTTATTTTCATATTAATATAATAAAATTTAATATTTTTAACATAATAATATAATAATAATAATAATATAAGATAAACTTGGATATATTTATATGTAACTAAGTTTAAATCAGATCACATCCTTCATCATTAGATTTGTACAGATCTTGAAGCCAAAAGGCTATCCATTAATTACCGTTAGCTTTTTTTTAAAAAAAAAGATAAACATTTATGGGATAAAATATGCATTTATGAGACATGATAATATAGCTCATGCCTCTACTATGGGAACATATTTTTATGTTGTTGTATCATATTACTACGCTACTATATCATAAGCATAAATAATATGATACAATAGCACTTCTTGTTGTATCATATTCCTATTCCTATGTTGTTGTATTATATCATCATGTTTATAATATAGTACCATAGGGATATGATACATCAGCATATGGATATAATAGAATATATTATGTCATCTCATAAATACCTTTCTTTTTTTAGAACAAGAAAATTATGATTAACATATGGTATTTTTAGTTTTAAAATTCATGCAAACCTAATGAGAAAGTAATCGAATTTAGATTTAATTATACATAAATGTAACTAAATCTATCTCATAATAATATAATATAATACATTATAATTATATTATAGTTTAATATAAAAATTATGATAATAAATTAATATAAAACATGATAAAGTTGCTAAGTATATTAAGAGTAATTTTGATATTATATAACCAGTAACCTTAAATTTTCATGATAAATTAAATAAATTAATTACGAAAGCATGGAGCTCAGATCATTGGGAGGTAAAAGGACTACCATTGATCCAACGTCACCATCAATTGATCCTAAAGTTTCCCACCACCACCACCACCACCACCACCACCACCACCACCGGGCGAGGAGGCGGAATGGGTTCACATGCTTAGGTAACAACCGGACGGGCTCTCATGAGCTTTTGGTCTTGTTTTGATAAGAGAGACATTCTTCTCTCCACTTCTTTTTATCTGTTTTTTTTCGTCCTAATCTCACTAACGTACATTTCTCCTTCCCATGGGAGGTAAGATGAGCTGCCACGCGAGAGAGGGAATGACCTGGGAAGTCGACGAACAACCTTCTACACGCTGAAAATATTTCGTGATCTCGCTGTCGGATTCTTAGATGCAACAACAAGATATCTCGGCTTTTTTTTTTTTGACTCCAGAAGCTGGTATCATACGCCTGGTACTTATGATCTTTTAAACTGGCTTTTCTGGCCCCCTGATCAAAATTGGCATTTCACTGCTTCCTCAACTCTATCGTTTAGATGGGAGCCCCCTCCACCAGGTTGGATAAAATTAAATCTCAATGGCTCAGTTCGTTATGAAGAAGAAGGTGCTGGTTTTCCCATCAGAAGAAAGGGTACTGGTGCTTTTTTGCTGGAGCTCTGCTCTCATATTTACGCTGAACCGTCATGGGCTTGTCCGGGCCCGGCCCGAACAAGGGACCGATGGGAATCTCTCAGGCCGAGGCTCAGACCCAACTCTCTCTCTCTCTTTCTCTCTCTCTCTCAATCTCTTTTGAGAGAGAGAGAGAGAGAGATTTGGCTACATTCAAATGCAATCAAGTTTATGATCCGATCATCTTCCCAGCCCTTTGATCTAGATGGATTCCAGAGGTGAACGAATTTAGGCTTTGCTATATTAAAATGAGCCAAATCTAGTATCCGATCATTTTCTCATCTTTGGATCCATACGAATTTCGAAGCTACTCCGCTTGTTTTACTTTTTCATCTTTAAAATTTGTAAACTGTGTGGATCCAAGAATGGAAAGGTAATCGGATCTAAACTTAGCCATTTGAATGTAGCCAAGTACAAGATCCAATCACCTCTTTCAACCTTGAATCTACACAGTGGTAGTTTTGAGATTTATAGAGATCGAAAGGTGAAAAAGATGATTAAATTCTTAACTTGGCTACATTCAAATGTAACCAAATCTATCTCTCTCTCACACACACAGACACACACATTCGGATCAAGTTAGACCTCTTTTTTCTAAGCTTAGGCCTAGATCGGCCCTATGGATGAAAAACTTATCCTAGATCCTAAAATTTTCAACACTATGCTTGGACTGACCTATGGGCTGTCTGGCCCAAGCCCACCCCAAGCGGGGGCTCGGCTGACGTGGACTCATTGCTATCATCCAAGACATCTTGAAGACACCTTTATATTGGAGCAATTCATATAGGCTGATGCTATTCATCTGGGCTCTAGGAAGTTGTCGGCTGCACGTTTGAATATTGTGATGTACATCTGATGCTATTCATTTGGGTTATAATAAATTAACTCCAAAGTTGCCGACAGGCCTACTGACCATATAAAAGGAGTGGAAATTTGAGGGGTCAAATGGTTAAGAGAGCAGGACTTTGTTTTATTATCAAGCATCTAGGCTCTGACGACTTATTTTGGTTGGAAGAGATCTGAGCAGTTGTAACTTTATCTTGCTTCTTGAGAGTTAACATAGCAATCCTTTGTTGTATTATCAGATATCTAAAGTCCATTATTACCTTATCTTGGTTGGTGCATATGCGAGCAATCTTGGAAGCAGAAGGTAGGCTAAATGAGTGCTTGCAAGTGAAGACCCATCCTAGCTGATCATGAATATTCTGATCAAAATCAAAAGTTCTAGCAGGCAAAGCCATGAGCTGGGTGATCTGAGTACCAGCCTACACGGTTTTTTCTAGGGGCAGGTTGTGTGGGTTGTGCATTAAAAGTTTCTCTTGGGCTATGTTATACATAGTTTTTGCAATAAAAAGTTGAACCCCAATGGAGTTTTTGCTACAAAATGTCCTTTTTAACCTATGTGGTCAGATTTTGTTCTGATTAGGTTATTCCTACAACATCTGTGTCTGAATGTTTAATGTTCCTTATGGCTGAAATCATGCACACGAAGCTTCCTAGCAGCAGAAGATCCAGTATCAGACCTTCAAACACATCGTATAATGTAAATGTACCAACCTCATGACCTCAACGGTACTTTTGTGAAGTAGCTGAATGTAAGCTATCTAAGATCTGAATGATCACAAAGTCATAATCCTAAGGAAGAAGCCTCTAATAACCCCAGTTTGAAACATAGGTTGCCTTCTCAGTTCTCACTAGGCTTCCTAGAATCCTCTCCCAGCTTGCATCTCATTTAACTTAAAATATCTCTCCCTCCCTTTTATCACTCCTCTGCTCAAATCTCAGAAAACCACTGCCTGCTCAGATCTTTCTTTTAGTGGGCTTGTTGCCATGCCATCATATGGGTACTTCATGCAGGCTTCACTCCATTCAATAGTTTCTTGTTGAAGGAGATGGTCATTTTCTCAACAAGGTCAGGTAGCAGAACCATAAAGATCCAGCCCTGTCTCAAACCTGACTATTTGTTTCATCTTTTTCAGCAAGGTCAAGTGAAGTATCTTATTCTCAAGAACTCCTTACACCAAATTGGATGAGGCAACTTGAATGGTGAAAAAAAAAAACAGATACAGGATCATTATCCAATGATGTTGACATGATTCTAATGTACATATAATGGCTGCCGCATTATATATTATAACCTGAGAGATGAGCCCCGACTCTATGACTACCACTCTTTGAATACTATAACAGCAAATATTGATCATATGGAATAGTCTCTTTGGATGAGACATTCACATTCCTAGTTATCAGGCTGGTATAGAGTTAAATTTAATCACCTGGTCACTCATATGGGCTGATATGTTCAAAAGAGAAAACAAGAATAAAAGTTGGCTAACAGATAATCTTAAACAGTTTTGTTTAAAAGTTAAAATTGCTAAGTAAAGATGCATAACTTTAGGATTTTTTTTTTTTTTTTTCCAATTCAAAATGCTGTGTTATTATTAATTTATCACTGGCAATTCATATTTAATTTTGGGAGTAGAATGAAATGAATTTTTAGAAACTAGCATCAGTTATAAGTATTATGAGCATAAAAAATTATAACACAGATGCAACTAATTTACAAATAATTTCGTAACAGTACAACTATTAAATAGTTTTTGTATATATTAAAAAAAAAAAAAAACAGAGCAAAGCACCGAGGGAGTCATACCGCTCCGGTCCTGCACCGCGGAGCACCAGACCCAGACCGGGCATCGCCGACCTTCACTCGGACTCTTGCAGCCCGCCCAACACGACCGACCCCACGAAGAGCCCGGCGGCGCCGACCCCAAGGGCGGCGGCGACGGCGGCCTGCGCGGCCACGAGCGCGGCGGAGTCGTCGGGGATGAGGACAACGGCGGCGACGGCAGCGAGCAGGAGCGGCAGCGACACCGAGGCGAGGGCGGAGGGGGAGGCGCCGGCGACCCGCTCGAGGAGGCTGAGGAGGCCGAGCTCCTCGGCCTTGGAGAAGAACCCGAGCTTCTCGATGGAGGAGAGGGTGAAGCCGAGCTGCTCGGCCTTGGAGAGGAGGCCGGCCTTCTCGACGCCGCTGAGGACCTTGCGCTTCTCGAGCTTCTTCACCACGTCCACGCTCACCTCCTCGCTGCCCTCCACGAAGAGCCCCGCACCGTACCACTGCTTCTCCCAATTCTCGTCGTACCGATTAACCTCGAATCCAAAGTGGGATTAGCGTTAGTAGTAGTAGTAGTAGTAGACGGCTTAAGATATCAAATATTGGCCCACTGGACGAGCTTGGGGGGTTGGGAGGAAAGGTACCTTCTTTTTGGAGGCCATGGAGAGGATCTTGAGTGGTTTTCTCTTGGAGGAGCGAGAAGAGGTGGGGTAGAGGGAAGAAGAGTAGGCGGCGGCGGCGGCGGAGGACGAGGAGATCGTTGACGCCGCCATCTTCTCGGTGGTTTCGGCGAGATTAAGATGTGGTCAGTGGTGCTGAGGCACAGCCATGGGACTTGGGAGGGATGGCGTCTTCTCCTCCTCTTCCTTCCCCTCCCTTTCGTTTTTTCCTCCACCAATGGAAGTGGAAGAGGCTTATCCTCTGGGGCCCACGTATCTTTTCGACTCTTTGGAGGAGTTCTTCGCACGCGAGATAGACGGGTATATACTTGTAGAGATTAGTCCTAATAGTAGAGATAATTAATTAATTTTTTTTAACTGTTAAATTGATATCTTTGCCTCTTTCTTGTCTCTGAGGAAAAATTGAAAAGAAAAAAATAATAAAAATAATTTATTTATTTTAAACAAGTGTTTAGATGATTTAGTTTTTAGTTTAGTTAATAATAAAGTAAAAGTTTTTCAAATTTGTATTACAATATTAGAGATTAAGTGATATTGTTTAATCCGTAGGCTCTGTGAAGGTCTTTTTCTATAGAGCCCTCTCATCTGTCAATACTTATTGAGATGCTGCAGGAAAGCCATCATGACAGTGGTTGCATGATGTTGTGGATGAAGTTTTTTTTTATTTTTTATTTTTTATCTCTTTCCTCCCCTGATGGAGTACTTTTAATACTATTAGGGACGAGCAAAAATAAGCATGAGGATGTCTCTTAAAGATTGTGAAATAATGTTAATTGGAGGAACACTCAACAGAAATTACAAGGGAACTAAAAAAAATGTCATTTTTCCGACTTTTAGCATCAAATCTCTCTTAGTCTTGGTATTTTTTATTAAATGGATGAGACAGACTAAAACATAACCTATTGACCAAAGAGAAAAATAAATCAGTGTCAGAAACGCCTAATTGCCATATGTAATGCAAAATAGATTTCATGGTAGTATTTTTTTTATTTTTCCTATGTATTATTCAATTGTATTATGATTGTTGTCGTTAATTTTATCAAGCTATTTCACAGTCATCGAACAATTCTAAAGATCTCTTAGAGGGCTTTTGCTTTTTTTAAAAACAGGAAATTGAAAAAACATAAAAAAGGTTCTTGTAGGGCTTAGACAGTGGACATATATCGAGTTTCTTCTTGTGTAATTATATATATAGGAGCTAGCTTCATTCAAAAACAGCAGCAAGATGTCTAATTCACCATCACCTTCCCCTTGGCTTCCAGATCACCATCAAAGAGAATAGTTAAGTGCTACCATTTTGGCAGGATGATTAAGTGCCACTTGGAGTTCGAAATGCGTCCAGCTAAACTGGAAGTTTGGACCAAGGGATAATTTAACAAGGGCAGCAGTTTCAGACAAAGAAACATGTCTGCTGTAAAGATCAACATACCACACCATCCTCATTTAGTTCCTATGGTTGCAAGAACGAAGATTTCCAACTCACATAATTGACCAAAAAGAAGGTGCAGCAAAATATAAATCATGGCAAAGAGTGCAAACAAATCGGCGCAAGAAGAGTTTCATCCGGCAAGACAAGGAGCTGATCTATTCTTTTCTGACAAGCAGACAGACAGAGATTTCTCAGTAATTACAGGAAGGATAACAACTATCGAAAATAAAGGAGGGATCGTTTCGTTCTTCAGTCGAAACCCCAAAGCGTTGCAGTTGTACTCCCAGATCAAGCAGTTTGGCTTGCGGAGAAATTGCTTTCAGGTTTCATGGACCTGGAGGCAGTTCGCAACCGGCCACATAAAACCGACCCGAGGCGGTGTCTTTGCTCGTGTAGTAGACAACGCTGGGGCTCATGTGGTTATGGGTCCCTTCGTAGGTGGTTATCACGTAGCTCGGGTCTTCTTTGTCCCTCTCCACCCTCTTCTTCACCGAGCAACCCTCAGTTGAGCAACGGTAGTAGTTCCTGCCACCACCGTCATCACGCAATTAGGAGGAGACCAATCGTGTAGTTAAAGCTACTCTAATTCTCAAACACAAAGTAAAGGCAAGGAATTTAAATTACAGAGACCACTAAAACGTTTAATGCATGCTATTTGTCTTCAGAAAAGAGGGTTATTGTGAAATTGGGTGTCCTTGACCACATTAGAAGTCAATCCCCTAAAAAATTTTTTTTGACTGGAAAACAGAGGAGACAAAGTCCCCCAGTTTATTTATTAAGCAATCCCCTAAATTTACTTCTGTTTGTTGAATGACAAAGCCAGAGCAAAACTCAGACATCGAGCCTGTGATGACTAGAAGACTAAACCAAGGGATAATTCATATGAGAAAGAGAGAGAGAGAGAGAGAGAGAGAGAGAGAGAGAGAGAGAGAGAGAGTACGTCATTAGTGCAATTTGTCATTTTGTATACCTTGGATTGGGGCTGTTCTTCACGGACTTCTTTCCATACTTGCGCCACTTGAACCCGTCGTTCAGGATGTCGATATCTGACTTCGTCCGGAACGCGATCCTGGCTCCTTCGACTGCCCTCAGGCTCTCCACCCCACTCCTACACTTCCAAACCATGAACAGGATCACAACCAAACCACGAGCACACGCATGTACCAAAATCAATGGAAAAACACCCAGCACAAAGTTCGTAGTGTTTAATATAAAAACAACAGTTGGATCTCGAACTTACCTTGGAGTACTACCACCAGCAAATTTGCTTCCATTCATCTGGCCAGCATCTATCATGGGAGGAACTGCACCTTCTAGTTGCCCAAATGAAGTCGGCGGCCAGCCTCCATCCAACAAGATATAATCGGAGAGATCGAATGCCGGCGGTTGCTCGGGTTGGAGATCGTCATAGGCGGAGCCATTCCCTTGACCAGCTTGGGACGGGAAGTAGGCCATTTTTGCCGGGCCATGCAATGGAACTCCCACCGCCGCCATGATCTTCTAACACACACACACAGCTTCCTCCATGTATATATATATATATAGATAGATAGTGAGATATATGGAAATAATATATAATTTGGAATGGAAAACTAGATATGGAGCTGCCACCCCTTCCACCGAGCTTCCTTGGAAGCTTCTCTGCGGCCGCTGCCCGCTGCCACCGTGCACGCCGCAGCCTGCTGGACTTGGAGACTCCAGATTGGTCAGTGCTTCTGACGTGCAGGCCGGACCAAGAGGAGGGTCAGCTCGATGCAAGCTATCTGAAACGCTGACACGCGTCCTCTACTCTTGTGAGACTCGAGCCTATCGTATCCGAAATAGGTGGGCCCGGCCTTCGCGGTGGGAGGTGGTGGAGCCCCCCTATCTCTTACGACCGCGCGACGCGCCGCCTCGGAAGATTCCTTCGGAGTTTGGGGAGCACTGCTGTCAGGGGCAATCAGTGCACGTTTTTAGCCATTGGATGATGATTCGATGGCTTTGATCGGAACGTAAGGATATTCGAGCAGCCGCCGGGGCATCATCCAGTGAGGTGGGCAGCGCCGGCCGTCGTCCACTGCTCATATCGTCATCTGTCCAAATCTTACGAAGGCCAACGGTTGTCTAAAATGAGATGGGTGACGTCCAGCATGGATTTAAAACACTGTAGGCCTCATCTCCTCTGTTATTCATGCACAGAGTACTTAGATTGATTACGACCTGAGTACAAAGATAATCACATTTTCAACACCTATTCTTGAAAAAAAATTTATTTAATTATTTCATTAATCAGCAACCTCGAGTATGCTTATACTTTTAAAGAAGCCAATCAGGTAGTAAATGTTTTAAGTAAATTGAGCTGCCATCCAAAAAAAAAAAGGCTTTCTCAACTGGCTCCAGCTGATGCTCAGGATGCTTGTTCTTGTTCTCTCATCCATCTTTTAGTGGTTGTTGAAGGTTTATAGTCGATCGGAATATGATCCAATTAGGTCATCTAGGATGTCCTGAAGGAAGCAACGGGAACAGGGGATGTTTTTGAGCCACTCTAATGTAGCTTTGTGGCAAGATGGTGTCACAATTTTTTGAAAGGTTTCATCAGCATCTCATATCAAACATTTACGTCTTCATGGGTTATGTCGTGGAAGCTTCGGTCCTTGGGTCGACGAACCTCTTGATGTGAATATGTTTTTGTCTCATGTACTAATAACATGTTACATCACAATACAAGACTAACATGCTCGCAGCCACCAAATTACTCCAATTAGAGTTTATATCGCTTTCAACTCACAGAAGAAAAGAGGGGAACTCCTTAAAAGTTCAATAAGTTGGTGTTCTTCTAAGCAGGTTCCTTAGTCGGATGGTTCTGTTCTTAATTGTTTGCGTTCTAGAAGCTATTTCTAAATTCCACAAAAAATGTCAATGGTTGGCGTCAAATTGATAGCTGGGCTGTAAAGAATTGGCCAAGCTATCACAATCCACCATATTGTCTACGTAAAAAAATCTGGCTAATCTTTTTGTACATGCCATTTGTGATTTATTGCATAATACTGCTAGGCAAGTGTAATAATAGTAAAGTTTTAATTCCAAGCTAATTAGGATTGATTATATAAATTCTTTTTTTTTCATTTAATTTTATTCTCAATCATATTTCTTATAAGAATAATATTACTAGACAAATGATTGATTACAAATTTTTAGCAAATGCATGGTAAACTTAACGTGTCCTCTTTAATTTTGCATGGAGCACATGTACCAATATATTACACATCTTTCTCTTTCAATCGAGGATTAAACTCCACTTGATTGGTGAATTTTTTTTTGCTTGCATGTGACATGTGAAAAGTCAATTATCACTCTTGCATTCGAAATTATGGTAAGTGGATAAATAGATACTGATGTACTTTAAATTGTGAACTAAGAGTAATATTTATTTCTTTTTTTAAAGAAAAAAGAATCAAGAATCATCATATAAAATTTTATACCGCAGGGCATAAACAGCTGAAAAATGTCGCTCAAAGCTCCAACATAAAACCTCATCTCAAAGGACAAGTGTAACTACTTAGCTATAAAGGATGTTGTAGGTTTGATGAATAAAAAAGTTGGAGTAAAATAAAAATACTAACTTAAAGACTGTTTTTTTTGCTTAAGTTATAGTAAAAACATAAGTGACTATAAGAAAACTTGCCTTTAAGATACAATACTTCAATTATAATCTTTTCTCACTAAACTTACATAGAGCGGAATGAACTAATGCGAACCTTTAGATAGCTAACTCAGAAATAAGACTAAGTGGAACTCACAAAAAAATTAGAAGTCTCAATGTAATGGTGCTTGTCCAAGTGACCAAAATTGAGTATTTATAAGTATTCAAATATTAGCAATAAAAGAGCACAGCAATAACAATAAGCCCAAACTTGGATTTCTGGTGTATAAATCTTTTTCACAAACACATCTTTCTGAAAAATAGTTATTTATAGCCTAAAAGAGTTTATATTAATTTAAAACTAAAATGTTATCTTTTCTTTTAACCAAAAAAACAAGAACGGAGGAGTCATCTATATGCATTTGAAGCTCCAATATCCCTGCCACATTAGCTCACAAACCTATATTATACTTCAACAATGATCTCCCTGTTTGCAGCAGGATACAGCATCAAACAATCCAGAACATGGTTTTATATTCAAGAGCATGGTTTTGCATTGGGATAAGTTTTACATATCATGACAGTGCACAAAGACCTCACACACCTATTTTATGGGATGAGCGCACTAATATTTGATGGTCCCTCCTTGAGGACCAAGGAAACTTCCAACCTATGTCCCATGAACCATTGCCAGCGGGTGACCAAGTCATGCCAAACCCCTTCCTTCTTCTTGGAAGGTGGCGAAGGAGAAAGCAAATGGTGGAAGCGCTGACTTGTGCTGTCTTTGTTTTATTGGTAGGTATTTTGAGGCCATCATTTTGAGGTTCCCATCTAACAAAGGAAATTGCAAGGAATCAGACTGCTTCCTTGATCGGTAGAAGTCAATGCCTTCGTCAACCGAAATGCCTTATCCCATCCATTTGGAACGGTTTAACTCTTAACCATAATTTCACTAGATTTTATAAATTAGATTACTGAGAAACAGGTAAATCAACTCAGAATAATCAAAAATCAGTATTGTCAAAGTATATACTTTGAAAAAAAAAAAAAAGAAAAAAAAAAGAGGGGATTAATAAAAAGTTAAATTCAGTACAAATAAAAATGGAGCTTTCAACTTCAAATTGTCTACTCTTAGACAAAGTCTTTTATTGCTTATAAAGTGTACCTGCTTCTTGATATTGACGCGTGCTGAATTAAAGAAGGGGGGTGGAAGCATCGTAGTCCCGCAGCCAAACACACTTCAACAAAGAGAAGAGTATTTGAGTTTCGGGTGGACGCACGTAAAAAGCTATTGACTTGGACCTTTGATCCTTAACCAAATAGCTACGATGCTTGGATGTCACATTTAGAATGGTTAACCCTAGATTCTCTTGACTTTGGTTCTCAAAGTCGCGATATCCAATGGAACAGCACATCAGATGCGACAGGTAGCAATAGCAGAGAACCTTCTTACCACCATGGTAGGAAAGTCCCGAGTGATGCGTGCATGCTGGTTGGCAAATGACCTCTATATAAGATGAAGAAAGGCCACAAATATTTCCAAGTCACTTCCCAAGCCATGGCAGCTCTGATAGAGTTTTCAGATGCCACCATGCTCAACTCTTCCCTTCTGCTATCAAACAACTTAACCAGTCACGCATGCTGTGATTCTTTCTCAGCAAACTCCTTCAACCAATCAGTCATAGAATTTTCTGATCACATAGCATTCAATGAAACTTTCTTTGAAGACCTGCAACCACCATCAGTGAATGCGGCTGAGGAACTGGTGCAGGTTGTTGCTCCAGTGGAAGTCATCAGGCAATCCAGTGGTGGCGACAGCACGACAAATCGAGCAATGTAAGTGTTCGGATTTGTCTTGGATTAAATTAGTCTCTTTTTTCTTCTTTTTTCAATGTTAGTAGATGAAGTACTCATTTTACAAAATTCGTTCGTTTAATTTTGTGGTTTAGGCAATGTGGGGGCGAGATGAAAAGGATGAAGCTTGATGCTGGGTGTAGAATTGGTTTTAGAATGAGATCTGAGGTGGAGATACTGGATGATGGATTCAAGTGGCGGAAGTATGGGAAGAAGTCGGTGAAGAACAGCCCAAATCCAAGGTATGGGAGCAAAATCCGCTGCTCCTTTTGTTTTCTGGAAACTAGAACATTTTATTTTGAGAGAACAAAGCCTCGTTATTAGATTTTAGGCTCTTGAACCATTTGATGCGCGCCCAACACGCACGCAGAAATATAGCATCAATGTTCAATAAAATGAATAATATAAAAATGACCAACTAGTCTTGCGCCCATTATTATTTTTTTTTTATCATCTTACAAGCTACAAATCTTCATTGCTCTCCCTTAAACCGGCGTGGTATCATCCGAAGCTAATTAACCCTTTTGACTATCGGCACAAAGTTTCGTTTTTACTACTTGTTCTGTTCGATGTATTTCTTTCCACCATGAAGAACTCTGAATTTTTTTTTTTTTTTTTTTTTTTTTGTGGTAAATCCACCATGAAGAACTTACTGAGAGAATGCATGCTCGCAGGAATTACTACCGTTGCTCCAGCCAGGGTTGTTGTGTAAAGAAGATAGTAGAAAGAGACCCTAAAGACTCGGACTATGTGATTACCACGTATGAGGGAGTGCATAACCACATTAGCCCAGGTGCTGTATCATGCAGTCGTTTTCAGCGCACCTCTTGCTCTTCTTGATGGTTCCAGGTATATTGAGGTAATAACTGGAACTACCTGAAATGACGCTACACCATCTACCAGACCCCCTATATGTGGCTCATGTATTTCAATGGATTGTAGATAACTTGGCATGTCTCAGGCCAAATTTTTGAGCTTGACCCAACTCAGTGCACCCCTGACTGGAAGCAGACATGTCAGCACTTCCCGAGGAGCGATGTAATATGATTGCATCAACATGGTCTTCTTTAATTGCCACGCACGATTGCTTGCTCGAGTCATGGCTATTTACAGTATGAGAAGTATTTCAGATGAATTTTAAAGTGCTGGATTGTTCTAGATTGAACAATCCAGCACAGCTTCAGATTCTAGCATTGATAGCAAAATATTAGAATGCTACCGCTGTACTAAAAATAAAAAAGTCATACCCGCCCTGGAAACGGTAAAGAAGTAAACAACCCAACATGGTGTCATTCAAACCACGCAAGGCAAGGACTTAAAACGAATGAACAGAGTAAAATAGAAAAAACATTTTTGAGTAAGAGACCAATCAATTGTACAGCACAAACAATGAATCAAACAAGCAACAAACCAAATGATCGCAGTTTTCATCGGTTGTTCAACATCGCCAGTGAGGCTCCACAAAATGTGGTAGCAGCTACAAGACCAACAGATATCCCCGCCATAACCTGTAGCACAGATGGTGTCCCACTGTTTCACCCCATGTTGGGGGTAATCCTCAAAATGTTGCTGTCTTCATCTCCCTTCTTTTTATCCTTTCCTACAACTAACTCAACCAGCAAAACTAGAGAGTCATACAGTGATCTCAATATACGAACATAGTGTACAAGTGCAAAAGGAACAAAAAATGGCCAGCGTCCTTAACAAAATAAGCAAACATCCATGATCGATCAACATACAGAGGACACAACAAACTAAATTTATGGATGCTATAACAGCACATGCTAACAGGCGCATCCACTTCTCTGCTCTGTATCTGAAATTGGATCTGGAATGTTTTGGAAGTATCTGCAAACAAATATATGTGCATCAATAAACACTGAATTCATTTAAAGATTGTGCTAAGCAATATCGAAGAGATTAAAAATGCAAAACATAAGCAATATATTCAAGAACAAGAGCAACAAAACAGTTGGCTATATTTATTCAGTAGAGCGATGATAGTTGCCACCCTTGTACCCTTTAATTCTCCTTCGTTTTTTAGTGAAGTTATTTATTCTACTTATCACACACAAAGAAAAAAAAAAAAAGACAAACTGATCAATTAAAAAAAAAGAGCATCATTTACAAGTAGATAATGTTTGGAAGCATTACTAGTTTATGAACCTACTGCACACGTAGACAAATTCAAAAAAACAAACTAGACATTGAATACCTGTTCTGGCTAGTACTGTCCAGTAACAGGTGAGAAAACTTAGGGTCAATTTTATGATGGTAATTTAGAAAGCTGGATGGATGTAAAGCAGAAATTATATGCCATATTATTGTTAACATATATAATTTCCGCCGATGTTCATAGACCTATAAACAAGCACATTTACTAGAAACAACTTGCTGTTCAGTTGGTTTCCCCCATGTTTCAAGCATTGACAAGACTTCTTTGAAAAGTTTGCATGGATAGAAGAACTGCAACATCTCACATGCACTGATTTAGAAGCTGATCAAGCAATGCATACACCATATCAACCTTGCAATCAGAAAGAACCTCCTCGTACATTATATTGAAAATCAATGCTCACCTGGATTACTGGAATTGTATTGACCAAGCTCATCATTTAACTAAACCCTTACTCCTTGTTAAAAATTGTCATAAATTCAGATATCGTTATTCTTCATGATTATCCAGTTATTTGATATTTCCTAGCAAATCAATTACACATCATTATACTCTCTCCTCCTTTCCTCCTTTTTTTCCCAAAAAAATAAAGATCACACTGCCTTTTTGTGCTTGTTCCAGTTTTCACATATAAAGATACTGCGATCCCATGGAAACCAAAAGATAAATAAAGTATGGTCCATAGTCCAACGCTTAGCAATCAAGGGCAATCATATACACACATGAGACACAGATTTTCTATAGTCAAGTTCAAAATAATCCAAGATCAGTTGCACATAGGATGCCAGAAGAAATCCGTGCATAAGAATAAACTTCAAAAATATCAAGTATCAGCAACCACCAAGATCAGTTAACTGCAAAGGTATCCTCACAAGGAAATATTGACTGATTGGATGTAGACTAAATTAGAAAGAGGTCGTATAGATCACATGAATAGGTAGCAACTAAAACTTAAAGCAACACTAATCAGATTTATCGGAAACAAAGTCAACCATGCACATAAAACATCCGGTGGGTTACTTACATGTCCTGATCACGATCATGCTCTAGAGCAAGTTTAGCAACACAAAGGAAGGCAGCATCAACATTATAATCCTCTTTTGCAGAAGTCTCAAAGTACGGTATGTTTCCTTTAGAAGCACACCACTCTTTTGCTTTTTTCTCAGAAACCTACATAAGAGAAAATGGTAAGAACACCAAAGGTATTCAAAGAACTTGCAAGCCTCGTTTCAAAGTTAAATCCTTACCACTCTACTGTTCCCACCATCCACATCGACCTTGTTTCCAAGTAAAATAAATGGGAATGTTTGAGGATCTGATGGGTTTGCCTACAGAATCATAGCATATCAATAGCAGTTAGTCAACAGAATGCACAACCATCAGCAACAAAAATGCATAAAGTTAGTGTTGCTCAACACTGGAGTGTGCAAGTGACCCAATCAAAATAGTCGAGGATTCAAATCTACAACCATAGAGTTTCACAATTAAAACAATCCAAGACACTACTTATATTAAAATATCATTCAGTTAGATCAACATTCACTACATATAATTTGTCACTTGTCAAGACATACTTGACCAAGTGACTTAGCAGGAGTTATGTGGTAAATTTTAAAAAAGAAAGAAAAAAATTGATTAAATAGGGTAAAGAATGGGGTGGAATATGCCAAGCTGCCAAACAACTACCAGCTGCAATGGTCCAATGGTAATGAACCATAAGGAGTCCATTTACACAATATTCAAAAATCTAGCTATCAACGAAAGGAAGCATATTTACAACTGGTAGGATCCAATTCAGCTGAGAGGCAATAAGGTGAAGTTCAACTAAAGGCTAAAGGCAGATGTGCCCCCACAGAAAACTAATTTTAGACCCTTTCAAACAGTCTCTGGAAATAAGGAACACCATCATAAAAATATAATAACCCAAGAAAAAAATGCATATTATTCCTTATGGATAAAGGCACGCTAGAAACATGATATGAAAGTCTGAAATAGCATTTCGGGGAAAAAATAAAACACATAAACAAAACACATAACCCTTTCCAATTATCACAACATAATGTGACAGCAACGAGACTAATCATCATAGTGACACTCACCATCACTCTCTAGGGACATTCAACATGGCACTCAAGGTTGAAATCTAGTATAATCTTAAGTTCTTGGAGTTTGACAACCATTAAGGGAATATTGGGTCAGGAGAAAACAAAACAAATAGGAATGCCTCTCAACTTGGATGATAAACGGTTACAGGTAACTAGGAGGATGATCACAAACAGAGAGTTAAGAATAAGGTCCAACAACAACTGTTCAGTGATACCCAACAACTTAAAATCTTACTTGCATCGAATGGTACATGTGGGTTGAGATATATTATAGAACATCAATGTGCATGCATAGATTAGCTTGGAAATATATTATTTGTGCAAGGTTATTTTGGAAATATATAGTACCCTAGGGCTAAAATACAAGAGAGTGGACATCAGTGCAACTATACAGTTGCTCTATTATGACTTGAATGTCACAAGTTCAAAACACAGAAACTGCCTCTTTGCGCACATGGGTAAGACTCCATACATTTGACCCCCTCTAGACCAGCAACCTCATGCACTAGGATGCCCTTTTCAGGGACTAAACCACAAATAATTTCAATGACTAGATTGCAAATGTGAGCTCCTCATGCTTGTCGAATCTTTTACATTTAAGTGCCACCTTGTGCATGCCATTTTATACTTGTCCATCCAATTGTCACCTCACACTTTCCACCTTATATTTATCCATTCAATTGTTATCTCATGCTTCCAAGCTTATCCACTGAACCACTACATTGTGGTGGCCACCTTATTGGTTATCTATTAAATTGCCACCTCATGCTTTATGAATCAACAATCAAGCTTCTAAATGTTGACAACTAGCAATTGCTTTTTATTGGATGCTCAAATCACCAAAATAGATTTGCTATATAAAGGAGGTTCCAACCATCCTATCATTATTTGCTACCTCAAGAAATCATTACTACCCTTAGGGTAGGGAACTAATGAAGAGAAAGAGAGGAAATGAAGAAAGAAGTGAAGAGGATTGGCAAATGCAAAATGGGTGACATGTGAAGGTTTTAGGATTCAATATATACATAAATGTGAGCACCCTTACACAGTGGCATCTGACCATTTAAGCCATTAGTTCATGGTCTAGATTTCAACATCATCTTCCTTCAATATCTTTACTTACAAATCGTTACAAAACCCTAGTTCCTATTTGAGTTTGAATCACATTACTGATCTTAATTTCAGCAAATGTTGATATTGTATGAAAATTAGATTGTATCTATCCTTATGTTCTAAAAAAGTTTAATGTCTTGTGGATTGAATTGAAACTTCTGGTTAGGCAATGAACCATTGACCAACAAGTACAACAGCTGCTTTCAAGCGAACCCTGACCAATAAGTATAATAGCCAGTTATCAGTGAAGCCTTGACCAGTGGAAATAATAGTTGGTCATTGACCAATTAGTATCAATTTTATTCTAGAAAGTGATTTCTAGTATACTCTAGTGTTTTCAAAGTAAAACGCACAATGCATTGGTAAATGTTACCTCTTCTTATTTTCAATGTTTTCAAAATGAGCTATTTTGAAAATTGTATCCAATTTAAGAGTTCTTTGGAACATCATACTATAATAGTTTACCATTAAGCATCAACTTTTATTCCTTCTATCATTTTAATATAATAGCTCCTACCTTGTTTACCATGTTTGGCTATTTACCGAGCTGTATAGCTCGCTCTGTCATCATATGTCTGAGTAGAGACTTGTTGGATTAGGCTTGGGGGTTAAGAGATGTAAAACAGTAAAAGTCTGATTTGGATGACACTTTAATTTGCTCTTTGTGATCAAATGACAACCGTTTTCATGAATATGTGATTTTGAAGATAAATTTTATGAGATTATTAGCTTCTGCAACAAATGACTGATTTAAATTCAAACCACTGACAGACCATAAATGCAATCAGACTCAAGACTTGGTCGAGCCAGGTTTTGGATCGTGACATATTAAATCCACAAAGCCAAGATAATCTATCCAGATTTTGGATCATGACATAATCCATGAAAGCCAACATAATCTGCCAACACCTGATGAGTCCAGAAATGAGAACATGTTTGATGCAGATGTGGGATAAGAAAACATCAGATAAGGCCCATCACTCCATCAATGGAAATGTTATCAGATGCTTAGGTGCATATCAAAATCATGTTGAACAAGTTGGTCCATCCAATACCCAATCACCATGTCAATGGTCTTTCCAACATTGAACTCAGACAAAAACAGGCAACAACCATGAATGCCTCTTACAATATTCAGGTCAAAGAAAACCTTAAACATGAGTGTATTGTGCAATTTTCTCTAGCTGTTATACAACAATATTTTTCTGGCTAGAATCATTTCACTGCACCCACCGGCAAAGGTATAAAAGGTCGGCCATTTAACAAGACTAAAAATAAAAAATGCTGATAACTGCAGTAAACAAGAACAGATAAAAATCTAGTCAGTCTTACTAAATAGTGCCAACAAGTCCAAATGACGCCTAACTAGGCAGATGAACCCTCCAAGCAGGTACCATGTCAAAGGTGGTCCATCATTATGTGCAAATAAAATATTTAGTAAATAATTAGAGAAAAAACTAAAATTCTTCAAACAATCAGCCAAACTGCAGTTAGAGCCACATTGTCTTTTGGTGCCGATTTGTTATATAGAACTATGACTTCTAAAATGATGACTTCACAAGAAAGCACACAAAATCAGCTGTTTGGATGAGTATTAGAGAAACCATTGACAATATTTTGTGCAATGTTAGGGGGCAAAGTATCTCTCAGATTTCTTTATAGTTGGATGCAGGTGAAATTGCCTATGGAAAACTTGTGTGACATCAAGGTTGATACCCTGTCTGGCGAGAATAATCAGTGAAAATGAAACAAATTAAAGAAGTGGCAGCTTTGAAAATTACATTTCCAGTAACCAGAGAGCCAAAAAGTCAGATTGGGGAATTAGACCACTTCAAATTGGATGTGAAAGAGAAATTTTGAAGGGGTTCCAACCCACCGGATACAGAGTTGCCTTCCAGTAGTTACAAATGAGTGTGGAAATTGTGTTAATCCAAACTTCAGCTATTCATAAAAAAACTTGTATGGTGGAGGCTGTGTCAGGCCAATTTGTTGAGTGCTGCAGGTAGGATGAATGTCGAGATGTCCCCAAGAAGTGAGGATATTGAGCACGTCCTTCAGAAGTGTTTCTACTCCTGGGAGGTTGGTTTCATTCTCTGCTCAATGATGAGTCTTGAATGAAGAAACTATAATAGAGACAATATCATGCGATGGACACAGGTCCACAAAATGGGCCACAATAGAGTAAAAGAATATGCAAGGATCTATGGTTCTATGGGGCCTGGCAGATTTGGGAGGCTAGAAATCTGCTAGTTTTTCAGTATGTCTTAAGCAGCTGAATGTAGAAATGGCTTGAAAGGATTTGAGTGCGCACTTGAATATTTTAAGAAGCTAAGAAGGAGAAGAGCAGCCAAATATTGCATTTCATCAGGGTAAAATATTTTCTTGCTTTCAATTCCCTTCATCGTAACGATCAATAAAAGAAATTAAACATTCTTTTACTTTCTTAAGTGGAAACAAGAACAAAATAAGGATGAAAACAAATCTTGATTAAAGTTCTAGATTTCTTAAAGGCCCCCAAATTAATATCTCAGGGGCTGAACAAGTCATGAATAATTTCTGATGACATAAAACAGATTCTATAAATCACAGGTGCACTGGAGCTCTCATTGTTTCTTTATAGATAGAAACCAACCACACTGTCCAAGATGTCTCCAATCATAATATTGATATTCAAAGACAAGTGCTAATATCTATCCAATATACCCACAATATCCCCCATGCTGAACAATATAACTATTCTAAATATTGTCAGATCAGTCCAAATCACAAATTCTTTGCAAAAGATTACTTAATTCTATTAGATAAGATCCAAGAAGCATTCAAAAGATCTATCACAAGAACATTTAGTAATGACAAATTCCGAGAAAAAAATTTAAAAAATGAAGAAGACATAAATAGTATATCAGACTCTTTTCACTTTCTACCACATCAGTTTTCAAGAGGAAAAAGGATATCTGACCAGAGCATGAGCTAATGTAGATGCCGATAAGAGAAAATGTATATAGATAGAACTACAGAACCATAAGGAGGCCAAAAAAAAAAAAAAAAGGGTAGGTGCAAAAATGATTAGTTAAAGCAAAAGAAGCAAAAACCTGGTTCAGAAACTCCTCGTGCCAGTTGTCAAGAGTGTCAAATGACTTAAGAACATTGACATCATAGACCAGTACACAACAATCTGCCCCTCTGTAAAATGCAACACCAAGACTCTGAAACCTTTCCTGTCCTGCTGTATCCCAGATCTACGGAAGAGGGAAAAAAAATCTAAAGTTGAACATGAAAGTTGAAACAAAATAAGCTTTAAAGAGAAAAATAAAAATAAAAATGAATGAGTATTAAGTAGAATGAGAATTAAGAGCTCACTTGCAAGGTAACAAGTCTGTCATCAACAAGAATCTCCTTGGTAACAAAATCAGCACCAATTGTGGCTTTATATTGTTGGCTGAACTTCTTGTGTACGTATCTAAATTAAAAATTAAGGGCCCACTATGATACTAAAAAATCATTAAACTTTCAACAAATATGACCATTTAAGATTGGACAGAAACACATCACATACAAGACTATAGTGCAAGACTAACGCATTTAAATAGACAGAGAAAAGGAATTGCGGAGTTGCAGCAACAAAACAAAATCAAACGAGATTACATGCATTCATCTCGATATATCCTTGGATTGTATTTAAAATAACTAGGAAAAGAAAACGATTGGACTCTTCAATCAATTCTAAGTCGCAATGAGATGAAATCAATGGATCCCCCAAATTCGTAAAATCCAATCTAATAACTTCGCACTCCCACTAAATTTCCAACAATGACAAATAGAAAGCAGAATATTAAAACCCTACGCAAATCTGCATTGCCTCCAAAAGCGCACGAACAGCAAAACCCTAGCGCGTCAACCGCCACAAAAGAAATCAGAGCTAAAATTAACCAAAAAAAAGAAAAAAGGAAATAAGAAATCTCACGAACGATATGCGAAAGGATACTGGTTCATCAACGACGTCTTCCCCACACTGTGGACCAAACCAAAAAGCGGAGGCTAGTCAGAGAACAACATCAACAACAACAAAAAGAAAATAGAAAAAACGAGAAAGAAACAACGCGACCGAGGCGCATCTCCGAGCCCTAGAAATCACATCGAACCAAAGCTGGATCGATAGAATAACACGCGAATCGAGAGCAGAAAGAGGATTTAAGGAAAGAAATTCTAAGGTTTACCCGCTGTCGCCGAGAACGATAACTTTGAGCAAGGTCCGCCTCCGCGTGGCCATGGCGGAAAGAGGTTTTCGATCCAAAAAGAACACTTAAAAACAATTTAAAATAAGAAGAGAGCAGCGGACGTTTGTAATAAAAGACCTAGAAAGCCTTTAACTTGCTTTTATTTATTTATTTATTTATTTATTTTATTTTATTTTATTTATTGGGGAGAGAGAGAGGAGGGGGGGGGGGTCGCCGTTCTCGAGGGTTCCGTTTGGTTTTAGCACAGCTCGACGTGAGCTGGGCCAACACGCGCCAGCGAGGCTTCAATTTGAAACCAAAATTACGGAGGGGAGCACTGCGTTACGGACGACGGGCCGTACGTTACACGGGCCTGCGATGATCGGACGGCTACTGATTGATCGTAAGAGGAAGGACCACTTTAGACGTAGGCAAGGTTGGTTGGTATAATAATTGTCGCCACTGGGGTCTCCACATCTGTTCGGCTTCGGGCTAATCCGTTCGTCTTCGTGATCCATTCACGAGTTCCTTTCCGTTTCCGTTATACGTCAGCTTCAGCTTTGCCTCGCTCTTCTTCTGCCCCTGCTTTGATAAATGCCGTGCCCGAGGATAGGATAGTTTGACAGGATCGCTTTCGGCCTTAAATACCCCAACTCCCCCCACGAGAGAGAGAGAGCGAGAGAGAGAGAGAGAGATGCAGATCACACTGGAGCATCCCATCGTCATACCTATAGCATGTTAACATGGATCCTTGTAATCGAGAGCAAAACGGCGATTGATTTTTCTTGGCTGCACAATGGAAGTAACCCTCTCCAGTTCTCACGAAATATCCCTACGTCGATGAAGATGCGATTCAGTCTCGGGTTTCTGGCAAAACCAATAAGAAATTTAACCAACGAGTTTGGTTGACACCTCCAGCATTCACATGAGTCCAGAATAGACAGACTTGAGGAAGTCCATTGAGGATCCGCATTAAAATAAAAAATAACAGAGGAACTCCAGAAGCTGCGCGTACTGCAGGCTTGCCAGATGGAGATTGAAACGTATAGTTGCAAGCCTGCAGCAGCATCGGTCCAGACTGACCATTGAGAAGGAAAAAAGTGCACAAACAAGAAATGCAGCAGAAATTAAAATGGCATGCAAGATTTGAGTTTTGCACCTCAGGATTCATATCCAATGGCTCTTGTTACGGTCAATCAAGATGTCTTATTCCAAGACTCAAAAAATAATATATGTAAAAGGGGGCTTGGCTAGGGAACCTCAAGCACTCAATAATGTGATCCCAAAGTAATTAGGTCGCCACAACCCACTAGGCCACTACCTAGGCCTGCTTGCTTGACAAATGGCATATTCGCTAGGCCTGCTCAAATTTAACAAAATAAAGATCCGATCAACGCAAGCAAATGGGCCAGTCTGCAGTAAATATCGCAGTAGATATAGCATCCCCGCCAATCAGTTGAAGCACATATTGCAATCATAACCTGATATTGGGGATTACTGAGCTAATGAAAAACAATCATCACCATGAAAGCCACCTCCAACAACAGCAAGAAAGAAAAATCATAACATACATACAAGGTTGCTATCAATGCATATCAACCTGAAAATTGTATCCTAACACTTTTGACACTTCTATTCCATACAAGGGGAATAAAAAAATTGCTTAAACTTCTCTCATTCAAAAATTGTAAAGAAGATTGCTTGTTTACTCTTACGGAAGATGTGATTGAGTAATCAAATCAGGTTCAAGGAGCAGCATTTTGAGCCTCTTCAACCTTCATGTTACTTGATTCATCAACCAGCTCAGACTCTTTACCCAGGGCCTGGTCCTGAACAAGATTGTAGATCAAAATCACAAAAGCCTCTATTGATATACAAATTTACTTATATTATATCCCTTTAATAGTTCACCTTGGAGCACCATGGCATCTCCTCTTCCGTGACCTCTACACCTTTCACACATTCTGCAGTTAATTTGTGAGACTCCTGAAAGATCAAAGTATAGATGAAACTAAGCGAGAACTACTCAGGTTTTATGAAGGACTGAATCTGGAACAACACTCAACAAGCTGCATATCAACTAAAATGATAAGGCAATAAAAACCAAGGTTTTAAGATCCCAGGAGGCAGATGGTGTCCCACCTGTCCCATCCTGTTCTCATAGGAAAACGAGATCAGGACAGGTGTGGGCTTCTACACAAAGAAGCACCTCTACCCTACCAATACTTCCCCAATGAGGATAATCCAATTCAAAATTAATGTTGCCCACTTCTCAATTGTTGCACTTTTTTTATTTGTGTTGTTCAGTGATCAGTCATTTTCAATGCAGATACATTGTGATGGGACTTCGTTAAACATCTAGACAAAAATAACTATAGAAAGTTTCTTTCCTTCCACTTTTTCCATTAATTAGAAATTATGCAACAATAATCCAGGAAGAAGTGAGAGCAGTTCATAATAGAGTTCTATTGATCCCCTCAAGAGGTTAAAGGAGACTTCAGACAACCAAATACAAGTGGAATGCTGCAAGGCCAGGAAGCAGGCAGGAACATTCTTGAGCTATGAGATGGACTTTAATACGACACTGAGCAGTGAAGATGGGGCAAGCTCCAAGGCACGTACCACAACATAGGCACATACCACGGCATAACCTGCCTGTGCTGAGAAAAAGGTATTGGTTGGTAAAGGCATTACCGATATGCGAGACAATCCAGTGCACCCCCGTGTACTGACAGGCCTGAGTCCTCAAATGAAGCAAGACAAGTATAAGATGGTTGCCAGTGTTACATGACCTTAGCAAAAAGGGTGGAGGAGAAATACATGATAGCCATTACCCTGAAAGTTCTTGAATATGTATAAGGAAAAGCATTAATTAAGCATAATACATTACAAGTTACACAAACATTTGCCATCATTGAACAGGCCTATAGACTACTAGGTTAAGTGGAATGGGATGGTAGTTATTTTGTCTCTAGAAATTGGAGCTGTTGAACTTCTGGCGGTAAGAGAAAACTACACTGCTGTTAACCCAATTGTCATTGCATGAGGCACTCTAATGATAAGTTTGATAAGCTTGAATAATTAAAAAAGATGGAGTGAAACCATCAAGGCGTCATCCCAGACTTCACCATTTTCCCATCGAAAAATAAAAAAAAAAGAAGAAACCATCAAGGGCTCAAATACTTGCAATGAGTAAAATTTTACTTATTTAATTGCAAAAAAAGTAAAAACTATAAACTTTAGGAAATGTTTGAGTGAAACCTTAGAATTCATATCAAAGTGAAAGATCCACTAGCTCAAAACAGTGCTAACTATATGGCAAGGTCCAATCAAGCTGTCTTCCTCAGTTTTGAGTCTTGTGAACATAAAACAACAGGAGAACTAATTTATCATCTTTAATACCATCTTTAATATCAAAGTTGATCAGAGGGCCCAACTTTTGTAACAAAGGAATCAAATATCTACAAATTTCATAGCATCAAGGTGGCACCTGCTGAGATATTGACCTGGGGTTCATATACTTTACAAAATTTCCGCCAATAACACATTCAAAATGCATTCGTAAATTTTGAAAATACAAAAAACTTTCAACTAGTTGTCAATTCTAGAATTGTTCAATGTCCTGAAAAACAAATCTTAATCAAATTTCAGAACAAATTTATCATCTTTACATGAATGGAAACAAGGTTCAAGCAGCTCCAGGTTCATTTTGAAGAAATAAAGTTGGTCTGGTATATAGAAGATATACAGTTTGTGTCTAGGGAAGCCCAGGTATCACCATATTAGTCAGTTGTTTAATAACTCAAAAAATGGCGATCTGTTTCTGAAGATTCCAGCTTTGCAAAAATTGCACAGCAACTCCTAGTATTTCAGCACAGGATATATATCATGAATCAAGAGAAACTAGTTTGCTGCTAGATTAGAAGCAGCATAATATGGTAAAAAATTCTCTTTGGGCCACTTGAAAGCATCAAAGACCACAATACTTCTTAGTGGCCTCGGATATTTGGTTTTTAGGTCAATAGGGATCTTTTAAACTAATATAAACACAGGTTGCCATATGCAATTGCATATCCTTTAGAGGAAAAAATAAATAAAGTTTGAATTTTTTCTCATATACAACAAATGAAAATAATTCATGAGGTTGTGATCTATAGAATTGATAGATATAATCTTAATCATGGTTTTAAGTTTCGGCATCCAAGCCCTCCTGTCTCATTCCTATGAGAAAATGGGACTTGGGCCCATCCCTACAGCAGAAAAAGAAGAATGAGGAAAGAAAGAAAGAAAGAAAAGAAAGAAAATGTGGAAAAAAATAAAGGAAAGTGAGAAAAAAAGGGAAGGAAAGAAGAAGAAAAAGAAAAGAGAGGGATAAGAAAAATAAAGAATGAAAGGAAAGAAGGAAGAAGGGAAATAAAGAAGAAGAAAAAGAAAGAAAAGAAGGAAGAAAGGGAAGAAAGAAAAGAAAATAAACAAAGAAAAAAATAAAGGAAAGAAAAAGGAAAGAGAGACAAGGGGGATTTATCGAGACGCTTTATCGGGATGGCTATCAGGATGGAGCAGGTAGCAAGGCATCTCATTCTATGAAGAAACTGAAATACCCCCATCCTACAAGATTGAAATTCTTGATCTTAACATATAACGTATGATTTGTATTAACAATTTACTTTCACAATATAGCTGAAAAATGGTAGAACAAGCATATACCTGATCTTTCACTTCATTTTCAAAGTCATTCTTGGCTCTTATGTTCTGCGTATCGTTTGCAGGTCTGCTGTAAGCACAAGGTGTTTCAGAAGGAAGTATACAACTAACGAAAAGTAAGGAACATGACACAATACCATGATATCTCATCTATAGGGGAAGAATCATCCACTTCTCTATCAGAGTCAGGATCATATCTTTCATTTGCATCTTGTTGATCTTCATCTCCCTGCATATCAAGTGAATAAGTTAATTAATAATATCAATTTCAGCATGAAAGTTAATATTGCAACTATAGAAGCCCATGCTAGTAAATGTCTAATCCTATATCAACTATGTACTAAGTAGGTCTTGAATGCTTATAAAAAATCATGATGCCCAAATAATACCTTTCGGCTAACTTTTTTGGTGAGGTCCTAGGTTATTACAAATGATATTAAAATGGACTCCATCCATGCAGACTATAAGACAATTATAGACAAGCTCTTTTAGCGCGGATTATGGACCGATCGTGGTATTTGTGATTGGATTGATTGAATTTGAATTTAGACCCTTGGCCTAGCAAGAATGTCAAGGCTTAAATAGGAAAACAATGTGAGAACACATGCTATCAAGTGTTTAGCTCCACGTCGGCTATGTACTAAATAGATTCTAAGTACTTATATAGGATCACGAAGCCCAAATAATACCTTCTTTACCAGCTTTTTTAGATGAAGCCCTAGGTTAAATGGCATCGGAGCGAACCTAACCCATAATCCATGTGGACTAGGAAACACTACATATGGGCTCTATATATTTGTGATTGGATTTGGATTTAGATTTGAATTTGGGCCCTTAATATAGCGAGGACGTCAAGCCTTGAATGAGAGAGTATGTGAGAGACCATAACGGGGCGTGTTTAGTCCCACATCGCCTATGTACAGGATAGATCTTAGAATACTTATATAAAATCAAGGAAAACAAATAATATCTTCTTAGCTAGCCTTTTTTTGTGAGGTCTTAAACTGATATCAGAGCGAACCCAGCTCAGCCCATGTAGATTAGGAGACATTGCAGATGGGCACCACGAACCTATCATGGCACTTGTGATTAGATTGATTAGATTTGAATTTAAACCCTTAGCTTAGTGAGGACACCAAGACTTAAACAAGAAAGCATATGAGATCATGCTTGCAAATGTTTAGTCCTACATTAGCTATATACTAGATAGATCCTACATACCTATATAGGATCTAGGAGCTCAAATAATACTGTAAGGACCCTTTTTTTATGCAACATTTATGCTTTATTTTAGTTTTGTTCAAAACTTAATTTTTCATTTTTGGCATGCTTCTAAAATACATGTGATTACGAAAAAAATACTTTTATTTTCTTATCTAATTATGAAATCATAATGCTTAAGTATGTCAAGTTTATATAATATTTTGATTTTTGTTTAGTATGGCAATTAAATTTCACGGTCTCCTGTTTCACTACATGTAATTATCGTGTGATAGAAAATATTTTTCCATGTATAATGACACCAATAGGAGTATTCACTTAAATGCCAACTAATCCCCATGATTAGGATCGTTTAAGACATCTTATAAAACTTCGATAGCATTTTTGTCATGCCCTTTGGACTCTGGGGTCGCAACTGACTTCATATCCCGACACACCATTCACCCAGGGAGTACAAAGACGGATCAAGACTTACGGCATCAATATTGGTGGAAAAGGATAGAAGGATGTTGTTTCCTATTTTGCTAAGTATCTTTTACTTGTCAACAAGCGAACACTGAATATCAAAAGCATCCCAGATTACTACAACCATTGCCAACGATTGAATGAAAATCGAATCATATCACCACAGATTTTGTATCTAGCTTACTGCAAACTAGGCAAAAGCATGACAGTGTGGGTGATAGTTGATCGACTAACAAAGTCGAGCCATTTCTTACTGATCCGGATTTCAGATCCTTTATCCACTTTGGACAAATTGTATATTGGTGAAAGAGTATGTTTACATGGCATCCCACTATCAATAATATTAGATCGAGACCCTTGATTTACTGCTCGATTTTGGCAAAGCTTGCAACAAGCTCTAGGCACTTAGTTGAATCTGAGCAGAGCATATCATCCTCAAATTGATGGCCAGTCAAAGAGTCATATAAATACTAGAAGACATGATATGAGCTTGTGCCTTAGACATTAGTGGAAGCTGGAGCGACCATTTGGCTCTTGCCAAATTTGCTTACAACTTGAGCTATCAAACTAGAATCAGTATGGCATAAGAAACATTATATAGTCATCCTTGTAGATCACTCCCCCTATGTTGGGTAGAAGTAGAAGATTATGCCATGATGGGACCTTAGATAGTGCAAGAGACCATAAAGAAGATTAAATTCATACAAGATCGCCTCCACATGGCTCAAAGTTGACAAAAGAGCTATGCTAATAAAAGAAGGCCTTTGAAGTTTGAGGTTAGAGATCTAGTATTTTTAAAAATCTTCACTCAAAATGGAGTTATAAAATTTAGTAAATCCAAGAAACTAGCTCCTAAATACATTGGTCTATTCCAAGTATTGTAGCGAGTTGGAGCAGTAGCTTATCAATTAGCCTTGCCACCTTAATTATCTCATGTACACAATGTCTTCCATGTTTCCATGCTCAGAAAGTCTCAGCCTGATCCATCTCATATGCTTGAGTAGCAAGATTTGGATCTTAAGGATGATAATACCTATGAAGAGCTACCTATAAAAATCCTGGATCAAAGAGAAAAAGTGCTGCGTAACAAAGTGGTGCCTTTGGTGAAGGTACAATGACAGTGTCATGGTCCAGAGGAAGCTATCTAGGAGACAGAATTTGAAATACATGACAAATACCTCGAATTGTTCTCTAATTAAGGTTCGTCAATACTTCGGGGATGAAATATATAAAAAGGTCTAATGTGATGTGAAGACTATGTTTTTTCTGTGCACCATATATGCTTTATTTTAGTTTTATTCAAAACTTAATTTTTCATTTTCAACATGCTTGTAAAATACGTGTGTGATTAAAAAAAATTATTTTCTTATCTAATTATGAAATCATAATGCTTAAGTATGTTAAGTTATCTAATATTTTGATTTTTGTTTAGTATGCTAATTAAATTTCATGGTCTCTTGTTTCACTATATATAATTATTATGAGATAAAAAATATTTCCCCATGTGTAATGAGATCAATAGGAGTATTCACTTAAATGCAACCTAATCCTTATGATTAGAATCATTTAGACATCCCATAAAACTCTAATACCATTTTTGTCATGCCCCTTGAACTCTGGGGTCATGACCAGCTTCATATCTTGTTGGCTTTTAATCCAATAAGGTATAGCCAATTATGACGTCAAAGTCCAAGAGACACGACAAATGCCTTCATGGCTAACCTTTTAGGATGAGGTCCTGAGTTATCATAGTAACAAAGCCCATGACTACCCAACACCCTCAATACAACCTACCTTAATTAAATACAGATAGTTACTGATATAGACTATACCGTTGAACTGTGCATGGCATGTTCATAGTTGATGCATATTGCGGATTTATGCACTAATAATATTATATACTAAACTATAGCAACTATAAGTGTGTCCACCCGAAAATTGCTTTTCATGGTTGCACTTCGTTTTAGTTTGTTGAGCATTTTGTTCTTTATCAGCAAAAATAAAAATAGATTCAATTGAAAAAAAGGATTCTATATATAAAAAATATGAACAAAAATATATTTGCATATAAAAATGATGAAGGGCTAATTGAAAAAAAAAATTGATATGATATAAGATGCTAGAACTATATTAAAACAAATTGAAAGAAAAATTTACAGTGTGGATTTTAGAAAATTAGAAATTGAAGGCTCATTGAAAAAGGCAATAATACCTCTGGAAGCTCTATATCCGGTGGCCGCTCTTGAAATTGTACACTTGGAGCATGTTGGAGTTTTGAAAGATTATCGAGAATCCTTGTTCTTATATCATCTAATAATTGGGGTGAATTTTTATTTTCCATATTACTTGGTGCAACATAAAGGGTATACTCTGGAGCAAAATAGCCATAATATTCATGTTGAGGCACATTGTCATCAACTTCTACACCAAGGGCAACTCCTGTCTGCTCAGAAAATTAGAAAGAACAAATTATTTTGATAAGAATGAGATTGTCAAAAGAAGAAATTCACTATTGAAGCAAGACAATAAGCATCGTACAAGAATCTAGTCAAACAAAGGCCAGAAATCTCTACAAGTGATCTTAGGAGTGTTATTTTAAAAAAAAATGCACTTCATGGTGTTAAGAAAAATGTTCACCTGCAAATTAAATGGTCATGGTTATTAGAAAATAGAAAGTGCACAGCACTAAGAAACATCTATTGAACTAACACGTATGAAGAAAAACATGCACCTTACAACAACAGAAATATTAAAACTTCTTTTAAAGTGGAGCACTCTGATCTTAGTTTCAAAGATTTGATGCAAAAATTTAATCACCTCCTTATGCTAATCCTAAGCTGAAACATGGCATAGATCTACATGGATGTTAGATGTCAGGGGAAGTAAAGGAAGAGGAGAGTTATTCATACAGTATGCCAGATGCTATAAAGAATTTAATAAATAATAAAAACATAATTCTTACGTCAACAAAGGCCAGTGAATAACATATCCCTTGTATTACCTCATAGCACCAACAACGGGCAACATTCCGAATTGTGTACCCGCCCCCGCCCACCAGCAACAGTGGCACATTAAACGATCTCATGTATCTAACACACTCAGCATGGCCTTTGATGGAAAGGTTGAAACAGCCCAACCGGTCTCCAGATAAAGAATCAGCACCACACTGAAGCACCATAGCACCAGGCCTAAAAACTTCCACTACTTTTGAAATTATAGGTTTGAATAGCAACTGATAACTGTCATCATCAATTCCAATATCTAAAGGGACATTTACAGCATAATATTTCCCTTTTGCAAATCCAATATCGCGTATGTCTCCTGTTCCAGGAAAATAATCCCCAAATTTATGGAAAGAAACTGTCATTACTCTATCAGTTGTGTAGAAGGCCTCCTCTACACCATCTCCATGGTGGATATCAATGTCCACATAAAGAACACGCTGCCAGAAGTATTAGTGAAATAATATCATCAAATAAAGTGGATAAGCAAAGCAACTGAAAAGACAATATGATAATTAATAAACATTTAGTGTAGGTAATTGGTTGTGAATTTAAATGAATCCCATCTGATTGACAAAAATATTGAATCATATAATCCTCAAGGAAAGAGTATGCCATAGAGCTATTCAGTCATCAAGGATTTCTTGACTAATTATTATGTACAAACCAAGTTGGGTAGATGGGATAGTCTTCTTTACAATGCTTGCTCAGGATTTTGTATTAATTCATTTTATTTCAAAGTTCAGAGGTAATCTGTTTGTGATTTATTATGATTTTGCAAATTCAGTATTTAATAGCTTTAAGAATCTAGGCATCAATTTTTCCTGTTAAGCACTAAATAACTATGCAAAGCAAGTTTCTTCAATCCCTCTTGATTTTATAAAGAAAAACAGTCTCAATAGCATTATAAAATTTAGAGTAAAATAAAATGGATTAAGAAAAGTGCTCAATTTACATGTATAAACCCAGGAAGATGACAAGGAACCCTTCCAAGAACTTCACTTGATCACTTCCTGAATCAAAAACACTGTGATCAATCTATATCAGAATAAAAGAAAGTAGAACTAAGGAAAAGGTAAACAGACCAAAGAAACCAATTGTGTGCTTCTAATGGCACTCTGGATTTGAAGCAGAAATCATATGCTAAAATTAAATCACGATACAACAGAAAAGTTAGTAAATAAATACTCCATTAAGTGAAACAACAAAAGATGAAGCTTAAGAAGCTTCCAAGAACTTTGGTCAAAGTTTTATTTCTTACTTTGCTTTTTGTTCTAGGGTTTCCTCAGGTAATAGTTCATAAGCCAAAAAAAATTACCGCATCTAAATCAGATCTCGAGATCCGGATTATTTGTATGGAGATGTACAATTTGTTTTTCTCTCTTCCCAACGAAATGGTTAGTATTTCCGTCGTAATAAATTTATTGAAAAAATAGAAAGGCAAAAAAAAACTGATGCCATCGATCTCCATTGAAACAAACCAACTACAAAACATCGATCTCCATTGAAACAAACCGACTACAAAACAAAAAGCAAAAGAGGAAGGAGTGAAAAGAAAAAAATATATATAAACTAACGCGAGATGAAACTAAAAAGAATTTTCATTCATCAAAGAAATTTTTTCTTTTTTTTTTTTTTTCTTTTTACTGTAAGTAGGGGACGTTCCCCTAATTTTATTAATATTTCCCCTGTTTTACACTATGAGTATTTTTTTTTTTTCTTTATAAAAAGATTTAAGAAAAGAGAAAGAAAAATAAAATATGCCATACAATCAATTGATCCATCGAAATAGGCGAAATACGGGGCAAAAAAACAAAAAGAAGAAGAAAGCTAGAGAGAGCGGGCGATCATGGACTCGATTGGATCGATGGATGCAAGAAAGCTGACCTCGTGCATCTTGAGGAGCTCGAGGATGGCGAGGACGATGTCGTTGACGTAGCAGAAGCCGGAGGCCTCGCAGCGCTTGGCATGGTGGAGGCCCCCGGCCCAGTTGATGGCAATGTCGTGGTGCTGGTGGTTGAGCTTGACGGCGGCGCCGACGGAGGCGCCGGCGTAGGTCTGGCAGAAGGCGAAGAGGCCGTCGAAGATGGGGCAGTCGTCGCAGACGTTGAAGCGGCGGAGGGCGCGGATCTGGTTGTGCTGGGTCTCGGGGGTGACGGCGCGGAGGAAGGCGACGTAGTCGTCGGCGTGGAAGCGGCAGAGGTCGCGGTCGCGGGCGGGGACGGGGCGGAGAACTTGCATGCGGTCGAGGAGGCCGTAGCGGGAGAGGAGGGCGTGGGTCATCCGGATCCGGTGGGGCTTCATCGGGTGCCCCTGCCCGTAATAGTAGTTCCCCACCTCCGGCTCGTAGAAGTAGCACACCCGCCGCTTCGTCCCATCAGTTCCAACCACCGACGCCAGAGAGTTACCTCCAGTCTCCATACAGCCTCAGCTTCTCTCTCTCTCTTTCTTCTTTTCTTTTCTTTTTCGCGAGGATACGGAGGTCGGACGGAGCGGAAGAGGACAGAGAGAAAGAAAGAAGAAGACCTCAGGTGGAAAGAGAAACAAAACGAGGCGAGGCGAGGCGAGGCGGGGGTGGGGGGAAGAGAAAGAGGAGGGTACATTTATATTCCTGGGAACTTGAAATGACGAAAAAGGGTCGAGGTAGATGCATATTTACTAAATTGCCATTATTAAGTCTGTGGGGGCCCACTTAAATATGTGCCGCCGGTTCTAGTTAGTAGGATCAATGGCGCAGCGGTATCAAGTAACTAGAGTCGGCAGATTTCAAGCTCATTGGCCTCGGCCGTTGGATGTTGAAACGAGGGGAGATGAGCGGAAACGAAGAACAAGGCGCCCGCCCAACGGCTAAAAGGTGAATTACAAAATTTACGCTATTTTCCAACAATTACGCAAGATTACAGCTAGCAGCTGTTAGTCCTCAACGATTACTGTCGAAAACTAGTTCCAACAGTCATAGCAAATAAAATCTAAGCAGGTGGTAATAGATTGTGGTGGATAGCGAGTAGCGTTCTTATTGCCTTCTTCTTTCTTTCTGGGCTTCTTCCGGTAAGCAGATAAAAGAAAACTGTGCCTGTTGACTACTAACACAATGAAGCAAGCGGCTTCATAGTGGATGATGAGTCACGTTATTTAATTGCCCACTGCAGTGTGCCTTACTGAAAAGAGGGATCAATCTTAAAAAAAGCGAGCCCAGAAGAATGAAAGCCTTTTTTTTTCATTCTACGGCAAATGAGTATGAAATTAAACGACTATAACAGTTACCATAACCCCATTTCAATTACTCCAGTCCCAAAGTTAAAAAGATGGCGTCCTACGAATTCAGTGGTTCAGCATCTCCTTCATTGCAAATCCAAAATAGTCATCGAAATGATTTGGAGGCTCGTAGACAAAGCAAGAGATGACATCCCTGAGCGTCACGACCCCAACCACCTCGCGCTCATCGGCGCCGGCCTCTACTACATAAATCCGATGAGCAGATTTCAGCGCCAGAGTATCAATCACGCTTCCAAGGCAGGCGTCGGGTGCGCATGTTGCTGGGGATTCCTTTGTATCGCCTACCGTGCTCATGAAACCCATAACAGTCAACTGCCTGCGTGCATTTTGTAACAAAATGATGAGACAAGAAGCAAAATTAAACAAACTTCAATGGGTGGAATGACAAGTGAAATGCCATCTGGTTTTCACCTGCTCAAAGCTTTTTCTCTGTTATAAAAGAACTACTCATTATTGGTTGTGATGGATTTGATTTCATGCCATCTCCAAATGCAAAGCATTTGGAAGGTTTGTTAAATGGATTTTATAACATTTAAATCAGTTGCTGGTTTTAATACCTGGAATTGGAAAACATGTCAGGCTTGAGCAACAAGAATCTGATGTCACGTATGCTCAAGCTACCAGCAAATTTTCGCCTGGGTCCCTCTACAACAGGAAGACCACCTATCTTGTTGTCCTTCATGCGCTTGAAGGCTTCCAGGATCAATTCATCGCCATTGATGCTAATAACCTGACAGCCAATAACAGAGTGTACCAATACGTCATCTTCTTGGAAGAGCATCAACAGGATAAGCACTGAGGGCTGCAAGCCTCTGACTTTCTATTTTTTTTTATTTTTTTTTTTGAAGCACCTCATCACTTTGTATGAGAAAAGAGATAATTTTTTATATTACAGAATGCAGAAGTTAACTATGGAAATAATACTAGTTCAGTAATCATGCAATTTCAGTTGCATGCAGCAGCTGGTATCTCATTCATTAATATGAATCAGATGTAATGAGATATATCAGTTAATGAGCAATGGTTACTTTTTAAGCTTCTCTGGGATATTTGAGGACTGTGAAGTGAATAAAGCCACTAAGACTAGTATCATTACTGGCACAATTATACATAGGTCATATAACATGTCAGAAAGTTCCAATAAATCTTGGCTTGTTCTTAGAGCCCTCTATTTTTGAGAGACTTCATGGAATTTTCCAAAACTAACCGGAGACATTAGAACAAGCAACAACCAGCCATCAAAGGTTAATTTGGTCTTTTTCCCTAGATTTCACTAGAATCAAGCCAAATCTTTGTTTGATTTAAAACTTTTTTAATAATAAGGTTAATATGGAACTTTGGTACCATGTTATGCCACCCACACATAGGGGTCGATATGGCCGGATAGGATAGCCCATGGGCCAGCCCAAGCTAGCCTAAAAAATTTCAAGGCCTAGGTCTAACTTTTTAACCTATAGGGCTAAGTTAGGCCTAAACTAAGAAAAATTAGGCTTGGCTTGACCCAAAATTTAACAAATGTATTCGAAAACGCTTTTCTTAAAGGCAACGCAACCACCATACCATCTTTCCCTTTGTTTTATATTAGCATAAATTAAATATATATTTATATTCATTCGGGTTGGGCCAGGCCTTAACAAATTTACATGGCCTGGGCTTGGGCTGGCCAAACTTAGTCTAACTTCAAGTCAGGCCCGATCCATGCCCACCCTACCCACACTGCATACCAATTTAATACCGGTATGGTACACCTGGTATATACCAGCATAGGACAGTACGTCATACCATGCTTTGTAGAATTTGGTATACAATCTTTTTCATGTTCCTAAATGCAAATTAAGGCAAATAATAACAAAGAAAGATGCAGAATTGACTTCTAAAATTAGGGCTTTCTAGAAAACATAATGACTGTTCTTTTTCCCCTCTTTTGGGTCCAGAAAGTGCCTTCTTCTTGGATATTTCTCATATTCTGGATGCCTTATAAGTACCATGGTCATTTATTTAATATGCCACTTGCAATATTATAATGGTAATGGTAAAAGAATGCACATCCCCTCATCTTGAAAAGTAAACATCCGATACATTATATATATACATTTCATATTTTCCAACTAAGTTATGTGGACGCACTGTAGCATATCAAAATTTAATGCCATCAGGAATTATTAGAAGACTTGTTATCAGGAATTTTTTTTAGCAATAGCCTTTGCTCCTTTTAAAATCTAAAGAGCTAAGTATAAAGAAGCTAACAGTTCCCACATGTTATATTAGAACTTGAAGAAAACAATGTTGATCGGTACCTGTGAAACGATTGATAGAACAGAAAAAAATTAGCAAAAGAAAAATTGATGGAAAAACCTCATTATGGGACACAAAGGGAAGTCCAAGATCTGAAAGCGTGCGTGCAGCGATGCAATCAAACCAGTCCCTTCCCTTGCATTGCCTGAGACCTTGTACTACTGCTGTTTGGGTGATAAAATTCTTTATACAAGGCTTGCCTGTTTCAATCACAGGGACATTTCTCAATCTATACTTTGAAAGCAGGAGCAATACAGTAAGCATTGAACTGTCTAGCCCAACAGGGAGGAAGGGTGCCCAACGATAAGACTGCACGATCGACTTAACCTAAAACAAGATGTCAATAGTGATGACATGAATATGAAAGCATTATCAGAACAACATCAATGAAATAAAGTTAAATTAATCATAGGAATATAGATAATTTCTCCAGTACAATCAATAATATCAAGAATCTTTTTAAGATCTAATTATGATAAAGTACCAAGTTATCAATCAGCTAAGAAATGATTACTCAGGATTAACAAAGAGAAACTGCCACTGATATGGTCATCATATAGCGCAGAAACAATACATAACATCTTAAATGCTTACTGTTGCTGATTTAAAAGGTTCTTCTTGAAGGAGGACTTTGTAGAAATCTTCTCCCAATTTACCAGCAGCAGTAGAAGCATCCTTCCCCATGCCTTTCTCTGCAGCCATTCCACCAGCCACTGCTGCACTAACAGCAGCAACAGTCAGCCCAGCAACTGCAACTGGACCAGTTGCACCCAAGGCCACTGCTCCAAGAGCACCAACAGCACCTGCACCCACTCCTGCAGCTGTTGCTGATCCAGCCGATAGAGCAACAGCAGCAAGCTCCGCATTCTCTAACACCCAGAGAATGATTGCAGAATAATCAATTATTCCCAAATACATTTCCCTCCAGTCTATACTATCCCCTGCCTCTGGGTTTCTCACCGGAGCAGCCAATATGTTGAGTTCTGATAGAATTCGAACAGCCTCAATGATAGTCAAGTCACCTGACATCTCAATTACTGTATAAGGGGAGAAAGAACCATAAGGCAAATTTTTCAACTTCAAAAGGCCAAATGTTACAAGTTAACTGTTGGAAATATGGGTACTCACACACCACACACAGAAACACAGCATGCACACAAGCAAATGCACTCATGCATGCACAAATATGCACACATTCACCTGCTCAATGATCAAAAAACTACTATAGGCAACATGAATCATAACAAATGTGTCGATGAACAGACTACTGGGAGTGTATAAAGCACGGATAGCAATGCATGATGAATGATAACCTTTGCCTCCGGGAACTTCAGGGAATGAAGAAACTGGAATTTCTTCAAATGCGGACGTCAGAGATTCCTGTAAAGAATATGGTAACTTCTTTTTCGACTGGATCATCTCAAAATAAGCATCACAGTTTGGAATTCTTGATCTCTTTTCAGCTTGTGCCATTCCAACAAATGGTAAGTAAGACACAGAAAGATGTAGCTGCAAAAGGGTTCATTTCCATCATTCATAAGAAAATATAGTTTGATGGCAATAGGGTCACTCTGGAATACAGAACAAGATTCTAGATTGCATGTACATTGCTTTTTTCCCCCACTTTATAACTAGATATGCATTGAATCAGACCAAAAAAAAGGAAAAACTGTGAAGAATTACCAATACCAATACACATAATATGGCTATACTAATAAAATGGGTGGCTTTTCCACCCTTTCATTAGATTATTTTTTTAAAAAAAAAAAAAAACCAACAACAATGCACATCATATGGTTATGCTAAACTTCAGTGCTCTATTCTACACCAACCACATGATGCCAATGTAAACATCCTTCCACTATTTCAGATAGCACGCCATCGAGTCACGTGTCATAAAATAAAAGCTTGACCATTTTAATTAAAAAGAATAGCACATCAAAATCAGCAGATGATCTGATATAAAAATGTCCGATTCAATGGTACAGTCTATAATTCAGACTGACTTCACCGTTGTCTATAATCTCCAGACCCAGAATAAAAAATCATTAGAATAATGAACTATTGTTTTGCTGTTTGCCCAAAAAAAAAAAAAAAAAAACAGAAACTAATCAATCGATCAATAAAACAAAAGCTATGTTCCAGTTTGAACCGACCGCCTGAAGCATTGGCAAACCCTAGAAAACAGAAATCGAAGAAATTAGTAGTAAGGCATGACATCAAAGCTCTAACTCTCAAGGAGTTCAATCCTAGGGTTTTCTAGGACTTCTAGAACTAAATTACATCTAGATCAAATTATAGAAACGATACCACAGCCACGAATTAGAGGAAAGGGAAAGAGGATGACAAATTTTTTTTGGATCGCAAGCTCGAATCAAATTTAAACAAAAAAATGACCAATACCTAACAATTAAGCAGAGAATTTCTCGATGCTTTAAGAATACTTTTGTCGATCTTCTTCTTGGATTTATGGTTTGATGATTCCGGCACGAGTTCATGAAGGGGAGAGGTCGTTGCGCCACGCGAGCCTGGTAGTTTTCTCTTCCATGCCACGCGTACCCCTCGAGCCCACGTGTCACGCTGGGAGCGAAGGTTGGAGAGGGGAGCGGCGACCGCGTACTCTACACGTGCACTGCACGTGCTAGTCCTCTCTTCCCTTGGCCAACCAAAATATTAGGCTACGAAGTATTACCATTTTATGAGAGAAGTTGCTTTGCTTTTCATCTTTTAGAAGCACTGCCAAGTAATAAATCATCAAAACAATAGAAATCTTCCATGGAAAAACACTTCCAGCTTCTGTTCTTTGTAATGTTTGCGTTCGTATTATTACTAGCAGCAACTAAACTGCACTGATCGTTTTGAGCCTAGAAAGATGTCACCCAAGTTTAAATATAGACTATGCAAATATTGTCATCCATCTTGTTCTATAAAGTATGAAGGGAGCAAAGAGGTGACTCCTTGAAGTTGACTGTATTATGTTTGCCTTCAAAAGCGACTATAAGGCAGTTATGTATCCAACATCCCAAGTGCTTTCCTTGTTGCATGTGCTCGTAGCAAAGGATAAACTTAGAAAGGAGGAAAAGTCAGTGCTGAAAAAAATAAAAAAATTAAAAAATCCAACCTCAAAATCTATAAAATATAGATGAGCAACGATTTGATATAATTGCAGTAAAAATGAGATCCAAACGAATAGACTTTTATTTACATGAGTTTTCGTTATATACAAAGATAAGCAGCATATAAAGTTTTTTAGCATCAGTCAATATTGTATGAGGCTAGGAGATAAATCATTTCTCTAATAATTTTATACAATATGCAATGACTACAATCTAATCCCTATGTGTATATACGTACATATGCACAAACATACACACAAATATATACATATATACATACATACGTATATTTATGTATATATATGTATATATATAATTAAATATCTATAAATCTACTACTATATTGATTTATGTATGTATGTATATACACGTGTGTATATATATATATATATATATATATATATATATATATATATACACATCTAGATTTGAATGTGTGCATATGCATTCACAAAGTTTCTCTACTTTTTCGAATTATGTCTCTATTTTAACTCCAATCGCTTTTTGCCCTTATCATTTCACCATATGTCAATTAGCCTTAACTCTAAAACACAAAAACATAGATCAAGCAATCGGCTTAAATAGTTATTTCTTAAATTATATTTGGACGTAAGTACTTAGCAACTAATTATTTGACTCTCATTAGACATATGAAATCAAAATGATAATGGCTAACTGCCATCATGATTATTTGGAACCCATTTCTAAAGGTAAGATGAATTTTAATGTTTAAACTAGAAAAAAAAAAGGTTTCTTATTTTTTAAGTAATACTTAGTGATATAGTCTAATTCGACCAACTAGTGTGATGGTGATATGTGGTGGATCCAAAAAAGGTATAATGTGGTTGACTAGATCACCATACTTATCTTTTAAAGAAAAAGGTTCAATTTATAAGAGGTTATTAAAATGCCTAACTTTTTTAGTATCTCTTTCTTTTAAAGCACAGACTAATTTAAGTAGAAATGTAATACCTTGTTTGAAAAAAAATCTCACTATAGCTGCTATCTCATTTAGGGACCATCTTATTAGAACTATTCACTTATAAGTAGTTAATTTTATAAGAATTCTTTTAGATTCTTATAAAAACAATCTCAAACCTCATATGTAAATAAGTTTTAAGCTCGAGCTCTTCGATCTTGATAGTTTATCTAAGAAGTTTTAGGCTTTCTCTTATTTACTTAGACTGATCTTTTCTCTTATTCACTTGAACTCTTTTATTCATTTGAGCTAATTTAAGCATCAAAAGTTTTTTCGAAGGTAACCTTTGGATTTCTTATACTTTTTTTTTTTTATGTTTCTTATCTCTCCCTTAGGCTTCTATATAGATTGACTAGAAAGGTATTATATTGAAGATTTATCTCATCCATTAACGTTTTGAATATCATACTTATAATTTTAAATGTGGACCTCCTCGAGAAACAAGCTGTTATTGGGCATATTATATTATTATCCATTGATTGATTTCTTCTGTTTTATTCCTTTCTTAGATTTTTTACTCATAAATCCAAGTGTCGAGATCCTCTCCAATTTAAACTCCGTTCTTTGAGAGCCGATTATGTAATTATCATAGCAAAGGTTTCAGTTTTCTTTTTGTTTGTAAAAAAAAAAGGAGAAAATCACAAACTAAAATACAAAAAAAAGAAAAAGAAAAAAAAAAAATCTTCAGCCGATGTGTTCCCTGTGATCCACCGGCGATCCAGAGGCACTCTTAGAAGAGCTTAGAAGAGCTGACGGTGGTTGGAGAAACGTCAAGCTTCCTTGCTGATGGCTTGGGTAACTCGGTGCGCAACCAGTCCCCGTTAATGCCGATGTATAGGTGGGCGCCAAGGCCGCTTGCTCCCCCAACTTCAGACCTGATTGGCCTGAACTCTCTCCTGCACCCTGTGCTCCCTGGGCTCCAATATACGATGTGATCGCCGCTGCCAGTGCCGATTGAAAGCTCGGGTCCGATGTGATCGCTTTCGCAACCGTGTCTGTGAGGAAATGCTGGCTAGCAGGATTTTGGCTGCTAGCTTTTTGCATGTAAGATAGATTGAAAGAGTCCTGAGCTTGCCTCCCAAGGATTAGAGGAGATCCCATGTGGTTGTTCTTGTTGTATGACTCAGCTCCATAGCTTGGGTACCCATTACCCCAAGATGCTGGCATGGTGTTAGACTCGGAGGAGGAGAAGTTGAGGCTCGTCGAGGAATACCTCGATGAGTAGCTCAAGTTTGGAACCAACTTGTATGGGGATGTAGATGGAGGAGCAGTGAGGTCCAATGTGATGGTGGGGGGGGTGGTGGAGGAATAGATGGATGGATTTGGTGGGTACAACTGTTTCAGTCTCGAGTTATCCGCCATGCTGAAGCCATGGAGGCTGGCGCTGGAGGAAGCGAGGGATCCGAAGGCTGAGCGAGAAGTGGATGAGCCAGACATCAGCATGGATGCAGCGGCGGAGGTGGTGGAAGCCATGGCAGTGGCCGACATCGGAAGTGGATGGTTGTGGGTCCCTTCGTAGGTGGTGATCAATATGGACATGTCTTCAGCACACCTCTGCACCTGAAAAGATTCAAAGAAAAAAAAAAAAAAAAGACGAAATTTTCTTTAAAACGCTACGTTGACTCCTTCAGACAAAATAAATGACAGTTGGCAACGTGCGAGGTTATGGAATTATATTACTATGAGGATTTAGGTAAGAACTTGGACCACGGAATTTTGAATATTTTGTTAGTTGAAGCGTGCACGGAATCATCAGATTCCTAATGCGGATGTTGATGATGTCAACATCTACCAAATAGTTTATCGTTTCCTTTCTAAAAGTCAACATAAGATGCTCGTTTCTTGTTTGACATCTCTTTCAACTTCACCGTCAAAATGACAGCTCTTTCAACTTCAATGAAACCACGTTTTGTTTTAAGCGTATATCGACCAATCGCAATCGATCAGGATGTTTGACCGAGTCTAGCTTGTCGATTAAAAACCTTTCATTTAACAACCATTCGGTGGGATTAATAACCCAACGTAAGAAAACCACCAAACAATGAAGGAAGATCAAATACCTGCTTCCTTACAGGGCACGCCGGTGCAACGGTGCAACGGTAGTATGCTCGTGGGCATGGATTTCCTTTGGCAACCTTCTGTCCATATTTTCTCCACTGGCATCCATCGTTCATCTGTAAGCAGAAATAAAATTCAATCAGTAATCCATAAATAGGATATAATTTCCATAAAACTCATCAAGATTATCCATCGGTTAAAATGGATTATGTGTGAACACTTTGCAAACACTACATGCAAGCATATAATACCACGCGTTCATGCACTCGTGGATGTTGAGTGCAAGCAAGGATGAGAACGCAAGGGATCTATACGAACCGTGGGGGCATCACATCTTGCTCGCACGGAAACTCTAGCCCTCTTGAGAGGAGGTTGTGGTAATATTTCATCTCCTCCATTTGCTGAACTCTTTGTTGTCTTGCTCGGCAGCCATGGCTCCATGGAATCTTCTTCCTTTGGCTCCTCAAAGCTGTTGTCCGAGCTTAAGTTCAGCAAAGGATCGCCTGGGGCGCCGCTGCTGGAACCATGATCAGGTTTGCAGCGTAATCCAAGGCTGAGGCCTTCCTTTATCATCTCATTTTCTTTGCTTTTGTTGCATGCCTTTGCCTCCTCTTCTTTGCTGCTTCTACTTGCGCCTGTTCCAAGGCGGAGTGAGACAAGTTCATGAGGTTCTTCAGCATCATCAAGCGTGCTAGAATTCTCGACTGGTTTCTTATCCTGTTCCTTTTGAACAATGTCAAAGAAGTGCATTTGGAGGGATTGGTAATCCTTCATCATTCGATCTAAGAATGCTTTCAGTTTTCCATTCTCCTCTCTTGCTTCGCTCATTTCCGCTCTAGTGGATTCGGGCTGGTTCTCCTGTTAAGCCACAGTCCGTAATAAAAATGAGAATTATTTTTGCATACTCATATACCACTATTTCGTTTGCGAGCCCATGCTCTACGATTGGATTATCCCACTGATATATTAATACAAAAGGGGATTAATGAAGTTAACCAGAAACAATTTTTTCTCTTGTTTTTGGTTTTACTATTGAAGGATCTGGAAATTTATGCTCACCTGACCGATTGCAGATGAGTTCTCGGGTTTGGAAGAGGATGGTCTTGAGCTTGCGTCCATTAATGGTCTTTCACTTCCGATCGCAGCAGGAACCTATGGTTCATGGACCCAAGTTAGAGTGGTTGTGCAAGGAAAATCAACAATAGTGAAGTTGAAGGGTCCTGAATTTAGTTGGGAGTCCTCTAGATTCTTTCCTTTTTCATAATTTGAGAAATAATTTTTATTTTCCATTCAGTTAGTGCACCATAAACAAGGACAACTGTGCCAAAGAGATCCATGTTTATTGTAAACATGAACCAAACCATTTGAATCGAGGGGGATACACAAATTTCAATTTCTTAATTTAAACTTTATATGTGTGTGTGTGTGTGTGTGTGTGTGTGATTCTGTTTGCTTATATTGCTATGAGTAATTTAAACATGAATACCCAGGTTCAATCTTTTTCTTTAGCCGAGATTATCATAAAGCAGCAACTTAAATTAGTAATTGCCATTAAGTAGACAGGAAGGTGCTTTATATTTATTTACATTAACATGCGATCTTCCTGAACCCTCAAGTGGAGAATATAACTTGGAATAGTAAATTAGTGCACACATTTCATTGCATAAATAACCTCCCATCACATACCCAATGGAGTTTTTTTTTAAAAAAAAAAAAGAAAAAAGAAGGAAAAAGAACAATTTGTGAAAGGAGCTGCAGACTGATGACATGCATCTTCAACCATTTGGCTGCACCTCTATTTGAATTTATTTTATTTTGAATTGATAGCTATCATACCTGTTTGTTATCGCTTGAAACTCTTTGGCTTGGTGAGGATGACCTTGAAGAATTCCTATCACAGATTGGTGTTTCAGTTCCAAACTGCAAGATCACAAATTTATATAAGGGATATGACCAAAAAAAATTTATTAGGACTTCTTCTTCTTCTTCTTTTCGAGCAAGTAATTAAAAGGACTCGATCGGTTCTCCCAAATTATTCTAGATAATATGATAATCCTTCCACAGTAAACCAATTTTCAATTTCTTTCAAGACTGCTCTAATTTAAACATGAAAAGGCTCATTTTTTGTCAAGATTTCTAATTTGTGCACTAGTCTAGCCTTTGGTAATAGTACTATATACATGTACTTGGGTGCTATTATTTTCACCATGGATTGATCAATTCCAATTCACAGAAGGACAAAATACCAAACATACAGAACTTTTCATCAGATGAACAGTAGGGGTGGCAAGAAGAGAAAATTTTATTCCTGGCAGATTCGGAAGGAGTTCCCCCATCTTTTATTTAAAAACAAAGAAAAGAAAGAAAATTCCAACGAAGAACAAAACCGCAGCGCATAGGCAAAGAGAATAGAAGAAGAGGCAGCACCTTTCCAAACGCTCCACTCTCTTCATCACCAACACACTCGACCTTCGTCTTCTTTTTGACAACCACATCTCGTTTGAGCATCACCTCCATTGAATACAGACCAAGGTCACCTTCCTTACCCTCCTCCTTGATGAAAACTCTAGCTTTCTTTGCCTTTTGTCCTTGCAATAATCCTCCTCCTTTATAGAGAAGCCTCCTGACTTTGACCCAAGTACTTATCTCCTTCAGATCGTAGAAATCAAAAGGTCAACAGCCCCAAGTGCAATGCGAGAAGCAAAAGAAAACGGGGTTGTCCAACGTGTGAGACATGTCGTTGGTCAGTGTGGAGCGCTTGTAGCCGCACTCTCCGCCACCCTTCTCCTTGATCTGAACTTTCTCCGCGGCCTCCTAACATTATACGTCACATGGCCTTGGCCTCTGGTCAAACCCACCCTTGTTCTCAGATTCCAGCAAACAGGCACGTAGGATATATAATTCATAAGAGGTTTTTTCTTTTTCTTTTTGCAAAAGAAAGATGTAAGGATGAAGAACTCATCACCAATTCTTCTGGGATAGTTAGCTCAGATTTAAATCATTTGAGATATTTTGCGTGTAAACTATACACTAATATTTATAACTAATTTGTATAAGGACTTTAGATATATAATTTCTGCATAAAACTTATCAGATGAGAATTAGAGTATGCTCTTCATTGTTATTGACTGCCAAATGCCTTGTTTGTTTTAGAGATTATAAAAGAAACAACAAAATTAAGTCTGAACTTAAATGGTTGAATTTTTACAATTTTATACTTCAAAACTTATATGGAAAATGTAGACTAGCAGGGTGTCATCATTATCTTTTAAGACTTCTAAGCGTTGAAACTTAGCTAGGTTGCAAATTCCAATTTGCAAGGAGATTCCAGTTTACACTCTTGTTGAACTGTTCAAGGCTGACGAAAAGGACTCTGTTGTTCAATGTCAAAACTATTCCTATTAGAATATTTCCCTTCAACTATTACCATGTCGCACTATCTTTTTTTCCTTCAATTCGTTACAGCCTATTTGGAACGAATTTCAATGAAAATGAATTTTCGGTTCCAAAGCTCTAATAATTTCTATCGGAATTAAAATTTCAATTCTTTTGTTTGCAATTAAAATAGAAATAAAGTTCATAAAATAATTTTATCATATTACCTTTAACACAAAAAAATAATAATTTTGAAAGGTAAAAAGCTTATAACATAAAGAACTTAGGTTCCCTTGTTTCAAAATAAAATTCAAAGAAATAATAAAGGCCATTTAAGAATGCATGTAAAGATTTTGGCTTTAGTTTTTTTATTTTTTAGAGAGTCGAGAGGAGCAAATCAAGTCGAAGCATTTTGATCGAGAGCTTTAGAAGAATATTGTTTTGACTTGTTAAGTATTTTGAAGAATATAAAATATATCATTGTAAATTCTATGAATTTCAATCTAGTTCTTCTCTAAATTTGATCATTTTTTATCGAAATTTTAACTCCATAGTATTTAAGGGTTCAAAATTTTCAGTCTATAATTTTATTTTATTTCAAAATCAAAATTATTAAAATTATAAGATCAAAAGTATAGTTTCTGATGATTACAAAATTAGATCCTGACAAATAATCTAATCAAGCCCGATATGCCTGTTCTTTTATATGTCAACTTATTTCATTTTCTTTTCCTTCTTTCAAGCGATAAACAAATTTCTTTCCCCTTTCTTTCTTTCCAAGGAAATCATGGTCCATATAATGAGATGCATGCCATGACCTGAAACAGTTGAAGTGGTTGGACGGCGACCATCCCATAAAGCCTACAACGCAATACCTGACGTTCTACTCATGTCATGCTTGCACCATAGCACTGCCATTAACAAAAGCTCTTTTAAATTACTTCATGGTTTCATAATTTCAAAAAAAGCCTGCTTGCGGTCTGAAACAATGTCATAATTAACAATGCTCTAATTCCTCGTCTTACACTACACGTTAATGTATGGTAGAGTTGAAAATGACCATTGTACAGCCAGTTAGACATTATTTCATTGCAGTGGCGATTATACAATGGAGTAGTGGTTCATATTTGACTTCTAGCGGATTATAGAATAAAGTATTTTCTATCATCAACCTTCTCATTGTTTTATGGTGCAATGGTCAGATTGAAGTGTCCTTTTTATTGGATAAAACCATGTTGCTGCCATTGCTTTCTGATTCTTATTAGATAGTTATTTAATGCATGCAAGAAAGAATCCCTTACCTCCCTACTTGTTATAAATTAAAATCAAAGAATTAGAGACCAAAGAGAAGTTTGGAAGGAGAAGAAACAAAGCAAATCCACATCGACATCCTCTTTTCCAAACTCCTTTATATTTTGTTTGGCAACATGTGAAGCTGAAGGGTTGGACACTTTTGTCAACTGGCCACGAATGAGGGGATTGACTTAATAGAGAGACCGAGGAGAATATAAATAATATTTTTAACCTTGAGAAAAATAAAAGAAAATATGTAAAATACTTCAAAGTACTAGGGGGCTCTTTAGTTGCAGAAAATTGGGGGTATCTTCTAGTTTTTTTTTCCATAAAGAACAAAAAATAAAAAAAATATTATGTTCAAATCTAATATTTTTTTTAAAAATAAAAAACTAGAGTAAAAAAAAGAAAATCTAAAAACTATGTATAGTTTTTTAATTTTCCAAATATACACTAGGTTTAAAAGAAATATTTGAATTATTTTTTTATTTTTTTCAAAATGAAGCAATATATTCTGTATGTTTTTCATCATTATACCTCACCATCCAAGTCACCATAACTCCACAACTATCATCCTCCTCTGGTATCCATCATTTTATCTTTATCATCACTGTCATACTTTCATCATATCAATTATCATCATACTTCCATCACTTATCATCGCCACCATAACCTTTAAAACCCGCTAATATTTTTCACTGCCATCATCCTTTATTATCATTACCGCTACTATCATCATACTTTCGTTACCCACTACCATCATTGTCACATATGTTCATCACCTATTATCATGAAAAAAAATGATGATTTCTTATTTTAATAACTAAATATGATTTTTAATTTTTTTATAAAAAAATTTAAAAATAAAAATAAAAATTAGACATAGAACATAGAACATAAAAAATTATTCTCACAACCAAACAGGCTCTTAAAAGTTTTTGCTCTCACTCCTAACTTTATCCCCTTTATCTTTTCCTCTTCTCTTTCCAGGAGTTTGATGTGGAAATTAAGAAATTCATTCTTAATTCGATAGGTGTTTTCATTGCTTGAATCCTCGAATATCACTTATGGGATGATACGGACTGTCCTTTTATTTACTATTTTTTTCATATGAATTTGGAATGAAATATATGACAAGTCTATTTGAATGATGGGCCAATAAATACATGATCTGGACTGCCAGTCTGGCTCATTGCAATTGACTACTGTGTTATCTAAGAGTTAATGATAGAATCACTGAGGTTTATCATACAGAGTTTGGTAGCAATTGGCATTGATCGTTGACTATTTAAATGCGTCAAGGCACGTAGCTCCAATAAGAAACAAGTTACGTATATGATAAGAAAGCCTTTACTTGGCTGGATTTATACTGGGGGGAGGGTGATAGTGACATATGATTTGAAAACTCTTGCTAGATGTTTAGTACAGCCAAGTTGCAGGTACTCTACATCAAAGAGTTGCATGTATCCATGTGGGTCAACGGTTATATCAACTTCTTATATATATATATATCCTTTGATCAAGCATTGAATGGATTACTCCCCGAGTTCGGAGCACCTGGTTTTTAAATGCCTTCCGAAGGACTTCAAGTAAGATATGCTTGTGACGTCAAAGAGTAGAAAACTTCAAAGAAAGATTGGCTTTCCTTTGACCTCGCATGGTTTTTTGAGGTACGAGCATCAACGGCAACGCTCGGTAGATCCAATTCAAGAAGCAACTACCAATGCCTTTAATATATATATATATATAAAATAAAAAGATCAACTACCAATATTTATTTTGTTATATATAAAAAGACCAACTACTAATACTTAATTTGCAAAATCTCACGTCGGAGGATGCCATAACCAATGCAAGTCAATGCCTTTGGGATTGCCTATGCTGCGTCTTCCTCGGAGAATTGGGAGAGAGGGTGGAACGCCCCCAAAGCCCATTTGCTGGCCATGGCACCGCCGTCTAATTCCGGTCTTCAGTAGATCTACTCTTCGGTGAGGGCCCGATCAATCCCTCGCTTGGATTCAGACACCATAAGAGACCGTGAACGTAACCCAGGAATAAGGCACGGCCAAACTAAGCCTAAATTCCTCTTTTCAGCGATCGCCGATAACCCTTGCTACTATCAAATAGAAGGACAGAGCAAGAACAAGGCCATTATCTACTTAGTTTTTGTTGCCAGAATAGGAGGAGGTCATAGGCTAAAAATCAAGGTTCAAGGCTCTGTTTTCAATCCTTGAAGCAGAGTGTTCAATTAACCGCTTAAAGCCTTATTAAAGCCCATCTAGATTTGGCATGAAATCTCTTCCTAACTAATTCTTGGGCTAAAACAAAATCATAAATAAAAAAACTAAAGTTGAAATCTTACCAGAAGAAGGTTTGGCTCGAATCCAAGGAAGCATGGCTTCTTCCTCTTCCCTTCTCTTTCTCCCAATCGGTCCTCGAAACCAAATTTCAACCTTAATTCGACTCGCATATGTAACAAGCACCGAACAACGCACAACACTTCCTACCTAAGTCCAACCTCCCATAATGGAGACATGGAGCGTCATTACCTTACTGCTCAATGGTGGTAGAAGATGGGTTTGTTCTCTTTTTGGTTGCTTTGACCTTGGCCAAGAATGATCCTTCTCTTTCTTATCTACTGCTTTTTTTCCTTCTGAACATCATTTATATCATTCATTGATAACAATAGCATGGGTGGGTAACTCAAAAATATTTACGAACTACTTCAATGTAAGCCTCAATCTTTGAATAAATTTTTGAACCTTGATCCTTTTAGTAGCCACCATAGGAAGAGCAAATCGGACTAGTCTGGTAAACTCAACCTCATACTAGGCTACAGTTAAGTTCCTCCACTCCAGTTCAATAAACTCATTCTCCATCTGACCTTGGATACTCATGGAAAAGTATTTACTGTAAAAAGCCTCCTTAAACTCATCCCAAGTGAGGGTCCTGCCTTCCTGCCTATGTTCCTCCATTAACCATCAAACATAGGCGTGATCTTGCAAAAGGTAGGTGGTAGATGAGACTTTCTCCTCCTTCGGATTGTGGTGGACCTAAAAGGCCTTCTCCATTTTAATTATCCAGTGCTCGGCATCTAAGGGGTTAGTGAAGCCAGAAAAGAAGGCAGAGGCTAACCTCTTGAATTATGAGAACCCTCTACTTTCCTTCAATCAAGACTACGGTTGGTAACTTGGCTGGGTTGAGTGTTCTTATTATTGCTGCATCATATATATGATCCTAGTAAAGGCTCCAATCATATTCATCATTTCAGCCTACAACTTTTCTTGAGAGTTTTTCATTGGGTCAACCTATGCTTTCTACCTTGGGATATTGATGAAATGATGAAACTTATGGTTAAATAATAGTATACCAATCCAATCTTTACTCTTCTAAACTTGGGATTAGATTCTAAATCCAATCTAATCCAATTCCATCGGTGAACCAAATGTGCCCTAAAAATTACTCTCATGCCCACACCTAATCAGTAATAAAATTAAGAAATGAGAATATAATAAAACATAAAAGAAGAATATATTGAGGAGTAAAGAGATAAATTTATCCAAATTAGAGAGGTGGCAAGGATGGAGAGAGATTTAGGAAGAAGGGGAGGAAATGGGAGGATGGGGTAGAGACAGAAAAGGGGGGTGGGTGGCAGGTTTTTTTTAGAGAGAATGATCCAAACATGATCATGGATGGTTCAACAATAATGTTGTTTTCTTTATAATTCTTGAAATATTTTTATTGTTTTGGAATCTTGTTAAAACGTTGTGAAATGATGTTGAATCGTCTTCTATAAGACAAACATTAAGTTGTATTCTAGGCCTAGTTGTGTTATATGTTGATGGTCAATTGTAAAAATGTTAGGAAATTGATAAGAGAATTTGATTATTGGCATATTTGTGACACTAGGACAATGATACTTTACTTCTATCTATTTGTTTATTTGCTTTACTTGTATGGTAGTTGTTAACACTTTTCATCTATTCTCCTGTTGCTTGTGTGCTTATATAATAACGCAATTGACTCTATTATTTACTGAAAATATGTTTTGCGTGCATGATGGATGGATTTTTATGAGGTTGGCAAGCTCATATTTTATCCTTTATTATTTCAAAGCAATAGGATACTCAGTAATGTGTATGCTTAGACCGCTTTGTGGGAGGAGGGAGTTGGATTTTCTAAGCTCTATTGGATTTCTAGATTGCATTGCATATTTTTAAAATTTAGAACTTCTGTAATATAGTTAAATATTATGCTTTGGTCAGCTTATGTTTACATTTAGATTACCATATTTTTAAATCAAGTTTGCCTTATGCTAAAAAGACTTATTATCTTATTGCAAAGAAATTGTATATTGCCTTACTTCATCTTTAATATTGTCATGTGATGGTACTTTTTTTTTTAAGGACCACCATGCCTTGTGAGACATGTAGCTATGTCACCAGCTTATCCTTGCTGCAAATTTTTAGATTTGACAAAATTTCCCATAACTTTACTTTCAATTCTCTGTTATTGATGCCAAAGTACCATATTGTTATACGTTTTTGTAAAATGATGCTATGCTACAGCTAGTGATGAAGTTAAAAAAAAAAAAAAAAGCTCGATTGATTACCCTCTTACCCTTGGAAAAATAAAAAACAATCCATGAGCCACAAATTTTTATTGTGAAGCTATGAAAGAAGTATTTGAGCTGATTTTTCTCATATTGTTCTGAGCAAACTAATATTAGGCATTCTTTCTAAAAGAATTTGAGTCGAATTGGATCACGTTGTACCAAGGCTTGTTTAGTTAAAAAAAAAGAAGTTTATAATAACCTTGCCATCATGAATTTAGTCTAATAAATTTTTATATTTTAAATCTAATTTTAAAATGTGCTTGAACCTCTACTAGTTTGGCTTAACATCAATTAACGTCACGAAATGAGAATGCCTAGTTTAGCTTTGTAGATAAAGAGGAAAATAAAAATAATGCACTTCTCAATATTAAAAAGCATAATATTTATAAATAATAAGAACTTAAATTACATCAAAGAAGTATATCTATTTTTATTGTATTGCAGTGTAAATGTTCTTTGGTATAAGGTTGGAGGTGGAGTTAATCAAATTGCTTCAAAACGAGTGATTTTGAATGAACTGAACGAGCTTGGTACTGAAATATTTCGATCTTTTAGTTTCGTGCTGAGAAGGAATCATCTGCAGTATTTTTAACCATTTTTTTTGTACTAATGCAACGAATCGAATTGAGTTAAATCATTCGGTTTGATTTGATTCAAAATAATTCATCCATTAAAATTTTTTGATACGTTTGATTGGTGCATCATTCATCCTCGGAGACTCGGCCACAATGGCTGGCTTAAAGACGGGGCCTATATATTGTTTTTCCAGACAGAGTTGATAAAAATCCCCATGTTTATTCCCCTTCCCAATCGTCTAATCCACCAATAAAAGCGGAGGCGCCACGGCGTCCTCGGCACACTTGCCAAAGAACGAAGCTTGGCCGGGCGGCGCCTAAACGCACGCTACCTATCCGAACGAAACCCTCGCCTCTTTGCCTTAACCCCTTTCCGGTTGCTCTCGAGTTAGATCTTGATCTCATTCTGGAACGCCACCATGCATCGATTCGTTTGCTGCAGAGAAATCACGGCTGGAGCTCGGCGATTGGCTTCGAATTGCTTCTCTCCTTCGATCTGCACGTTTAGGTATATTCGTTATCTGCATCGCCTCGAATCTTGAAAACAATACTTGGGTCTCGGATGTTCTTGGAAAAGTTTGTGTTCATGATCGTTAAGTTTTTGCTGCATGTGGAATTAATTCGATTCGGATTTATGCTCCATGCTGCAATTTGTTGGAGTCCTAGCGTGCTAACAAGGTTTAGGTTGAACTTTCAGAGGTCTTCGGAACAGACGCTTGGAGAGCTGCTTTGAATTGATTATTCTCGTGAACATTATTCCTTTCTTGATATACTTGCACTGGAAATTAACGTAAATCGATTTTTTTTTTCTTTTTTCTTTTTGATGTGTGTGTGTGTGTGTTTTTTGTTGGGGGGGGGGGGGGGGGTGTTCTCGTTCCTACGGATGGTTCGTTTTCTGGATTGCTTCTAATGGGGAAGCGATGCTTGGGTTTTAGATGTTCTTGAAAACTATTAGGGCTTAGGATCTTTAAGTTTTTGCTAGTCTTGCAATTGCGCCGATTCAGATTTATGCCTTTGTATTGTAATTTCTTGCACCCACCGTGCCTAGATTTAGTACTGAACCTTCCATGGTTTTAGGCGTGGAAGCTTGTAGAGTGGCTTCTGAAACGATTCTTTTCTGTTATTTAATCGTTTGCTTTTCTTGAAATTGATTAGAATTTAGATGAATTGGCAATGCTTCTTTTTGTTCTTGCTAATTGGATGAAACACTTCTAGGCATAACTACTACGGATCATTTGAAAGATCGCTTAAACAGTACTGGGTTCTGGATGTTCTTGCAGAACTTTTTGGGTTACAGATATTCAATTTTTTTTTGCTTTGACTCCATTGCCGCTGTGCTGTATTTTTTAATACTACCATGGCTGCTAAGGTTAGCTTGTTTAGAAGTTTTTGTTCAGATCAATTATCTGTGTGAACCTTCTACTTTTCTTGGAATTGGTCAGAATCAGATGGTTTGAAATGATTGATTTCTGGTTTTATTCTGTATGTTGAATATGATGGTTTTTGATTTCTTTATTTTTGTCAAATTTATGATATTGCAATATATTCTTTTTTCCCTTTTTCTTTATTTGCTGTGATATGCAAGAATTCTACTGGCTTGCAATTATTATATAGTGAAAAAAATCAACTAATCATTTTTTTTCCCTATAGTTATCATTGCATCTCAATAACTTGAATTTTTAAGGATGAATGCTAGCCTGTGTGTTTTGATTTTGTTGATTGTGCCACACAAACAAATTTAATTGGTTAAAAAAATATTACAGCATTAGCACTTGCTTTTCTTTACCCTCTATTTATATCTGTGGGATTGGTTTGAACCAAATAAATAATGGTAGTTATTTACTTGTGCTCTTATATTTACATGATGCTTAAGTATCCGGTGGAGCGAGTGGACGACTGATTTGTTCTGCAAACCCTCAAGTCTTCCTAGAAGATTTATTGAAAGATGATTGGCTTACATTTGCTCATATAGAATTTGAAACTAAAAACTGCTTTAGTTGACTGTGATCAAACAATGGCTTCAGAAAGTGGTTCATGCCACTGTTAGCTGGTAATTCTGTTCCATGTAGATTATTGATGCATGATATGCATAGCAGAACTTCATTTTTTGAACCTAATAATGCAATCCTCTTATTATTTGGCAATTATTTTTACAACCTTCCATTTAACTTGCAAGTATTTTTTTTATAGTTGGCATATTTATTGAATGTCTCTTCTGCCTTGACACAAGTCTATCTGTGTAATGCATATTCATGTAAGCTAAATGAGGATTTATTTATTTATATGACCGCGTCATGTAAATTAAGTGCTTCTTAATTTTATAAATCTAGGCATTTCCTATTTGTGTCTTGTTTCTAACTCCATTACAATCTCAATGTTCAGTAGATCCTTACACTCACCATCTTTCGCTACGATTGCTGTGGAAGATATTTCAGCCTCTCATCCTGCAGAAGTACATAATTTGGGTACATATCACTTTAGATGACTGCTTGTGCGCATTGTTCTGCATATGTAAATACTCGTGGTATCTGTTTTCAGTATATGCAGTGTGCACATATGTGAACGTTGTGGAAATCCTGATCTGTCTAGTTAATGAAAAGTGTGTATTTAATCATGCAACCTAAGCTGTTCAAGCAAAGGGCTTGTTATAATCTTTACATCATGATCATTAGATGACTGGACTTTATATATTAGCATCTCTTTATATATATTCAGAACATTGTCTGGATAAAAATGTGCTTCATGCAGTTGAGATATAATTCTTGAATGGTTCTCAGGTTTCCAGCATCTTTGAATAGATTATATTTTCTGTCAACATCATCATGGCCTTCTCACATAATTACATCTATTAACTTAAATAGTAAATAAATTGGGTGGTTAGAATTATTTATTTCAACTGCTTTTGGACAATGGACTGCGAAAAGAAGATATGACTAGAGACATTCCTTTGCTAAAAGTTTCATGTGCCCATGTTTTTGCTTAGAATATAGCGAGAATAATTGCTTAAATAGTGAGGATAGGTAATGGTTTTCTCATTAATATGAGATGATATGCAGTCGATCTTTTTATTCAAATTGTGTACTTTCAAGCTTAAATTCTATTTTTAGTGACTTGGAATGACAGCGAAAAGGCATGTTGGTTTATTGTTAGGCAATTTGAGAAAATAACATTAGATTGTGATGTGATGGGGAAAGGCTAGTTTGTCTATTGTTATGCCATCTGAGGAAGAAGAAACAAACTGTAAAATAGTGTTTTGTACTCTAGGAGTCTGCAAAGGTTTTTCTTCTAAATTGGACGTTCACTTAATCATTTTTCCTTATCATAATAACCTCATATTTTATTCTTGCATGCAGAAACCTATAGTCTTACTGTCTTGTAAAAGCCATATATGATGCCTCTTTAGAGATTAATGATCTTATTGTTACAGAGGGAAATTTATGCAGTATTAGTACTTAAGCCAAAGCTAGATCATGATACTTTTTAGCTAATAGAAAGATGTTAAAAAAAAAAAATATTGCATAACAGTCTCCCTTCTTCCATGTGCTTAAGAGCTGATTGATGGGGGTAAACACTCATTTATATCTGTGCTATCTAATGTTTTCTATGTTCTTAAACAGTTCTGTGCTTAGATTCGTTTGCATTGTATTTGTTGTCTGCATAATACCACAATAACTGATGTAGCTGGAGCATGGGATGATGTCTACATTTAGTGCAGGGTGATTGGAAGGCATCAGCTAATTGGACTTGGGTACCTGATCCATTAAATGGCGAACCATTCATTAAAGTTGCTGATGTGCTGGAATCTGAAATCAAGGCATGTTACTTCTATGATGCCACACTACGTTTTCTCTGACTATATCAAGATAATTCGACTGCAGAGTTTGTTTTCTTAATCTTCATGAATGCAAATAGACATCATTTTTGAAGTTCCTATAATATATTTCCAATTTATAGCTCTTTTGGTGGATGTGTTAGTATTGTGCTTTGTGATTATGATCTTAAACCTTTGGAAATTTAATGGTTGCACTTGCTTTTTGCAGCCATTCGTGGAGAGCTTATCTAAGTGTCCAAAATATGGGCTCCATAACCCACTTAGAGGTCAAGAAAGGTCTGGATCTCTGTTATTGAAATAAATATTTGATTTTTAGGGTGTACATGCATATATTCAAATATAATCAAATTTTTTTTTGGATGCATCTTGTTTTTCAGATGCTACCTTACAAAATCTTTCTTTCACTTTTTGCCTATCCTTTTAGAGAGCTCCCAACAACAAGACTGATCTATTTGGGCCTTGATTCTTTATGTCCTTTGTCTTAGGGTAACCTGGCCTTCCTCTTGTGATGTTTGCAAAGATAAACCAGTTAATTATCTCTTTTGGTTCTCCTATTCTATGCACATCCTTCATATACTGTAATATAAAATTTTCTTCTTATTTTCCTTAATGAGGTATGCTATTTTGTCAATCTAAATAACCTTATGTTATTTTTTTGTACCATTTTTTTAAAAAAAATGTAAAAAATAATCCACCTTTTATTCTGTCATTCAAGAAATCTGATTTTCTGTTTTGTTCTTCTTAAGCTCGTTCTTTTTATATAGCTTCTATGATTTTGTTGCTCCTTTTCTGAACATTTTAGTTTTCTAACATAAAGTCTTCAAATGTTTTGTTAAAGTCACTTTCAAATACAAAAACTTCTAGTATCTGTTAATTGGAGTTTTGTAACTTTCATTTTCTGTGGTAAGCGTTCGCATGTCCGCATTAATCTTTACTCATTCTTAACATCTTAGCATATTTGTCATCTCTGCTGATGTACTACCTATCTTTGTCTTCTTTGGCAGTGAGACAAACTCATAGACTCTCTCTCTTTTTCTCTCTCCCTACATGTATGGTGCACAAACTCATAGAGAGATTGGGAAAAGCTCATCTGTTTGCTTTTACTTGAGTTCTATGTCCTCATCTTCATTGGTTTACTGACTACCTTAATATAATTTTCAATCGGAATGAAACCATATTTTGTAGATACCTTCTGCTGGGTGATGTGTCTGCAAAAGCTGCTCATATGCTTGCTCAGCCAGAGGTAATATCCTTTCCAAATATAAAAATGCCTCCTCTGCATTATATTTTATTCAAAAAGCAATGACTTCTTGCTTTGCATGTGTGGTTAAATGTTTAACCTGCTTTAGACTCAAGGATGGTACTATTATTTACATAAACTATCGTGTTTGATTCTTGTGCATGATATTAGGTTTCAGACTTTTTTGCAAGGCTTATTCAAAGAGTTTCCCCTAAGAGTTGCAAACAAGCTCTTGGTGAAGTACATGTTACCCAAAAATTTTTGGAGAATTTCTCTGGAGATCAGGTATAAACCAACATAGAACTGTTTGGTTCTTTTGCTTATGCCTGAAAAGATCTCTTAACTCTATTAATATAGCTAAACTTGATTGAATCATCTATTCGTACTATGTTTCCTGTTGGTTAAATTCAGGATCTATTTCCTATACACTTTATCTCCATTTGGCTTCTACAAATGCAAGAGAAAAAAGTTACGAAAACGGGAACCCTCTTGTTCAATTGTCAGCAGTGATAAGAAAAATCATGGAGAAAAAAGAAAAGGAGAAAAGAAAAAAAAAATTTCTCCAAGAAACCCAGGATGATACTGTGTCCTAGCTCTGCAATTTCCTTAGTTCAGTGGAAAAGAGGACACTGTCAGTTTTAGTCTTTATATGTAAGCAGAAGAAAATGATCAGAAAATAATGGAAAGTATAAGTTTTCTGTTTTCAGTTATTATTTCTTGGGTGGGTTTAATACCTTCAATGTATTATTCTAATGTGTCGTTTACTGTCTGATACTGTTGAGGTTGATCCTCACAATTCTTTTCATTACTCCACTATCTTTTTTTTTTTTTTTTTCTCTGTTTTTTTTTTCTTTTGTGTCAGTGAAAACTATCTTGTCTTTAGTGGTTTGCATCTTGTACATGTTTTCAGTTAACTATAAATTCTGTTTTATCAAGGATGGTCCAGTTGGTACTTATTGTGTTCAATCATTTGAATTTGTTCTGGCAGGTTCGCTTTCTAGCTCGGTCATTTGCAGTACCTGGCAACCATCTTGGGCAACAAAGTTGTGGTTTTCGTTGGCCATATGGTCCTGTGAGGCTTCTATTCAACACATGTTACTAACTATTTTTAGATTTTATGAATGCCTCCTGTACCAATAGGACCTTTTGGAATAGATAATATTTGCCTTTGGTGCGAGCATTAGCAAACCTTATAACCTGACAAAATACTTTCTTCTGTGCATATGCTTATACACCTATTACTGATTATGTTTGTTTGTACATGATAAATAAGCATTTGTTCATTTAATTGCATTTATACTGTTAAGAACCAAAACATTCTAGAATTCATTGTTGTCAATCTGAACAGGTCGCAATAATCACTCCGTTCAATTTTCCTTTGGAGATACCCGTATTGCAACTCATGGGTGCACTATATATGGGCAATAAACCAACTCTTAAAGTTGATAGCAAGGTATGCAAGTGGAATTTATTGTATTGGACCATATCAATTTCATCTATAGAAATTTTATAAATTTTTTATTAGTAAATAGCAATCTAGTTCTTGACAGAAGAAAGCTAAATACTGCCTATATTTATGTAAGCTAAATACTGCCTATATTTATGTAAACTAAAGAATGTTGGTGGTGATTGCAAACAAAGATAGTGTGTTGCATGTCTAGGATTTTGAGCTCATGACTCAGAAATGTGTTTTCTGATAGATCTTATCATGGAAAGGTGGCGTGTGCGTGTGTCTAAACCATTTGGCATTTTTTCCTAGTCATTTATATCCATTGATATTTGGCTTGGCTGTTTGAAGTCATGTTTTATTTTTGTTGTTTTTCTAAACTACTTTATTGTTGCATTTTGGAAGAAGCAGTTGATACCGCCAAATGCATGAATGATAGATGAATTCTTGGTCTTTGCATGCATGTAGATGAGAGACACCATGCCATATTCTGTTTTTGACTTTTTTGGTCAATACTACATATTTTGAGTAGAAGTGGACGACTAGGCTGCAAGATACAGGTAACAGGCACATCCACCACCTTGGTCCCATCGGCCAAGCTCCTGTCAGAGGGAGGAGGCCCAAAGACCCTATGCCATACCCAGCCCATCGAGGTTATACATAGTATCCAGTCACGAAAGCACAAAGTTGAATACATTTCATATCAAAAACCATTGAAAAAAGACATTAGAAGAGGAGACATCCCCATCTTTTCTAATGATCGATTGCTAGCACTTGAGAGAGATCAGAACTTCAGCCTCCAAACCTTGACTTGGAGCATTTTCTTAGCCACATGATAGCTAATTAATCAACTGGATCATGCCTCTGTACTGCCTTAAGTAGAAGACTGGAGCATTGAAGTGGTTTAGGTGATGGATGACCAGGGGTCAGACTGCAGTCATTTTCCTGTCCAAAGATAGTTGGATCGAGCCGACAGATGATTCAAAGTGGTTCTCTTTGAAATAAATTTTAGGTGAGAAGAAAAGGGGAAAATTTTAGATGCATAAAGAGTTGCATGATGATGGGAAATAGAGATAGAAGTAGAATTACTGATGTGCTGCTGTACTTTTGAAGAGAAGAATTAGATTTCTTTTCTATTTTTTTTATATTTTTGAAAGGTGCTAGACACAGCTTTATATAGAAGCTGTATATAGGAAATCACAAAGAGAATTTAACTTCCTAGGGACTTAGCAAAACATTAAACAAGCTTAGAAAAATAGCAGTTTCTAAGGACTCAGAAAACATTAAATAAGCCTAAAAAAACAGCAATTTTAGGGACTCAGAAAACATTAAATAAGCCTAGAAAAATAGCAGAGAATGATAGCCAACTCCTTGGAATTAAACAATGACTTTTGACTCACGGTTTTCCTCACAAATTCCCCTTTAAAATAGTGAGTCCCAACATGTCTCTGAACTTCAAAAACTTCTCAGTGGTAATAGGTTTTGTGAGCATGTTTACTGGTTGTTCATTGGTGTTGATGAACTTTAGCTGTATCTCTTCTTTCTGCGCAAGGTCACGAATAAAATGATGTCTGAGTTCGATATGCTTTGATCTAGCATAAAAAATTGGGTTCTTTGTTAGGGCAATTGCAGACATATTGTCACAATAAATAGTTGTAGGACCCTTTTGCTTCAGTCCTAAATCATTGAGCAATTTACTCAGCCAAACTCCTTCACAAGCAGCTTCTGTTGCTGAAGTATATTCAGCCTCTGCAGATGACAAAGCAACAGTGTTTTGCTTTCTAGAACACCATGAGATGGTGTTATTTATAAGGCAGAAAATATAGGCTGATGTGCTTCTTCTATCATCAGTAGATCCATCCCAATCACTATCGGTAAAACCAGTCAAAGTGAACTCGGAATCTTTGCCATACTTCAAACCAAGTTTCAATGAGCCTTTTAGGTACCTTAGTACCCTTTTTGCTGCTGCATAATGAAGCACACTTGGGCTGTGCATGAATCTTGACAACATACTAACAGCTTGAGTGATATCCGGTCTAGTATGAGTCAAGTAAATAAGAGATCCAACTAGACTCCTGTACTGATTTTCATCAAACTTCTTAGCTCCATCATTAGAATTCAATTTTTCATTTAAAGCCATAGGAGTACTTACAGCCTTACAATCCTTCATGTAGAATTTTTTCAAGATGTCAGCTGCATATTTTTCTTGAAAAATGAAAATTTTTCCTCTTCCTTGCTTCACATGCATCCCAAGAAAGAACTTCATGATTCCTAAGTCTGTCATCTCAAAGTTCCTCATCATTGAGTGCTTAAAATCAGCAAGTAAATGATGATTGCTTCCAAAGTAAATCAGATCGTCAACGTACAAGCAGATTATGATAAAATCAGCTTCATTCTTCATAAAATAAAGTGCTGGTTCATGAGAACTTTTTTGAAAACCTGAATTCTGAAAATAAGAATCAATCTTACTATTCCAAGCTCGTGGAGCTTGTTTGAGGCCATACAACGCTTTGTTCAGCCGGTACACCTTCTCTTTTTTGCCTTTAACTTTATATCCATGTGGCTGCTCCACATAAACTTTCTTTTTCAGTTCTCCATTAAGAAAAGCTGATTTAACATCCATTTGATATACATTTAGTTCCAATTGGGCAGCAATTGCAAGAACAAGTTGGATTGTCTCAATTCTTACAACTGGTGCAAAAGTCTCATTGAAATCTACTACAGGCTGTTGGGAATAGCCTTTGGCCACTAACCTGGCCTTGTACTTTTGAATGGAACCATCCTCATTGTACTTGGTCTTGTAAACCCATTTAAGACCAAAAAATATCTTTGCCTTTAGGAGGATCTACAAGATTTCAAGTATTGTTCTTATCAATCATGTTTAGTTCTTCTTTCATGGCCTTTTGCTATTTTTCATCTTTTACAGCTTCTTCAAAAGTCTGTGGCTCGCAAGAGAAAAGAGCAAAATCTGCATTTTCATTGGAGAAATAGCTTCTAAAATCACCATACCTCTCTGGCGGTCTTCTAATTCTTTCAGATCTTCTTAGAATAGATGAAGAAGATGAAGTTCCTTCATTATCTGAACTTTCAGATCCTGAACTTGAGCTCTGAGCTGTAGTTCCAGCTTCTGAAGTTGCTGGATTCTGAGTTTCAGCAGTTGATTCGATTCTTGATGCTTCAGCTGAAGCAAAATCTTGAATATTTGATGAATTTTGGCTGCTGGAATTCCACTGCCATACTGCTCTTTCATCAAAGATGACATCTCTTGCCACTGTCAACTTGTTATTAGCAGGATTTAGCAACCTGTAACCCTTGGATTCATCGCTGTACCCAATGAACAGAAGCTTCTCTCCCTTATGATCGAACTTATCTTTATTTGGAGCCTTGTTGAATGAGTAGGCTAGACAACCAAACACTTTTAGATGGCTAACTTCTGGCTTTCTCCCACTCCAAGCTTCATAGGGAGTTCTGTTCCTTACTGATTTTGTTGGAGACCTATTTAAGATGTAAACAGCAGTATGTACAGCTTCAGCCCAAAGAGAATTAGGAAGCTTCTTTCCTTTTAACATGCTCCGAGCCATCTCAACAATGGTTCTGTTCTTTCTTTCAGCAACTCCGTTTTGCTGAGGGCTTCTACTCACTGTTAATTGCCTTTGGATGCCTTATTTCTTGCAATAATCCATGAATGGTTGATAGATGAATTCACCTCCACGATCAGTTCTTAAGGTCTTCATTTTCAGTCCACTTTGTCTTTCAACAAGGGCTTTGAATTTCAGAAATTTTGAGAAGGCATCTGATTTTTGTTGAATAAAATACAGCCACACCATTTTAGTATAATCATCAACAAAAAGGATAAAGTACCTTTTATTCCCAAGTGATGGAGTTCTTGTGGGACCAAATATATCTTCATGAACAAGCTCCAAAGGAGATTTGGCTCTCCAAGAAGTCTTTGGGAAAGGAAGATGGTGCATCTTTCCGTAGACAGCTTTCACAAAGTCCTATTTGATTTATTTGGAGAAGACCATGAACCATATCTTTTTGCTTGAGTAGCTGTAGTTCCTTGTGATTTAAATGGCCATATCTGAGATGCCACAGTTGAGATTCGTCCGAAATTTCACCCTTCAAAGCTATTGGACTTGCATAGTTGATGGAGAGTGAAAAAATTTTGTTGTGAGTCATCTCAACTTTAGCCATCAGCTGGTTCTTCTTATTTATAACTCTGCACTTATTTTCTTCAAAAACCACCCGATATCCTTTTTGAATCAGCTGCCCAACACTTAAGAGATTGTGAGCAAGAGTTGGGACGTAAAAAACATCATGAATGAACTTTTGCTCACCAGATCTGGACTGAACTGCAATCTCTCCTTTTCCTTCAACTCTTCCAGATTTTTCATCACCAAGAATGACAGAATTTGAAAAATTTTCATCAATTTTAACAAATAACTCGCGGTCATTTGTCATATGATTGCTGCAACCGTTGTCAAGGTGCCAAACCTGGTCCTTTCTGCTTTCAGCATTGAGACAAGTTAAAAACATTTGTTCTTCATCATTTTCTTTGCTGAAATTAGCTTTTGAACTTTCATTCTTTTTGTGCCAGCAATCTCGGTCTGAATGATTTGGAATCCGACACCTTTTACATCTTAAATAGCATTCAGCTGAAGTGTGATTGGACTTCTTACATATGATGCAATTCTGTCCCTGATTGCTGGTTCTTTGAAGTTGATTATTTCTGCCTCTGCCTCGGTCTCTTCCCTGATTATTTTGACTTCTTTGAAACTGATCTTGATACTAAAAATTTCTCTTCTTCTCTTGAAATTTTCGTCCCAAATTGACCTTCGATTGAAAGGCCTGCTCCAAGGACTGACTTGAGGATCTCTTCATTCTTTCCTCATGTGATTCTAAAGAACCACAGAGGTTATACATAGTCAGAATTAAGAGATCTTTTGATTCTTCAATCGCTGCAGTTGCATGATCAAATTTTAGTGGCAGACTTCTGAGAATCTTCTCTACTATCTTCTTTTCTTCAATCTGATCACCATAAGCTCTGATTTGATTTACAATTTCAGTAACCCTGGAGAAAAAAACTTTGATGCTTTCTTATTCTTTCATTGTCAAGCAATCAAAGTTCTTCCAAAGTGACTGAAGTCTAATAGAAACAACTTTATTATTCCCTTGAAATTCTTTCTTCAAAGTTTTCCTTGCATCTTTAGCTTTACTAATGCCAAAAATGTGTGGATAGATGGTCTTACTAATTCCTTGATGGAGGTAACTCAAGGCAAGGGCATTGTTCTTGATATTTTCTTTGTTCTGAGTAGAAACCTGAGATGAGGTCTCTGTATTTCTGCTTGTAGAGGATGAATCATTACTTGCTGATAGAGAATCATCATATCGTTCTTCAATAATCTCCTACAAGTCTCGTGCAATGAAGAAGAAACGCATCTGATCAGCCTAGTACCCATAGTTTTCTCCTTCAAAATTGGGTACTTGGCTTTGGGAATAATTGAACATGGTTCCAGCAGAGGAGGAATTGCTGATTGACATGGCTCTGATACCAAATTTGATGGGAAATAGAGATAGAAGTAGAATTACTGATGTGCTGCTGCACTTTTGAAGAGAAGAATTAGATTTCTTTTCTATTTTTTTTATATTTTTGAAAGGTGCTAGACACAGCTTTATATAGAAGCTGTATATAGGAAATCACATAGAGAATTTAACTTCCTAGGGACTTAGCAAAACATTAAACAAGCTTAGAAAAATAGCAGTTTCTAAGAACTCAGAAAACATTAAATAAGCCTAGAAAAATAGCAGTTTCTAGAGACTCAGAAAACATTAAATAAGCCTAGAAAAATAGCAGAGAATGACGGCCAATTCCTTGAAATTAAACAATGACTTTAGACTCACGATTTTCCTCACACATGACAAGTAATCTGCGGTGCATAGCTGGTGCAAATATATTTTCCTTTAGATCTAGTATTGGTCTAATTAATTTAAAAAGTTGGTAAAACAAGAACCAAAACTTTTACATGAGGCTTCCCATCCAACCATAATGCAAGCAAATTCAAACTTCTTCCATGCTTATGGACAAACTTTGTTACAACATGGAGTCTCTAGACCAGAGCCTTATGAGTTCATTAGATGCATAAATTCTATCACAATTTATTAAATCCTTTAGTACTTCTGTCTTCACTTTTTGTTCTACCATACAATTTTCTCTCTTTAGAGTTCCTCTGCATCATTGTCTATTGGAGAATCAATTTGATTGATTGAGAAGGTGTAACCAATGCTTAAAGTTGTTGTTACTGTAATAGCAATGTAATGATGTAAGTTATGTGGCTTATCGTTGATCATAATCTAAATAATTAATAATATATTTTTCTAGATCAAGTCCTTAAAGAAGCAATCATCTTTAATTTCAATTCCTCTTAAATAGTGTAACTTTCCATTTTCATCATATTTTTCACGACCATGGGGCATTGACTAAATAAGCTCTGTTCAATGCGCATTGAGCCAAGAGAGGTGGTGGTCGACATTCATGCAGTTTTTCCCCTCATTTTCTTTTCATCACCTGAAGCCTTCATTCACCTGCCATTGTATCTCTATAAATTCTGCATCCTTGGAAGAGAAAGTCAGCTTAGTGATAATTTATTTGATGCTATGTACGATAATGCTGTGGATGGTCTCTTTTAGATGGAAACCTTGTCCTTTATGATCCTCTTACTTGCACTGTCCAAATCTGCCAACATATATGCATTAGGTCATAAATCCTCTCTCTAGAACATGAATTAGTTCAAGAGTATTGTAGAGATAAATGCATGATAGATTTGTTGTTCTTAGACCTTCTGGAAGCTTCCCTGTTATTAACCTTTTGCTTTAGCATATGACTGTCACAAAATCTATTCATGTTTATCTTTTTCCACCTATTCTTTTAAACTTCTGTTGTTGTCCACTTGCTTTATTCTTGTTTTACATGAACAATCAGTAATCAGTTATGGCTGCAATAGGTAAGCATTGTGATGGAGCAGATGCTTCGATTGCTTCATGATTGTGAGTTGCCCAGGGAGGATGTCGACTTCATCAACTCCAATGGTATTACAATGAACAAGTTCTTATTAGAGGTTTGGCTTGCTCTAAAGCACTTTACATAATGATTTTGTGGATGTTACATAAGACAGTTGTCATCAGACTTGAAGTTACTGTTACTGTTTTCCATGATTTCACTGCATCCTTTGAAAAATTTGTTATTAGGTATTTGAAATCAAGGTTTCAAATGTTGGCCTGTGATGGGTCCATAGCGACACCTGGCTTAGATTGGCAGAGTGCCTATTATAATTAAAATGGCATCATTATTATTTATTAGTTGTGCTAGAACACACACTGGCACTGGCATTTGAAACCATTTTTGTGCTCTATTATAATGTTATCAGAATTTACATCTCCATAGATCTTTCAATTTTATTTTAATTTTTTAACATTCTGAATGCATTAAATGTGTCAGGATTGTGTTCTTATTAAGCCTGTTGGCTTACAAACTCGTGCCTCAGTGATAGACGTGATTGCTTATATGACCATCTACTAAGCAATAATATAACGTACTATTTCTCATTTTCTCTCAAAAACCATCCTTACTTTCTTGGAAAGTTGATGTGTAGTGCAATTGTGAGGGACTCTGCATGTTTCTTTGTTGCATGATTATCTGGAGTTTTAAAATTTCAATTTGTTGATTGAATAATCTGCTTACGTTGCTCCAGTCAGAATCCAACATGTTTCTCTGATTTGGTTAAACAGGCAAAGCCAAAAATGACTCTTTTCACTGGGAGCTCCCGAGTGGCAGAAAATTTGGCTGCTGACCTAAAAGGGCGTATTAGATTGGAAGATGCTGGTTTCGATTGGAAGATCCTTGGTCCAGATGTACAAGAGGTTTCCTTCAAATGATCATCTAGTTGACTTTCCTCTAGTCTCTGAGTGTTAATATCTCACACTGCTTTATACTGACCCAGTTATATCTCAACCCCCTTGACAGGTTGATTATGTTGCATGGGTATGCGATCAGGATGCCTATGCTTGTAGCGGTCAAAAGTGCTCTGCTCAGTCAATCCTATTCATGCATGAGGTATCCTCTGTCATGTTTCGGAAATACAATAAAGAGATAATCTGATACATATGAAATGACATTAAAAGCATACCCTTGTGAGAATAATATGCTTAAGGCAGGTTGAGGGAGAATGGTTGTCTATTGTTTTATAATGATTAACATTAACAACTGGCTTGCCCAAAAAAATGACTTGCTATCAGAGTTTACAGGGTAGTGTGCTGAGAGGAGAAACTCTCAGTACAAATGGATATGTTACTCTCTTATTCCAACAAATGTGAAAGGTGATTGGGAATCTCTATGCACAGTATAAGGTGTTTTCAGTGAACTGGAAACTTCTTGGATATGCAACATTCATTTTTTAGTTCTCTGGAAGAAGCGAATTAAAAAAGTGATGGATTTTCCTGGCATCAAAGGCGTGGGTTTGGCATTTGTATATAAATGCATACATGTAAATATCTGCATATGTATATTTTATGTTTTTTGATTTGCTTGCCTTAAAGAGAGGACATTGTTGCCATAATTCTCTGTTCTGGTTTTTAATTTTGACATAACCTGGTGTTCAGTTGGAATGGGATAAAATTAATTCACTATGTGCACCATACATCAGTGATTAGCTTTTGTTACCATGTGCAGAACTGGGTTTCAAGTGAACTAATTCCTAAAATGCAATATCTTGCTGAGAGAAGGAAGCTGGAAGATTTAACTATTGGCCCTGTTCTTACTGTAAGTGTGTTACTTTCACTGCCAACCTGCAAAGTGGTGTTTCTTTACTTACATAATTACAGCTAGTAGCAATTCCCTAGTATGCGAAGTGTAAAATGTTGAACCCAGCTTGAAGATCTATTACTTATTTTTTTGATAGTCAACTTGGAGTTCAATCATTAATGACACGTGTGCTGGAATCACTCTTATGTACATAACTTATCATGAAGAAAGGGACAAAGCATTAAAATTTTTTAAAAATATTATTTGATAAATCCCCGATTAATCTAGGTTTCTGAGGTGGGATAGTATCTGAAGTCATTTTAGAAATATTCTTTTGAAGCTAGAATATAAAAAGGATCTTTTACTTTTGAGTTATGCCTATGCGAAAAGCTGGAGGATATCCGAAAGGGTAATTCTAAAGTCACATAGTAATCTTCCAAAAAAGGACATACAGAATCCCTCACCAACAACTTGTACTCCATCCACTACTGCTTATTAGTGAAACTAATCTTCCAAAAAAGACATACAGAATCCCTTAACCAAAATCTTGTGCTCCATCCGCTACTGCTTTTTAGTGAAAGGTCCAATGGGTGTGTTACACATCACCTGTGTAAATTTTTCATTTGAGATCTATGTTTTGATTCCTTATTTATGTGATGTAGCACCAATGACAACCACACATATCTTGCTCGAATGTCCATGGCTTCATGATAAATGAGGAAAATGTGATGTGCAAGCTAATTTATATTGTTTCGTGTATCAAGGGAAGCAGATTCAACTTAAGACAATGAGATATGATTGCAAGAAGCAATCAAAACATGCTTGCATGGATGCTTCCATGCAGGAGAAGTGTTTGATGCAGGAACAACGAAAAGCTAGTGGTCATTATATTTTAATTGGGTTCATAAATGAGGAATGTGTCTCTTGGTGTTTCTAAGCTTATTATATATGGTTCATGCATGTGTCTCCTAGAATTTATGGAAGTTATTATTGTTTGTCTTTTGGTTTGTTGTGATGTATTAATTAAGAGATATGAATAGCCATGTTATCCATATAAGGCTAGGTGATAGTAAAGAAATGGATTTTTTTGTGTTATTCTTTTGGAATGTAGTGATAGACTCCATTTGTTATCCCACACCGGGTGGCCTGAATGGATGCTCATAGTTCATGCTCATATAAAGCTAAAATTATTAGTGAAGATAGATGATATTTACACCAGAAACAATTTTGTACTATACAAAGTTTGTAGTTTGGTTAGTTTAAATCATTATAGTTTTTGAGGGTCATGCCAAGAAAAAACATATACAAAGTTGTGCAGTTCCTCCAAATGATGAATTTCAAGGTATCCTTATTTGTTTGCCTCAGGTTACAACAGAGAGCATGCTGGAACACATTGACAAATTGCTTAATATTCCAGGATCAAAGCTACTTTTTGGTGGTGAAGCCTTGGAGAATCATTCTATTCCTAAAATATACGGTGCTTTGAAACCAACAGCTGTATTTATTCCCTTGACAGAAATGTTTAAGGGCAACAATTTTGATCTTGTCACAAGAGAAATTTTCGGCCCTTTCCAGGTACTGATATGAGGCCATAGAATGCTTTTTATTGAACGTTTCCTTTTAAGTAAAGTTATTTCCTTATTTGTGAATTACTAAATTTAGATGAATATTGATGTTATTATCCATGTTCATCATGTTGTCTTTTTGAGAGACAATATCCTAAGAATTAGCTTTTACATAGCTAAGTTTCAACATTGAGTACACAAGCAGTGTATGTGATGAAGAATTCTCCTAATGGTGGAAATTCTCATCAAAGATGTTGTAATCAATATTTTAGAATCTGTACCTAGGTAGGCTTCTGACAGAATCTAGATTATGTAAGACAGTTAATTCTTAAAGTGACTCATGAATCGAAGATATTTTATTCATGAGTCCAAGATATATTCAGAACAAAAGGACCCATATGTTGTTTCACTGCTGCTGTAAAAAAAAATGGTGATTTTTGGAAGGGGGAAGTCTTTGTTCTCTGTGGAACTCTTTTCCTCTGGTTTTATTAATAATAAGATATGCTAATACGAATATTCTGTAACTTTCACATTATTTGGTTACCAGTATAATTTGATAATAATGCATGGTGTAATAATTTTTTTTCCTACCTTGTTCTTTGCCTCCCAATGGAATTCATTAACTGATGCCAGGGTCTGGGCCCAGATTGTTACAGATTATAAAAATGATCAGCTCCCGATGGTGTTGGATGCTTGTGAGAGGATGCACGCACATTTGACAGCTGCAGTGGTTTCGAATGATCCATTATTCCTGCAGGCAAGATTTATAACAACCTCTAGACATTAGCTTCAGGTCTGCCTGACACGTTGATGCTTTTAACTATGTCAAAAGCTCTCAGGAGCTTCCTGGTCTCCCTTTTCTGCTAGTCTGGAATTTTATGTATGTGAGCTAACCTGAAATTTATGGAATCTAAAGAAATTACCTAATTACCTTTGTACCTCAGTCTTTTAGTTTGTAATTTGTTCACCTACCACCAAAGGAGAAGAACAAGAAGCATTGATCAGTTTCCTCAGTATTTTTTTGAAGAAATCTAAAACTTTAATGGGGAAATGTCCAAAGAAAGAAAGAAAGATGATGCATCAACGTAAAGCTTGTAGATTTGCCATATCCAGTGCAAAAGTTTTTGACTGATAATCTCACTCTATTCAAAATCCTGATCATAATTAAGAAGCCTCATCCCATCTATTTGGAAATAGATTTGGTTATTCTTCATCAGCAGTTGTCTTCTAGAAGTTTCTTCCCTAGTAGTTGCTTTTGATTTGGCTCTTCTTTTTAACATCAATCAGTACAATATCTTGTTATGCTGAACTCTACTCTCATTCTTTCTTATTATTAAATCATGCTGTGAGAGAATGGAAAAACACATACAACATCAAGTAAATACCAGTTCATTCTAAGGAAACATGCTCATGGTATTAGTGGAGAATGGTTTGGAACATAATAGTTGGGCTCGGTACATGGGTCTCAAATCATGACTTAATTGAACTGCAACACTTCTGCTCTTGTAAGATTCTTCCAGGGTAATAATAGGCCCCAGTTGTCATGAAAAAGGATGTCCGCACCTTTTTCCTCCATAATTATTTTTTCTTAATGAATTTTGATGGTTAACTATTATTTTCGTTTAAAAGGGGAAAAAAAAAAAATGCTTTTTGCAGGAAGTCCTTGGGAAGTCTGTTAACGGAACAACATATGCTGGAATAAGGGCGAGGACCACAGGGGCTCCACAGAACCACTGGTTAGTAAAATCATCTTGTGAACTTATGTTTGATTAAATATATTTCATGAAGCGTGAAAAGTGAATTGCAAATGATCCACAGGTTTGGACCAGCTGGTGATCCTAGGGGTGCAGGAATTGGAACTCCCGAAGCAATTAAACTTGTTTGGTCTTGCCATAGGGAAATTATATACGATATCGGGCCCTTGCCACAGCATTGGGAAATTCCATCAGCAACATAAATGAATGAGAACAAGGTGCCACTGAGAGAGAGCGAGCTTTTTTTTGGGGTAGAAAAATGAAAGCTCTTTTGCAAGGTATCGTTGAGTATAAGTTAATAATTTGTCAGTGGAATCGAAGAAATTGTGATTGATGGTTTGCAGTGCAAAATTTGTACTTATCTGGGGACACAGTTCATGGCAGCAATAGTGCATATCATTGATGGTATCATATGCTACGTAAAGAGTACCATGATTCAACTCATATGATGCCTGTGGTATTTGTACAAATAACATGCCCCTGAGAAAGGGGGCCTCAACAAGAGAACAGGTTATATATGTGGTTGGTTGAACCTTGCTACCTCCAAAGAGAAGCAATGTAGAAGCTACTGGTTCGAACCCTGGTCGTTCCTGCACGTCTTATGATTTTTCCACATTTTTTATTTCTGGGTTGTTTTATTCTCTGAATCTAATAATTTTAAGGCCTTATTTTACTCACGGCCCTCGAAGAAGGGCCGAGTAATGAGCTTTTCCACCTGCTGCTGAAAAGCTGCGCACTATTTTTATCAGTAAAAGGAGACATGACTGCTAAAACCCGTATAACTGTGTGGCAAAATAATCTTGTCCTTTCACAATCTTTTGTCCCGTCTCTTTACCGTCACTCTACTTTCAAAATTTAAATTCTATCTTCTCTGGCAGACTTTAACGTCTTCAAACCTGTGCATACTCGTGATGGGGACAAATCGCACTTGTAAGCGGTAGCGAAGGCGAAGAGGCCCTTTATTTTCAACGAGAAAAAAAAAAAAAAAAAAAAGCTTTTGCCGTCATCCAATATCCAGAAAGTGTTGACCAGAAAGGTGAAAAATCTTGCAAATTCGGTTCAACCGCATTCAAAAAATTAAGATTAAGATTTTATTTTATTTTGTTAATCAAATCTAATAAGAACTTAAAAATTTTAGAATAGAATTAGATTCTAACAATCCAAAATGATCCCCAAAATAAAAAAGAGAAGCTTAATTATCATATGTAATTGGATATTTAAATATAAGGATAAGATATATTTTTAATTTAAAATGTTTTAAGTTTTAAAATTTTATTTAGATGGTATTATATAGTTTTATGAATTATCAATTAGTTTGTTTATGTGAATAATTTTTTAATATTTTATATTTTTTGATATATAATATATTTGATGCTAATGTAATTCAATAAATAGTAAAATTAAGAATGAATTTTTTTTAAAGTTGAATTTGAATAAAAATAAAGTCAAGATATTTTTATCTCTTTATGGTAGGAAAAAATTATTATATATATATTATAAAGGAGGAAAAAAAAAAAAAAAAGCAAGATAGAGATGAGATGGGAGAACAGCGTTAAAACACTTCGTTATATTCTTTCCGGTGAAAGCGAGGGTCGGTTCTCTCTCTCTCTCTCTCTCTTTCTTACTCTCTCTTTTTTTTTTTTTCGGAAAAGGGATGCCGAAAGTAGAGGCACCTGTTTCATCTCTTTGCCTTGACACCTGCCTCCATGAAGTTGATTAAAAAAAAAAAAAAACAAACAAACAATTAAAGGTAGGTACGTGGCCACCTGGATTGGGTGACTAAAAAGGCCGTGATATCACCATCCGCACGAAGAACTGTTGCCTGTTCGAATGATCCGACATGTGTCGCGATTGCAAATCAAACGTTATCTCGCAAAATATAAAATAAAAGAGTGATGCTAGATCTACGCAAGGATGTCCTTGCCACGTGGCATCACCATCCATGTGAAAACCGTGTGCGTTTTTTGGCGGGCAGGCTTTCATACGTGCATGGGCGCGATAAGGGAAGGACCATAACTTTGTTCAAATGTACATATCCACCACGAAAAGCTTGCATGGCTCGTTCTACGCCACCTTTTCTAGTTTGAATTATTGATGCAGCCCACCTCCATCTTTCTCATGGCAATGAGTGAATGCGAAGACTGGCGTTGTCAATTATCGTGAGCCCCGTGAGCTTTACGGCCCGCAACCCGATCCGAATCTATCCGCTAAAATAGAGTTAAATTTTTTATTTTTTATATCTAAAATTAAAATGATCCAAAAATTTTAGGATTATATCTACTGTTAATTTATTATAAATATATTTCTATTTATTTTAAATTTTTAAAATTTATCTGAATAATATTATATAATTTTATGAATTATTAATTAAATTATTTATATAATTAATTCTTTAATTATATATATATATACATATTTGATGCTAATCTAATCCAATAAATGAGGATAAGGAGTGTACTTTTTAAAGTTAAGAATTATTGAAGAATTGATATGAAAAACTCCAAACACCTTTAAAGAATGGATAAAAGAGTAAAATTAAATATAACTTTATACTTTTTTTAAATTTAAAAGATTAAATACATTTTTAATATTTATTCATTTTATTTTACAATATTATTAATAATTTGATATTAATCTTTATTTAATTTTAAAATTATATTTTTATAGGCTATTTCCTAATCAAAAGTAACAAATGAGTGAATTAACAAATAAGTAAAAGAAAACAAAATAATCATTAACATTACTTAAAAAAAATATGGAAAAAAAAAGAGTATGTACTAGATTTTTTAAAATAAAAAACTAAACCAATCTCAAATAACCCATGGAATAACCTTACTCTTTTAGCTCCAACTCCAAAAGCAATCCAAACTTAAAAATGTCCCAAATCGACCTGATTGCCACCTCTAGCTGACAACAAGAACCAGGCGGAAGGTAGAACAAAGAAGCGTTTGCACCATTCGCCGCTACAGAGAACACACCCGGACCTTGTCGAATATCTACACCCAACTCCCGTTGCAACCAGAAAACATTTAGGTAAAGCCCCTTCTTAAATAGTGGGAAAAAAAAAAAAGGATCATACGTTCATCAAAGCAATCTCCTGTATGTCCAAATAATCTAGCAATGACCCTTTCAGATTCTCACTGGGCACGGGACAAATCTTATCATGCCCAAGACCCGATTGGTCCAGACGGATGCAGTGCAAGCCCAGGCCAAGCACAGCAACGAGAGTTTGAAAAAAAAAAAAATCTCAGATAAAAAGCAGGTCCTAAATCATCATCCCAAACTATATTTTTTCCATGAATATAAATAAAAGCGAAAGGCTCAAACAAAACAAAGTTAATTAAATAAAACTATAAAAACAAGCTTTCGGGGCTATGCCACGAACTTTTGCACTAAAGATTTTCACCTATGAAACTGAAAATTCTATCTCTCTCTCTCTCTCTCTCTCTCTTTCTCATCCCTTGTCCCCTTTCCATTTCCTTCTGTGTATCTACACCCACCCTGCAGAGGAGTTGTGCTTTGCTGCAAAAAAAATGCAGCATCATCGCCAGAGATCATAATTCAGTGGTCTACAATTTTTGGGCCTTTGTATTCAGCAGCCAATACAATGCAGTCATCAGGTTTTCCTACCCTCTCTTTCAGCCAAGCATAGCCCTCGTGCTCACCAGGCACCAAAACCGCATCGCCTGAAATAGAACAACAACATATTTACGATGCATCAAGCATGTGCAACCTAAATAAAGTTGACTTCTACCATCCATTACTTTCTATCCCCATTTGTTCAATCTTAAATTTATATATAATTTTCCTTAGACATGCTTGCCACAAGTTTGCAAAAGCCATGGATTAAGATGCCCAAGGAACAGAAGAGAGAATAGAAACCCAACAGAAACAAGAAGTGCTTATTTAACAGAACTTCAGGACACTTAATGGGAACAAGAGGCCGAATTGAACATAATACTTGTGCTTGCAATTTGACAGGAGAGCTATAATCCACATGTGAGCAATAATCACAGCATTCAACAGCATCCATAGCGAAAAGGTTTTAGGCTGGGAATTAACATTACAACATGATAATCATTATAGTGAATAAGTATAATGATGCATAACACCATAATGATGAAACCACCATCTAATCATGTTATGCCGGCATATATATGCTATCACTGATGTCCTAAAATAAGTATAGCTGAATGAAGCATCCACTGATGAGTTCAAAATGAAAAGCATACCAGATGAACACGAGTATGGGAGATCATTATAGTATGTGCAATCTCTTCCTTCAGATTCAGAATAAGGTGGGCCAAGCACATCCAGCAGTGCACAAGAGGTCACTGCAGTAAAACGATGCATGTTGCCTCCAGCAGCTGGATATAGTATGGATGTCTCACATGGCACCCTGAAAACATCATCTTTCTGAACCTTCGCCAGCCGCGCACCTGAGGTTTCCACCCCCACCCCCCCCAACCAAAAGAAAAGAAAAAGAAAAAGAAGATTACATATCACATCACTCAACCCCAGCATATTTTGCAAAAGCCAAATAAATTTGAAAAGAGCTTACCATCCGCATTTCGAATCGGCTCATTAGAGTTCTGAGGATCATTAACCCAATCATACGACTTGATGTGCACGGACCCAAAAAGAATCTTGCCAAAGACAGTCATTCCTGGGTGATTATGAAGCGGGATGACTGCATTCTCAGGCATACAGAAGATACATATCTGCAAGATGCATCAAGCAAATTGAGAGATAATATGGATTACCAAGTGCATTGTCAAACAGATGAAACAGACTGGTAGTCTAACAGGAATTTAAGTACCGAGAACTTGGGACACTCATAAAGAGATAAGTATGTTATCAGAGGAAGTCCTTGAGGCACGACATTGCGAAAATACTGCATGTTTGGAGCCAGACCGACATCTTCTGGTTTCATAGCATCTGCATGAGAAAGAAATGAGCACAATTGCCTAACTAAGTCAGATAGGTTCATAACATGAACCGCTACCTGTCTTTAATTTTCAACACATAGGTACACTAATCAAATGATAGATTATTTCCAACGCTCGTGTACATCTCCAATATCTACATATGAATCAATGGAACAACTGAAATTGATAGCTGAGGGCATAAATGGATTGCATACAAAATAAAGCATGAATGTTTGTTGGTTCACATAATATGCGCGTTTGTCTTTGGAAGTCAATACATTATAACAAATGACAATAAGAACAGTCATCATTATGAGCTTTAGATGAAATCAACCTTTCATTATAATTCATGCAATGAGGACTCGACATTCCTGATGCCATGACCAGATGAGCATTAGCGAAGATTGATCAGTCCCCGTATCTTCACCATCAAACAATACTCACATCACAAGCGTGAATCAATGAAGTATCTTTGAGTGACAAGTATATCAAATGTTTCTTCCACTACCTTGAGTCACCATCAACATCTAATCTATAACTTCAACTGAATACTGATAATATAAACATAGACAGAGCGATCATTTATAACAGCAGGAACCATCCTACAATTTGAAATCGATATCATGAAATGAAACAATAGTTGCAATTCTGAGAAACCCAATGATCCAAACAAGACAAGAATCCATAATAAACACAAAATTAACATTGTTCCCAATTGCATCAACGCTGCCGAATCAAATATAAAGAAAGATTCAACAAATTCTCTGCAATACATATTAGGATTTTTAAACAATATATATATATATATATATATATATAAAGAAGGGGCAATAAAGTAATCTGCATCCTATCGCATTCCACGAACCATCTCACAAAAATCCTTTGAAACCCAATAGAACACAAGTTTTGCGGGACATAAAAATCCAAACATTTTAATGAGAAAGGAGGGGGTCGTACCAAGAACGGATTGAAGGCGCTCGATGTTCTCCGGAGAGGGGACGACGTCGGGTCCACAATTGGCGAAGACCTCCTTGCAGGTATCGAACAGCTTCTGGACGACGGGTTTCTTCTGCCGCCGCTTGCTCCTCTTCCCCGACATGCTCTTCCCCGCCGCCGCGTCCTTGTTCTTTCCCTTCCGGTCCGCCAACCCGCCGTCCACCCTCATCAAGATCCACCAAACCCAATCGCTGGATCGGAAATCAAGAGGAACCTCGAATTCCTAGATTCCCAATAGTCGAGAAACGGGGGGAAAAGATGGGATTTTGGCCGAAACAAGATACGAAGCGATGGGATTCGGTGGCTTCATACAAGTAAAATTCCAATCATATGGTTTGTAGAAAGAATCCCAAATGATCTTTACCTCGCGTTTCCTCCGAATGGAGAGGAGGAGGCGATGGGGACTGGAATCAGGTGATGGAGATGTGGGAGTATAAGAGGTGGAGGGGTTTGGGGACTCGGCCGCAATACCAGTAGTCTTGGCGAGAAAACCAGGGGCCATTCCAGAGAGGAGACTCCACTTCGGCTTTCCTGTGGGCTACTCCCAAACAGCCTACGTGATCTCTCTCTCTCTTTCTCTCTCTCTCTCTCTCTCTCTCTCTCTCTCTCTTCCTCTCTCTTTCCAACATAAGCCAAGACAAATCTTCCCGTACCAAATCTAGAACCGTATAAAATGGTCAATTCCAATGAGGCCATTACGACCATAGAAAATATACTTTAGATCCCAATCTAGTGCCAAGATCATGTGGCCACGTGTCAGGAGCATTTATTTTCAATTTCAATTTCACTTATATTTCTCTATTTAAATTTCAATTTATTTTCTTTCCTTTCATGAGTGGCGGAGGTTCATTGTATTAATATCCTCTATTCATTTCCTTTGTCGCTCTAATCAATTATATATGCTGGATTCTAGACTCAACAACGTTTGAACAAAACCGGACTTGGTTTTTGGTCTTATATGTGGAATGCATAAATATTCTCTTAATTAAAAAGAATATCCAAAATTGTCCGTAATAAGAATGGAGTGATGCTTTTAAAAAATTTCCTCTTTCCTTCCTTTAGGTTTTTAATTCAATCCTCTTGTTATGTATCTTTCCATATAACTTAGGTTTATTGTTTTGAGTTTCTAAGTAATATTTTAAAATTTATATGAAATATCATCTAGGATAATTACGATTTTTATTTCAGGTTTTAGCAAATTCATGCAATGAAGTACCATCAAGTATTTGATGGATGATGATAACCTCAACAATAAAATAGTTAGATATATATTATTGGCTGCATGATTGCAATGGTATAATTAGTTGACATATCTCTATTACCTTTTTATCTCAATAATATTTTATTAAAAATCTTTAATTATTTATTAAAGTTTTTTTATACTTTTTTAAATTTTAAACTTTTGACATGGGCTACCACATGTATGTGTGTGTGAGGCACATGAGATGGCATGATTTTGTAAGGCTAGCCACATGTGGCCATAAGAATAACACGTGTAGACTTGTGCTTTTCTTATGTCATAATTTTTATATACTTTATTTTATTTATTATATTTATTATGACTTTAAATATATTTTATTAATAAAATTTGACTTGATTTTATATAATGTTAACCTTACTTCTATGAAATTATTATCATAGGTTAGTTATTTATTTTTTGAGAGCCTATGCCAAAGAGTGGCATGATCAATCATTTCTTTTTTTATACCGTGTTTCTTATTAGGCTTTTTTTTTTTTTAACTTATCTTTCTACTCTTAATATATTTTTGTGCATAAAGTGTTTGAAGAGTACAATTTCACACACAAAAGTTCATAGATGCTAGATGTTTGTTAACATATTCATATTATACATCCATATAGCGTAAAAACAAAGAGTAGCAAGAAATATAATGATGCAAACACAAATAATTTGATGATCAATGATAAATATTTATGTAAATAGTTAGGATGAAACCAAGCAGTCATGGTTCATTGGTTTTGCAATATTTTTGATACACCATTATCACTAAAGTTAATTAATTTATAAATTTCAAAATGAGTTGGGAGAACCATGCGCTAAATTGTTTTACGTTGCTAATATTTTATTGTCACTACATTAATGAGACAAAAGAAAAATAATGATTATATTGTAAAAAAATTAATAATAATTGCTCAACCTAACGACAAAGACAAAAGCAGACATACCCTGCATCTGAATATATAAATAGAAAAATAGTCGTAAAAACAATATCACTGGATCTCAATATATAATAAAAATTTAAAATATATAATTTGGAACTGAATTAAGTAATTAACATTTGATTATATAATATTAAATAAGGTTAGAGAGACAAATCCATTATACGAAAACAAATCCAAAGATTGCTTCTAAAATAGTTAAAAAAAATTTATTTAAATAAAAATATACTTTTAACCTTTAAACTTTCATTTAAAATTTATTTTTAATCTCGATCTTATAGTTGTTGCAGTTTAATCTTTCAATTTTTCAGTATATCATATTTCTAATATTATTTAACATAAAATTTATTAAAATTAATAAAATAACTAACATATTATTCTAACATAAATATATAAGAGCATATCAGCTATTTAATTAATTATAACTGTTTTTATATAGTAAAATGTTATAAAGATAATATTTTTAAATTATGAGGGGTTAAATTATAAGTATTAAAAGTTTAAGGTTCAAAAAAAATTTTAAATGAAAGTGAGGATCTGAGTATATTTTCGCTTTGTATTTAAAAGAGAATTTGCGTGACAGTTACTGAATCGCCGGTGCCCAGGTATTCAAAACTCAAAAGGTGGTTTTCCGGTGACGGCGGCGAAAGGCGAGAGGAGGCGAAACCGGAATTTTCCAGAGCACGCCAGCGAAGGAGGGTGGGCAGAAAACATACCACATCTCGCATGCATCGAAGGATGCCACCCCTCGGGCGTCAACCTCGTCAAGACGAGGTGGGAACCAAAGGTGGCTGTTGCGGCTGAAGACACGTAAGAGAGAGAAGGGAAAAAGATAAAAGAAATTTAGAGACGAGATGGGAGAATAGTGTAGAAAGCTAGGATCCTCTCTTTCTCTAGAAGGAAAAAAAGAAAAGAAAAGAAAAGAAAGATAGAGATGAGATGGGAGAACAGTGTCAACACTTCTTTGTTGTCTTCTTTCTGGAGAGAGCCAGGAGAACAGTGTCAACACTTCGCTGTTGTCTTCTTTCTGGAGAACAGTGACCCAGGGTCGGCTCTCTCTCTCTCTCTCTCTCTCTTTTCTGAGGGATCTCCAGGAGTGCCCAAAATTGGAACAGAAGATGAGAGTCGATTAAAAAAAAAGAAAAAACCAAACAACTAAGGTAGGTACGTAGCCACCTAGATCGAGTGGCTAAAATGGCCGTGACATCACCATCCGCATGAAGAATTTTTGCCTGTTCGAAAGATCCGACATGCGTCACGCTTGAAAATCTAACGTGATCTCGCAAAATATAAAACAAAAAGAGTGGTGCTAGCTGTACGAAAGGATGTCCTTGCCACGTGGCATCGCCATCCATACGAAAACCGTGTGCGTTTCATGGCATGTAGCCTTTTTCATACGTGCATGGGTAGGTACAGTGGGGTTGCTGGCGGTCCAGTTACGAGGAGTTCTCGTGCCATACCGGACCACGTCAATATGATGCCAGAGAATCGTAAGTCTGGAAGGAAGGACCATAACTTCGTTCATCAAATGGGCATATCCTCCATGAAAAAGCTTCGATGATGGCTCGTTCAACGCCACCTTTTTTTTTGTTTTTTTGTGAGTTTGAATTGTTGGTGCAGCCCATCTTTCTCATGGCAGTGCATGCGAAGGCAATTCCGAGTTGGAGTTGTCAATTATTGTGAGAGCCCCGTGACCTTTATGAACCTTAATTTCGTGTGAACTTCGTGGACGCTCCGAAATATTTTTCAAATCTAAATGCTATTTAGTTTGCTACGCCATCCTACCTTCCATCCAATATTGTTGGCGTGTTTGTGAAAGCAAAACCTAACGTTGGAGCCGCCATAATAGTATTCGACATAACAAAATTTTTAGGTTGAAATATTCTTTTAGTTCCCTTTTATATTTTAGAAATATAATATTTTTGATGTTTTATTTTATAAATTCAATTAAAATTAATAAAACAATTAGTTTTAACTTAAAAATAAATGAATATAATGATGTATTAGTTATTTCATTAATTTTTAATGGATTTTAGGTATCGTAATATTTTTGAAATATAATGAATTAATTTGCAGCAATCAAAAGTTTGAAGATCTAAATTTGAGGATTAAAAAGTATATTTTTTATCAAAATTTTTAAATGCCGCCCACCACAGATAGAAATATACATTCCTGTTTGAGTCTCCCAATGAGGTTTGGTTGTCGTTACTTGTTATCTTTTCCTCCTACCTGGCACACGGTGGGATGCAACGTAGACTTCCAAGCAGTATACGCGAGGCCGCAGTAAGCAGCACATTGTTTTGTAAAAACTTTGAATGCCAGCCATGAAACTGTCAGACTACAGCTGGAAATTTCCGCGATGGTGGCGAGGCCGGTCCACCCCACTGCAAGGATTTCAAATGCGAAAAGTAGGTAAAGATAATCTAGTTTCTCTGAAAAAAAACAAACAAGAGGATAGCCTAGTTGCTGGCCAGTGGAGCTCGCTTAAAAGATGCCCAAAATGAGAACAAGAAAAGGTGAGGCGAAAAGACAACAAACATAGAGAAAACATGGCACAGGCGCTTGACGCGCTGGCCAGTGGAGCTTATTAAAAAGATGTTCAGTATGCGAACAAGAGCAGGTGAGGCAACTAGACTACAAACATAAAGAAAACATGGCACAGCCATTTGATGCCCCCTCTATGTAGCCTGACCACGTTCTCTTAGATGGTTATTATCATAGTTAGAAAGCCCCATTGGCTAATTAATTCAGCGTTCAGAGAATCACTTTCAGCCCCATCATGATGTTGCCTCAAATCGAGAGATGCGATAGCAAATCAAACTAGGGCTGGGACATCGAACACACGGGATGGTTATTGTAATCGTACTCTTGATTAATTAATTAATTAACAACACAAAGTTCAACGCTTCTTGCTTGCCGTAGAGGTAGTAGGCCAGGTGATGAAAATTTAACAATGTCCCCTAAAAGTCAGCCACAAATCAAGCAAAAGTGCGCGTGAAGCGTAGATTTGTTACCTTCCGTTGCCATACCTTGAAAGTCGATCAGGTGAGATATCCACTTCAAAAACGTCTCGCTCTTGAGAAAAAATGGACGCTGGAATGGGTCGTGGTGATCAACATGTTGGCTTTCCTTTCTTTAATAAGAGGTCTAGGCGTCAAAGTCACAAGCACGAGGAGCTCCATGAGTTGAAATGTATAAGCTTAAGAGAAGAGCAACAAGTTTATTTAAATTTAACGTCCTCATGGATGGATGTTGGTGACCGTGTCCACCATTCTCGCAGCCCAGTTCTCCTGCTTTGCAAGTTGGCAATTGACATTAGAGAAAGCGGACGGCGGACTGCCCCTTTCGCACGTCACGGGGGTTCAGATATGATAATTTTTCGAGCGTCCTGGTTGGTCCTATTTTATTATTGATTCCAAGCTAATGTTCTCGTGTTATTACGTTACATTTGGAAAGCAAGAGTGCTAAAGTTCAGAGCAACGGAGCATAAGAGTATCTTGTTTTGTGCTTTAATAAAGTGGATTAGGGGAGGGGATGGTTGTTGAATGATGAAAGAGAGCAAGTGGCCTCCAAATTTCATGAGAAGTACTTCTGGGTCGATATCATAGCGTACATCATTCCAAAGGCGTGCACGTGAATTTACGTTGGCTGGTTTAAGTTTCAGATGTTTCTTAATTTATAACTAGAAAGCAGCTGCTCTCATCTCAAACCCTTTAAAATATTCAACATTGTCGAATATGTCAAAAGTGTTTTGACTTGTTTTTTCCCTTCTTTAGATTAACATTTCCTGTCCTTCTGTTACTGAAGTGCTAAATGACTTGGTAAGAAGAAAAGGATTATTGAGAAGATAAACAAAGAGGGGTCTGTCTCTTGAGTTATTTCTTTTGGAAGCCTGGTAGGTAATGGGCCATCGTCCAGCGTTGTGCCCCATAAAATTCCCCTTGACCACCTCCACCTTGATGTAGGTAGGATTTTAGTCCAAATCTCTGGTGTAACCAGCAAGAGAATTCTTTTCAGCAGGCTAAGCTGGAATTTCTTAATATTTCCTCCATGATCTTCTGCCACAAATAGTCGTGCCAGCCAAGAACCGGAAGTGAAAATTGAAACTTGGCTCTCTCTATTTTTTTTTTTTTCAGACGTTAAAAATAAAATCAATTAAGGTCATCTGACGTACGGGTTGAGTAGATCCTGGCTAATTAAAAGATCATAGCTTTTGCACCCTGATCATCATACTCACGTCACAAACTGCCATGTTTAGTTTATCCAAGGGGTGTCGGAGGTAAGATATGTCCCAGGTAATTATATTTTGTTCTGATACCGTTGAGATGGAGAGCTAACAATTTATGAATAATCCATGACGATCAGTGGCAGAACCCAAAAAAAAAAAAAAAAAAAAAAAAAAAAATGGTAAGACTGAAGGCAAACTCAGAGATCATTGCGTCTCTAACCACGCCAAAGCAGCGAAAACAAATGATATCATTTGGACTTTGGCGTCCGCTCTTACGTAAGGATGATGGAAGCAGATGGAAGCAGCTAATGTTTCTGTAGTTCTTTTGAAGGATAGAGTTCTTTTTCAAACGCCAGATTTTTACCTAAAAACTGAATTTTCCTATATGTCTTCTTGGCCTCTAAACAAATCCTGGAGCCCCCTGAACAATGATTAGATCCTTGCCAGGGATGATGATATAGCTCACACTAAAGATGCTTGTTCAATTTGTTGTCTGATCCTGGACTTCTTCCTACTTGTATGGCACCTCAACAAATGTACTCTGATACCTTTCGTATGCTTTTTGAACTCTAGAACTGATAAAATGATTAGATTGTAAGAAGGAAGGGCAGGCGATCCATGTTATCAGTAGTTATGATACCTTTCGCATGTTTTTTGAACTTTAGAACTGATAAAATGATTAGATTGTAAGAAGGGCAGGTGATCCATGTTATAAGAAGGGCAGGTGATCCATGTTATTACTAGTGATGATACCCTTCGTATGCTATAAAATGATGATTAGATTGTAAGAAGGGTAGGTGATCCATGTTATCACCAGTGAAGTGGTCGTAAGTGCCGTGGTCTTATGTGCCACCTGCACGCAGAGAACAAGGCTTCTACCTGCTTTAGATTAAAGAAGATTCATTGCATCTTGAGGGCAATAACACTGAAAACCTGCATGAGATAATAAATTCATTCTTAAAACAATAATCCCGAACACTTCATTCTAGACGTCTTTCTAATTTCTTTTAAACATATCATTTATTTTTTTTCATTATATATATATATATAAATATAATATTATAATTATTTAAATAATTTTGAACTGATGCATTCCTATGTTAATTAGCTGCTATATCATCTAGGAAAATAAGCGTCTGGTTTCAGTGAGACGCGGATTTCTACAAGGAAAGCCATAACGCAGGGCGGGTGGTGATTGGGTGATGAAAAACACTTAACAAAGTAGAGAAGCAGTTTCTTGATGCGTCCTGAGGCATTTCCATGATCATCTCCCTGAGACTGCTTTCTTAGCCGTCTATGACTGGAAAGCATTGCAACATAGGGCATACAGAAGCATGAATCAATATTATTTTCAAATAAAGAATCATTTGCAGATACACTCCGGAGGACCCTGATCATTATTAGCAACAAGTTGATCAAAAAACCTCACTTTTTAAATACTTGCTGAACTGTTTCAAAGATGCTTACAAAATACAGCATCTTTCCCATAAACAGAATGGTTTACATATTATTTCGGTCATGCCATGATAAATGGTAAAAGATCCTGTTAACTTGCAACAGTCAACAGTCGCAAAGAATAGAATTACAGCCAAAATACAAGATGAATGGTTGCCTCATGATTATTGAAAGTTTGATCTGAATTGGAAGCACTCAGAAGATGAAGACCACACTGTCATGAATCCGGGACTTCTGACTCTGTGCCACACATTCAGAGATCCACATCAAGTTCCTTATCTCCTGTTCCCTCAGTCTCATGTATGCAAAGAACACAGCATAGTGGAACTGCATCACAATCATAAATGTTTAAAAAATGTATGCCCCTGCTAGAGTAGCTAAAAGGAACCGCTTGAATTCTAGAAACATATACAAGCCATAAGAATTTTTTCCTAAAATAGCAAAAAGACAGAAGGCCAGCAATCCAGAGAATTTAGTACTGTTTGCATACAGGACAATAATAATCCACTGGCATTTAAATTATACACGAGCCATTAAAATCAGACTGATAAAATACTGAAAGGGGACATGGAGGATGAATCCTTGAAATGTTTTCTTTCCAAGGAACCAAGCTGACAGGTCTACAAATTAATAACCCAATTCAATAGCAATAGTTTCCCAAGATAGTGCTGGATGTGGCCTACTGGCATCTACAAGATGGTTCCACTCAGTTGCCAGCATTTTGAGCAGGGAGGTGGATATTTAGAAATACTTTCAGTATGTGCTTAGAAACTGGGTGAACGTTTGAGATTTTGGGAAGATTGCAAAGAAGGCGTATTAATTTATGCACATTTCCTGAATCTGAAAGCAAACTCTTCAAACCCCTTCGAGGCCTACCAACAGCAGCTAAAAAAATAAATCTTAAACAATATGAAAAATAGAAAGCGCACAGGACCAAGCGAACAAACTAACTCTAAAACATGACAATATTTGTTCTGAGGTCAGTTTCATTTCAAACCTCTTAAGAAAAATCCAAAAATTTTTGAAATTTGTAAATTCTCCAAAAAGTGCAAATAAAAGGATTATATTGACATAGCATGGTTATGCACCCCCAATAATGGCCTTAATAATGTTACAGGACTATATCTGTGAAGAAGAACATGAAATGCAGACAAGGCAATATAAAACATCCTAAACAGTTATTGTGAAAAAGGATGTTGATCAACTATAGGTAAGAAAATTTCCCTCTGCATAAAAGGACAGTCAAGCAGGTTAGATATACTAAGTCAATGAACAAGAGTAAGGACCTGTGGATACAGCTACTAGAGCCATTGTATATGACTTCAGCAAATGTCAATTAGTAAGAGAGCAGATATACATCAAAGTTATGGTCTTCAGGAGAACAGCACAGCATCGCAACTATAATTCCATAGACATACTGAAAAGAGGCAACTCAAAACAGCGAAAGTAATCCTCGTGCATGATCTAGAGACATGCCAAATATGGAAGCAAAAGTGACATGAATAAGTCTATCAGAGCATATCCGACATATGCAATAACCCAAGTAATTATAAGAGCTTCAACAAATGAGAACACAAAATTATCAATGTAATATCTGAAGAAATACCTGCTGTTCAAAAGCCAGGCAGAGCCTTTTGACCTCCTCTTCATAGAATGCCTTGTCCAGCATCTGACTTTCTCCGTAAGACATTTTGGAAAAAATTGATTGATATGGAGGATATTTCTCCATAACGGCACGAACCTGCAAAAGTTATCCACATAACATGGGACATGGCCACAACATAGATATCACCCTTTGATAGACCTCACAGAACAAAAGGAGTAATCCAAATTATCATATGCAGGTAAAGAAAGTATAGTGAAGAATTAAAGACAGAAATAGAGTTGATAAGACCATTACTTTTGGCTAAAACAAAGCGTTCACACATTAATATCTTGTCAGTCAAGAATGAATCACAAAAATAATAGCATATGTGGTCCTACTTGTATCTGCTCCCAGGTCCCAGTACCATGCAGCACTAATCCAAGATGTCTTTTGTTAAAAAGGGTTGGGGCATGCAAAATACAAACTGTTACACCAAAACAGACAGCAAAATTGAAGGGAGAAAAGGATGATAAAAAAATGAAATTGTTGGCCAATTCCACTGCTCTAGCTGCTCCTCAAGACAGCAGAAAGGCCAAAGGAAGCCAGATCTTGATGTATGCCCATCACACATCATGTGTGCCACGACATCAACCTCTCCGATGGAATACCACACCACCCGATCACTTAAAGGGGGAACCACCACTCAGCCTAGGGCATTTTTTTTTTTAATTAGAATAATAGTGGAATACATACTGAACAAGAAACATAGGGACATCCAATTGTCAACATGAAAAATGAAAACTTGATACTTGTTTCTTGGTTTCAACAGCAATGTGAAACTGCTGAGATTTCCACCTTGGCGATGCAAGCACACTGCTGAAGATACATGCTTGGAGGGAATGCTAATTACATTCTTGCTATTATTTCAGCTTGTACTAATCTATAATGCTATTTGGACTGCAAAGTACACAGTTCCAGAAGATGCATAAAAATTTTTGAAGTACCAACCAATAGTAGCAGCATTTTAGAGAAAGACAAACTCATCAAGAACACTGCATAGGTAAAAGGAAGAGCAATTTCTTCAGAATATTCAAGATACTATACACAAAAAATTGGCACTGCCCCCTTACAAATTCTCATTGGAAGTCTGTCACATAATCTTACCTGGTCAATATCCTCGCAGACAGCAAGTTCTTCATGACCATAGGGATACCTACAAAGTGCAAGGCAGTTATCCATCAAGCAAAAGTGGCTAAAAATCATTTAGACCTAACCCACTGGTAAAAAGGTCAGCAGCAACTCACAACAAACCAAAATTAGAATAAAGCTTCCGTCGATCATCTCTAGTCAACTCAGTGCCAATACTGTACAACAAAAAAAATACATTAGCACTACAAATAGTGTGATGCAATTAAGAGAGAATTTTTAACCAGATTCAGAGTACCATGAGCAAAACATATGGAAGAACACATGCAGAAAATTGCAGATTGCCAAGAAGGTAAAAAAGGGAAAGAATATACATTAATAACATGGTGTGCCCAAAAGTTACAATAAACTCCTTCAAATAGATGCATTATGTTGCAGGACCCACCTGTTTATGGTGATATTGACAGCTCTTTTATCAGCTTCAAAAGCAAGGAGATCAGACATTATCTCTGCAGTTGCTCCACCTAGTTTCTATTTTATAGCATTATCAGACCAGAAATGCAATTAATACATGTAAAAGCTTAAGAGAAACAGACTATAGAGAAATGATTATTATTTACCTGACAGAATTTATAAAAATCCTCAAGGTAAGCTTTGTAAAGCGTGTTTCTCATAATTTCAATATTCATGTCATCCAAGTCCTACCAGAAATTGCAAAACAGATATAACTATAATATTGAACATGGCATAATAATGAAAACAATAGGAATTTTCCCCTTCCAAACTATGTTAACTCGAAGTTTTTGATTTTACAAGAAATCATGTTGACTATCTCATGCATAACTTAGAATTTGTAAACCAAATTGATACCTCAGATGTGATGCATTCTGAGAAGTATGGAGCCAATGGTGTATCAACAAGTACTAATCTGTATAACTCACGCATGTTTTGAGCAACAGCCAGGGTTGCAATGCTGTGGACAACAAGCAAGAACCGAGAAACCATCTTAGATTGCTGAACCAATAAAAGAAAAACTCAGCAGCATTGCAGATGAATACCTGTCAAACATACCCAAAGGATGGCATTTTTCTAACAATTCCTGAACATCTCTCTCATGCAAGGCCCCGGTGACGATAAGGACAACATTATCAATCATGTGACCATACCTGTAAGCAACAATAAATGAATACAGTTTCCATTACGAACCAAAGATTCTGCCTTGCAACCGAAAATTCTGAGAACTGTAAATAAAAGATCACATTGAAAAATTTGCAGAAAGAACGCATCCAGTAATACATACGTGATGTACTGTAAAAAGGTTGACAATGGCTCCGTGGCATGGCATAACATTTGTTTGTATTCCTCAACCAGTTTCAGAGTGCACTTCTCCACAATTGTAGTTGTATGTAAAGGAGAAGGTTCTGCAAGCAGCAAAAAGGCTCCATCTCAAATAATCAATTTACAGTACGGAAATAAAATACGAATGTGTAATTTGTATATGAAAAAATTGATACAGAAATACTAAGATGCAAAAATATTTTATATAGCTATTGTTATCAAGGACTTTAAGAACTAGAACCAGTAATCTGAGTTCCACATAACCATGGAAGATGAGTAATTTTTTCTGCAGCCGACTAAATCATCATCTCGTTACATCATTGCATTCTCTCAGATGAGAATTCATGCCTTTTAAAGCAGTAAAGAAATAATATCTTATGTTCAACCGTCTACTAATTGCTACAAATCTCTCTTTTCAAGTAAGAGGATGGCGATGCACGGCCAGTATGCAGACACGTTGATCTACGATGTGAGCGCAGGATCCAAGAGGAACTGCAGAACAAATTGCAAGCCAATGAACCCTATCGCAACACATATAAACATCCATTCGGCAATGTGTTTCACAAATTTGAAGATATTATAATCCTCCTGCCGGTTCATCGATCAAAGCGAATATTTCTGATGCAATCGACTCATTAGAAGCATATTGTGGAATCTTGGTGACAATTTTGCTCGTACGAACGTCATTCTTGGAATCTCAATGAAACCTAAGCCTTCATTCGTATGAAACCCCACAAGATATTGCGAAAATGGAACGCGATATCTCTAAATTAGAGATATCGTTTCGTCGATAATCTACCGTTTTAAAATTATAACAATAAATAAATAAATAAATAAATAAATAAATATTGCGAGGATAAATGGAATCCAATTTGAATAGGAGGAGAGAGAGACGTGGCTCACCATTCTGGAGGTAGGGGCCGTACTCGGTGGCGGAGAGGTGCATCTTGATGTCGTCTAGGGTTTCGCACTGGCAGAGATTGTTGTAATCAGAAGCGGTTAGCAGGCCTGCCCTGTGTCCCCGGACGATCGCCTCCAGAAATCCGCCATGGATGTTGAACGTGAGGGCTTCGAATCCGTACATCTTGAGACTCGATTCCAGCACCAACCTCTCGAATCGGAGACGAGATCGAAAATAATTCAAGAGATCGCGAGAGAGAATAGAGAAGAAACGGAAGATTAGAAGGGGGAAACCCGTGCGAAAGCGATCAACGACGCCGAGAAGAGAAGGGATCCCGTGAAGTCGGAAATCCGTTCTCAGGGAATCGTCAAAATGCAATAGCTGGGGTGAAACATTGGGCCGGGCCAATAATTTGAATCGGTTGGGCTTAACTATTCATGGGCTTAACTATTCATGGGCTTAACTATTGATGAGCTTGGGTCAATTGAAGGTTTTTCCCCTCTTCTTCCTCTTCTAATGAGTAATGACGCATATCTAGGGGTCTTTTAACGGCTTTTTTTTTTTTTTTTTTTCTTGAAATTATGCATGAGACATGTGGTAGTTTAAATAAATATAGGTGAAAATATACTTTTGGTCCTCAGACTTTCACTCATAATTCATTCTAGTCCTTAAACTTTTAGACGTTACAATTTAATCCCTCATATTTTAACGATATTATGTGAGATCAGTTAAAATTGATGGATTAACCGATGTGTTATGCCATTAACTAGTCCATGTATTCGTATCATACTAACATATTAGTTATTCTGTCAATTTGAATTAACCCCATGCAACGATGAAACATTTTAAAATATGAAGAATTAAATCATAGTTACTAAAAGTTTGAGAGCTAAAATGAATTTTGAGTCAAAGTTTGAGGAACAAAAGTAGAATTTAATCATAAATAAATATTAGATATTCAAAATATATGTATTGAAAATTATATCAAGTATTTTATTTGTCTTCAAGAAATATATTAATCCACTCGGGCCTCTAGCATGTTTCTATGGTTAATTTGCTGCAAATAATTGTGATAGAGGAGGAGGACCATCTAAAATATGTTCTAATGCATAAGGTTGTCTATAGTCTTCTAGGCTTTGAATCAAAAGCAATAGAGATATAACGTGATATAGAGAAAGGTTTTAAATCTCTCTAACTTTAACGTATGTTAGAGTTTTTCTAATGATTCAAATATATTTAGATAATTTGATTACATATTTAGTACAATAAAATTCTAGGGGTAACACAAATGATGAAACATAAGTGTATAAGATAAAGAATTAAATTGTAACTGATTGATATATAAGGTAGAGGGTCAAATTATAGTTGGCTAATATATGGTAAAGAATCAACCAATAGTTGGCTGATTAGATAATCTTAAATCATGCGCGAGAGTTAGGTCTTGAATGAGAATGTATCTCATGCTTGGTAAGAAGCTGACAATATTAATCACGACACAAAAACTTTATGAATAAATCAATGGGCTGAGATTTGGAAGGAATAAAGCGAGTAACAAGATGTTCCAAATCAAAATGTCACACATACAAAGTGATAGTCCACTTCTACATGCTTGGTGCATGCATGAAATATAGATTTGATATTCATATATAGTGCACTCATATTGCCACACAACAATGTAGGTAGTATAGGCAAAAATATCCTAAGATCCCCAAGAGTAAAACAAAACCACATAAGTTTAGTAGTGTATAGAGCTATAAACTTATAGTTAGCCTCAAAACTAGATTTTCAAATAGTTGGTTGTTTCTTAGTTAACCAAGAATAGTTTCCATCAAGAAAGACATAATATCCAATGGTGGAACATCTTATTAAGGGGCATTTTGTTCAATTTGCTTCGGTTCTTCAACATCTCTTATGGCATGATTAAGAAGATCAACACTCCTATAAGTAGGTAAATTTGTTCTCTCCATAATAAATAGTTCTTAGAAGCAAGTTTTCTAATCACCAATTATCATCATTTGGAACAGAATAGTCATATTGAGTGTGGTGGTTGAAGAGGAAGCCATATAGGATGGGCTAGTGTTGGCATTTGATAAGAGTGTTGCAAGGATAAAGAGAAAAGGGAAATACAATAAACTTTCTACTTGACACATGAAGAAGCTCTGTGCATGAAGAAAGTTTTGAATTTCTCCTACTCAATATAAATTAGAGCTCTTCTATTGATTCAATAATATATATATATATATATATATATATATATATATATATATATATATATATATATATATATATATAATTTGATTATATATTTGTAACACAAGCTGTAAATCAGAAGTATATAAGGTATAGAATCAAACTACAATTGAGTAATATACAAGGTAAAAAATCAAACAATAGTTGGCTGATTAAATAACACTTAAATTATGCATAAGAGTTAGAACTTGAATGAGAATGTATCTCTAATGAAGATATATTAGAACCAAGAATCTGATTTTAATTAAAAAGCTGATTATTTAGTTGATTATTTGACTTATCATTTGCCTTGTTAGACACAAGCTTAAAAATTCTTGTTCCTGCCACCATAGTCAAGGATGATCTGTAGTTGGGAAAGCAAGCAAGGCATAACGGCAATAAGATATTCTTGCCAACAGTTTGATTTCAATCCAATCTACCAAGTTCTGCTATTGTACATCAGAAGAAATTAGTGCCAATGGCCTTCAAATGGTATTAAGGCAAAACGTTATCAAATGTGTTGCCTCATGAATTTACAAAGATAACATCATTGTACATAGACGGGATGAAAATTATAGACTACTTCCTTCCATGCATCTTGATTAAGGCATCCTTAGTCTGTTGATTCTCTTTTGATGAAATATGGTAACCACATTAGGGTACAACTTTTATTCTTTTTCCTTTAAAACTTGAAAGGTTACCCTGAAGACTACTTAAAATAAGAGAGAGATTCTCTATTTAGACCCTAAGTGCTTAATGAGAGTGAGATCAAACTGAAATAACCGATGTCCAACGACGACTAAGTTTACCCACTCAATTAATCAGCACTCTCTAACAGATTCTTATGTTACATGAGAGATAAGTGGGCCTTGTTGCCCATAGATTGACCAAAAATCTCATCCCGTCTGTAGCTCACTAAGTTTACCATGACTATTAAAAAAAAAAAAAAAAAAAAAAAGCGAGGAGAGTCATTAATCAAAAGGAATTGCAACGAATTCAGCAATAGAATATAGCATTGTACTCGGAAACAAGTCGAAGAATGAAAAAAAATATATATTTCTGATAAATAAAAATAAAAAACAATTTGAATAATTAAAATTAAAAATTAATATGCATGGACATTGTGAAAAAAAAAAAAAAAAAAAAAAATTTGTTGTAGTTTAGATGTGGACAATTTAAAAGAAAGAGTGCTGCGTTTGTGGGTGTTACCGTCGATGGAATCCATTGGAAACAACGTTCACAGCGCTTACGTGGAAAAGAGGACCATTTCTCAATCTCATAATAAATCCGAAACCAGCTAGCTATAAGCCAAACCTCCTCAAGAGTTCGATGGGCGAATTGGCCAAGGGATCACCTTTGTCCTTGCGCGTCCCTACCCTCGACTTCAGACAAAAGACGAATCTCATTGCCCCTGGCTCGGTTTTCTCAGCTCTTTCCACCTCTCGTCTCGCGCCAGTCTTTTTTTGTTTTTTTGTTCTCTAATTCCCCTTCTCCTCTATATTCCAAATTTCATAACATGACAAAAAGAAAAAAAAAAAACACCACTCAAGGACAAATGGGCATGACCTTAGTCAGAGAATAAAAGCACATCATTGTGGAGGCTTGGGCTGGCAAGGAGAGGTAGGACAAGTGGCTTTGGCTTGGATTGGTCCTGAAATCATCGACTCCCTTTGTCTCATTAATCACACAATGGAACAAAGCCACAGGCCGCAGGATTGAATTCTATAAAGACATGCATCTGTGACCAGTCCTACTCGCCATCCATCTTGCACCACCTTAGAGGTAGGAAGGGAAGCCATGGATGTGATGTTGGTGAGCAGGGAGGTTAATAGCAATGGAAGGCAACTACTTGGCATGGCAACCGGTCCACAGGACAGCAGTGATACGGTCAAGTGCATCAAGAGGAGGAGGCGGGAGCCAGCGATTGCAACTGATGCCAGAGGGGAGATCATTGATCAGCCTGCCACCAGCAGCACTGTTAAAAGAAGCTCAAGGTTTCGTGGAGTTAGCAGGTATGGATGACAGCCAAATGATAAAGTTTTCAGTAATTATAACTCATGTTTGTGATCAAGGTTTGGCTTATAGTATCTATATTTATATGCAAATAGTCCAGAGGCATGGGAGCAATGAGATGTATCAAGAGCTAATATTGTCAATATTGTCTTGAGTTCTAACACCAATTTCAAAATTCGTGAGCTAAATAAATTCATGCTTAATAATTTATTCGACAGTTTATGAACAGCTATTCATCATGCAGGCATAGATGGACAGGCCGTTTTGAAGCCCATTTATGGGACAAAGGATCTTGGAATGCCACGCAGAGGAAGAAGGGAAAACAAGGTAAGATTTTTAAGACTGCATTTGGTTTTGAGAATATTTTTTATTTTTATTTTCTAATAATAATTTATATTTTCTATTTTCTAAGTGAAAATACATATTATTTTCTACTTCTTAATTTTTATTACAAATGATAGCTATTTTTATTTTTATTTTTATTTTTATTGTAAACGATATCTTTTATAAGGATAAACAAAAGAAAAATTAAAGAAAAAGCATCAATTCCTATATTTTTAAGTTCTTTGGCTTTTGTTTTTTACTTTCATCTTTCTTTTGATGAAGAACATCTCATCTTTAAACTGTTTTTAGTTTTTTTCATTTTAGAGTTATGTTTTTTAAAAAATTCTTTGCATTTTTATTCAGTAAAAATATTTTTATGTCTTTTTAATTTTTATAAAATAAAACTATTCTCAAAAATCGAACACACTCATTCGATATTTCACTTTCCACATCTTTTACCTTGTGGTTTTAGCAAGCTTTACATGGACTTGATCATTTGTTCATAAATTTTGCCGATTCAAACAGTTTACCTTGGAGCTTATGATGAGGAAGAAGCAGCAGCAAGAGCTTATGACCTGGCTGCACTCAAGTATTGGGGACCTAGCACCCTCACAAACTTCCCGGTATGTCAATTGATGAAAACTTACTCCCATCTTAACTGATAAAACTTTAACTACATCAGGATCTTGAGTAAATTGGATGATTTTTCTTAATGAAATAAGTGGAAGAGATTCTCAATCTTATCTGTTCTGTTAAAAAGTAGAAAGGGAAAAAAAAAAAAAAAAGGTAAACTTGGAATGGTTCTAAACAATAGTTTCATCTGAGGGAATATGAACCAAATAATTTCACTTAATCAAATTAACAAGATGATCAGTAGGAAAAAAAACTGAAGAAATAATCACTCAAAGCAGCTCTTAAAATTTGGCAGAAATTTCAGTTGATGTTGCTAGCAAACATTTTCAACTCAATTATATATTTGTCTGACACAGGGACTGATGTATCAACACTAACCCCACCAGTTACAAAATTCCAATGACCATTTCAATATTTTGGCATTTGGATTATGCATAGGAGCTGATGACAACAGTTTTAAGTTATTTGGCTTTTAGAAACTATTACCTCAGGGGATCCATGATATTTTCATCTCTATTTTTGTTCTCCATTTGAAACATATAAACATTCACTTGGACATTAACAGAGGGACAAATAAAGAATCGACATCAAGCTTAATCTAACATCTCAAAATGATAACTGACAATTGGCAAACATTTCAGAACTTCAGGATACAGTACTTCATAAATGCGAGCATGTCATAAGAAGTTTCCCATCTGTTTTCTTTTTCCTTCATCTAAAAAAATGGAAAATTTTGAAGGATGTTCCTGTACTGAACTGCAGCAATTCTCAACATATAACATAACTTATTAACTCTTGGTTATGTTGATATATAATTGAGATGAGCATTATCTTGACATCAAGTTTCTAAATTAAAGCTTTGTTAGTTCCATCAACTTCGTGAGACATCATTTATTGATCACTTGATCTAGAGGATTTTGCAAGACAGTACTCAATAAGCAATATTATAATGCATACATATGATGCTCTTGGATACATACTGCATATGGTTCATTGTTTTCAGTTTTCATAAGCTCATCTAGTTAATTCAAAAGAAAATCTAATCCACTTGATATTTTCCTGGTTTTCTTTTGCTTACAAAGCTTTTTAACAGTTACTACTAAATAGATTGTGCTTATCAAACCTATGTGGAAATATTCATGTTGCATTTCATGGATACATAAAATAAATATGAAAAATATTCGTGTTTTCATTGCAAGATTTCAAGTTAAATCAAGGGAAAATCATTTCAGGTTTCTGACTATGAAAAAGAGATACAAATAATGCAGAACGTGACCAAAGAAGAGTATCTAGCCACATTAAGGAGGTACCAAGATCCTGCTCTCCTTGTGATCTCTAGAAACTTTGAAGCCCTTCAATCATCAGAACTAACCTCATGTTATTTGGTTTGATAACAGGAAGAGTAGTGGTTTCTCAAGAGGTGTATCCAAATACCGGGGAGTTGCAAGGTACAATTTCCTGGACAGAGTATGCCTAATTCTTTTGCATGCTGAAATTAGTTAATAAGAAATCTTGATAACAAAATAAATTGGAACTGCAGGCACCATCACAATGGAAGGTGGGAAGCAAGGATTGGAAGGGTTTTTGGAAACAAGTACCTCTATCTTGGCACTTACAGTAAGCACTACAACAACTTTCATACCACCTCTTGACTTCCAAATGAAAGCATATGAACCTAGCATGATTGCAGGTACTCAAGAGGAGGCAGCTCGTGCATATGACATCGCAGCAATTGAATACAGAGGGATCAATGCGGTGACCAATTTTGACCTGAGTACATACATCAGATGGTTGAGGCCAGGGGCCACCAGTGCCTTGAAGGGTGCCCAAGAGCAACATGTCAATGGTGAAGCTTGTGCAGTGCAATCCCCCACCTACCTCTTTTCGATGGCCAAATCTGAAACACTCTTCCACTGCAACCCCTTGGCCACAGAGGATATGATCTCACCATGTAAGCAAGAGTTTGTACCTTATGAGGGCAGTAGCTCAAGCAGCAAATCTTCCCCTACTGCACTAGGCCTCCTCCTTAAGTCCTCAATGTTTAGGCAACTTGTGGAGAAGAATTCTAATGCACCCAATGAAGATATTGAGGGGGAGGATAGGAAGGATCGGAAACCACAGCTGGTAGCTAACAATGAATGCCGGGAGAACTTTTATGAAGGAATTGCTGATATGCCATATGGTTACTCCCCAAATGGTGATGATGGACAAGGAATTGAGCTTCAGGAGGGTGTTTCCTACTATGAACAGAGTGAGCAATCAACATGGAATCGGATAGTGAGTATGGCCTCATTGCAGTAGCCTAAGAGGAGCACCTTGAGGGAGAGAAGTGAGGTAAAGAGATGGGAGAAGAGAGAGAGATCTGAAAATTATGCAAGGTGATTCTGTCTTGTATAATATAAAATTGTCTCTCAATTTCCAGTTGCTTGGCCCAAAGTTTCTTTCCTTTGTGCTAATAAGTGATATGAATAAGAAGCCAGGAGTACTTTAAGAATGCATCTTCCTGGATCTGTGTGATATGCTTACATGGTATCTAATGATTGGATACTAGAATAATATTGGTGTCACAGGTCAGATGAATCTGACTTCAAAATCAATGAAGTTTGTTATTATTTGAATCATTGAAATTGACTCTTTTCTTTTTTTCAGGAGAGCTAGGAAAACAGCTAGGAAAATTTGGGCCCTTGTGCTGCCAAAAAATAAATAAATAAATAAATAAATAAATATAGAAATTCCTGGATGACTTAGTCAGCTGCTATTCCTTGACCAAAACAGATTCCATGGTTTAGTTTGAGCACAGACTTAAAATAGTTGGTTCTAAAGGAGCTCTAAGCCATCTTTATCCAATTTCACAATTAGCCAAGCAATTTAAAGCCTGAACCCCCAATATGGGCTTGTCTCCCAGCTGGATCCTGGTCTTACAATGCCAGGGTACATAGAAATGCCTAATTTTTTTAGAGTATATAAGGTTATGGAAAAAGGTTATCATACCTTTATTTCCTTAAAGATTATTGTCATCATTATGTTCTGTCAACTACAGGATGGGTGTTAATCTGTGAGTTAAGGCTTGTTTGAAACTAAGCACTTATTTTTCTATAACTCTTCTGTGACTTTTGGATGCATCAGAACAGATTGTGTAAGTAATAGAATGAACACAACTGCATCATGAGATTCATGACAAAAGGTGATTCTGAAATACAACCAGTTCCCGAGATGCTAAATTCAGCATATACTGTCATCAATCTCTAAAAAGAAAGGGCAACCTTCTAGCAAGGAGTAGACGCAGTGCTCACAAACATGTGAAAACAAGTTCTTACCATACTCATAAATTGAATTTATTTAATAGAAGCAAGGTTTGCCATCTTATCTATATCGGTACCATATTAGTACAATATTAGTCTTTCCGATATATAGGCTGATTTGATGTACCATATCTTGATTTGGTAGCTGAATGGTATGGTATAGTATGTCTGGTATGAAATAATATATTCTGGTACAATATATCATGGATGGAAGGTTTTATAAAAAAAAAATAGAAGAGAAAAATTGCAGAAATGTCAGCAGCCATCCTTAGTATTTTGCTGGGTGCTCCCAAATGGGTCAGTTTTGTTCCCCAGTAGGTGGCGAGGTGTTGGGAGATTGTGTCAACAGGACGGTTGGAGAGGTGAACAATGATCGCATTGCCTGGCAGCCCCAGTTCCAAGTGGATCAGTTGGGAATATATTATAGAATAGATAGCAAGCAAGCATACCATGAATAATGAATGATTATATAAGGTTGCGTTCGGTACGTATGAAGGTAAAAATATCAAGCACAATAAAATTAACATCAATTACTATTGCGTACAAAAGTAATGAGGCAGACAATTCAATTTTATCACATGACAAGGATACAAATTCAAAAGAAATCTGGCATAGAAGAGTTAATTAATCTCTAAGGTATAAAGAAAATGAAGCGCACGTCAAAGATGCTAGCTAACCCAATCACTAAAGATATGTCTATGATCTTATCCAACATCCACCACATCGATTCATATTCATGTTTACAACGTACTGAATTTTTATCTGGTATTAATTAAACCAATCCAAATCGATTCGTTTGATAATAAGTAGTTAAGAGTAAAAAAATAAAAAAAAATCGATACGGATGCCTATCAATCCATTCCATGCCATTACTCTATCATGACTTTCAGTATCACCTTTGTTCAATTATTTGATAAAATAAAAAAAAAAGAAAAAAAAAACTGATGCAGTAATTCACAGTAGATTTTCTATGATAAATGAACAAAACATGGCTCTAATAAATAGTCTCTATTGACAAATATGTCATTCTTTTTAAAATTTGTTACTTATTATGAAGAATAAAATCCTCAGGTTAAGCGAAACATATTACATATCATAGGAGGAGTTTTTTTTTTTTTAATTAGAAAAAAAACAAGGAGATTCGAAGTACTAGGGAAGTCAGGAAAAGGAGAGCGGGGAAAGTAAACGGAGACATTATCCTTCAACAGTCGGATAGCATCCAAGAAGAGCTGTTGGGGGGGGGTTCCTCATGGCAAGAACCGTAGGAGGAAACAGGAAAGGTTAGATCTTGATGCCGTAATTGGGAGTTGGGATGAAAGAAAGACGGGGGAGGCACATGAAGATATAGAGAGCAGTTAGGGTTAGGGTTGGAGTAGTCAAAGCAATCGAAAGGCGACGTTGTCCGCTAAAATTACTATAGTCAAATGATAAACAAATTAAAACTAACTTATTAAAATTTTATCTTGTTCCAAGAACTCGATCACAGTTTAGGATAAATTCGACCCAGCAACAGGTCAAAGAGATTTGCTCCGATTTTCTCGCTCACGTTACTTGCAAGGGCTGTTTTATAGTTCTAGTCAAAGTGGGACTCGTGTGTATATATAATTATATAAAGTCGCGTCAATCTCACAGACCGAATCTTGATCTGCCAAGAGATATCTAATAGAAAAATGCTGTCGGTCCCTTCAATATGCCAACCCTCGCTTCTCTTCCGCTCCCCCGTTCTTCCTCTTCCCCACCGCCTCCGCTGCCCAAGGTGAGATGCCCCTTCGCAACTCACTCCTTGCTTAAAACCGATCGATGCCATGTTCTTCCGCTTTCTATCATCGTCCCGAGAGCTCAAAGCCACAAATTTGATTCTAGTATAGAAACCTGTCTCTGATCATCTTTAATGGCACCGTTTCATCACTTTTGGGTTATTTATAAGGTTTCATGCAATCTAAACTGGGTTTTAATTCGTCATCATGTGGTTTGACAACGTAGACTTGTTAGCTCTGATTTGGAGTTCAGGATCGTGTTATGGTGATTTGGTCATGTACTTTCTATATGGTTAACAGTAATTCTTTTTGCTGTTATGATGTCGTAGTTTTTTTTCTAGTATCAAGATTTCTTGATGCCTTCTATTTCATTATTGTTAATATGCTCTCATATTAGATTTTTTTTTTCAAATTTTAATGCTCTCTAAGTCACCAGATGCCTGAACCCATGTTATATTAGAACTCCATCCCTTCTGGTGTTATTATCTTCATTGTAACCATGTATGGTAAGTAGCTCCGGATCAAGCCATTCTCAAATGTTTTGCTTCTACCCGTTGTCAAGAGCCTACTTGTTAAGCCATATAAAAGTCTTCTTTTTTTAAAAAAAAAAAAAAATTCTCAAGCAATTTGCCATTCTTTCTGGAATGAAAAGCTCACATTGTAATATTACCTTGTGTTGCACCATTATCTGAAGTACTTCCGAGCATATCATTTATAAATTTTTTTTCTAACTATATAATCTTGCTTCTAGTTCCCTTCGAATGGGTGGTACCAGAGCCATGGCTTCACATATTGTCGGCTATCCTCGCATTGGTCCAAAGAGAGAACTTAAGTTTGCTTTGGAGTCTTTTTGGGATGGAAAGAGCAGTGCTGAGGATCTGGAAAAGGTTGCCAAGGACCTGCGCATGTCCACCTGGAAACAAATGGCTGATGCAGGAACCAAGTTCATTCCTTCCAATACCTTTTCATACTATGATCAAGTCTTAGATATGACTTCCATGCTTGGTGCAGTACCTCACAGATATGGATGGACTGGAGGTGAAATAGGATTTGATGTTTATTTCGCAATGGCCAGGGGAAACGCCACGCTACCTGCTATGGAAATGACCAAATGGTTTGACACAAATTAGTGAGTAATCTGGTCTTCTCTTCCCATAGTTCTAAAGTCATCAGAGGGCATTCACTTGTTTCAGTTAAGCTATATATATATAAGCAACTGATGTTTAATAAAAATGCTTCAAATGCAGTCATTATATAGTGCCTGAACTGAGTCCAGACCTCCAGTTCTCATATGCTTCCTGTAAGGCAGTTACTGAATACAAAGAGGCCAAAGAGGTACTGAATATGAAATCTGAGTTTCCTCTTTTTATTAGGCTTTAAAATCTACTTCTCTTCTGTTTATTCAAACCTTGATGCAGTAGATGTCGCTGATGTTCTGTTTTTGCTATGTAGCTTGGTATTGAGACTATCCCAGTACTTATTGGTCCAGTTTCCTTCTTGATGCTCTCAAAGCTAGCAAAGGGTGTTGAGAAATCATTTTCCCTTCTTTCATTGCTAGGAAAAATTATTCCAGTTTACAAGTAGGTTCTTGTGTGGTATTTGTTGCTCATTTTTATTAGCTCCAGTGGTTGTCTGAGTTTTTCATCCTCTTGTTTCTACCTCTTGGAAAGGGATGTTGTATCAGAGTTGAAGGCTGCTGGGGCTAGTTGGGTGCAGTTCGATGAGCCAACACTTGTGCTCGATTTAGACTCTGATCAGCTGAATGCATTTACAGATGCTTATACACAGCTTGAAGAGTCATTATGTGGTCTGAATGTTCTTGTTGAAACCTACTTTGCTGATGTCCCTGCTGATGCATACAGGTATGGCTTAAATGAAAATGTGTCTGATATTATCCAACCATATATATCTGGTTCGCATAGAAATCCGTGTATCTGATAGTATCCTGATGCTGATTGGCATACATATGAATTTTGCCGGATATTGGATCAGGATCTGGGTTTCTGGCAAAGGGAAGTCTAAAAACCACTTGGTAGAGAAGTTAATGTGCCATGCACCTTTCATTAAGGCTGAAAATGGGTCAGATAAACAGTTATTATCCTACTGTATCCAATTCTGTATCTGGCTCAAATATAATCAATTTACATGCCACCTGTAGAAGGGATCGAAACAGTGACATCTCACCTAGTTATCAGCCACTGAATCACTGCGATGACATTCAGTTTGTTGTATGATCATTGTTTATCCTAGCTATTCAAAACTTATTTATATTATAAAATATAGCCATTTGAAATATATTGTCATATTTTGTATTTTAATAATTAATTATTTTCGTGAAAAAAATTCAGTCCTTTTGCTTTTGATTGAAAATGACAAGTAAATAACTTCATTTTAACCTTTATGGGATTTTCAAAACTTTTTTGTTTAAAACATTTAAAGATATCAATAGCTTCAACATATTCGTATATTTATTTATAATTTTGTTATTACAAGTTATTTAAGATATGGATAATTCATGATTCTTTTTATTTATGCTGCAAGTAACAATGATATTTAATGCAGAAAATTTGGAATACTTTTTATTATATATTTTATTGAAACAATTTTTAATTTTAAATATATTTTTTCACATAAATCCAGTTGGATCGATGACCTTGACTGTTGGCCAAATTGATTTCTGTGAAAGTTTAATCACTATGCATTAGACCATTATACAATTATTTTGTGTTGCATTCAATCTTGATAGTGGATTTCATTGCCATCTTTTTATAATTATGTCATTTATGTTAGTTTTTATTATTGAACTGCTCAAAAAATCTGATTTATATTTGTATAATGACTAATTTATATCTGTATTTGGATAGAAAAAAAATATAGATATAACTAATATCAACCTATATCTGTACCTTTTTAAAACAAATATTAGATATGCTTAATATCCCATTTGTGAGTATTTGTTTATTAATTTTGGTCTCTATTTGATATCACATCTATATCCGTATTTGTTGAAAAAAATATGGATATAATATGGGCATCCTAGTGTCTGATTTGCATTCAATCCATTTTGAGTCCTATTTTGTTCCTTTTTTTATTATTATTTTCTGAATGTTAAACGTGGCCTATTTCACTCGGTAGCTTGACCTACCTTTATTTGACCTGCCATATTGAACTTGTTGTAGGGTTGTCACAGGATTGAGGGGAGTCTCAGCGATTGGGTTTGATCTTGTGCGTGGAGAGAAGACTCTTGAACTGATCCAGAGTCTGGGTTTTCCTTCTGACAAGTATCTCTTTGCTGGAGTTGTTGATGGCCGAAATATCTGGGCTAATGATCTATCAGCATCTCTGAAAACCCTGAAAACCCTTGAGGGCATTGTTGGCAAAGGTTCTTTCTTCCTTGTTTTTATGGAAAATAGTCTTCTATATATTTTCATATCTGTTTAATTGTATTTCTAAGCCCAGCAAGATTACCTCTAATTCTGAATGGGAATATGTTTCTGCTTTCAATGCCAAGAGACTTGTTCCTGCAAGAATTAGCTGAAGAGCTAAGATAACTTTGATGTTATCCATCATTTTTTAGTATAATTTCCTCACTAGCTTTTTAAATCTGGGGACGTCCTTATTATCTGTCTGTTAACAGTTGCATATGATAATAATATCTTAAGCACATCATATTTCTTCTTGCTTGCAGAAAAACTTGTTGTTTCTACTTCCTGCTCGGTCCTGCACACTGCTGTTGACTTGGTTAATGAAACAAAGCTGGACAGTGAAATCAAGTCTTGGCTAGCCTTTGCCGCACAGAAAATAGTTGAAGTAAATGAGTTGGCAAAAGCACTGAGGGGTGAAAAGAATGAGGTGGATTTATCTTCTCTGCCTTCTTCTTTTGCTAATAGTCCTTAACTTGTTCATTATTCATTTGATGTATTCTTCTGCAGGCATTCTTTTCTGCAAATGCTGCCGCACAAGCATCTAGGAAGTCATCTCCTAGAGTCAATGATAAGGCTGTTCAGGAAGCAGTAAGTACTGGAGAAGTCCTTTGGATTTCTTTCTTTTTATGTTATTGCCCTCTACTTTAGTTTTGTTATTATAACCTCGTTCATGTTAGGCATCTGCTCTGAGGGGTTCTGACCACAAACGTGCCACCCCAGTGACCTCAAGGCTTGATGCACAGCAAAAGAAACTGAACCTTCCTATTCTTCCAACAACAACTACCGGCTCCTTTCCACAAACTATAGACCTCAGGAAAATTCGTCGGGAATACAAAGCGGGCAAGTGAGTATATCAGTCATGCAATATAATTCTAGATATGATACTCTGCACTAGTGTGTATTACCTCATACCAAGCATATCATACTCCACCGGTATCGAATCGGAACTCGCACGAAAGGTATACTAATTCTAAGCATGACGAACTATGACCGGCATAATGGACATACTGACACTGCACCAATATGGTACCTGTATGAAGTTCAGTATCGAGATAGCAAACCTTGATTCTAAGTTTATCATGCTTTACTAAATGAATTTCTATAATCTTGATAAGTCATTATGCAAAAGTAGGTGTTATAGGGTATATAATTTTTTGACAAAAATCCTCATCTTGAACACACTCTCTTTGCTTTCTCTGGTCATTGTTTGAAGGTCAATGTTCACTGGTCTCCATCATTGTGGGCAGAAAATTCTAATTGCAAAATTCTCCCTTTAACGAATTTTGCAATTTGCACCTTCAAAAGGATCATTTATCACTGCTTACAAGTTTGTGAACCACATTACTGATGGTCCATTTCTTGTTGATTTTTATGACCCTGCATATATTGGCAGGATCTCTGAGGCAGAATATGTCAGGGCCATCACAGAAGAAATCAGTAAGGTGGTTCAGTTGCAAGAAGAACTTGATATCGATGTTCTTGTTCATGGAGAACCTGAGGTATGCATGTTTAGTAAATTATAAAAGATTGCATTCTTATCAACTTTTATGATATATTTTACTTTTTGTTCCTTATATTCAACGAAGAATTGACCACTCGTATTATTTACATTCATAATCTTGCAGCGAAATGACATGGTGGAGTACTTTGGGGAACAGCTGAAGGGATTTGCCTTCACTGTCAATGGCTGGGTTCAATCATATGGTTCACGCTGTGTCAAACCACCAATCATCTATGGAGATGTGAACCGGCCCAAACCTATGACTGTTTTTTGGTCTACGACTGCACAGAGCATGACCACTCGTCCAATGAAAGGAATGTTAACTGGGCCAGTCACAATACTCAACTGGTCATTTGTTAGAGATGATCAACCTAGGTTAGTTGCTTTTGGAAATTCCTTAAGTTCTTAGTGTCTTCATCATTTTTTCCTTTTGACTAATGAATCTCATAGTATCCATCAGAGGTGAGACATGCTATCAGATCGCCTTGGCAATGAAAAGTGAAGTTGAAGATTTGGAAGCAGCTGGTATTCCAGTGAGTATAAGTTTCAGCTTTAGGAACTCTATTATGTGAAGTATGATAGTATCCTCTGATAGTGTATTATCTCAAAGCATTTTAGCCATAAGTTCACAGAATAAATGACCCATCGTGCATTACATGATTTGTATTGTCTGAATACCCTTTGAATGAGCCTGTGGAAGCATAATTATTGGCACAATGAGGCTGCTCTTTTATAGCCATCTGGTTGACCTGGTTTCTTCTTGTTCCTGTGAAGGTTGTTGTTATTAGGCCAGTTTTTGCTTTGTTTTCACTTTTTTTGTTTTATCTGCAGGCTTATCTTTATTTATATGTAAGGACAGGTTTTCAAATTAGTAATGATTTATTTATTATCACCAATGTATAGTGTTTGTCTGTTAGTTCTCCTATGTTCTCACTCTGGAAAGTTTTTTAACATTTCAGTTCAGCGAATCCTGTGAACATTTGAATCTTGGAAGGTTAAAAAGAGTTTGCAAGAGCTTATTATAATTTGTGATGTGTGAACAGGTGATCCAGATTGATGAAGCTGCTCTCCGAGAAGGTTTACCTCTACGCAAATCAGAGCAAGCCTTCTATCTTGACTGGGCTGTGCATGCTTTCAGAATAACAAACTGTGGTGTGAAGGATACAACTCAGGTATGGTCATAAACCCACAGTCAAATTGATCTACATCTTATAGAAACATAATCTCACACCGAAAGGAAACAATAAGTTGTCTAAAGGCTTCACGAACCATTTCATTTATATGCCGCCTGCAACTGCCATTGGCACAGTGCTTGGTGATTTATTGTCTTCTTTTATTTGCTGCTGCGATATCAACTCAATTTATAGCCATTTTCAATATTATCGATGCTCTTCTCATGTATTACAGAAGTTCACATGTTACTTTGCCATAGTGCATCAAAATAGTCTTAATTCGCTTTAATAAAGAAATCATCATGCTTTTTTGCAGTTTTTATTATTTTAAAAGATGGTGTATGACATCTATTTTTTCACCTACTGGTCTTGATGGCATACAGATCCATACACATATGTGCTATTCCAACTTCAATGACATCATTCAGTCGATCATTGACATGGATGCTGATGTGATCACAATTGAGAACTCACGATCTGATGAGAAGCTCCTATCAGTCTTCAGGGAAGGTGTGAGATATCATGCAGGGATTGGTCCTGGGGTCTATGACATCCATTCCCCTCGGATCCCATCCACTGAAGAGATAGCTGACCGCATCGACAAGATGTTGGCCGTCCTGGAGAAGAATGTACTCTGGGTTAATCCAGATTGTGGTCTTAAGACCAGGAAGTACTCAGAGGTTAAACCAGCACTAACCAACATGGTGGCTGCAGCAAAATTGCTCAGAACTCAGTTGGCAAGTGCCAAGTGATGGTGGCTTGCTGGTAAAACTGGATGTTGGTAATCAACCAATGACTATTTTGCTTATGGTTGTAGCCTGACAAGATAGAGAGTATTTCCAAGAAACAATAATTTCTTCCCATTAATCTAATGATTTATGATGCAGACCTGTCAAAGGTCATTTGAATTTGTTGGAGTTTTGCCGTAATATCACCTGCTTATTCTTTGTGCAGCTCACGGGTAACAAGGACTGGATAGTTTCATGGTCTGTCTTGAAGATAAAACATAAATGACTTTATAAATTAAAAAAAAAAAAAAAAAAATCATGTCTCAAATCACATTGTACAGTGGCTCGCTAGAACGGAGCTTTCACGTGGAGGAGATCATGGCTTGCCAATAGTCACCTCAAACTGTATAAACAAATAGTCATGTCTCAAATAGGATCTCTCCTTGGACATGTTCGTTTATTATGCCCCCTTTCTAAGCAGAAACTACACAAGTAAGTTCTTTTACTAGAGAAATCCGCATGACTGCCTGCTGTTTCAGTAGATTTAGGACATGTTCTACGATTATGGCCCTTTTGGCCACATAATGTGCACCGACGAGGGCTACTCTGCATTCTCTTCTTTGTTTCTCTCTCTACCTTGGATTTTCCACAGGTCCGACAGTTGTGTCCCTTTTCCCCACATAAGCGACATTTGAACTGTAGCTGACCTGAATTTTGCCCGAGTGTGGGGCAGTAATGTCTTCTGTGCCCTTCCTCCCCACAGTTGCGGCAATAAAATTTCACTCCTGGAAAGCAGAGGAAAACATCTTTACTCTGCAGCACAGAAAGTTAAATTCATAAAACAAAATAACTATCTAATAATAGTTGGCCGGCGTAAGGTGAGAACTCTCTCCATGTAAAACATGGTTGAAAGTATCTTCTATAGAATCCCACAGCCCATAGGATTTGATCGAGCCTTTCCTCATAAAGTTACTCTAGCTATGGCATTTTTGGAGCCAACATGAAAAACCACCGTCTATAAATCATGGCCTCTGGACCACATTAAACCTCTATTCCCAACTTGCTTTCCACTTCCACTCATAACTTCATAATCGTACTTCTACCTGTGTCTCCCCTTCCATTCTTAGGCCTGAAAACAGCCCTTATATAGATGGAGCATACATTTTGTCATTGCTCCTACATAGCACTAACACAATTCTTGGGATGGCTGCAAAAGAGCGACTAATGTGGGGTGAGCTGCTGGTTAATCTGTTCAAAGTTCTAACCGAATGTATGTCAACCAAGGTGCCAGCCCAAAACCAGTCCACCGATGGATCAGGTTGAGGCTAGTCAAGAACCTAATTCTTGATATAGAAATCTGATGTGACTCAAACCAAAAGCGGCCCATTGCCACCAACGCTATGTACCAAATATCATACAAATCAAGAAGCTGATCTAGTTAGTATAGGGTAAATGAACTCAGTTAATTCTAAAGAATCAGATAATATTGCCATACATTACGCTGCTTAATCCTATGTTTGACCGCCACACTTGTGGACCGAAAGCTTGTCCCTAGTCTGCAATCCTCTTTTATTAAAAGAATCAACTGACCTTTCATGGCTATGCTTCTCTTAATGCGATTCTCTGGATCACGAAAAAAAGCTTTCATAGCTTCAGAAGCCCGCGACCTTGCTTCAGCAGTCCCTTTTGCTTTCTTTATAAAAGAATTAATATGGATGTACAAATTAACATCTATGTATTATTCATAAATATATGTGTGATCAGTGCCGCCTCAGCTATGTGCATATAACAGAGTTTGAAAAATAGCAATAGTTGTTACCTTGATTGCGACTACTCTTTGAGCATGTAGCATAGGATCTCTGTGTATAATCTTCATACGCTTACTAAACAATCCTGTTTTGGCATTGAGACTCTGCAATTAAATAACTAATAATACTCAAAATCAGTAAGCAACAGGTTTAATGAGTCTGCCAAAATAAGCTGTGCCTAACAGTTAGAACCTGCAACTACATTTTTTTTTTTTTAATTCCAAAATACCATGAAACACCTAAAATAATTTATTTACAGTAACCTACTCCTGTAGAGATTGTGCGAGTAAATGTATGTATTTTGGGGTGGGGCGAGGGATGGTGCAAGAGGGGATTTAGGTGCAAGCTGATATAATCGATTGGTTGCCACAAGTAAGCTACTGTAAAACATGCATTCATATGATTAAATATGAGCAGACTAATGGGAACAGAGTATGCACTCAGAATCTGGATTTAGCAAGGATAGAGAAACACAGCCACAGCAGATGGTACAACATAGAGTATTATGGCTGAACAGCAGTTCAGCTGGGCTTTATTGATGAGAACATGAAAGCTCCTATTATTTGGTTCCCATTTAGATGTTTATGAAATTTTTACTGCTTCTCAAAACATCATCAACTATATAACACCATATGGCATGGAAATGCATACAACACTCTTTCCACACTACCCCCATGACATGAAAATACAAACAGCACTCTTTCCATACTACAGACCAATTGCCAATTTAAAGTTTTCAGCAGCACTGGTTTCATCATTTTTTTCCAAATAAAATTGCAGGCTTCTGGACAGAAAAGAATATAGTCTTGTATGTTCAAGAGGCTCTATCTTTTTCTACTCTTCATAAGAAGATATGGAAATGCATGGAAGCAAGTAGTATGACTCATGAAAGATGCTAAGTGATTTTTAAAGTTACAAAGGGCTAGAATATGATTATTTATGGTCAACAGAAGGAGGAGGAGAACTGACTCTCAATGATCTGCTGATCTTTAAGCTAACTTCAGGAGATGGTGACTGGTATATACGCTTTGATTTTCTTGAAACATCAACCTTTATATCCAGATTGTCGACTTCATCATCTTCCTTCACCTTTAGAGGAGAGCTGCAAACAGTGCAAATGGGAGATAAGCATACTAACAGCCCTCAGAAGTTAGAATCAACTACAGTTGCTTGCGTTGTTCACATATATATGTAGAAATATGATATGAAAGCAAAATAAATTCCATAAAGTGTTGTTCTTTCATCCCTTGACATTTTATATGTAGATATTCTTTTTCTTTGAAGGCATGCATCCATCTTGGATGCAATCTAACAAGGTTTTAAGTCCCAGCAAGATAGGGGGCATTCCGATCATCTCGTGTCATTCCTATGGAAAAATAGAACTGGTAAGTGCGGTTCTTTAAACCAATCCATGCAGGGAAAGAAGAAAAAAGAAAAAAGAAAGGAAGGAAAGAAGAATGGGAAAAAAGAAAGAAAAAAGAAGAGAAGAAAAAGAAATTGAAAAAAGAAAAGAAGTAGAAAAAGGAAAGAAAGAAAGGAAAGGAAAGAAGTAAAAAAAGAAATAAAGGAAAGGAAAAAAGGAGAGTAGCGAGTGTACCAACTGAGATGTTCTATTGGAACAGCCACTGAGACGAGTGGGATTGCAGAGTGTCTTATTCTGTAGAGAAACTAAGACACCTCCATCCCATAGGAATTAAAACCTTACCGTCTAAAAGGATAGAGAGTGGCATAAATACCTAACTAATGGAGTTGGTAGACGGATGGATGGGGTGCAATTTTGCTCTTGTAAGCAATATAAAATATAAATGCATTTATTCATTGCATGCTAATTAGACCCAAGTAAAGAAGAATTAAAAGAAAAAAAGTAAGATCAATATTGTTAAGCGTTAGATGTTGGGCAATAGAAGAGCATGGGTGCACAAATGTTGCTAAGATGAACTTATATAGAAAGCTTGGTCAGATATAAGCTCGATGAAGGAACTGTTACTTATATTGACAACAAATTGGGTTGCATTTGTAAAACCACTGTTGTCAACAAATTCACTTTTTTGAAGTACCTTCACAAGTCTGTTGTTTTCAGCACATCCCCTTGTTTGAAAGTCCCACACCTTTTCTTCTTTTATCAAGATATGAGAAAACCAATGTTTTGCTCATGAAATAGTCAATTGATTTGACAAACCACAACTGTAAAAATTGATCTAACCAACCAAAACAGCTAATGGATTGATTATAACTGAATTATTAATTTTCAACTTTTCTGACTAGTTCAACTTTTAAGTCATTGTTAGATCTGCAAAGTATTCCGAAATCTGAAAAAGTTGCGATTGCTCAAAGAGGCAGGACAAACAATTCTGCTTCAGATTCATTGCAATTGGGAAACTCATGTTAAATGCAATTTGTAAGCATAAATGAATCAGTTGTAACATTTATGCAGTGAAAAATATATAGAATCAGTAACATAAGTTATAAGATGAGAATATATATATATACACTGCAAGTTTGAAAATACAACTTTTTTAAATATCAGATTTACCTAGATCGAGCTTTCTCCCATGGTCGCTCATCAATTGATTCTTCCCATATCACACAATCTCCCAAGCATTGCCGACAAGTTCTAATACCCTGTGGTCATCTATGGTATGGTTAATACGTACGGCTTGTGATTTAGTGTTAGTTGATTTGGAAGGACTATGTAACCATTACAATAGAATCATTAAATGTTTAATTAGTGAATAACATAGAGATACCAAGATCGACAAATATCAAACAAAAGAATAAATGTCAATAACCTAGCTTTTGAATTATGCCATATTACACGGAACAGTGTGTGAACATGATATTATCCTAGTTTAAGATATCAAGGCACTAGGAACATCTGTCTGTTGGTCAGAAAGGAGATGATCGCTTGTTACTACATGAAGTTGATAAGGTTCAATATAAGTCTTCCATTTAGCAAGTTCTATTCATCTGCAAAAGACTTCAAAATAATCATAAACATAAACATATACTCAAAACTGAAACCATCTACCTATTATCAGCTTCCTGGGCAAGGCATTGTCATTGGATCCTATAGAAGATTGCATCCACCAAAATAGGTAGCCTAAATTAGGAAATGTCATTTATCTATGCCCATCAGAGTGTTAATTGATCACCCCTTCATTGGACTACTCTTAGCAAGACATAACAGGTAGAAGTTAGTCTCATGTGTTACTTGTAGGATGAGTCCTTAATGTAAACCATTGGCTTGGCATCATAAAAAGCTATTCATTTACCCCAACATCTAAGTTTGAATCTCAGGAGACAACTGAACCATGTTATACATGCATGTGATTCTGTTTGGGTGCAGAATGCTAAACAGTTTTGTTTGAGACCACATATAAACTATATTCCATAGTCCATGTGGGGATTTATGCATAACGATAAACGAATGCACCAAGGTGGCATTATCAATATGAATGTCCTCTAATATACAAGTCTTGTTATGATCTACTACATTAATTCTTTTCCTAATAATATTTTTGCATTTTCGAAACTTATATAATATTCCTCAGACACCATAAGATACAGGCCATATATGATTAGAAGAATCTAACGAACTCCAACCAAATAAAGGCATCATTTACTTATGCCAGTAGAACAAGCCTTAAGCTAACAATGGCCTTGAAATGAATTTAAAGATTCACTTTCTAAGGCATTCAGGTTGTTCGTAAAACTGGTATCATGTGAATGAATGTGCAAAGACTGACATGTCTTGCATCATAGAATATTTATATGGTGACATGAAAGAAATCCAGTGAAAAGAAATCCAATGACAAGATACAACACATTATCAATCATAATACTCAAAGAAATGGTAAAAATTACACACCTTTCCATTACATTGGGTACAGTCAGATCTTGATCTCTCAATTCCACACTCTGTACAGGGTGTATAACCCCTGCCTCTGCAACTTGGACAGGGTAACTCTCTGATGTATTGGCCATTTGGACCAAACCAGGACCTTAATTTTGGTGCACCAGGATTGGTATTTCTGACAAAACAAATTAATGATCATCACAAATGACAAATTATAATCAGAAACAAAGCATTTCATATTATGAAAAAAATTTTTAACAATGTAGTTTACAAAACCAGTACATAATAAATTTCATGCCTTGCAAAGTCTGGTCACCAAAAACTCTTTGACATCCTAATTCTGCTGCTTAAAAGTTTGAATCAAGTTTTGAATATTCTGGATTTCTCCGAAAACCACGCAAAATATCTAGTGGTGGACGGAAAATTGGATATGTTAGGTCGATCATCTAAAATGATAAATACTTTCCAATTTGCATGTCATCAAGTTTGAGGACGGTTGGCAAATTCTAATAAAGGGGCAGCAGAAAGTACTTCATTACTGAGTTGTTTAACTTTAAAGAATATTTTCTCCACTCACTAACTCCATAAATTTGGCATTGTTTAGTGACAAGACGACTGGATGACCGCTAAAGAATAAAGCCTGGGTAAGTTTCAAAGAAAACAGGATCATAAAGAACACAAAATTTCCTTATAACACCAAAGAGATGAGAGCAATTATAAGAATAAGAGATTGGAAGGACCGAAGGAATGCAGACTTTGCTTGCGGGTCGACATCGAGACCTAGGAGCTCCGTCGAAGGATCGTAATACAGCTGCCAAAAAAAAAAAAAATAGAAGACCGTCAGGAGAGAAAACTCGTAGATGCCGAGTTCTTGAAACACGGAAAGAAATTTATGCAAGATTTGGAGAAGAAGAGACAGGGTTTTTGGGTGGGGGAACCGAGTCTTCGCTCATGGAGGATGGAATCGCCCGAGGAGCGATGCGGACTCTTGGAACGGGTTGGAGAGCTGTTCGGAGTCGCCCGCTCCTCCATCTCCCGAGAGGCAACGAGAGCCCAAGGGAGGAGTAGATCGAGAACATACGACAAGGGGCCGGAAGAGGAAGTGGGAGAGCGCGGTGCCTCGAGATTTTGTGTTTTTATTTTTTAAATTCAAGATAATACAAAGGGAGAGAGACCCCTCTTTTGGTTTTTGAGGAGGAGAAGAGCGGTTGATGGCTCCGGCTGCCGCTCAGCTGTCTCATTTCAAACAGAGAACAGCTTCCTGTTTCCGTTTGTTTCGTTTATGGGTGACACCTACGCCATACACGCTTACAGGTGCGTCCGGTACGGGGTTATACGGGGCTGAGATTTTGATTTTAGATTCGCCCTCAAACCATTTACTTATTTAATAATATTAAATTTTATTTATAACAAAAAATTTAGATTTAATGAATTATTCAGATCCATTTAATTTTGATCTAAATATTGTATTTAAGTTATGCATATAACTATTATTTTATTACTAAAATCTAATAATTGATAATACAATATAAAATCATTAAAAAAAAATTTTAAAAAAATTTATAAAATAATTTAAATTTAATTTTTTTGAAAAAACTTTTAATTCTATCCAAATAAAGGATGATCGTTCAGTTTATAAATTATAATATTTAAAATATTTATTGATATACTTAAAAATATTATAAATAAAAATTTATCTAAATAAATAATGAAGTATAAATATGTAGATATAACTTAAAAAAAGATGAGGTAATAAATAGTTATTGAGATGAAAATGAGAATATAAAGATAATTAAGTAAAAAAAATAAGATTTATGTTATTAAGATTTATGGATAGAGATAAATCAAGTTTTGCTCGAGTCAAGTTAAAAAATATAAAATCAAAATCTGACTCAAAATTTAGATCAGCTCCAATTTTCAAAACTAATTTAACTCATTGAATCTAATCGGGTTGGGTCAAGGGACTCGATTCATTTGCAGTATTAAGGTTATTTGTCCATAATTTTAAATGATTCATGGAATGGTAATGAAATCATTTTATTTAGTTGCATTGGGATAACATTATACAAGGATGATATAAAATAATCTCCACTTCATTGATGGATCATCCTCAAAAGTGACAATGCTAGGATTGCATTGACCAAAATACCTTTGTAACAAATATATTATAATACTAGTAATTTATATATAATAATATATATAATTAATACATTTATATTATTATATAATATAACACATTATATTATGTTGTATGGTAATATCATATATTATATTATCAATATTATAATATAAAATATAAAATTATAATATAATACAATGCAATATACCATAATATATTATATTTCACATATTGCATGATGATATAATATAATATTAGTTTATATATTATAATATATGATATAATTTAATATATAACATAATATATAATAAAGGTAACTATGTTATTTTATGGTTAGTGATCTTGAATTCTTATTGTATATCAAATATAATGATATTAAATTATCATTAGCTTTTAGTTATTATGATATATCATACCAAATATTATGATCTTTGATCAACGAAGATCAAATTATTTTAAGGCTAGAGATATTTTGATATATAAATTTTAGCTCAAACACACTCCAAAGATGGTTTTGGATCACTGGCATGAGGACGATAATGGAATCATGTCAATGCAACTACATGGAGTTATCATGTCATGCTTCAAGCCTCATCACCCCAACCCAAAGAGGCGTGCTCTCGTGTTTTGCGTGAAGAACCCAACCATAATTACATTTTCTCTGGGGGCTGAAATGTAAAGTTATTTGTCATAACATTTTGTAAAATTTTTCATTAATTTGGGTACGGCGATTGCCGACTTCAATTCGGGCCGCACATCCGCCAACCACGAACTCGGGGTGTTTCTTGCCGCTCCGCAGGCCGGAACTTCGACGCATCCGTTGGCTCTCCGACTTGCTGTGTGGTTGAGAGGCGATTGATCCATGGCGGTCTTTCTGCGCTCCCCGTGCGTCTCAGCTTCCGTTCTCTCTTCTCCGCTTGACGACCTCTCCGCCACCTCCGCCGCCAGAAGAAGACATCGCGAACTAGGGCATGGTTCGAGCTCCTTTGTGCCCTCCTCCAAGGTACTGTTCTCGGCCCCCTCTTCCATCGCTCTTCCTTCGCGAAAAAGGGCGATTTGGAGATGCGAGTCGCGGTCTTCAAGCAGCTACGACCACATCCCCAAACAATTTCGGGAGGAAAATCTCAAAGACGGATGTGAGTGCCTTATCAACTACTCCCCCTTTTTGGGCCCTTAAATTACTTTATATTATATGATTTATCTTGTTCCTATGTTCTTTCTTTGTAATCTTAAGTTCCATCTAGACCTGTTGTTCCGATTTTTGAGGAAAGCCACTGCCTTTGTTATTATGATTGTTATTATTTCTGGTTTTGAAGTCTACTCCGTATTTATGGCTCTTGTCATTGATTTTGGTCCTTGAGTCGAGGGAGTTTGATGTGTATTTTGTGCTATCTCTTATTATTCATCTTTTGCATCTGATAACCTGCACTAATATTTGTGGTGAGTGTCCTTTTCTTTTTCTCAAGCTACGATTTTGTACTTCTTCCGTAACACTTATAAATAATTTGAGTTTTACTTTTGTTGCTTGGTGTGAACTTGTCATGAATCTAGGATTAAGATGAATTCAGCACCTATAATTGTGATTTTGATGCTCCTGAGTCGTGAGTATGATAAGAAGGATAACCATCATTCATTCAAAGTCAGCTTGCAAGGGTGGAAAATCATTATTCATGGAGGCTTTACAGAAGGATAGAAGTGGAAGATCTTGTAAGTGGTTTGAGGTTTGGGGGAGGTCAGGCGTCAATTTCTCTTCTGGGACACCACCGAGCCATACTGTTGTTAAGAAAACAAATTGGGGAAGCTGATGAATTTCAATTTCTTGCCTTTGTCTAGTGGCTTGTAGGGCTTAGGTTTTGAAGGTGAAACGAAACATGGCTTATCTATTTGGGATGAGGATGGAAACGTGGAGACTGGTTTGAGGGAGAATATCCCTCCTTGTTGTGCAGAGCGGAGAAATTGATAATCAAATACTGAGGTCTTGTTATTGTGCATTGGCTAGAGATCATGATGCAGAACCATTTCTAGAGAGATTTGGCAAAAAGTGTATGGATTGGTAAGTTAGGGTTTTGTATTATGCTCATAAAATCAATCTCTTTGAATTTGCCTTTTTATCTTCTGTTAGTTTTCTAGTGCACTAGCACATACCTAGTAGGAAATTTTTGAAAGAAGAGTAGGCTGATGGTTCTGAATATGAAATTTAGTTGATTAAGTGGGGGATTCTTTTTTGGCTGAGAATTGCATGCCTGTTTAGGTGTAAATGATTTTAAGATTCAAAAAAGCTTTGCTAGGCAAACGTGAGAGAAACAATAAGGATGCCAGTTCTCTTTAGGAGAAAAGGATATGGATATGCCATATTAAGTCCTTCACTGACCATCTCCTCTTAGACCAAGGTAATACAAGGCAAGCAATTGGCTGTCTGGACAAGTTAGTCGAGTATATTGAAAAAAATAACTTTGGGTTGTAGACTCTTGAAGATAAAGTTGCATAACTGCAGTAATCCTGCAACCCATAACTCATCCAGGTACACATTTGGACAATCAACTACCTAGAATTTTCATGCATCCCTGAAGTTGTGGTCATCACCTAGTGTTACATCACCATCGTTAGTACCTTTATTATGCAAAGGTTTAAACAACCTAGAACTGACTGTATTAAGTCAGGTACTACGTAAATTAACTAAAGGGTGAATATGGAAGAAAAGTAGATAGAATGAGGTTCAACAAGGGGAAAAATGCTACGTCTGTTGTATATAGAAGGTTATATGTTGCCCCTTAGGACTGACTACATATTGTAGATCCAGCCTAGGCAATGTGCGTTGTGTGAAGAAGATCTAGCAGAAAGTGTCAGCTATCTCTTTAGCATTTGTTCTCTTTCTAAAGAAGAGTAGAGGTTAGCCCCAGGCTGTGGCAACATAAGCTAACTGATGATCCGAGGTGCGTTGACATGGGAACCGACTATGATGATGATATAATGGTACTTCATTAATTTTAGGGCTTCAAGGCAATTTCTCATGCAAGCAAACGTGCATTATAATGGGATGCTTTCTAGTATCTCATGTACATATTTATCTTTCTTGTGTCTTATATGACTTAAATCTTTGTATATGGACTATTTTGCTTGCGTGATTCCAATTATATTTTCGATCAGATTCATTGATTCAGTGAGAACTGGAGCTTCAAACATTCAGCAAGCAAAAAAAGAAAAAAGAAAAATATGCAAAAATTTTGGATGTGTTAAAAGTCTCTTCTTTTCTCTTTTATAGTGACGGACAATTATAAAAATGCACCTAGATACCTGTATGGCCTTAGCGCTTCACAGATGGATATGTTCATGACTGAAGACAACCCTTTTAGGCGGCAAGAAGAAAAGGTTACAGAGGTAAGCAAAATTTCATGTTCATGCTATTTGAGACAAAATTTCTGTTGAGAGGTATAACATGGATGGCAATCTCATGCTTTTGTATGCAATGGCAGCAAAGCATTTCATCTGCCAGAAACTACCTTGACAATGGAGGAATGTATAGCCTAACAGGGATGAAAGAGGGTGCATCAAAGTACAGTATGAGTGTAAGTATGTATCGTGGAGGAGCCCGAGGATATGGAAGGCCGAGAACTGCCCCTCCAGATTTACCTTCTTTGCTCTTAGATGCTCGAATTGTGTACCTTGGAATGCCTGTAAGACATCATCTTTTAAGTTGATATATCCTATTTCACATGCACAATTCATATATATTTTCTTAATGCACACTTATATTTCCTGCTTCATTTTGCCAACAGATTGTTCCAGCGGTGACTGAGCTTCTTGTTGCTCAGCTTATGTGGTTGGATTATGATAATCCCTCTAAACCTATATACTTATACATAAATTCACCTGGGACACAGGTAACTGCAGGTTTTAGCAATTAAAATTAAAAGATTCCATTCTTTTTTGGGGAACAACATTATTTATCCAGGATACTCTCTCCTGAGACAACCCTAGATGCTTTTGTTACGTGTACTGATTAATGTACCCATATCATTTTCCAGAATGAGAAGATGGAGACTGTTGGATCTGAAACAGAGGCATATGCCATTGCTGATACCATGGCTGTAAGTACACCAACGAATTCAGATCTATAGGACTCTACTCATCTTAAATGTCAATAAATTAGTTTATGATGTACAAGCGACTCATTCCACTGTAAGCCAGTTTTTTTTAATAATTTGCCTCTAAAATTTCATGGCACTTTAAATATATCTATCTGCAGTTTCATTGAATAATCCATGTACAGCTATTTTCTGTTAGCTTTAGTTATCATTACTGTGGTTATTCATATGTTAGGTAATGTTATTAATGGTATTTCCAATTTCCCAAAGATATGTAAGCACCATGCTGGGTCCCTTCTTTAGTTACCAGTCTAAAGAAACCTGAACATATCGACTGCCGTATGTCGCACTTACCACATGATGGATGACCTTGGTTTCAACTGGCACAGTTGGGCTTTTTTTTTTTTCCTGAAAATGAGGAATTGAGGACTATTTTTTGATTGATGAGTATAATTACTTTAATAGGCTGAAGAAAAATATATTTTGTGCAAAAGCTCTGCTCATCTATGGAAGAGGACAATGTCAATACGGGGACGCATCTACATATGAATTTGCATTCCCCATATCTCCTGTTATGTGTTTTCACTGACAAAACAACACATACGTAGGCATATTTCAGTCAGAAACCTTGTTGTAATCTTGAATTTAAAGGCAGAACCAGGATAGTGCTGAAGTGGGGCTACCAATAGTCAATCAATTATATAAGCATCAACTGACACTGAATTTTTTTGTTTTGCAACAGTACTGTAAATCCAAAGTTTATACAGTGAATTGTGGCATGGCATATGGTCAGGCTGCAATGCTATTGTCTCTAGGTGCCAAGGGCTACCGTGCTCTGCAGCCAAATGCCTCCAGTATGTTACTATTTCTCTCTCTTTATGTCTATTCATTTTATATAGAGAAACTTACATGTGTATCATTGTATTGCAGCTAAACTTTATCTGCCTAAGGTCAACAAATCTAGTGGAGCTGTCATTGATATGTGGATCAAGGTGATCTTCATGCACCTCTCTCTTTCTCCATCTATCCATCTACCTATTTATTCTTGCTGACTCTTTGTTAATTGCTGCTTCTTCTAGGCTAAAGAACTTGATGCAAACACCGACTACTATATCGAATTGTTAGCTAAAGGGATCGGTAAGCCGAGGGAGGAGATTGCAAAAGATATCCAGCGCCCAAAGTATTTCCAAGCACAAGAAGCTATTGCTTATGGAATAGCGGATAAGATTATAGATTCACGTGATGCTGCATATGAGAAACGGGTAAGTTTTATTTTCCTCCAAATAATCCCTTTAATTAAGCTTTTCTCTAAAGTTTCTCTCACTGATTGTGATCTCAACCAGAACTATGATGAGATGCTGGCACAATCAAAGGCCATGCGAAGGGCAGCTGGAGCTGGCCCACAAGCTGCTCCGTCCGGGTTTCGGTAGATTTAGAGGCACATACCACTTCAGGCAATGCAGAATGATACAAAGAGCTATGATCTAATGAACATACAGTGCAGCACTAGCGGTGTTTCTTTCAGGCCATCCCATGTACATTGATGTCTCTGCCAATAGGAGGAACTATATCTGTGCTAAAGGATAAGTTGTATTGGTAAATGGGCAGATCAGTTTTTAGGAATGTCACCACATTTGTTCTTCCCAGTGATCAAACCTCTATATCAGTGTTGAATGCTAAGACGTGTGCTGTCATCAGCTGTATTGTCGTGAATGGACTTACAGAGGAAGTATGGCTTTTTTTATTTATTTATTTAAAAAAATGGAAATGCTGTAGTGATGAATTGATGATTTCATATATATATATATAGGAGCCAAGGGGCTTGTGTCCGTCCCAACTGCAGTCCTTCCAAATTAGAAGTTAGAACCATCGGCAATTTTCCATTCAGAAAGCATAATTAAAATGGCCAAGGTCTTGAACAAACCTCTGAGCGATAACGAGCTCTGGTATTCCTCCACAGCCTGGAACCCATGGATACAAGCTCGGAAGAGGATCAAGTTGCTTTCATGTTTGTGATCATAGCCACAGTTTGCTCTCTGCAATATCTTCTAACATGGGAGAACAGTTCTTTCCACTTTAAGTCGTTGAAAGCAACCTTGTTAATCTCTCAGTTATTGCAAGCAATCTTGTTAATCTTATTTAAATGGTTTCGTGAGATTCGCTGTGACGGGAAATTGCATGCGTTTGCCGGCAAAAGTCCTGTTTACTGCCACTTGCAATGTAGCTCTGAGGATCCAAGGACCCCTCTATGCTAAAAGAAGGGGAAAAAATAAAACTTCTTTATTTTAATTATGAATTGTAGTTTATATTTTAAATTGTGTTTTGCACAGTAACTATTTCTACTTTGTACTTCCCAAGGATACCAATCGGCAAAGCTCACTGTTATGATTTACAAGCCACCTCTCAAATACTGCATAAAAAATTATATGGTTTAAAAACTCTAATTTAAAAATCAAGATATCAAATATATATATATATATATATATATATATATATATATATTTGACTACATTCAAAGTCAAGGATATAATCATTTCTTTTATTTTTGGTTTCATAGAATTCATGAATTTCAAAGATGAATAAAAATAAAAAAGATGGGATGGTTTGGGATCGAAGTAGATTTAAGGATAGAAGAGATGATCAAATCCTAAATTTGGCTACATTCGAATGTAGCCAAATTTCTTTTTATATATATATATATATATATATATATATATATATATATATATAACATATATAAAGACCATTGAATTTATTGATTTCTGATGTTTGAGTTAGTGATTTTCAAATACTATATTTTTTATATGTAAATATTTTTATGATAGTAAATCATATTTAATGAATTGTATCATTAATGTGAAACATTTATGATTAAATACAATTCTGGCAGAATTTAAGTAGATGATCTATTTAATTATAATCAAGCGAAGAACCTTCAAAATCGTCTAACAAGTTTAATGAAAAATTACAAAAGCACATCATTATAGATTGCTATAATGGACTTGCACTTTTGGGGGAGTCGATCTAATCATGCCATCTGCTTGCTAAAAAAAACCGACCTATTGGGATAATGTACACGCTTCCAAAGCAGAATGTGGTTTGGGTATGCAAGATTTACGTGACAAGCAAATGGCTTTTATGGCTAGAGCCACTGGCAGTGCCTGTGGAGCCACGTAGTTTCATCTAAATATAGATTCCCTGGACCCTGAAGGATTATGCAAAGTTGTGGAATTCTTCAGCAATTTGGAAGGCTATTTGTGCCAGTGCTTCAGTTCTCCAGGATTCCTTTCATTGTCAGTTGGGTAATGGCCATCAGATTAAATTATCAGAGGATGCATGGCTTGACAGGGTGCCACTGAATCAAATACCAATTCCCCTCAGTGATGACTATTGCCATATGGGTTATTAGTTTCTCAATTCATTAGTTCTGATCAGGATTGGGATGTTCCTAAGCTCAGTGACATGTTTCAAGGTGATTTGGCTGAAAGAACTTTTCTTATCCCAATTCCTGAGAACAACTTGGCTGATGGATTGGTGTGGGGTGATGGTAGCTCAAGTAAGATTAGAACTTAGGATACTTAACAATATTATCTCCACCACTTCTGCTGCACCCAACGATATTAAATTTGATTGAATCTATAAGCTAATCGTTGCACCGAAGATTTAAATATTCTGGTGGAAGATCCCATGGGATCACGTCTCTTGTAAAATTTTAGCTCGAAGGCATGTCCTAACCAGCCAAAGCTCCTGCTGTGATGTTTGCACTGATTATATGGAGGATGTTCCTCATTCTGGTCAGCAGTCAGATGGCTCAGAAATTGGTTTACTTGCTGCGGAACAAGCTACTCCTGGACTTTTTTGGACACTGGGGTCCGTGATGGAGGATCCTGTGGAACACCAGCTAACAGAGAGAACCAAGTCATAGACTTGTTATGCTGTCTGGCTATTGTGGTATTCAAGGAATCAAAGGATCTTCCAGTCTAATGTCTTTTAACACCTCTGCAAATTAAAGAAATGGCTAAGTATTTGTCGGCCAAGTTCATCACTACTTCACTCATGACCTCCACTGTTGTTCCATGGCACTGGTGTGCTTCATTCTTTTGGATGGATTACTCATTCAGATGTAAATTACTCAATTACTCTTATCCATCATGTATTCTAGTCTAAACCGAAACAACTGTTGTGCAAGGCCAAACTGAGGCTTTGTGTGTTTGTTTGGAAGTGCCAATGACTTTGTTTCTTGCTGGAATGATATTAGCTAAGATTACTGAATCAACCTCGTTTCCACATTCTTTGCCGCATTGATTGGATTCAGATTCTCGAGTCTAGTAGCTCATTCAGACAAGATCTTAGCTAATCAACTCGCAATCTGAATAAACTTTGCTTTTCATTTAGACCATGACTCGATAATCTGGATAATTTGTCCTTATTTCACGGTCTCATGATGTTTAGGATTCCCATTCACCATCCTCAAGGCCTAGCTTTACAAACTTGCAATTTGGTTTCATCTTTAAGAAAGTGGCTCTTATCATCAACGTCAGGATGGCCGCGCCTTGCTGAAAGTTTCCAAGGGATGGCATTGTTTTCTAGGTAGAATTTCCCCAGCTCACCTCATTTCTTTATGTGGCAGGGAAGACATTTAGATGTGGGATGATCTAGTACATGTTTGTCATAGATATTTTCTAAATGAGGACCCTTTTGTTAAAGAACTTTAGTTGAATCAGAACGAGAAAGTAACTAAAGTTCTCGGCTGTTATCTTGTTCAAAAAAAAAAAAAAAAGAGAGATAAGCGACAGAGTGAAGACTTCCTGCAATAAGCTTTTCACTCTAATAAAGAAGGTTGAACAGCAGGCGGGGAGGTGGAACTGACGCAAAAGAAGCATCTCAAGGAGCTCTAAACGCAACGTCCAACGCTGCATCTTCGCGACAGTCAACAAAAGAGAGAACCCGATTATAATAACTTTTTCTTGAAATAAAGCATGATGGACAAGTCTGGCGTGCCTAGATCAAAGAATCCAACAGATAAAAAAACCAAAAGCACTCGATGGGGACGGAGGTGATGATAGAATTAATCAGCAGTAGGTCCGGTACAATGGTCGTCCACCGTTGGCACTCGTCATTCACGCATGCATCCGTCTTGAATCTTGCACGTTAAACCATATCCTATTGCCTACAGTTCCACCATTTCTTTCCTATCCGTCTAAAATAAAGCTTCAATTCTTAGCGGTAAAATCTGATAGATAGGTCTACAGATACCGTGGTAAAAAATTTATCTAGAAATATTCAGAAATCCAACGACTGCAAGATATCATGAATCCGAGCTCAACATGAACAATAATTGTTTGGTCTCCGTTAAAGAGAAATACTTTTGATTTCATTCATCAGTTTATACCTTCATGACATGAACGGAAGCCTTAGAAAATTCTCCTTCACAAAAACACTCGAACTGCAACTATTCATTTCCTCTTTTTTTTTTTTTAATTTTAAAAATAAATTTGGCCGACCGAACTATCCGATTCCTTCTCTGTCCATAACTTTTTCAGTTTATTACCAAACGACAGTATAACACTATCGCAATCCTCCCCCCCACTTCCCTCGTTGTGAAATCAAATCTACAACAACCGATCCGACAAGCTTGGAAGCCGCCGGAAAAAGTTGAGGCTGGCCGGCGGCATTGGGTCCCTGAACATGGGATGGCGGAGGAAGTAGAAGCCGAGCCCCACCGCCACCATCTTGGGCGGCACCACATACAGCACCAGCGACACCACGAGGCACGCCCCGATGAAGAGCCTCGTCGCGCGCGGGTCCCTCCAGCTCACCAACGCCTGCACCCGCTCCCCCTGGGCCGCGAAGTCCCCCATCACCCTCTGCACCCTCGCCGCCAGAATCCTGAGTTTGTCGTACCTCGCCCTCACCACCTCTGCCGGCTTCGCGCTGGGCACCGGGTCGAACTCCTCGTCCAGCTCATCTACGTCGGCCGTGTCGGCCTGCGACAACCTCACGTCCATCCCCGCCGGCGTCCGCGGCCGGAACCGGTAGTACCACGCCCCGATGAGGAACACGTAGAGCGATGCCGTGGGCACCACCAACTCGGGGTACCAAACCAGCACCAGGTACAGCACGTGCACCAGCACCGTGGTCACCGGGTTGCGCCACCGCCGGACGTCGTCGACCCACCGCGCCAGCCCCACCGCCCACCCGATCACCCCCATGATCCGGAACCAGTTGGCCTTGGTCCGCCGCACGCTCCACGTGTGGGCGTCCACGTCCAGCATGTAGCGCACCACCTCCTGCCCCAGCGGCGGCTCCGACCGCATCAGCCAAATCGCCACCATCTTGATCGCCGAAATCCGCAGGTTCTCCTGCTGCACCACGCCGATCGGACGGAGGTAATGCATCCGCGGCAGCATCGGCTGAGTGTACATGGCGCACGTGTCCGGCAGCAGCGCCGGGCACGCGAATCGGACGGCCACCTGCACCTCCCCCATCTTCTTCAACCCCGATCTCAGCAGCACCTGAAGCGGGTACGAATTCGTGTAAACCCGGTTGCTCTCCAGCGTCGACACCCGGATCCGGACCTTTCCGATCCGGTAGTCCGGCCGGTCGTCGACCACGTCGGCGAACATCCGCCAGTTGTCGAACACCCCAATGGTCAGCACCGTACAGGGGTCGTACACCTGCCATGTGTACTGCTCGTTCCACCGCGGGTCGAAGCTGTCCGTGATGGTCCGGGTCCGAACCCACTTCTTGCCGTACTTGGCGACGCAGTAGGCGTCGGTGGACCCCTTGGCCCCGCCCTTGGTCTTCATCGGGAGCAAGCCACGCGCCCCGATGATCCCGAGCTCCAGCACCCCCACCGCCGGCTTCCACAGCTGCTTCGCCGTCGGCCGGAAGTCGCTGCACAGGTGCGCGGCCTCATCGAGGACGTGATACCCGCCCTCCAAGCACAGCCTCAGGTGGACCCGCCCGAAGTAGTTGCTGGGCCCGCAGTGGTTGCCGGGCCCGCCCTCCAGATTGTACCACTTGGACGCCACCACCTGCCGCTCGTCCAATCGCTGCTCCACCGACTGCAACGGCACCGTCGCATGGCCCAGGAGGGTCGCCTCCTTGATCGAGCGGTCCTCGACGAGTACGATCATCTCGTCGTCGAGCGGCTCTGATACCACGAACATGTGGTCTTCCAGCCAGGAGAAAGCCGACGGCGTCGAGCTGCTATTGACCGTCGATCTCCTGGTCCTCGCTGACTGGAAGCCTAGCTGGATCTTGACGCGCACGTCGAACGGCAAGCCGGGGGGCGGTGCGGTGATCCGCAGGTCCTGGGCCTCGATGACGAGCACCCGCAGGTACCACAGCTTGGGCGACTGGTAAACCTTGGACCGGGTGTAGCTCAAGTACGACGCGTTAGCGTCCGAGTTGCACGACTCAGGAAACGCGTCGTCGGCCTGGGTCCCCATCCAGACCGCGACCATAATGTCCCCCGTGATCCCGCCCCGGTCGTCGCCGCCCTCGAGCCGGTACCACTGCGGGGCGAGGGGCCCGTCCGGCTGGTCCCGGACCGGCGCGTCCGAGAGGTCGAAGCACACGCCGCCCAGGAAGGCCTCGTTGGGGCCCCCGTCCCAGACCATGATCTCCAGCGTCGAATCCGGCCTGGCCTGCCTCAAAGCGAAGACCTGGTTCCACTCCGGGTTCCCGGACCCGTCCCGCGCCGGCTTGGACCGCATAGCATGCGACCCGGTTTTGACCGTCACGTGGGGGCTCTCGCACGGGCGGAGGCCCCGCGCCTTGACGATCCGGACGAACAGGTACTGCATCGGCTCCACCAGGTCGTACGCCGACGGAGGCGGGTCGTTCTGCTCGCTGGAGGACACGAACCGGCCGGAGATGACCCTCGGGGTGGCGGCGTAATCTCCGCAGCTGGAATTGGATCGCCTCAGGATCCTCGCCCTCTCGACGCGCGTCGACGTCTGCATCTTCCTTACCTCTGGCGGGTACGCCTCCATCGGTTCATCCGGCGCCGGCGGGGTCACCATCTCCTCCTGCACGTGCGCGACGGTGGCAGGCGGAGGTGGCGGTGGGTCTTCCTCCATCACCACGAGGGAGACTGGAGGCGGCGGGGGCGCCTGCGTCTCCACGGCGGTCTCCGTCGGAGCAGGGACCTCAGACAGGTCTCGAGGCTCCGCCGCCGGGGGTGGCGGCGGGTTGTCCGCCGGCTGCTGCTGCTCGGGCTTCTTCTCCTCGAGGGGCTCGTCGTGGTAATAGATCTTGAGGCCGATCTCGCCGCGGATCCAGCTGAGGAGGCTCCGCTTCTCCAGGGGAAAGTAGATAAGGCCCTCCTCACCGCGGCGGACCAACTGGGTGCCGTTGATGCGGACGCGGCCAAGGAAGTGGTTCCTGCGGGCGCCGTTGGCGGCGCTGCCGAGGCGCCTGTCGTTGTAGACCTCGACGAGGAGCTCCTCGTTCTCCATGGTGGCGGGTTCGGAGACGACGAACTCGAGCTGCTCGTGCCACTGTGGGTTGAGGTCTCGGGGAACGGTCCGGGTGCGCTTCCGCTGCCCGTCGAAGTCCACCATCACGAAGGGGCTGGAGGTGCCCTGTCCATCCTTGGGGAGGAGGTCCCGGGCGTCCACCACCTCCACAACCAGCTTCCGAACAGTTGGCGATGGTGGTATGGCCATCATGCTCTCATCTCGATTCCGATCTCAGTCTCAATCTCAGGAGAGGAGGGCTTGGGTGGAAGAGAGGAGAGACGAGAGAGAGGAGATCGGTCTCTTTCGGTGGTTCTTTTTGCTGTTGTGGTTGCTGAGAGAGGAGAATGAGGAATTTCTTCTTTTTTTTTTTAAGAAAGAAAAGGGGTGGGAGAGAGAGGATGGCACTGCTTTTGCTTTGGCGAGAGCTTTTTCTGGATTCCAAGCCAAGGATTTCTTGCGATGGAAGCTCCGCTCTCTCTTATTCTCCCCTCTGCTTCGTCCAATCTCCTCCCCTTTTTTCCTCTGCTGACTCTAGCGTCAGGTTCCTTCCCGGGACTTCCAGAATCGAATTCGTCTTTAGCCATCTATTATATATAAACCATTCCATTCGAGCGGTACTACATGGGATTTGGGACCGCTCTGATATACCATCTTCACAACTTGGTAGCTAAAACCGAATTGGTGTTGCTTGCATGGAGGTTATGGTCGTAGTTGCATTAAGGGTACGTGCGAGAAAGTTGAGTTTCAGGTAGATCAACAAACATCAGTACTCGCGTGGCAAGCCAAAATGGGAATGTGGGGAATAAGGGGTTTGGTTTTATAGTCATCGAAAAGTTCAACATGGAGAAAGCTTGATGCATGTGAATGCAATTTAAAACATTGGCGAGTAGCTGGTGCCACCCAAAGATCAATATCATTTTAAAGTTCATAACTTGCTTAGGTGGATACCGTCTCGAGAAGAAACCACACCCTTGTGGAAAATGAAGAGCTTCATGATGGTTGGTTAAGTGCACATAAAATATCTGAGTCATATGATGAAAGTAGAGATTATGATCAAATGCGAAAGTAGAGATGATGATCCAATGTGACAATAGATCAACCTTATTCTAGAAGGCATTACATGATTGATGATGCATCATTTGCGTTACTTTCTTCGATGTCCAATAATAATAATTTCTATATTGAAAAGTTGTCAATTATAGGCATAGCAAATAAACTATAAAGTATTTACATTCAAAATATTAATTGATCATTGATCAAATATAATAAATGGCCAAAAATATTAAATCAATCAATATTTGATTAATAATTTATATTGCGACACTTGAAATATTCATATTTGGCATCCCTTATTCATATAAGTTAAGGATAAAAAAGGTAACTCAAGGCATTGGATTGGATCGGATTGAACTGAACCCAAACTTGGACTAATTGTGGCTAGCCTAAGCCCAACTTAGTAGCAACCTCTCAAGACTTGAGCCTATCTATATATTCTAATTATATAACCATACATACATTATATATATATATATATGTGTGTGTGTATATGTATGTATGTATGTACGTATGTATGTATTATAACTAAAATGATTGTTAGTTAGGATGGTGAAGGCTTTTGTTTGTAAACAAAACGTCCTAAGTCTTTGCCAAGAATGTTGAACAAAATTATTTTATATAAATAAATAAAATAAATAATTTTTTGGTCAGGTCAACCTATTTTTTAAGGCCTAATCCAATCCTATGAGCAAAAATTATGCCCTAGGCTACGAAATTTTTAGGGCTAGACTTAGGTCGGCTCATACTCATCCTTACATAAAGGTCGTTTGCCATTAAAATTAACTTTTTAAAGGAAATTATCATGATAGGCCCATTATTTGCAAGAACCACCTGAAAAGAAATTATTTATGTAAAAAATTATGAATATTCATTATAAAGAAATTATCAGGATGAGAAACTATCATCTAAAGAAATTTACTATTAAAAATAATTTTCAATCTGCATAAAAGATAAATGATCTTGATTTACTATGGTTCGATGGAGGATGGCGAACTTAGGAATGAAGGTAACAACAAGCCCAGCAAGGAAAGAACTAGCGTTTAGGTTAGAGTTTCTGTAAGGACAATATATTAACACACACACACACACACACATATATATATATATATAATAAATAATTTTTTTGGTTGGATCGGGCTTATTTTTTGTAAGCCCAGGCTTGGCCTTATGGGCCAAAAACTATAGCCCAAGCTTTGAAATTTTTATGACCAGGCTCAAGCCCCATTAACTCGGCCTGTACCCATCCCTACGTATAAGTGGTTTGTCATTAAAATTAACTTTTTAATAGAAATTATCATGATAGCGTAGTTATTTGCAAGAATTGCTTGATAAGAAATTATTTATGTAAAAAATTATGAATGATCTTGATGGTGTCGAAATTTGATAAAAGGAATACACATGCCAATAGTGATAATAACGAGGATGGTAAACTCAAAATAGAGGTAGCGATGAGCTCAATAAGGAAAGGCCCTATGTCTAGGTTAGAGTTCTTGTAAGGACAAAAGATGAGTGTGAGAGGTACCTAAGGTTCCCTGGCTAAGACTCTTTGATACTCAAGCCAATGTGAGAAGAGAGAGAAAGCTATAGGTATGCTTTGTAGCCGTACTAATGGAGAAAAAAAAGAGAAGAGTAAGGAACCTATAGGTTTATTGTCGATGGAGAAAGGAGGAAAGGAAGAAAAAGCCCCTCATTTTGGAATGGGGTCACTCTTTATAGATTAGCTCGAGATCAAATGTTAGGATTATTCAAGCCATCGTTATGTGTTTTGCCATGATAGCATCAATCGTTGGATGAGATCACCCTAGTTGTCATGGGCCACCCCCTCTATGAGCGGGTGATGGCTAAAGGCATATACATTCAATCATGTTGGGCCAATGCAGTTGGTGACTCTATTAGGTGTGAGTGGCTAACAACCCTATTAGTCACGCCCTTCTAGTGCTATCCCTCGCTATAGGTCTTGATGATGTGGGTTGACAACCAAGTGTCACCAAGTTGAATGCCAACTGATTGCTAGCACGATTTGGCTTTATCACATGCTTCCTACTTCAGAGGCTAAGGTTGTTTACTTGAGCGAGGAAGTAGATATGGGTGAGCATTAGTTTTGCTTAAAGTAAGTTGATTCTTTTGTAGTTAAGGTCAGCTTTTGAGCCTTTTTCCACACTCTAAGCATTGAACATTTGGATTTTTTTTTTGGGTGGTTGAGAGGAGGGCTTTTGCAAGCTCTTTCTTTTCTCTCATGAGAGAGTGTTCTTCTAAGCTATCAACCATACTCTTTATATTGCATCAAAAAGTTGATGTATAAGATGTTCAGTTGTGTTGGGAGGTCGGATGCCAAGCTACCCGAATGGATAGATGGGGCATCGATACGATACTTCCTCGATTTTTGATCATAATAATCGTGCTACATTAAATGCAGTGGCCACGCATCACCTTCCTGGGCTTTTCTGGTGGATTCAATCTTCATGCATCCTCTCTCACCCCATGGGGGTAAGATGCTCATTGTAGCAACAAATCCAGTTCAAAATTAATGGCTTATAAGAGATAGCTCTCTTGTGCCATTAAGAATAGATATCTTAGTTTTGTTGATGCCTTTTCGGTATATTCACACTTGGTATTTTTTAATGCATTTGAGCCTTTTTTTTTCTAATCTCTTTGGCTCTTTCTCTGCCTAGCATTTTGTAGGTACGTCTACCTTCTCTAGTTCTCATTTTATTATGGGTTTTTTTGTTATTCCTTTGTGGACGTAAGAAAGGGCACTTTGACAACTAAGTCCCACTAGAGATTAGGGCCCATAATCTTCGTTTCCTCCTTTGTCTTCTTTGTTATGGTTGAGGTGTTAGTTTTCTTGGCTTTGCTTCTTTAGAAGTAGATCATCTCCGATTTAGCTTGGCATGGATCAGGGAATGCACTGTCGAGCAAAAGCGATAAAAGGATTCAGGTAAAGAAAAGCTGATCGAGAAAGGCGAGGCGTTGCTTGGTTCCATTTCCCCACCATTCAAAAAAAGTTGTGCTTCGTATAAGGGAACTATCTGCACTTCTAGAGGTGGTTGTTCCACTTATGTAGCTCCTTTCACTTTGCTACCTGAGTGTTAGGCTTCTCTCGTTCTTCAAATCCCCAGGTTTTCACGGGTTTGAATTGGTCCTCCCTACTTTTAAGTTGGACGATGCCTCCTCTTTTTTACATAGACTTAGCTATAACTCAAGTGACCTTGCGCCTGATGCCTTGCTTAGGCACTTTGGCTTTGGTCTTGAGTGTTGCCCCATTAATTTTTTGTTTATGGAGTCTATTTGATAGCCTATGTTATAATAATAGGGATCATATTCCCATGGACCATAAGTATCTCGACACCCTTAGGATCAGTAACTAACAAATGTTGCCTTCCTCGCTTGCGTGCTATCTATCTAGTACATGCTAACTTTCTTCAAGAGGTACTACTGAGTAGGGTCCTCCTCACTTAAGGTCAACAAGCTAAAAAAAAAGGCTGGAGGATCTTCAATGAAGGGGCCAAGGTGAAATTTATGACGGAGGTGAAGAGGTTAGAGTCGAAGGCCGAAGAACTTGTAGTGAAGTTGGCAGAGGCTGAGGTCAAAGTTAGTAAAGAGGGCTGAGGTAAGGGTTATCGAGGTAAAGGCAAAGGCTGCTGAAATAAAAGTGAGCATGTAAGCCATTGAGGCTAAAGTTGTCGAGGTCTGATCAAAGATAGCTTTGGCAAAGGAGCAGCGGTTCTTTGTCAAGAGGCGCACAAAGAAGGCAATAGAGGAGTTCAAGGCATTGGTTGAGCTTAAATCAATTCTATTAGGCTATTCAGTCAAAGCTTACTCTATAGCTTGATGGAGTGTTGTTATAGACCAGATACCTAGACCTTGATATTTCATCCTTATAGGTTATTAAGGCAACCTATATAGTGGAGGCAGCTGTGGATTTGACTCTATTCGTCATCAGGGCTGATGTGATGGCAAAGAATGTTGCTTTATTAGTTGGAAGCTGTGGAGTTGTCGACTAGACTTCGGAGGAGATGCTGCCTGTAACTCCAGTCGTCATGATGATGTTAGCTGGGATGGGGCTGCCAGCGGTGATCATCTCTCTTGATGAAGAGGAGGTTCCATAGCTATCTAGGAAGCCTATGGTGTTTCCCATTTCTAGTTCTGCTTGAGCTGTTCCCATCCTTGTCATATCACCTCCATGTGCTTTCCTTCCTTTTCTTTTTTCTCCCACATTTCTCTTATTTCTTTTTCTTCTTTTTTTCTCTTTTTCTTTGAGTATGTTGAACTTCCATCTTACAAATCAATTAATCAAGGATGATCCTTCTTCGGTGGGATCTACTTGTCTTTTTACTATGCAAATGTTTGAGCTATGCTTCTCCTTTACCTTCGATATTCCTAAAGGCTTTTTCTTACTATGGCCCTATCCTGTCAAAGGGCAACTTCATTTAACCTCCCAAGCAAGGCTCTATTGGAGGCAAAAAAAAGTGTTTACCCTTTGCAGAAGTGATATATTCTTAGCTAGGCTTGTAGATTGAGTTGGTTCACTTTTTTACCTAGGGAAAGCTTCTCTCAGGCTAATTAGTCCTTTAGGAGAACAAGTCTTTGATTCCCTTCTCAATAGGGAGGGTCTTCTTGATTAGGTTGGCATAGTATTCTTTCTTTTTTCTAAGTAGAATTCTTTTAGATAAGTCTATTCTTTAGTAAAGCAAACTTTCTCTTATTTGGTGAGGAGGATTCTTTCAAGTAATCTTTAATTAATCCTCTCTCTTTATATCAAGTAAAGTTATTCTAGGCATGTTAGCTTTTTAGCTGAGCAAACCCTCTTTTTTTGCTTAGCAAGAACAATTATTTAAGTAATTATCATATAATTTGCTCTTTCTTTCTTTCAAATAAAGTTCTTTCAGGTAGGCTGCTTCTAATATAGTGGATCCTTTTTTTTTTATTTTGTAAGGAGAGTTTTTTTTATTGGTTTTTGTGTATTTTACTCTCTTTTTTTTAAGTAGAGTTTTTATAAATAAACCGACCTTCTGATAAAGCAGGCTTCTTTCTCTTTCTTAATAAGGAGAGTTCTTTTAAGCAGTCTTTAGAGCTCAAAATTTAGGCTTATGGGCAATTTCAAGTAGGCCAATCATGAGATTTCACTTGAAATATAGTAATGGTACAAATCAGATTCTAGGGGAGGTCATTAAGGCATACCTCTTAAGAATCATCGATCAGCTATGATGCTTTGATCCTATTGCATGATGCTTCAACCAACTATGATGCTTTAGTTTGATCACATGGCATCAATGGTTGAGCTTGTTAGTGAGTGTCGTGGGGTGATGCTTCATAGCTCGTTCGGTGATTGGAATCCTTCAAATATTGGGTGCCCAGTTTCTGTAGGCCTTGGTACTTTGCCATGATTAATAACTTCAAGAGGAATGGCCAAAATCTTTCTTGGACTCACTCCTAACTTCTATATAAGATAAAGGAAGGGGAAGGTTCATCCATCCCATCCCTCTATTTTCTCTCCATTATCATAGGCAAATCTTAGTCTGACATTCAACACCTTCATGTCATCGTGCGGTAGCAATAGAAGGAGATTTTGGAACTCTATTGAGAGATTGAGAAGCTTCAGGGGAAGCTATCTCTCTCCTCCTCTAGGACTGTCAAGAAGTTATAGTAGTTAAAGGCCTTTAATGACAAAATGATCAATTTCGGCTTAGACACCTTACCATTAGCTTTGAAATTAGTCATAACGTCATTTCATGGTTGTTCTTAGATTCTATTCGAAGGAAGGGAGGCTATACCTGGTTTATATTATTATGCTCAAAATTAATCAATCATCAAACAAATATACTAAATGGTCAAAAATATTAAATCAATCAAGATTTGATTAATAATTTATACTATGACACTTGAAAGATTTATATTTGGCCTTCTATCATTCATGTAAGAAGCCATACATAGGTGGTTTGCTGTTAAAATTAACTTATTAAAGAAAATTATCATGATAGGATGCTTATTTGCAAGAACTGCCAATTTTTTTAATGTAAAAGGTCATAAATTGTGATCAAAAAAGAATTACAAGGATAAGAAAAAAATTGCTCAAAAGAAGTTAAAGGATGAACAAACTATTTGCTATGGCTTATATATTTTAAAACTAAAACACTTTATTAGATATCCATTATTTTTTATCTTATATTCACATAGAATATTTGATTTGATGCCTCCTTCTATGATTCTAGGATATAAAATCGTTCAAATCTTCTAATCATCAATGGATGTAGTTTTAATTTTGTTTAAAGATAAAAAATTTAATCTACTTTTCCATAAATATAAAGAAGTTCAGAGGAAAAGTTTCACCTACTTCTTAAAGAATAACAAGGTCCCTACATATCATTGATCTAATTTGCTCGCTTATATATGTCGAATGACTTATAGAATGAAGGATCAAATTTTCTATAAATGAAATTTACATAAATTACTAACTTAGCAGTATATATCACTTATTATTAAGGAAGTAGCTCTAATTTTGCTCATAAACAAAGGAGTAACTTACTAAGATTTGAGTGACAATTTATCACACTTAGAACAATAAAGATGATGCATTCATTTCCCCTTACTTACGATTAATTCTTTGTTTTCATTTATATATATGGTAATTACTATTAATTAAATTCATTTATTCTTTCACCCATCTTCTCTCATTTACATTATTTATATTATGCATCTAGTAAACGATGGACCCTCTTGCTAGAGGCATGACAAAACTCAGGACATCTAAGATCTTAGTTGCGATCGATCGTAGAATGTAAATTCAAAATATGAAAGAAATAATAATAAAGAGAACCATTATGCCTGCAGCCTAGACCCACTTGTCATCAAGAGTAAATTGCACTAGGAGTTCTAGAAGGCAGAAATCAGGAGTAGCCATGCAAATTATTCCAATAATGATGGAAGGAAGGAAGAAGAAAAACTTGTTCTTATTGAATGCTGAATTTCAAGTGCTCCTTGAACCTATCCAACCTCAATTAGTTGCTTGCTTTGTGACCCACAAGGCAAGGACAGCCTACCATCCAATCCAACAAAATCAAGCTTATCTTTTTGAGGTTCCTATCTGCACTGAGCTGCTGGAGCTTTGAAACAATGTTGCCACCATGTGCACGGCAAATGGGCTTCAGCATGGGCCTTGAAGTACTTCTCTCCTTTCAAGTGGCATAAAAAGGACAAAGGAGGCAATATTCGGAGACACTCATTGGTGGTAAAAGATGGAATCTATTCTCATGCTTTGGAGATTATGACTTCGGGAACATTTGGTTTTATCAAGGGGACCACCAGGGTCCAGAGGATTGTGGGAATAATGGAGATGGGGATATTTTGGCCATTCTTCCAATCTAATTTGCTATAAACCTTGCTCTTATCTTAATAATCTAGACCAAAATGAGAACCTAAAGGCAATGGTCATTATAAAGATAAACATAACTTCCGAACTTTGACTCATCTCCAGAATCCAGACAAGAAAAGGCAATCTAAATCCAAATCTCGTTGCATGACATTGTTTTTTTTTTTTTTTTTTGAGTTAACTTGCATGACCCTCTAATCTAGATAAAATATAATTTATTTAAATTTTTATATCCATTTATGATATAAATATTGCACATGCTTCACAATCCTCATTGTGTATTATTGAGTATTTGTAATCGATGCAATACATGAAGACACTAATTCTTAAACTAGTAAAATCTTTAATAATTATGCCAAATGGTATCCCTAATCCGTGAAGAGACAAAAATATTTGAAGTAGAATAATTCTTATCATGCAGCTTATTGTTTATTATTTTTTTTTAAAAAAATATATAGCGATGTCATGCGTAGATAACGATGTTAACCGATCAAATTTGAGACGAAAGGTATGTTTTCCATCCCCTCCCCTAAATGAAAAGTTTTTGATTTTTTTTTAAAAGAAATTGATCAATAATTTTGAATCCAATTCTTAAAAAAAATACTTATTTGAAGGTCAAAATCTATTATAAATTAATGTAAATTTAAAATACATTAGAAGATCCAAATTTTTGAACCTAAACTCAATATTTAAAATATAATAAAAGATATAAATTTGCATAATTATATTTGTTATCGTATATATTTAATAATGTTATAATGTAATTTTAGATTTAGAAAAAATAATTAATTTTTATCTCCATATCCAAACGTGATAGGTTTCAAAAATTTTCTTCATCTATATTTTAATTTAATTTTTTTAAATTTATATTGTCATATGGTTCTTAATGGATAAGTTTGCTCATCCTTGTTGCCGTCCTACGTGGAGGTCTGATGGAGTTTGAATTGTTCGTTTTAATCAAGACAATATCATTCATGGAGGCCGGTTCCTTATAATTTAGATTCTATTTGGATAAGCTGGGGACGCCTTTATTTAGCTATTGGACAAGAGATTCATGATATAATACACGCTCTATTGAAGCACCTTTAAATTGGCCAGCAGCCATGTGAAACTAATCCAAATCCAAATAAGCCTTGAGATAGATGGGATAAATCAACGGGTCCAGCAGCCGTATGAGACTAGCTGGCTAAGCTCAGCCATCACGCCAATGTATGAGACAAATCTAGGCAGCAGCGTGGAAGCAAAAAGTTTCATCGTTTAGGCAGCCATCACGGCAATGTTGGCGCTGTGAGCACCATCTTTGCGTCACCGACTCAAAAGCCCTGGTGGCAGGTTTCTAACAGCGAATGAAGACAAGATATGGGCGGTGCCTGATTGATTACAGACACCACCCGAACCCATCGAATAGATGACTGCCACGGCGCTTGCTCGTTTAGATGGATTACGTGTCGACGAGGGATTCGTTGAAATGGTTCGTCATACGGCTGGCCGGGTAGCAGATCCGATTCTTGATAGATGACTCCATTTTTTAAGTTGCGTACTCGTGGGCATTTCTATATAAATCGGATCAGCTGAATATCCTCCACGCCTTTCACACGGCGCTCGCTCTCCGCCCAAATATCCTCCCTCGCCTCTGAGCTCCCTCCTCGTCTCCGATGTCGATCGTCCGGTGGCGGCAGGTCCTCCACCAGCCTCCTCTAGAGAATGCTCGGCTTTTTCCTCTCGAGCCGAGGAGATCGAAGCGCCCTTGCTCGATCCGTTACCCCAAAACCTTCTTCCCGGCTTCCAGAGGACTCTCCAAGAACCTTGCACGAAGAGCTCCTCCTATCGTCAGCGCGGAGTTGGCTCCGATGCCGTCTCTTGCCGACGCCACGGAGTCCGAGGTGTTGTTCTCGGAGACGTTCCCCTTGAAGCGGACCAAAACGGTAATTTCTCTCTTGCTCGATTTGTCTCTCATTCCGGTTTCAAATTTGTTGGAGAGACGATGGATTTTGATCCGTCACTGTTCTTGGAGAATCTGGGGGAGATCGAGATTCTTGCGATCGCCTTGAGATTCGTGCGGCACTGGGCAGCCCAGTGATAGGGGTGCTCTTATTTTGATTTTTTTTTTAAAATTTTTTTTGGTGGGATTTTAAGGTTTTTTTTAATGGAGGTTTTGAAGAACGTAGGAGTACCATCCGATGTCTGGAACAAACGCTAAATGCAAACATATTTATGAAAGAAAATAACATTGAAAAGCATAAGAAAATTATTAAATAACAAAAGTATTATAAGCTCACAAAATCAAAAGCCAAAGAACTATATAATACTCTCCCCTGAACTTGGGAGGCTCAAGATACTCAGAATGCCGAGCCCTCTACAATCCTTTATTCTATCAGGACACTATAAAATCTACCATGTTAAGGACTTCCATCCTTAACTCGGACAGGGTCACTCATTCTGCACAAGGCCTGGGCCTCATACGCCCACTTTATATACTCACACTCATCCTATAACTACTCTGACACACCACTCCTAATGAAGTGCTAGAACTCTTGTTAGAATAGGATTAAGTCCTCGTCAAAATCCCCTTTGCATGCATGTCAAGAGAAGACCACATCTGTCGAGAATAACACAGCCAGCTAGTCTTACTTTTTCTAGGACTTCATGACAATGTAAAGCCAAAGTCACTTCTTGTATTGCGCAAATAAATAATTATAGTAATACTAGGAGTCACAGTGAACTGCCTACATGACTCCATGAAACAGCTCCTTACTGGCTGTCCCCTCTGGTGTGCATGCCGAAGTCAACGATGACTTTAATAGATTTTGGGATGGCAGGTGGAAGGTAAGCTAATGGTGAGATTGGATCCAGAGGAGGGAGACACTTCGAGATGGCGGCTGGTGGTGGGGTGTAATCTGGAAGGGAAGTGGGTTTTGCATTGGGGAATCACCTATTGCGATGCTTTTGGGAGGTAAGCTACAAACCTTTGCTATCTTTGTAGCAGAATCTTTCTTTGAAAAGAAAAAATAAGGAAAATATGGAAAAGGGAAATCTTTTTAGCTATATAACAGGGAAAAAAGAAAATGAAAAGTAGATCTTTATTTTAAATCAAAATTAATGTTCAATTCTCTCTGACATCTATTGGATATGTTTGATTTATGTGTTTCTATTTTTGTGCAAGCTAAACTAACCTAAGTTAAAATTTGTAGTTTCTTGGCTCTAATCTCATGACGTTTAGTTCACAAAGAGGCAATGCCCTGGTGCTCCCCTTTCATGCATATAAAATTTGTAGTTTCTTGATTCTAGTTTCTATGCGACGTGGCATAAGGGGTTGTTTGGAGTAGGAGGGGTTAGATTCTTATTGTAATCCGTTGTTTTTGAGAATCAAAGATTAATATCCCTCCTGTTAATCTTTTATTTCTAAAATCGAGGGCAAATGAGATTTCTAGAAATAATTTGCTACACTTCAAACATTTGAATTTCAGATGCCGACCAATTTATTAAGGAATCTACATGGGAATGTGTACTCCAAACAGTCCTTAAAGGGATCTGTGCAATTCACAGGAATTGGTGTGCATGGGGGGTTGGTCGAATGTTGAGTCGCACCCTGAAGCATTTTCCATTCACAAATGGCTATTCAAGACTTGTGTTATCTATTGTATCCTAAAAGATGATTCATATTAATGCAAGTTCTTTTCCCTAAAGTATATATTTAGTTCACTTGGTGCTTATAGCTTGTCATTGTGGATGTATTGCTTGTTGATGCTGAGCTTTCTTGCTTCAAATTTATTGATCCATGAAACTTATGAATGATGAAGTTGAAACTTATTGATTGAAATTAGTCACTAATTATTGATCCATGAAAAGTGTTTAGTCTAATTTATATGAGATTTACTCTGTTTTGATTGTTACAAGTCTACTCAGGAAGTTGCTTAATGCCTTTACATCTCTTTTTAATATTTGAGTTGTAATATTCCTTTTAACTACAGTGAATGGGATCAACCTCCTCCTGAGATGAGACCTCCTGGCTCGATTCCCATCAAGGTAGCTACTGATTTGTTGATCATGCTCTTTGTTTTCTCATGCTATTTTATACATCTCTTTCCATTAGTAACATTGTTCCTTTTCGTTGATCTCACCGTCATTTGTGGCATCCTTCAGGATTATGCAATAGAAACACCCTTGAAGAAATCTTCATCTGCTTTGGAGAGGCAGATACTTCATGAAGTGCAGATTGATTTTGACATTAGTAGTCCTATCGCAGCTATTCATTTTGTTTTGAAGGTATTCGGTTTAAAGGTTAACCTGGTTCATCTTAGTCTTGCTAGCAGCTACCTTTTTTCTCTGTTTTATCTTCAGAAATTAATGACAAATCAACCTATATTTTCTGATCAAGTTGTTGTAGTCATCAAGGTTATTTTGACATTCCAAGTTGGACCTGTTCAACCGATGGTTGACTGGCATATCAAGTTCTAACGACTTATTAAGTAATTGGGAGACGATAACATCATAACTATCTGAGATTCTTTTTTCTTTAACATTTGACATATAATGTATCAGGAAGAGGAAACAGGAGCATGGTTTCAGCACAAGGGTAGGGATTTCAGAATTTCCTTGAAGGATTTTATTGAAGAAGACAATGCTTCCAGTGGAAAGCAAGGATTCAGCATGTGGCCAGGTTGAAATGCTTTTCATATGTTGTTATCTTAGGCAGCCATAGTCTGTACTTAATACCTCTTATTGATTATAGGCATAAGGCCATCTAGCTCTTATATTTATTTATTTAACCAGAAAATCTTTAGTGGTGATCAAAAATAATATTTAGATGATACAAGTTTTTAAAACCTTACCTTCTAAAATTTGTAAGTGCATTGAATTTGCAATTCTCTGAGCTATCTTTTGAAAAATTACAAGACTTAAGTGTCCATGAAACCATCAAACTGTAGCTGTAATTAGTAGTTTACTTGAATCTAGCACATGTTCTTTGCATAAAGGGAGAACAGAGGAATGAATGGACCTAGAGCGGAGAATGATACGAAAGATATTTTTGTAATTTTCCTAAAAGTGGAACTGAACACTCAGGTTGGAGATGAATCATGAGCATTTGCTTTATTTTACTAGTTTATTTCAAAATATATTATTGGATATTTCTGTTATGCATCATACAGATTTTCCCAGCATCTATTTATATTATTGACTTTTTTATCTCTATATTAGCTAAATGGCTTGAAACAACTGCCTGAATGGTTGGTTTTGGATGCGTGAGCTGGGCATCTTTAGAAATTGCGTACTAAGTGTCCACACAGTAAGATACTGACCATTGTGAAATCATAGGAGCTGTATAGGTTCCTGGGTACTCTATCCAGTAGAAGTGTTGAGGTTGGCTGTGTTGACTGCTCTAACATTTTTGCAGTCATCATATTCCATTTTCAAAGTAATTTTTTGGATTCCAGAAGTTTTGGGATTTTGGGATCAGCAGCCTTCCTCAATTTTTCCATTTCTCCACTCCACCGTTTTGTTTAGGACCGAAAATGGATCTGATATCAGTCTGTCCATACCGGTGTCCATTTTTGTTTTGTGAATATGCACACAGAAATGAAAATTAGTTGGATGCTACAATTCATATCTATATTTGTTTGTCTTATATGGACACATATCAGATATTGACAATATAGATATAATTATGGATGTAAATCAGATGGTTAAACTTTATGGGCTACCAGATCAAAAATGTCTCCATGTAGATTGCAAATTAAATTAAAGACATTAATATTATTATTTGTTTTCCTTTGAAATTTAAGAGAGTTATATGATACTAAATAGGACTGCAAATGAAATTGGATATTTGTATATGAGTTGGATAGTTTTGTATCTATATCCATATTCTGCTTTTTTGATGGATGTGAATATGTGTACTGATATTAGTCAAGTGCTAAAATTTATATTCATATCCATAGAGATTTGGATAAGGAAATAGATCCATAAGGATATTATCTGATCCAATTTGACCCCTAATTTTGTCATATCATCTAAATTCAAGGTTTCCATGGGATATTTTACAGGTTTGGTAGCTGGGCATCCATGTAGCCTGCATAGAATCTGAATTCTTGATAGTGGTATAGAAAGATTAATATGATATTAGGGGCTAAAAATATGAAAACAATACAAGAAGCTTTATATAAAGTAAGAGACATCTGTTAGAAATTCATGATCTAGGGCCCAGAATTTATGTCATATTTTGTAGTGACATAGGAATAACATGTGATCAATCTAAAAGAGCATGTTCCTCATTCCTTTTTTTCTGGATTCTCAAATGGCTATTTGTTACTAATGTTTGACATGTTACCCTTCTTCTCCACAGGAATATGCTGGTTGTATCATTGTCATTCACTTTCTCTGTGCAGTTAATGCTCAATTTTAGTTAGCATCTTTTTTTGTTTGCTTTTTATTTTAAGCATATGACAATGGAGAGAAGCTCCTTTATAGTCGTGAAGTTGATTGATGACAGCTATTCTTAATCCTTTCTGCTTCCAGGGGCTTTTGACCAGATATCAAGCTTACTGCTGAAAGCTGAAGGATCTAGTTCTAAACCCCAGAAGACTCTTGGTGAAGCCAAAGTTACTAAGTGGCAGAATAAGCACATTCAAGGATTTTATGAAGAATATTCTTTGTTGAAAGAAGAGTTTGTTCAGAATTTTATGGAAGTTACTGTGAAGAAAAGCAATGAGTCAGATAAGAATATAGTGCAATTCGAAACTGATATACCTGGTGATGTTGTTGTTCACTGGGGAGTCTGCAAGAATAATGGCAAAAAATGGGAAATCCCACCCGTCCCTTATCCTCCAGCAACCAGAATTTTTCGGCTTAAGGCTCTTCAAACTTTGTTACAGGTACATGGGAATGGAACTGTATTTTATCTGTTTCAAATGGTTGCTCAAATTATATATTTCAAGATGTAAAATTGCTTTCTACTGTTTGTCTCAGAATTGTTTTAAAGAAGAAAAATTGCAAACAAGTATGATAGAATCTGATGTCAAGAAATGTATACAAAACGAAAGCTGTAAGATGCCAGTTGATGTTAAATTTGGAAACTTGAAGAAACTGTAATTGGAAAATTTAAGAAATCTTTTGGAAAGATGCCAATGTAATATAACATGGATTCATGATTAACTTGTCACTATCGAAAATTTGAAATAACATGGTGCATCTAGGTAATAATCTGTTGATGATATTCTTTCCTTATTTGAAAGAAGAATATGTAAAACATAAAGACTGTATTTTGTCTATTGTTTTGCTTAATATGAGTACGATTGTGAGATGAAATTGGAATGCTTGACAAATTAGGATCCATAAAGTTGAACTCAAATAGTTGGGAGAAGGCTTGATGATTATGATTATGAGAATGAGATAGAAATAGTATCCATTTTGGAGGACTTTCCCTTATTTAAGATTCAAGCCAAGGAGAATATGCAACTCTTGTGGGGTATGATTTTCATATATGTTGTAAGTAGGATTCTCTGCTGCTACTTGAACTGGTGGCACCTGCATTAGTTTGCTGGAGTTGTAAATCTAAGATAAATGTCTTATACCTCGAGAACCTTATGTACTTATTTATTCTACTGCTAATGAATTATGTGACACAAACTTGTATTGGAAGCCTGCTTACATGATTCTTTTTCCTCAACCATTCTACTTAAGATGTAGTGGTTTTTCCCCCGAAAAAGGGGAAATCTCCAAACACTAAATATTCACCATAGAGTTCTGTTGCATTGCAGCCAAAGACAAATGGCCTTGGTAATTGGGGAGTATTCTTGTTGAATAAAGAAATTTCAGGTGTGCTTTTTGTGCTGAAGCTTAATGAATACACATGGTTGAATAATATGGGAACTGATTTCTATGTCCCTCTCACAAGTGCGAGTAGTACATCCATTCAAACCAGTCAGGATAATATTACAAAGGAACAACCTACATGGACAGAGCCTCAAGATATAAGACGTGGTCAAGCCCATGGTGTTATGAACGAACCTTCTGACGCAGGTGTTGTCCGAAAATCCAAGACCAGAGTGTCTGAATATTCCTCAACTGTTGAGGAGGCAAATGAAACAGTTGATGCTGCATATACTGATGAAATAATTAATGAAATAAGGAATATAGTAACCGATATATCATCTGGACATAGTAAAGGTACAAAAAGCAAAGAAGCACAGGAAAACATCCTACAAGAAATTGAAAAATTGGCTGCAGAAGCTTATAGCATCTTCAGAAGCTCCATTCCAAATTTTGTGGAGGAATCTGTCTCTGATCGTGAAACTTTGGTGCCTGCTGTAAAAATATGTTCAGGTACAGGCTCTGGATATGAAATACTGTGCCAGGGATTTAACTGGGAATCTCATAAATCAGGAAGGTGGTATTCTGAGCTTAGTGCAAAGGCCAAGGAATTATCTTCACTGGGTTTTACAATTATATGGTTGCCTCCACCTACTGAATCTGTATCGCCTGAGGGCTACATGCCCAAGGATTTATATAATCTGAACTCCAGGTATATATTCAGCACAAAAGTTCTTTTCCCTTGGGATCTTTATTCACCATCTTTAAGTTATCTAGATATATATGTGTTTGGCTCCTTCAATAACCTGCAATTTTCCATTTTGATCATCATAGAAATGCTGTTTGACTTCACACTGCTCACTTAATTTGCAGTTGTGTGACATGTTGAGCAGCATATGTGTAACGTAGTAACAAATCTTTTTCTTCTCCTCTGTTAGGAACCTGCATGATTTGAAATATGGATTTATCATTTTTTTTTTCAGTGGTGTTGTAAGACTTAAAAGATCCTGTTCGTTCTTATTGAAATGTGCATCTGTAGAGGTTGAACTAAGTCCAGCAGTTATGAGATGAATCTTATGGGTGCTAAGAGTTATCATGCACCTTAGTATTAGTGCAAATTTATTGTCTGGAAAAGAAGCTTGAAATAGATCACAAACATTGTGAGCTGAGCTCTTTCATGATGTATCAACAATAAAATCTACAGCCTGCAGTTGTAGAAATCAGTTGGCTTCATATTGATTTAGTAGTTTATAGTAGATGCTAAATGCAAGTGGGCATGGTGTGTTTTAGGCCATTCTCTAAATCAGTATGTCCTAGTTACTTTTTTACACAAACAAGTGCATTATGTAGGATGAATATTCTTGCATACAGATACTTCCTTGAATATATATCTAGTATCTTTTGTTTAAAAAAAGTTTTATCCTTGTGAAGTTGAACATTGTCTGACTGGATGTACATACTGCTTGAAAACATCTTAGTTCATTTTTTTAAAAGATGGATTATTATGCTATATGATCTTGATTATTCATGTGAATGGATGTAATATAACTATGAGCTTTTTGGAGGGCAGAAAGTGCGCAAATGAATATCAAGTGCTGGCAAATGCATTTGTGTGGTATGATTAATTCTGCCAAATTTGTTTTTTTTTTTTTTTTTTTTTTTTTTATGTGATGATTGCATATTGTAGGAAAATGTGTGTGTGTATTTGGTTGCTTTCAAGAGCTGCCAATGTTCCTCTCACTTCTCCTTTTAATTTTTGGCAAAAGGCCAATTTAGAAAGCGGTGTTGTAGCTGATAACTTTATTGTTGAATCCTAAAAAGTTTTGGAAATATAGAATCATTCTCTTTTGTTGACTTCATATCATGGAATTTGTCAGATACGGAAGCATGAAAGAATTGAAGGAGCTTGTGAATAAGTTTCATGAGGTGGGCGTTAAGGTTCTTGGTGATGTTGTCTTAAATCATCGATGTGCTCACTATCAGAATCGGAATGGTGTCTGGAATATTTTTGGTGGTCGTTTGAATTGGGATGACCGAGCTATTGTCGCTGATGATCCACATTTTCAGGTAACAGTTTATCCTTTGCAACGTTATGGCCTTTTTGACAAGGAAGTTTAAGAATATCTCCTGTTTTTATGTCCAAACTATTTAATATAGAGATTAGCATTGCTGCTTGTACTGAATGGACTTGTAGCGTTATTCTATTGAGAGTGTTGTTCGAAGCGAGGGTGGATTCACTGAGTCGACCTGCCAAACCCCCCACCTATTAGCTGGTTTGAAGTGCACAATTTGTAAACATCCATTTGAATCACTGACACGAGTTATTCAACCATATGAACCATCCAGGTCAGCAGTTCTTTTGACCTGTATTGGACCAGACCAGGGAAAGGGAAAAAAATCTTGAGACTTTGATCCCTGGTTCCCTTCTTCTATTGAGATGAAGAACAAAATTATCCAGCAAACCCCTTCTACTCCCCCTGGACCAAGGTGGCAGATTGCGATAGAGGTAGCCAGCTGAACACATCCGGCAGTCCTCCTCTTCTTCTCTTGACCACGGTTAAAGTGGCGGGATAGAGGCAGCAGGATGGAGGTACAACAAGACTACAGGGGCAAAAGGGTGGTGTGGCAACCAGCCAAATGGTATGCGGGCCCAGATTTAGAGATTGAGGAGGTCAGTAGCGGCAAGGCTTAGATGGTGCTTGAGTTGCAAGGCAGGATGAATAGTGTAACTTTTGAGGTCGAGGTTGGAGCATTTTGAAGGGTGGTTGAAGCAGCAATGTTAGGTGATGTTTGAGGTCATGGCTTGAGATGATGATTGAGGTGGTGAGGGTAGAGAACGGGAATAGGGATGAGAAAGGGATCAGGAATTGGGCAGAGATATTAAGGATCTAGAAAGAAGTGAACAAGGTTACTTGTTAAATAGGCAGGTGTGGTTGTCCTATGGCTGGGTCAGAAAATTAGTTCAAAGATAATCCTGCTGGAACATCAACTTCTTGAAAGTCAGGAAGTCAGCAGCTTTATCTTCTCTAATTAGTATGTGGCTTATGTATTTTGATGGCATTTGATTTCTAAAAGGATTAATATACATAATGCTATAAATAACAATCTTGTTATGTTGTTATATTAGTTTAGGGATACAATATTTGTGATTTGATGAACATCAACAACAATAGGGCCTTAATCCTAAACTAGTTGGGTCAGCCATAATTTTTTTTCCTCTTTTCTACTCGATTGAGAGTCATCCATTTTGTAAGATATAAAGATGTAATATTTTTCTTACTTTTTCCCATATAATTTGCAGTCTACTTCCACCTTTTTTTCCTTTTACATATATTAAATTACTCTACTTTGGTCCATCCTTAGATTTACATTATAAATATTCAAAACATTTAAGTTATCCTTCTCTTAATTTATCTTCGTTTAGTATTACATCCATCTTTTTATAAATGACTTCTTTTTTTATTCTATATTTTCTTGTATTACCTCACATCCATATCTACATTCTCATTTTAGCCTTACTCATCTTATGTACATATAATTTTCTAGCCAACTAATATTTTGGACTATAAAGCATAGCCAGTCTTATGGTTATCATTTTTCCTTTAATTTAGCAGGTATTCTATAATCACACAATATTTAAATTATTCTTTTGTATTTTATTCAACCTTTTTTAATTTTATGAGCAACATTATCCTAAATCTTTCCTTCTTTATAAATAATCGATCGTAAATATTAGAAATGATTACTTTTACAAACTTCATGATTATCAAGTTTTACTTTTATTTTTATATTTATTTTTAATTATACTAAAATTGTATTTCTAATACACTTCTCCATAATTTCAACTTAAAATTAACTCCAACCTTAGTTTCATCTACTAATACTATTTTATTTGTAAATAACATGCACTATAAAATATCATCCGAAATATACCTAATAAGTTCATTCATAACTAACGCAAAAAGGTAAGTGTTAAGAGCAGATCCCTAGTGTGAAATTATCATAATTAAAAATTCATTAGTATTACCTCCAAAAGTTCTTATACTAATAACTACTTCATTATATATGTCCTTGATTATATTAATATATTTAATAGAAATTCCTTTCTTTTTTAATACCTATCATAAAACTTTTTTAGGGACTCTATTATATGATTTCTTTAAATCAATAAAAAAATATGAAGATTTTATTTCTTTTCTCTATATTTTTTCACTAACCTTTTTAGGAGAAAAATAGCTTTTATGATCGACTTTTCTGATATAAAATTAAATTGATTCATTATTTTATATTAAATCTTAACCTATGTTCAATTATTTTCTCTCAAAGTTTCATAAAATTACTCATACATTTAATATCATGATAGTTGGAACAATTTTGAATTTCATCTTTATTCTTATAAATCGATAGTATAGTACTTTTCATCCATTCATTAGGCATCTTTTTAATCTTTAAGATTTTATTAAATAAATTTATCAATCAAGTTACTCCTATATCACTTAAATACTTTCAAAGCTCAATAGTAATTGTATTAGATCCTACTGCCCTTTCTATTTTCATCTTTTTCATTGGTCTCTTTTATCTCTAATATCCTAATTTTACGAGTATATGTGATACTTCTATCCTTAATGGAACTAGTAGCACATATCTTTAGTTTTTTTCTCTTAATCTTGCCATCCTATATATATATATATATATATATTTCTACATTCAAATATAGCTAAGTTTGGATTCAGTTACCTCCCCTACCTTTAGATCCACCTAGTTCATGAATCCTAAAGATAGAAAAAGTGAAAAAGATGGGGTGGCTGTGAGATTCGTGGGGATTCAAAGGTGGGAAAGATGACCGAATCCTGGACTTGGCTACATTTGAAGCCAAGTCTCTCTCTCTCTCTCTCTTCTCTCTCTCTCTCTCTCTATATATATATATATATATATAATCTTTCTCTTAGTCTTGCAATATTTGCAATTTAATACACAAAGTAATTGGTAGCTTCCAAGTTCTCATCTTTAGATAACTTGTTGACAATGTCATAGTAGACTTCATATATGAACACATACATACACACAATATTTATAAGGAGATGACTATTGTTGTTAATGTGTACAAGAAACAAGAATTAGATTAAAACAATGTATACAAGAAATTGCATGGAAGAACATGGATTTGTTGGCATGTGCTTTATGGGGTTGTAGAAGGGAGATATTTGAGGGATGCAGAATGGAGACATTTGGGACCACAAAACTCTAAAAATCAGGCAATGAACTAATTGTATGTGAGACCAAAACCCTCCCCCTTCTTTCCCTCTTCCTCCACTTCCTTTTTCTGTTGTATTATTTATTCCTCGTCGTAGTAGGGATTTGAACCTAACCTTTTCCAAATATGCTCTTCGTGCAAGGAAAAGTTGAATTTCAGATGTATACAAATATGATGTTGGATTAGTCTATAAATTGTATTAGAAGTGTTAATAATTTTGACGGGAGAAGTGTGTCTCTGATTGTAGTTTTTTATCTGGATTTGTTAAAATCTTCTACCTAGGGTAATGCACTTCAAAATCTTCTCCGAATCTCAAACCCACAACACAGCCTAAGTAATTCCTTATGGAAAGTGCTTCTAAAGCATCTGCTTCCTTGCACCCATGCCTACACCCACTCAATTCTAGCAACTAACTCTGGAATACATCTTTCTTTTACCATGAATTTTCATCTGTTGTAAACTTGTTATAAGTGAACTAGCAACTAATGATGAGAAGGATGATTTTTTGTGTAAGCATTTAGTGTTCTTTGACCAAGATAAGGGAACTGGAAATAGATCCACAATTAATTGTCTTGCCATCTGCAATAACTCTCACTCAGTAGATTCCCTAAGAACCTGGGTCATATTTTGAGACTGATATGATGGAACATGGGGAATAGTTATTGGAGTTCATGCATTATCCTTATTTGGGAGAAAAGCTATTATTTGCCCTAGTGGGGACAAAAATCTGATGACCAGGATGATAGGTTCTACGTGTTATCTATAAAATCCAGATGCAGACTCACAATAAGAGTTAATATTGCATAAAAGGCAAACATAATAGCCTTATGCTTCTAGCATCATGCATATGCCATGCAACATGTGACTATAATTTTTCACTTGCGGGTACCAGACGGAATCCACACTTCATCCTGTGAGTTAGGATGTATTGGTGACACTTCATAGTCAGCATACAGGGGATACTGCCTGTATTTTAAATGTAATTCTTTTGTAGTGCTAGGAAGTGTGATATTTGCAGTCATCAAAATTATAGCTTTTCATGTCTTAGTAAACATGTATTATCTGATCATATTGGATCTTCCTGAGAGCAAGCCTCCAGAGTCTGGACCTTTCTTTACACAGAGTGTGGACCATGCAAAACTTTGATCATTCAATTTCTTGGTTTTTTGCAAGATTTTCATACCACATTTGTTTATTCTTTTTGAAGCTATCCCTTATATACTAAAATATTTTGTCCATTTTTGTATGTTTTTTTGTAAAAAAATTCTTCTTTCTAGGGCAAGGGTAACAAGAGTAGTGGAGATAATTTTCATGCTGCGCCGAACATTGACCATTCTCAGGAATTTGTAAGGAATGATCTCAAAGAATGGCTTTGCTGGTTGAGGTCTGATAATGTCTATCTCTACTTCCATATTTTTCAAAAATTAACCTTTGATAATTCCTGGATTTTTTTTTTTTTTTTTTTTTTTTTGAGGGGAATGACTGGAATTTCTTACTCTGGTTATTGTGTGTTCAGGAAGAATATGGAGATCATTATTATTAAAAAAAGGACTTTTAAGCTACACCAACCACATCCAAAAAAGCAAATGCATAGTGACAGAACGAGCAACAAAAATAGCTTTTGATTGCAAAAGTTACTAAATGAAGAAGATACATTTTTTGACATAAATATGAAGACAACATAAGCTTCCTTGAAACTAATACCAATACAGGTTCACATATTGTGAGTTTATCATTATCACGTCTCATAATAGAATGAATGGAAAAGCAACATGCTAAGTAAATGCCAAAAAGTTCAGATTTAACAATGGTTATCAGCTGGTTGGTTTTCTAACAATCATATCTTACAATGCATACAATGCATGGGTGGCCAATATCTCTCTTTTTTCTTTCCACTTTCTGCTTTGATTGGGATACACACACACACACACACACACACATATATATATATATATATACATACACATACACATATATATATTCCAAACAGTCCAAAGCTCTAGATCAAATCTTAAATGACCGTATGTTGAGCAGGCATATCCTGCCACAGCAGGCTTTAATCAAAATCATTACAATGACTATGAGATTGTCCTCACCTCTATGGAGAATAACCATCCAACGGAGCAAAAGCTTCCTGCTAGGCCACTGACAATTAGCCAATGATATCTGTACATCTCTATTGTCCACAACTAATATTCCTCATATGTTAGTGAAGGGCCAAAAGAGGTCTACACTCATTACAAACTGCGTGTATAAGAAGCTGATGGTCAGACCCCACCAGCTATATGCACAAGATTTTGTCCAGTCTGAAATAATGAAAATTAAGCATGTACTCTTGGCTTTTACCTCCAATGGATAACTTGCCACACCCATTGCTTCCATAGACTATGTCACCTGCACCTGCCAACCTGTTGGATGCAAGGAGAGCTCTTTGGTCTTCATGATAATACCATCTGAGCCAGGAAGTTGACTGGAGCTAACCATAGCTTCTTCCTGCGATAGCTTCCCATCATACATGAAAATGCAACCACTCCACTGGCCTGGGTAGTCAAACATTGCATCATTCTATTTTAGAGCCCAGAGAAAGGTAATCAACTCTGCTAGTCTGAAACAAAACACAATAAAATCCCCTTTCATCCAACATATCTTGAACCACTTTCAAATCTCAATGCAGACTCAAAGTATGTGGAAGTAGTGAAGCACACAAATATGACTTGAACGTAAAACATGTTGTCAGGGCATTAACACCAAGGCCATGAGGATTGCTACATACATTTCTTCTGATGTAGCAGCTTGAACAAGAATGTGTACGCACAATCTGAAAGCACATTTTTGATGCCATCACCGTGTTCTAATGACTCATTTAGTAAGAGGAATCAAACAATGAGTTTTAGAAAAAAGACCGACCATTCATAAGATCTTTGCCCAAGGTTATGTTTCAACCTGTCTTATACTGTTTCAACCAAAACATATATTCTACTCTCGTCACTCTAGTCTGATTGATGCTATGACCCATGCATGCACAACCTGTTCAAATTTTGAAGTTTGGGTCAAAAAATTTAACGTATACCCAAGACAAATTAAAAAACCACTGACCCATGCCTCGCCCAAATAGAAACCAGTACAATTGTGTTTCAAGGTTGGGTCAATTTTCGCATTCCTTAATGTTTGGTGATATCATTTGAGAAGTGCTTCTACAAGTAGAAGTCTAAAAAGCACTTTTAGGAGAAGCTAGAAAAACTGGCTTTTGGCTTCTTTTGTTAAATTGTTCCTTGTCTTTCAAACATGGTAAGCCTGTCTATAGAAACTAGTTCTACGATATATGATAACCAAATATTATAGAAAGTGCTTGTTCTTTATAAACTCAAATGAATGTAATTTTTAAGAATAACTTTCTAAAATAGCAGAAGCACCATCAAACATACCTTTTAACTTGTTGGACTTGAAGAATGTTTTCTTCTTTAGTTTTTGTCTTTATTATTCCTTTGGATGCAGCTTCCTCCCATGCTTTCATCAGAATATAGAGTCATCTTCTGAGTTATATTGCAATGATTTACTTACAGGAGAGAGGTTGGATATGATGGGTGGAGATTAGATTTTGTTCGAGGGTTTTGGGGTGGTTATGTCAAAGACTACTTAGAAGCAAGTGAACCATTTTTTGCAGTGGGTGAGTATTGGGATTCTCTAAGTTATACATATGGTGCAATGGACCATAATCAAGATGCTCACAGGCAGAGAATTATTGATTGGATAAATGCTACAAATGGAACTGCTGGTGCCTTTGATGTCACTACTAAAGGAATCCTTCACGCTGTAAGATTTAATGACTGTCTTTTCCTTATCTTTTTAACATCCCACTTTTCCCTTTTTAATATCTCACTTTACTCATTAAAGAACTATAACATGCTTATCTACTGAAGCTCATCTCATCTCTGAGGCTGGTGGGTTGTGTGATCATAAATGCTGTAACCCATTTCATATAATTTAGATCTTTTCCTATTATTCTTATACTCCTTATACTGCTTTAACTTAAATAAGGAATGCTTAACAAGTTATGTAAATGGATATTTCTATATTATCAATTAAAGAAAACAGAAATAACATTTTAAAAATTAATTTTTGGCTTTGCTATCATTTATTCTTGCTGAGGAACATTAAGTGATATGACTTTCAAGTAAGGTTTGCCAAACCGACCTATATCGGAAAAGCATCAATAGGGTATCAAGTTTCAATTCGTATAAACTGAACCGATACGAACCGATCTGTACTATCCAGTACCGAGTGGTTAAGAGTAAAAAAAATTGGCATCCTATCTTAGTACAAAGTGTGTACTGTACCATATCATACCCATCCGTGGCATATCGAACCAGTGATGTACCAGTACATTTCTTGATACTATTTTTATGGACCTTGCTTATAAGGCTACTACATATTATTCAATTATCATATTAGTATGATCACTGTGTATGATTTTGAGCCTTTAGGAAGGCTAAACCAAAAGCTTTTAATGGGCATTGGTTCCTAAAATATCTATTATTTTACTTTCAATCGAACATCTATATTCTCTATTGTGCTCTATTCGTAAACGCGGGGCACCATTTTTTGAAAATTTGTGCTTTTAACTTTCAAATTTATGTAATGTCCTTGCCTGAATGGTGCTTTAAAAAACAGCAAACTTCAGAGTGTTGGGTGGCATGACCAGGATGGTCAGGTGCTATATTAAGTGTCTGAGCCTAAATTTGGCTTCTACTAAATCTGTTCAAGTTGTGGATTGCAGTATCGCATTTAGCTGTGTATTGCAATATATCCTAATGACAGCACATACAGAAACACACACACACAATGTTGATGATGGTGATGATTGCATGCTCTTGACTTTGTATTTCTGGTTTCCAGAATGACTGATTGATTAGATTTTGTTCACGAAAAGTTGGAAACTTCTGGTCGTCCTAAAAGCCTGTGATGTCATGGCCACAAGTGGGGAAATGCCTAGGATATCTGAGGGTTTAGGGCAAACCTGTGGGAAATGTAGGGCATGTTTAGTTTTTGAGAATAGTCTTGTTTTCTGTTTTCATTTTTATAGAAAATAGAAAACTCTTGCGAAAACGTGTTTGGTGATTGAAAATGTTTTTGAGAAAATATGACTCCAAAATAGTAGAAAACTAAAAGCAGTTTAGAGATGTTTTCATCGTTTTTTATAAAAACAAAAAAGAGAATAGAAAATAGAAGTTAGAGAACTTGAAAGTATGAGAGTGAATGGTATCTCCTTTAATTTTTTGCCTCTCCTTTTGAAAGGTATTATCTATAATGAAAATAGAAAAGGGAAAATAATTTTTGTTCTCACCAAACATATTTTTTATAAATTAGAAAACAGAAAATGAAAACTGTTTTCATCAAATGAAAATAGAAAGTAAAAATAAAAAATGTTTTTGAAAACCAAATGCAGCAACAGAGCACATCATAAAATAATTCATGTTTTTTATGGAAAATACCATCTTATCCTGTTTGAGAACTTCTCTTGGTGCTCATCTCTTGTTTCTTTGATTTTCCGCACCTATTTCCCACAGTAACAACTACAAATACATCTGAGTTCATGTTAAGCTTTTCTTAAATAGTCATGTAATAAAAATGTCATTGGGTCACTTATAACTTAACAGTTTATTTTTCTTCTTCTAGGCATTGGAAAAATGTGAGTATTGGCGATTGTCTGATCAGAAGGGGAAGCCACCTGGGGTTGTAGGTTGGTGGCCATCTCGTGCTGTTACATTTATAGAGAATCATGATACTGGCTCTACTCAGGTATGAAATGCCTAAAGTCATATTGCCTCTTGAGGTCTTTCATAGTGTCATTTTTGTGCACGGTAGTACACAGCAAAGTCTGAAGTGAAAGCTTTATAATTTATCCATTTGAACTTGGTTCTCTTTAACATTGAGTGCATTCTAAGAATAGTGATGAAAAAGTATCTAGTTTTACTTTTTCTTGATTTGAAAACTGTTAAGCAAGGAAAATACATATCTTAAAACTCCATGAATACGTGAACGATTCATTAACTGATTTTAATTTCTATTGATCACTGTCCCTTTTCTTTATGTTGAATATACCTTTATGGTATCTATTCTGTGTGTACTTACCCTGAACTATCTCAAACCTGTCAGCTTACATTTTTATTGCCATTGTTGGCTTAATCTTGAATCTTGGTTTTAGCATTATACCTTTCTTTTTCTTTCTCTTCTTTTTTTTTTTGGTTCTACTATTTAACAATATTGACTTCTGCTTATTGCCATTTGTTTCTACTGGTTGGACTTGAAAGAATTTTGTTGTTAGGCACGTCTTTAATTGTGTGTTACCATTTGATATTATTGCTTCTTTTTTACATACATAAAATGCTTTGATTAAACTTCCAAACCAGCTTTCAATTTTTTCGCTACATGTATATAAGATGAAAGGGTGCATTTCACTGCATTTCAAAAATCTCGATATGCCATATGTGGATCATAAACTGAACCTCCATGGTTTTAGTTTATACTTATAAAAGGTCAGATTCCTATCCACTGCCTGTTGGTAAGGACTAAGGTGGCATTTGGTCTGCGGTAAATATAATATTACTAGGAATATTATATTCTAGGTAATCTTGCACTTAATAATCAGATTACTGGGAATGCAAGATTATCATGTTTAGCTTTTTTGATAATCTTAGCTTAGATTTTCAGAGATGTAAGAATTCATATGATCATATTTCTGAATTCTATTTGTATTTTGTTGCAAATCTTTTTTTGTCTTTTTAAGTGATTGTCTTTTTTTTTTTTTTAACACTAAAACATGAAATGTTCTAACAAAAAGCAAGGATTTTTCGTGAAATCATTTTAAAAATATTATGTATTGAAATATTAGAAATATTTAAATATATATTATATATAAATATGTAATAATATATTATATTATTGAAATAATATATTATAATATTTTTAATAATATAAATTATTTAAATATCTTATATGTTATATTAATTTAATATTCATATATTAATATATATATATATATATAATAGTGCTTAAAATATTGAATATTATGTTAATATTAAGTAAAATATAATGTAATATATTTTATATTTAATATAATATAATATTAAAAATTTAAATGTTACTTAGTGCATATTAAATATTTAATTAGCTTAAATATTATTAAATATTTATATGCAAGTCAAGAGCGTAATATGAGGCTACCATACTTTGGTAATGTTAGACACCCACCTTTAGAAGAGAATCAGATTACCATTATTTGTGGTAATCTTAGATTATTGGGAATCAAAATGACCGCTCAGATTACTAATGTCAATAGCCAAATATGGTAATCTGCGTGGTAATCTCAAATTATCAAGATGTATTATCACCAACCAAACACCTCCTAAGGATTTACCGAATTCATACGTGCTAGCAAATTGGTCCACATGACTCGACTCAAATCTGCTCACTAGAGATAGCATCCTTTTTGCTTTTTTTAATAAGTTAGATGAAATAGGCCAGCACAATACCAGCCCAGCCTAGCCTGGCACTGTCATAATCATTATAGACTAGACAGTATGTGGAGGTAAAAGCCCAAAACTTAATACAAGGACTGCCCTACTTCAAACAACACAGTCCATAGGGCCACTGGAACATGGAAGAGACCAGCAGTTGAACCATACAGTTATACAGTTTAAGTATTTGAGAAATATGACTAACTTCCCATTTTGAGCTCCATTACTGGCATTCTATTGTAACTATTTGTTCACCTCTAGTGCTTATGTTATTTTCATTGACCAACCCATGAAAGGTCATATTTCTGGTTTTCTTATATACGCGCCTCCAAATTACCTTTGCTTAAAGTCTCATGTGGAGAGACAGATCAACCAATAAGACCAATTCCTCAAGAATAATTTTTTCCCATCAACCTTCAAATTGCAGTTCTTGGAAAAGAAAGGACATTTTAGAAAGCATTTGGTTGTCAGAACTGGCAATACATATGTAGTTTAGTATTTGGAGTTCTTTGAAAATGATGAATTGATTGCTCTCTTATGGATACAATACTTGGAATGAAGGAAAAACAGTGTCTTAAATGCCTAGTTGTTTGCTAGGTTACGTTAAATATTTAAGCCTTGTTTCTGTAAGGATGTTTATCAAGAATTTGCTTGTCCCTTCTGTTATTTTTTTGTAGATATTGTAGGACATGGATTGATTTTTACTAGTTATATTCACCCCAACTTGTTTGGGATTAAGGTTTTATTATTGTTGTTGTTGTATATCTATCTCAAACTATTCATATTGGTGGTCTATTGATTTAACCACTTGTAACGTCATTGATAATGCAGTACTGAAAACAAGTTAGATTAGTTAAATATCTAAATGATACTTTCATTCTCTCATAATAATGGAAACTTGGTTGATGTTGTACCTTGTTTTTCCAACAGGGTCATTGGAGATTCCCAGCTGGTAAGGAGATGCAAGGATATGCCTACATCCTGACACATCCTGGCACACCTGCAGTTTTTTATGACCACATCTTCTCTCATTATCAGCAAGAAATATCTAGATTAATCTCACTCAGACATCAGAAGAAGATTCATTGCAGGAGTACGGTATGAATGCTCAACATCAAAATAATGACGTCTTAATTTATTTTTATATGTTTGAAACATGTAAAATGACCCCTTATTATACATGGTTGTGACATATAAAATTGATATTAACTTTTCTAGATCACATTCCTTGCTAAGGTTTCATGCATGCTTTGGTTGGTCAGTTTGAGTAATTAGAATTAATGGTTTTCAGGATTTTGTGGTCAAACCAATAACAAACAATAAAGCCTTAATTTCAAATTAGTTATGCTGGATATGGATTTCATTTTTGTGGTCAAGTAGAGGAATATATTATCATGATCAAAACATTAACAGCAAAAGAAATATAAAAAATAAAACAGAAAAATAACTTCCCTCATAGTATTTAAATTTTTGATCTTAGTGACAGAAGTTTGATTATGATTCAGTGAATGATCAGTTATTTAGATTGGCTTTCACTTCTGAGTTCTGACTGACATTGAATCCTATATGAAATATCCAAATGAGCTCCCCATTTCTTTACTTGATGTGCGTTGCCTAAATAGTGTCTCTTTTTTTCCTCCTTTTTGTGGGAAGCCTAAATAGTGTCATTTTAGCCTTCCACGTTCTGAATTGCACAACTGATTTTATCCTTCAGGTCAAGATAACGAAGGCAGAGAGGGATGTGTATGTAGCTGAGATTGATGAGAAAATTGTTGTCAAGATTGGGCCAGGATATTATGAACCATCAAGCAGTCTCAAGAAATGGATTTTGGCTGCTGAAGGAAAAGAATACAGGGTCTGGGAGGCATCTTGAACTGTATGTAGCATCAACTCCAAGCAAATTATTAGTTTATTGTAATTGATTTGTAAAGTTTATATCAATTTTATACAAGAAAAATAATATCAATTATCAACACAGAGGTCCTGGCTGCAAGTCCCAGATAGGGCTGATATTATTTTTAATAAAGCCTTAAAAATTTCAACTATTGTCACCGAGAGTACTGGAATGTAAAGTGTCACTGTATCATAATTGCATTTGTATCACAAACCATTTGTTCTTACATTGAATTAAATCTAGCATATATATACTTGTTTTATTTCACTACATTTCTCTAATATTATCTTCATCATATCCAGAGAACTTGTGCTTGAACAGTTGTACTCCAATGTTAAATAAACCACTCCGTATACATGATTGATCAGTAATTTTCACACACTTTGATCTCAATCCAGATCAAAATAATAGTGGTAATTAGTGTATTTTAGCACTTTACAAGCTATATAACAGCATTATCTATGCGCCACTTGACCTCAGCTTTAGAGCTACATGAAACCCAACGGAGAAGGCTAAAACAGCTGCAGCAATGACATTTGTGTTCTTGATGATTGTCTCCAATGATCCATCTTTCACTCCCTCTCCTTTCCTGCTCTTGTCTTCCAATGAGACAGGCACTTCTTGTTCTATCACCACCTTCTTTGGAATGAATAAAGAGAGACATCCCCCATTAAGTTTCCCTCTGGTCTTATCAATATGTGAATCTTTGGGGACCTCAAAAACCTGATCCAAACACATGTAGTTCCCATCACCGAGTGATCTCTTGCCCTTCACCGTTAGCTTCCCAGAGCCGTCATACCGGACGCTAAGTTCATCCTTTTGGAAACCTTTATTTTAAGACCAAAAAAACCAAAAAAAATAATAATAATAAAGTGAGAGGGAGATTAGATTTGGAATGACCAATATGTTTTATATAGATCGCATCAAACAACACTGTGATGCAGAGTTGAAATACTGTGAAAAAATCATGGTAGTGATGGTTGCAGCAACGACTCCTCCAAAGGAGGGAGGGGAAAAGAGATATACCGTACCTTGGCGACATGTTCTTTCATTACCTGGGAGTTGAAGGCGTAGTTCATAGTTCTGAGCGTCTTGCGTCCATTCAATGGATGGCTGGAAAACGGAGGAGCCTTGCAATTTAGCCATATTTGGAGTAGAGAGAGAGAGAGAGAAAGAGAGAGAGAGAAAAAAAAAAAAAATGGTGTTGATGTTGGTTTGCGCCTGGGTGGCATCTACTTTATATACAATCCCTGTCACGAGATTATTGGTGCTCAGACTCCTCGTAAATTGGCAGGCAAGGAAGAATTCTATGCTTTTCTCAAGATGGAGAATTCCTGCTTTTGCCAAGCTGGAGAAAGAGTCTCAAACTTAGTCTGCTTCTCCATCAAGGGAAGCTTCAACTTACTTGCGTGTTGAGACGCGTTATACCATGAATCAGAAGATTAAATGCAAACATCCAAGCGCCGCCTAACTTGAAGCATAACGCCCATTCACAAGATGCTATGTCTGTCTCCGCAGCCATTCTTTGTTTCTTTTAAATCAAAATAAACAAAAAAGATCATTTAGTTTTAAGAAAACTTATTAAAGTAAATAACAACAACAAGAAAGCCAAGAAAGCTTTATTTTTAAACTAGTTGGGATCGATTACATAAATCCTTTTTCTTCGTTTAGCTCTGTTATAAGTCATATTTGTCTTGTAAGATGCAAAAATTTTAAGTTTTTCTTTATCATTTCGTCTCATATAATTTTTGGTTTACCTTTATCTCTTTTTTTCTCTACATGTATCAAATCACTCTTCCACACAGATGCATTTCTAAGTCTACATTGCACATGTCCAAATCATCTAAATCGTTCTTTCTTTAATTTATCTTTAATTGAAGCTACCTCTACCTTTTTATGAATGGTTTTATTTCTTATTCTATCTTTTCTTGTATTATCATACATCCATCTTAGCATTCTCATTTTCGCCACATTCATCTTATGCACACATTTTTTCTAACTGCCTAACATTTTGTACCATAAAACATAGATGGTCTTATGGTTATCTTATAAAACTTTTCCTTTAACTTAGCAGGTACTCTATGATCGCATAATATTTTAATTGCACTTCTTTATTTTATCAAATCTGCTTTAATCTTATAAACAACATCATCTTCAATCTCTTCTTCCTTATGAATAATCGATCCTAAATACTGAAAATGATCATTTTTAGCAATTTCATAGTCCCCAATTTGTACTCTACATTCATTTTCATTTCTAATTGTACTAAAATTACATTTTATGTATTTTGTCTTTGTCCTACTTAATTTAAAACCTCTAGATTCTAATACATTTCGTCATATTTCTAACTTACAATTAACTCCAGCCTTAGTTTCATCTACTAGTATTATATCATCTGTAAATAACATGCATCATGGAATATTATTCTGAATATGTCTAGTAAGCTCATATATAACTAAAATAAAAAGATAAGGATTAAAAGCAGATCCCTGATGTAAGCCTATTGTAATAGAAAATTTCATAGTATTACCACTAATAGTTTTTATACTATTAACTATCCCATTGTATATATATTTTATTATATTAATATATCTAACATATACTTCTTTCTTTTTTAGCACCCATTATAAAATCTTTTTAGGAACCATATCATATGCTTTTTCTAAATCAATAAAAACCATATGAATATCTTATTTCTTTACTTTATATATCTTCATTAACCTTTTGAAGAAAAAAAAAGCTTTTATGACCGATTTTTTTTTGCATAAAACCAAATTGATTCTCTGATATTTTTATAGTACATCTTAACCTATATTCAATTACTCTCTCCCAAAGTTTCATAACATGACTCATGAGTTTGATACCATGATAATTAGAGTAATTTTGAATATCCCCTTTATTCTTATAAATTGATATTATAATGTTCTTCCTCTATTCATTAAGCATCTTTTTAGTTTCTAAAATTCTATTAAATAAATTTATCACCTACTTTACTTCAGCATCTGATTCTTTCTTTCATTTGCCTTTTACTCTCAATGTATTTTGAGAAGAAAAAGTAATAATACAACATTTGTGAAATATTCCATAGTTAAAATAAAAATATCTTCCTACGATAGAATATGTATTTTATAAAGAGTTATAATACTATTATTTAATAAGTAAATAGTAACTATAAAAATTTATATTTATTTAAAAAATAAGATTTATACATGATTAATATATGTATTGAAAGTATGACTAAGAATATAGTTTGGTAAGAGAAAATTGAGCTTTAATCACATAAAGATAGTATATTATTATTATGTAAATTAGGTTTGATAGTATAAAGGGTATTATGAAAAGATGAATAAATTTTAGCAACTTATCTAGAAAAGTTATAATGTAAAAGAACATAAAGTAATAGATATTAGAGTCACTTTCCAATGTACAATAGAACATAGGTAAATTATCTTCTCATTTAAGTATTACCTGGATAACACTTATTTAGAAAAATATGGATTCTTGAGTAATTTTGATATCTCTCAAAGAATGACGCCTTTGAAGCAAGTGCCTTAGCAGCCTACGTATGTGCCCACCTTGACATTTTGCATAATATATGAGTATAGACGATGGGACCTGATGATGCATAATTTATCAACCTCCAGCTGACTTCTAACAAAGTTTTAACAAAGCATCATAAGGTTACCCACTTACTAGTGGCTACTGATCCTTCAAAGCAAGAGCTTGTAACTAGCAGGTCGACAAGCAGCATGTTGTTAACTAGTAAGGACATGCATGCCTACAATAGAATGGTAGAGTCAACCACTCCTTGCAAAGAATGCAACCTATGGTAAACTGGTGTGGATGCCTGAGGTGGACCCATCATGAAAAAGCATATGGCACATAATTTGAACAAGCTACAAAGTCTTATTGTCAAATATAGAAGCCAGATCAAAGGTTTGTCCAATCCAAGGAGAGCTCTTTTTTTCACCATACTAGACCATTAAGCTTAAGTAAGGTCACGCATCGTCTCACATGGGACTCTCTCCTCTCATCTCTTATTTTCTGTTCTCTCTCCCCAGCAGGGGTATGGTTATAAGGCTTGCCCTTGGCCATCTTCATTTTTTTCTCACTAATTTGAGCATTGAAGGACCTTCACCAAGAAACTCTCGGCATTCCTTATGCTCTTCTTCTGTCCCTATAGAAGCTCAACTGGGGTGCTTAAGCTTTCTTCACCAAGTAGTACCATCTCTTTTGTTCTCAACTCATAATCGTTTTCAACCTTATCCTCACTTTCTTGGCACTCATGGCCTGATTGATGCGCCGCATCGAGTAGTATCTGGATCAATTTATAAATCCATATAAGATTTTGCCAAGTCAGTACTTATTATCGAATTAGCACATTTTATTCGATATGCTATGTTTTATTTATTAGATTATAACTACTTCCAAGTATATTACGTCTCTGATTTTGTATAATTTATTATTTTTGGCCCTCCTTGATCTCTAGCAATAGCCTACGTGGCTACCTTGGGCTTAGGTGCTAGGTAGTCTCCTAGCCTCTCATTCACCGCTTAAAAACTTTTCAAACTAATGAAAATAATGACAGTTATACATTGAATAAGTTTATTTCATCGTAAATAGTTCTAAGCCTTATTTTTATTAATAGTAATCTTATTTTTGTTAACATTGCATAAGTCCATGATTAATGCTTTCTTTATGTTCACTCTTTCTCTTTTTTAAACTATTTTATTATTTTTTGCACTCTTTCTCTGTTTTTTTATTCTTTTATGATTTTTTAATGATTTTTTAAGATAGAAACTAAGCTATATGGAGGTGATGGTGGAACTCAAAGGTATGCAAAGATTTTTTTCTAGGGTCTTACAATCAAAGAAAAATAATAAAAAAAAGGCTAAGAAGGAGAGAGATGATTATTTGTTTTGGCTCTTATATCAAATTTGATGCAGGTAAGCCATTTTGATATTAAATTTGAGTCAAGCCGCAATAAAGGATAATTGCTGATTGTGCATCAGCTCTTTAAGAGTCTTCGATTTGGCATATCCAACCAGTTCAAAGAAATTTATGCCTTATACCACTTAAGTAAGAATCACTCCAAATCAAGAAAAGAAAAAAAAAAAAAAAAAAACTCAAAATTTTATTACTCAATTCATTCACAATTCATTTCTTTAATGTGGTACATTATAGAATCTATTTATAAAGCAAAATAGGTTTTAAAAAAATTTCAGTAGGATTAGAACATTTTTAAAAATAAAAGAACTTCAGCCATACCCTTATACACATGCATACTTGTTTTATTTCACTATATTTCTCTATATGGTCTTCATCATATCCAGAGAAATTGTGCTTGAACATTTGTACTCTTGTATTAAATAAACCACGCCGTGTACATGATTGATCAGTAATTTTCACACACCTTGGTCTTAATCCAGATCAATAAAATTGTTGCCATTAGTGTATTTTAGCACTTTACAAGCTATATAGCAGCATTACAAATGGCAAGGTGACCACGAAAGGCTGTTGGATGTACCACTTGACCTCAGCTTTTGAGCTCCTTCAACGAAAATCCCTCAGGTTTTGTGCTAGTAAAAAACCAGTGGAGAAGGCTGCAACAGCCACAGCAATAATAACCTTTATGTTCAGTCCCTCTCCTTTTCTTCTCTCATCTTCCAATGAGACAACACAGAGAGCTTCTTTTTTATCTGTCACCTTCTTTGTCATGAATAAAGAGAGACACACCCCATCAAATTTCGCTCTGATCTTATTAAAATGTGAATCTTTAGGGACCTCAAAAACCTGATCCAAACGTATGTAGTTGCCATCATCGCCTTCACCAAGTGACCTCTTGCCCTTCACCTTTAGCTTCCCAGAGCAGTCAATTTGGACGCTTAAGTCATCCTTTCGGAAACCTTTATGTTAAGACCAAAAATTAAAAAATAAAAAGTATGTGTGCGTGCGTGTGTGTGTGTGTGTGTGTGTGTGTGAGAGAGAGAGAGAGAGAGATTAGATTTGGAATGAAACAGTATCGCTCATACCATGCCTTGCAACATGTTCTATATATATATATATATATATATATATATATCTTTTCATTACCTGGGAGTTGAAGGCGTAGTACATGGTTCTGAGGGTCTTGGGTCCATTCAATGGATGGCTGGAAAAAAGAGGATCCTTGTAGTTTAGGCATTTTGGAGTAGAGGTTGTTGGTTTGCGTTTGGGTGGCATCCACCATATATACAGTTCCTGCCACTGGTGTTCAGACTTACCGTAGATTGTAGGTCAAGGAAGAATTCTATACTTTTCCCAAGCTGGAGAAAAGAGTCTCAAACTTAGTATACTTCTCCATTGAGGGAAGCTTTGACTTGGGAATAGGATGAATTCCATTCCCTAAGCTAGGCCTAGACCAGGTCAGCAAAGAATAATTCATTCGCCAACTTTTATGTATATGCCTAAATGGGCATATAACAAAATTATGATCGAAGACATTCTTAATGGGCAGGGTTCTTCCATTCCCGCTGACAACCGAGCAGCTTCTTTTGGTTCTCCTTCACCTCCCAAACAGTGCCTGCCATAAGGAAATCCAATTCAAAAATCTTTCTACACCCTAAAAGCTTCGTTAGTGGATGGATCAAAATCATGTAGTCCAAAAATTCAAGTGAAAGTTAATGAATAGCAAATAAATTTGGGTTATAAGCATATATAACACTTTCTTTTTCATGCAATGTGGAACTATTTTTGGCATATAACAATCTCTCCTCCTTCGTCGCATATCACAAGTTAGCCGGAATCTATCCTCGGACTATATCGTTAGTGCTGCAAAAATAACTTTACGCCATAACGAAACTCTACCACCGTTCTATGGTTAGTTATTTTCTTATGCTAACCACACTTGTATTAGATCCGATATCATTTGTAATGCTCCAAGTCTAGTTGCTAGTTGAATTAACTCATTAGCGAGTCAAAACTATGTGATTCAAAAACTCTAGTAAAAATTAATGAGTAACAAATAAATTTAAATTATAAATACATAACACTTTTTTTTTAAAAAAAAAAAATTATTGTTTACAATCAGAGAATATAAAATAATTTTCAAGAAACGGTCCTCAGTTAAACTTTCCTCCTTTAAAAAAATAAAAGGCAGAATAAAAGAAAATTATCCGGAGTTGTGTTCATTCCATTGACTTAAGATAATATTTTATTACGCAGCGCATCTTCAAATACAAATATTACCAACATTCGGATCGGCATGAGTCACCTGCTCAGTTGATAGCGCCAATGTTCATCTCTTAATAGCAAGCTCGAAGATAACGACTTTGTAAGATGATAAAGACGAAAATTATTGGATAAAAAATAATGGAGTCATATATGCCTAATAAAAATGTATTAGAAATAAAGTAACAAAGCACTTAAAATTTTTATATTTATAAAAAATATAATTTAAAGTAAAATTGAACGAAAAAAAAAAAAAAGAAGGATTCATATGATCGATCCTAATTAGTTTAAAATTAAAATTTTATTATTTTTATTATTTACTTTAATAAGTTTTTTTTAAAATTAAATGATTTTTTTTTTTTTGTTTATTTTGATTTAAAGTAAATGAGGAATGGCTGCGGAGACAAACATAGCATCTTGTGAATAGGCGCTAGCTATGCTTCAAGTTGGCAGTGCTTCGACGTCCGCATTTAACCTTGTGATTCATAATATAACGCGTCTCAACACGCAATGCAAGTCGAAGCTTCTTCCCTTTACGGAGAAGCAGCTTGGGAAAAGCATAGAATTAAAGCATAGAATTCTTCCTTTCCTTGCCTGCCAATCTATGAGAAGTCTGAGCACCAATCAGTGCGACCTCGTGGTAGGAATTGCATATAAAGTAGATGCCACCCATGCGCAAACGAACATCAACACCAATTTTTATTTTATTTTATTTTTTTCTCTCTGCTCCAAAAATGGCTAAATTGCAAAGTTCCTCCTCTTTCCAGCCATCCGTTGAATGGACCCAAGACCCTCAGAACCATGTACTACGCCTTCAACTCCCAGGTAATGAAAAGGGCCACATGGAACATGTCGCCAAGGAGCAGTAAGTATCTCTCTTTTTCCCTCCCTCCAAGGGAGGAGTCGTTGCTGGAACTATCACCGCTATGATCTTCACAGTATTTCAACTCTGCATCACAGTGTTGTTTGATGCGATCTATATAAAACATATTGGTCATTCCAAATCTAATCTCCCTCTCACTTTTTTTTCTTTCTTTCTTTCTTTCTTTTTTTCGTTTTTTTTTTTTTTTTTTTTTTTTTTGGGTTCTTTTGGCCTTAAAATAAAGGTTTCCAAAAGGATGAATTTAGCGTCCGGACTAGCAGCTTCTCTGGGAGGCTAACGGTGAAGGGCAAGAGATCACTCGGTGATGGGAACTACATATGTTTGGATCAAGCCTTTGAGGTCCCTAAAGATTCACATTTTGATGAGATCAAAGCGAAATTTGAAGGGGGCTGCCTCTCTTTATTCATTCCAAAGAAGGTGATAGGCAAAGAAGTGCCCGTCTCATTGGAAGACGAGAGCAGGAAAGGATTGGAGACAATCATCAAGAACACAAATGTCATTGCTGTAGCTGTTCTAGCCTTCTCCGTTGGGTTATATGTAGCTCTAAAGCCGAGGTCAAGTGGTGCATAGATAAATGCTGTTATATAGCTTGTAAAGTGATAAAAGTACACTAATTACCAACTATTATTTTGATCTGGATTGAGATCAAAGTGTGTGAAAATTACTGATCAATCATGTATATGGAGTGGTTTATTTCATATCGGAGTGCAACCGTTCAAGCACAAGTTCTAATTGTAGTGAAATAAAACAAGTATATATTTGCTAGATTTAATTCAATGTAAGAGAAAATGGTTTGTGATACAAATGCAATTATGATACACTGACACTCTACATTCCAGTACTCTCGGTGGCAATAGTTGAAATTTTTAAGGCTTTATTAAAAATAATAATATCAGCCCTACCTGGGACTTCCAGCTAGGAGCTCTGTGTTAATAATTGATATTATTTTTCTTGTATGAAATTGATATAATCTTTACAAATCAATTACAATAAACTAATAATTTGCTCAGGGTTAATGCTGCATGCAATTCAAGATGCCTCCCACACCTTGTATTCTTTTCCTTCAGCAGCCTGCTTGATGGTTCATAATGTACGGTCCCAATTCAAAAATAATTTAAGGCTAAATTATATTTTTGATTATAAAATGTGTCATTTATCTAAACTTCAAAAAATTATAAAATTAATTCTTAACTTTATTTTTAATTTCTCTTTGATCTTTACCGTTAAAACAGATTAATGTCGTCAGAAGTTCGCTAGGTGATAGTTTACGTATCATCCACTTCATTGCCACATCATCATAAAAAATAAAAGAGAAAAAAAGAGCGAAAGAAAGAGGGAAGGTGCGGAAGGGAGCCGTGAAACCCGGCGGCCCGTTACCCCTCCCCCTCCGCGGCCCCTGTGGCCCCCATTCCATGTTGGGCCGCCGAGGGGAGGTGTGGCTTCCACGCCTTTCCTCTTCCTCTCTCTTTTTCTTTCTTATTTTTTTTCGATGATGTGGCGATGAGGCGGAGGACATGTAGACTGCCACGTAGGCAAACTCCTGACAGCGTTACCTTGCTTTAACAACAGGAACCAAAGAGAAATAAAAAATGAAGTTCAGAATCAATTTTATAATTTTTTTAAGTTTAAGGAATAAAGTTACACACCCCCTAAGTTCAAGAATCAAAAAAAATAGTTTAGTCATAATTTAAATTTAAATTTAAATTATTTAATAAATAGATCAAAAATTCAGATTTAAATCTAAATAAATAATTTACTAGATTAACATAATAAATTTATTAAAGAAATTAAATTAATCTAAAATAGGTTGAATAAGTTGAGCTAACTTTTAACAAACTAAACAGTTTTAAAGTAGGTTAAGTAGAGGAAAAAACTTTGAATAAGCCATAAACAAGTTAAACAGAGCGGATGCGGATCCGAGACTCAATTATTAAATAAGTTAAAATATAAAATAAATATTTTAAACTTATGTAATAAATAAATGTAAGTAGATTGACCTTTTTTAATCCAAATTTATTTATATCAAACTCATAATATTTAAGGTGGGTTGGTTAAAATCAACTCCACCGGTTTGATCATAGATTACCAACCCCTAATAACAGCAGCAGCAGAAATTTCAACTTTGTCGCTGGTCTACCTCCATCCGACTCAACCATCTTTATCTATTGGTTATTTATTTGACTTCATAATTCAATAAATATTGGCTGACGAGATAAAATAAGGTGAAAGATAGATGCGGTCTGTGGTCTTTTCGATTTCATTATCTCTCTCTCACTCTCTTCTGGTACCATCTTAATTTTCATACAAGCATAGATAATTGAGGGAGGAAAGTAAGAAGAGTGAGAGACCCGCAATCGAACGGCACATAAAGCACGCAAAGTCACATAAAGCACGCAAAGTCCCATCCAATAAGATTTGGAAGGGTGGGCTGCTCAATTTCCGCCTGATTTCACGTTTTCTTCGCACTGACGGCATGTCTCATGGCTTTTTCTCCCAAACGCGTTATCATCATGACAATTTTAGGTCCATTCAAAACCCGCTTAATTGACGGAAGGAACGATCACCTGAGACAACAACGTTCCTTCAACGATTCCCATATAAAAATTTGAAAAAAAAAAAAAAAAAAAAATGGGGAGGAAAGCTGCAGCTGGAGACATTATGATGCCGAGAACATTATGTCAGTCAATCTTTAACAACCCGCAACTTGTTTCCACCGCGTCAAAAAGTCAACACTGATGACATCACAATTAAAATTAAATTTGAAAAATTCTATAAAATTCGAGAAGGAAAGACTTGCTTGACGTTGAGCCTTGCAACATAGAATGGATTCGTGTCATGCCCATCCAAAAAGTAGATGTCTAGAAAGTCTATACCTTCGTTGGTAGGTTTCTAGATTCTTATGATTATGTTTGATTAGCTATGAAAAAAAAAAAAAAAAATTTGAGAAACACACTTATTCAAGTGCTTCATATTTAAGTGAAAAATAGCATTTTTATTCATAAACATGAAATAAAGGTTCATAAATTCATGATTTTTATTCTATTCTTCGATAACAACCGTTATAATATATTATAAAATTAATATTGACTAAAAAAATAAAAGTAAATACGAAGAATCTTTTCATGAATACAGCAAAGATATTTGTTTTTTGGACCAAAGATATTTTTTATTTTGTAAAAAGATGGCTTCCTTCTTCCATATCTCATATAGGTTTCTATTTCTTCAATAAATGTAGAAACCTTTTTTTCATAGAAAAAATTATTTTTTTATTAATCAATTTGAATCCTTCAATTAACCAAAATCAAGTTTTTCCCCTTCTTAGAAAAATCTCTTTTTCATGAACAGCTCTTGCCAACAAAAAAAAAAAAAAAAGGCTTAGATAGGAGAAAGATTAACCACTTTAAAGGCATTTGGTGTGAGATGATCTTACATGACGGTGATCCTAAATTACCCCTATCTTCATGATCATTGTCCAATCTAATGATCTCATACCCGTCGATGAGTTTGCATATATAAAATCAGCTTTAAAGAGTAATCTTGCAAAAAAAAATTTAGAAACCAAAATTCTTCTCATCCATATAAAAAGTACTCAATATTATTTTTCACATTAATATAATATAATTTCATATTATAAAATTATAAAATTATAATAATTATCATATTATATCATTATAATATAATATAACATAATATAATAATATTATAAAATATAATATAAATATAATTTTAATAATATAATATAGTATGATATTATAATAAAAATAGTATAGTTATTGATATCAAGTAATCTGACTTAGATGACTAACATGGTGAAGGAATGATGTGGCGCAACAATCGTGGATTTATGACAGCACTTTCAGGATAAACCACACACCTGTTGTCGTGACAGGCTTGCTTGAACAAGTTGGTCCTCCTTATTACTCCAAAGACTTCATTGATCTCCGCATATTGCACCTTTGCCTATTGTCAGATCAGCTCAGCTCACGTGAAGATTATCTCCTCTACCTCTCTTTTCAGACACTTATAAAAGCATGGGATCCCACCTAGGTATAAAAAGCGAAAAACTTATCCTCTAGAGCTCGAAGCCCTCATTCAAGGGGAGCTTGGAGGCTTCTCTCATCATGCACCTCAGCTGACTGAAGCATCGAAGGGATTTTCCTTAAAGGAAACTTCAAGGCCTCTCTAATGTTCTTTCTTTTGAGTGCAAGAAATCGACCTGGAGGTAGAGAAGAGCATTGTTCAGAAAGACTATCATCCCACTTCAGTTAACGTACAGGAGTTAGATTTCGACGCGATAAATTAGCACTATCTATAGAAAATCGAATGCATCTAGTTATGCCTCCAAAGCGATGTGACTTGGGCAACAACTAACCCTCAAGATGGTCCAAGCCATAATTTGGTCAATTTCCAAGACTCAATAGAAGACGCATCTGATCCTATCCTAGCTTTGCAACTGACTTCTGCTTCGGTACCACCATTAGTTAATGACCAAGGTAACAACAACTCGATGCGATGTCCCAATAGATCAATCAACGCATGGATCAAATGATGACCATAATTCAAAACCTAGCTACTAGATGGCTTGATTATGGAGTCCCTATTAAGGAAGAGTAATGATCTTGTCAGGTTGTTGGCTCTAACTGACCTCAAGAAGATCCGAAAGATTACCCTTACTAGTGAGCCAACACTTCTCATCAATTCGAGGAAGAGCCTCGAGATCCTTCTTCTAGTAGTTCAAATAGGTAAGAAAGCCCAAAGATGCTGTTGACAAGCCAGAGAATAATAGAGCATTGCTTCGAAAAATGAATTAGAAGATCAGCACTATGATACAACAGATTCAGTCTCAAGGGCAAGCACCTCCTTTCTAAAGACTTTGATCTTCCTACTAAGCCTCCTTTCAAAAAAAAAAAAAAAAAAAAAATTATGGCTGCTACATAGAGCCCTAGATGCCATCACATGCCATACATTTCACCCTACATTCAAGAAAGTAGCTCGAGCATAATATTTCAGTCTGACACCTTCTTCCATTAGTTCCTTCCGATAGCTTAGCCAACTTTTTGTGAGACACTTCATCAGAAGCCGCAGGTATAAAAAAACTTCAGCATCGTTGGTGACCTTAACGTAAAGAAAGGATGAGTCACTAAGAAACTACGTCCAATGATTCAACGATGCAAACTTGGAGATCCATGTTTGATATTATTTTTATATTAATATAATATAATATAATATTATATTATAATAATTATCATATTATATTTGTTATAATATAATAATATTTAAAAATATAGTATGATATTACAATACATATAGTATAGCTATTATTATATTGTAATTATTATAATTAAATTATATAATGTAACTATAATATCATATTATATTATAGAAAATAATATTATAATTTAACATAAATATTATAATAATGAATAATATGAAATGATAATAAATTATTATGTTACTTAGAAAATGTATTGGGAACAGTTATTTTTTAAAGTAAAAAGATTATATTAAGTAATTAAAAATAATTTTGGTATTTCATAATGCAATTTTGGTATTTCATAATCTATTATGCAGGATTCTCGTGATTTGATATAACGTCATCGTAGCGGTCTTCATAATAATATGGGTGCGTCGTAACGAATTCGCCTTCCAGGATTGCCGAAGAGATAGGGGTCATCTCTAAGCCCTATTTTCTTTATAGCTAACGATGGCCTTGGAAAGGCCATCGCTGTCAAGAACTTAGGTCCCGGCTGGAATCTTCGTTTGGAAGCCGTCAGGAGTGTGGAAGAAGACTCCTTTCTTCCTTGGACCGATCAGCCGTTTCTTCTTGGATTTGATCCAAGGTCTCTCAGGTATCATCCAAGATCACCGATTCATCTGCATACCCTTTTGATCCACGACTAGATTAACACGAGATTTGTGATGGATTTCAATGGGATTAACGGATATTTAATGGGTTTTGGGTGTCTCTGTTTCGGAAAATAAAAACAGAGTCGTGAGAAGCATCCTCTCGCCGGCGATTTCTCCCACTCCGGCGACGAAAATCTCTGAGGCAAACCCTAGCCTGAATTCATTCTTCATTGCGGTTTTAGCAAGGGTCTCCGGCGATCGCCGGACGTAGGTCTCGGGGTTAGGGGCGTTTGTGCCCTGTTTCAAGATCTTTCGGCCCTTACGGCCGAGTGGGGAGATGAGCAGTGCCGTTGGACCTTCGTCGGAGGCAAGGTCCGGCCATGGCCGGAGTATGGGGACCTTGCCTACGGCGGGGGGGCCGGCCAGGGGAAGGCCATGCTCAGCCCTAGGTGTCGGGTGGGTTTAGGCAACAGGAGACGAAGAAGAAGACTCTCTGAGTCAGCCCAAGGTGCCTTGAACCGGCCCATGAGCCGGCCGAATTTCAAGGGAAATGGTTCATCCATCTGGAACCAGACCAACCCATTGGAGGTTGGGTTCAAACCAGTTAAACCTTGTGACTTAAAAACATCAGTTTAGCCGGATTGAATTTAGGTTGGATTGAGACCTAATTGATGAGAATAGACTTAAGTTGGGCTAATACTTAATATAATTGTTAAGCCCATATAACCCATAGGACTTAAACCTATGTGAGCCATTATAGGTATGGGTGCTGAGTCTGGATTGAATTGTGAGCTATTATAAATATGAAACTGATTAAAGAATTTGTTATGTAGATGAACACCAACCAAACTGATTCGATCAAACTTTGTTATTTAACGAGTTATGGTAAGTAGATTGATTATAAATTAGTTAAATTAATAAATAGCTTATTTACAATTTCTGGTTAAATGTTACTTGAATATAAAAAGTTTATAATTATGGTTAATGATAATATTTAGTAAACTTCATTTGCACATTTAGTATGAATATTTTATTACTGTTTATTGTTATTATTATTAATGTTGTTTAAATTGTAAATTTTTGATAGCATTGTTAATACTTTATTAACTAGTTATAATTTTAAATTTTAAATAATACTAAATACTATATTAACAAAATAAATTTATTATCCTAATAACCTTATAATATTAAATAAAAATAACATACTAATAGAATAATAACATTATTATTATATAATAACAGAAGAAAACAATAGTAAATACTTGATCACATGAGTAGAAAGTTACTAAAAATCAATAATTATTAATAAAAGTAAGGTATGAACTCTCGATCCGCTATGTGATGACATGATGATAGGTATCAGGATTCATTTTTATAAGGAATAAATGCGGACATCCAACACAAATGTGATGTACTGGTCTTGTCATAGAGATATATATAATCACAATTCATATGATCGTAGAGAATTAATTAAGTGATGATATAAAAATATTTTTATAAGAAATAAATGCGGACATCCAACACAAATGTGATGTACTGGTCTTGTCATAGAGATATATATAATCACAATTCATATGATCGTAGAGAATTAATTAAGTGATGATATAAAAACCGTTTAATAAATGATGACATAAAATTATTAAACAAGAGATGACATGAGAACTATTCAAAGAATGAAGACATGAAAACTGTTGAATCTGTTTAATATTGATAATAGAAAAATTTTATCATAATGATATAAATTGTTAAAAATTTATTTAAATATCTCAAGATTTGTATAATTTATGCCGATCAATGTATGCATTAGAATATCAGTTCCAATCCTTTGGGTAGATGTAGTGCCAATTTACCTTCTTAGTTACCTTTGAACAAAACTACTATGCTAAATATCCTTTTATTCTCTAGTTGTATAAATATTAATTTTATGAAATGATTATGATATAAATTTTTAGTTTATTAATCAATTTTTATTGTATTAAATGGTATGCATGCTTTGTATGCTATGAATTAATTATAATCTGGATTCATCCTAAAGTCTTTAGCATACGTGACGTCTCTGCTTCGGAAGTTTCGTCCCAGGTGAAATCAGGAGAGTTAGGAGTCTCAGCAGCGTCTTATAAAAGAAGATCGACAGCTCGCTCGCAAGGACAAGCAGCTGGTCTCCTCTACCTGGATTGAGGGTCGTCTAACGAGGTCCTCCACCACACGGTAACCATTAATCAATGGAGCACGGATCACCGCGGCCCAGGAACCTCGTCACGCTGATCTCCGAGTCCTCCAGCCTCCCTTCCCTCGGTCTGTGCCTCCTCACCATCAACTCCATCCTTTCAATCTATTGGGCTCGCAACGATCCGTGGACGGTCGCCTTCGTGGTCTTCGCCTACTTGAACCTCTTGGCTCTCTTCGGATGCCTCCAGGCTTTCGAGAAGCTGCAATCTATTGGCGCGGGGGAGGAGGAGAAGACAAGGATCAAGGCGGTCGTCTGGGCGCTCGCGACTACGCTCAATTTTACCTTCGCCTACCGTGTCGCGGAGGCGATGCCTTGGGCCATGTCTGTGGTCATCTGCGTCATGTCCGGATTCGTAGCAGGAGGTAGTTTCTTTGCCTTGCTCATTTATCGGGAGCCTAAAGCTGATGGCTCTAATCATCTTGATCTCAAGAAGGGCGACACCGATCAGACTCGTTTCAGGGAGCCTTCATCTTTGGACAAGGTTTAATTTTAATTTATTTAATTTATTCAACCTTCATAGAGGTTGGTACAGAGACCTGGAAGGCCGGAGGATCATTGGATACCGTCACCGCTATAAATAATAATAATAATATATATATATATAGCTTGTTGGATGTGTCCCGCTGGGACATCCATTACTACTACGAAATAACTTGGTTGCGTGTGGCTTGTCGTGTCTCTTTTATGTTGCATTTGTTCTGAGCTTTGGCTCATCATACTTCATCCCGTATTGTAATAATTTTGGTTTGGACAGGTGCGTGTTGATCTTATCCACCTTGTTATTGTGGTTATCATATCCATCAATTATATCCTGAATATTTTCAATAAAAAAAAAGCCAGCATAACTGGCTAGTGGCTTGACATGTTTATGTAAATAGATCGGCTATAACTTTTTCAGTTATTGAATATAATTGAATATTTAAAAATATTTATATACTAAAAATTATATAATTTAAATATTTTTAGCTCAAACATGAAATGATCAAAATAAATATATTATTTTTTATATTATTTAAATTATTTAATTTTTTAAGAAATTTAAATCATATGATTTTTTAGCATAAGTATTCTAGAAATAGTATATCATATTTTATAACGCATATCATTAATTTAGGATTTTTATCTTGCAAACTTGTGGGCTCATCTAACGTCTACACTTACATCTCTTAAGACCCACTACTCTTAAGAACAGAAGCGAGATACAGGATATTTGGTCTTTTTTTTCTTCTTTCTATTCTTTTTTACAAACTTTTAACCTTCTTCATTTCCAGCACTGCAACCCACTACTCTTAATAACAGAAACGACTCTTAAAACCCACTACTCTTAAGAATAGAAGTGAAATACCCACTACTCTTAATAACAGAAACAAACGACTCTTAAAACCCACTACTCTCTTAAGAATAGAAGTGAAATACCCACTACTCTTAATAACAGAAACAAACGACTCTTAAAACCCACTACTCTTAAGAATAGAAGTGAAATACAGATATTTGGTATTTTTGTTCTTTTTATTCTTTTTTACGAACTTTCAATTTTCTTCCTTTCCAGCACCATAAATAGTGGACATCTTTGGAGACTTTGTAGCCTCCAGCTCATCGATGATCCGCTATCGACATACTCTTTTTGTTCTTTCTATTTTTTTTTGCGGATGATCCGCTATCGACATACTCTTTTTGTTCTTTCTATTTTTTTTTGCGAACTTTCAATCTTCTTCCTTTCGAACGCCTTCCTTTCGAACGCCGTAACTAATGGACATCTTTGGAGACTTTGTAGCCTTCATTTCGAACGCCGTAACTAATGGACATCTTTGGAGACTTTGTAGCCTTCAGCTTATCGATGATGATCCGTATTTTTGTTCTTTTTATTTTTTTTTACAAACTTTCAATTTTCTTCCTTTCCAGCACCATAAATAGTGGACATCTTTGGAGACTTTGTAACCTCCAGCTCATCGATGATCCGCTATCGACATACTCTTTTTGTTCTTTCTATTTATTTTGCGAACTTTCAATCTTCTTCCTTTCGAACGCCGTAACTAATGGACATCTTTGGAGACTTTGTAGCCTTCAGCTTATCGATGATGATCCGTATTTTTGTTCTTTTTATTCTTTTTTACGAACTTTCAATTTTCTTCCTTTCCAGCACCATAAATAGTGGACATCTTTGGAGACTTTGTAGCCTCCAGCTCATCGATGATCCGCTATCGACATACTCTTTTTGTTCTTTCTATTCTTTTTTTGCGAACTTTCAATCTTCTTCCTTTCGAACGCCGTAACTAATGGACATCTTTGGAGACTTTGTAGCCTTCAGCTTATCGATGATGATCCGTATTTTTGTTCTTTTTATTCTTTTTTACGAACTTTCAATTTTCTTCCTTTTCAGCACCATAAATAGTGGACATCTTTGGAGACTTTGTAGCCTCCAGCTCATCGATGATCCGTTATCGACATACTCTTTTTGATCTTTCTATTCTTTTTTTGCGAACTTTCAATCTTCTTCCTTTCGAACGCCGTAACTAATGGACATCTTTGGAGACTTTGTAGCCTTCAGCTTATGGATGATGATCCGTTGTCGGCATACTTTTGCTGCTTTCCAGCACTGCAACTAGTAGACATCTTTAGAGACTTTGGTAGCCCAGAGCTCATTGATGATCCGCTGTCGGCATACTTTTGCTATAAGCCTATAATAAGATAAGTCCCCTTTATTTAATTTAGCTCGATAATTAATGTATTTGTTTTTGTTGGCTGTCTACAACGAAGTGAGCCCTCGTTCTTTAATCTTGGCCCAATAAGGAAGACGACGGGTCCGTCCCCTTCGCCCTAGCTACCGAGGGCCCTCGACGATGGAGAAGGGATATGTTGAGGAAGTAGGGACGGCATATATATATATATATATATATATATATATATATATTATCTTTTTGGAAGCCCCTCCACACCGAGCTCGCGACCTGATGGCTTGCCAGTTTTCTCGTTTTCTAATAAAACAAAAAAAAAAATAGTTGGATACGGGATGTACTCTACGAGGAGTGGTACGGACGTAGATGTTATCATCACGACCTCTCTTTACGTTATTGCTAGGGATGCTTAACAACGCCACTTCGCTTACCTTTAAAATTTTCTATGTTCATCTATCCATGTTTCTTCTCTCACATATCCACTTGTTTCATTCCTTCATATATTATTTGTCCTAAATTGAATGATTTAATTTTGATGGCTGGAGAAGAAACGTGGATCTCAAACCTATGGCCTCGCTTTGACAGTGAGGCTACTTTTGGTATCATATATATATATATATATATATATATATATATATTCTCAAAAATATAATAAAAGTAACCTGAAGTGGAAAACATGTATGCTAAAGCTCTTTTATTTTTTTTATTATTTATTAAAATTTTTAGAAATTTGGAAGGCAAAGATTTATTATTTTTGTGAAAAAGTAAAATTAAAAACTATAGAATAGCAAGCGTTTTGTTTGAATACCACCTTCAACATTAACCTCGCTGTGGTACTTTACTGATATGCAAAGAAACAAAAACACTAATATCAACAATGCTAAATAGGAGCTTAATAAACCCCATTGGAACCCATATTCTCTTGTTTGTTAGTGCTCAGAGCAAATGATGGTATACTCTAACACCCCATTTCGTACAAATAAATTTTATAATTTCTATGAAATTTATTTGTAAATCTATGATTTATTATGTTAGGTAACATAACAAAATAATGGATTTAAAATATCAATACTAAATCATGGAATTGCTTTTTTTTTTTTTTTTTCTTACAAATTCTACCAATTTTGATAAGATTTGCAAATGAATTCTATAAAACAAAGGAAATAAAATTTTTGGACAAAATTACTCCAATAGATGGTCAATAGTTTTTGACCAAAAATAATATTGTTTATAATATAATTATCATGATAAATTATTATTACATTAATAATTATTATAATATTATTATAATATATAATTGATACTATATTAATAATATTATGATATATTATAACATTATGATAAATTACATAATATAATAAGTAATATTATATTATTATATCATTAATATTGTAATAATATAATAATATAATATTATAAATTATATAATTATATTTAATTATGATTACATGCTATCATAGTTAATATAGTTAAATGTAATTTGAGAGTATAATTAATATAACAATTTTTAAATCATTATTTTTAACTAATTATTAAATAAAGATAATTTAGAAAAATTTCAACATTGAATTCAAATTTCATTTGTTCCCAGCATGAGAATTTATTTTAGTTTAGTTCCATAATTTTTATGTATAGTAGACAAAACATAAGAATTTATTTCCAAATCACTATGATATTCATTTCATCCGCAAATGAATTATATAGTAACTTGTGTTTCAAACTCAGCCTAGGTGAATACAAGAAACCTTACCGGATGAATTCATCCAAATTTTTCCTTACTCATTTCTTAGTGCATACAGTTCGGTTATTTGGGATGAGGATGCCCTTCAATTAGGCTCCATCACACACTTAGCTCATTAGATTAGGCTAAGGCTCCATAAGGCTTGGCCCTGGAGGTAGTATACGGCGCAGATTGACTGCACACTTGCTCCTCTTCACGGGCACTTATCTTTTGTTCAATAAATAATTTAAAATTAGCTTTTATATATGGCTTTAATGTATATAAATTAAATTAATTAATAAAATAATATATCAATTATTTCATTAATTTAGTAAACATCATATAATGAGATATTGAAAATGTAACTTTTTTAAAATATAACTATGTAAAAGGTTAACTACTGTAATAATTGAATGTTTAAAGACTCAAACTGTTTTTTAAGTCAAAATTTGAAGGTTAAAAATTTTTTTTCATCGATATAATTTAATAATAATATGCGATGATGAAGGTGAGCACGTAGTTTACTTCACGTTTAAGTCTTTCTCGTTGCTTTACGAATACTCTATCCAGGATTGTTGGATTCTTTGCAAGTGTTCGTTCGGTGAACCCCCCCAGTTGCTTGGGCTTGACGCCCAGACAAGATTCTACGCGGAGAGCGATGCCACGGACCGCCATATATGCATCGATGTATGACAAGCGACTCCTTGGGCCCCAAAGAACTATCAAGTATGGTTTGAAAAAACTACAGTTAATTGTCATGCGTTTTAACTATTATCACACGATGGGATACGTAATTAACTTCTCGCACTTATAACATTTTTCGCATTTGAGTATTTATTTATAAAAAAAAAAAAATTTAATACTTAAAATTAATAAAATTAGTAGTAATTCTTTTCAATCTTCTTCTCCCTCTCTCTCTCTCTCTCTCTCTCTCTCTCTCTTTCTCTCTCTCTCCATATTTTAAGTCATCACAATGTGCTCGGAGATATGAAGGTTTTTTATAGTGAAATTAAATCGACCCCGTTTATTTAGTAGGTAAGGTGCTTGTATTTTTATAATAATCTTCAATTTTTCAATCAAAATCAATATTAAAGATACATATGATAATTAAATATAATATTTTAAATTACTTGCATTGTATTTAAAATATTATATATATATATAGGCACCCCTTAAAACAAACCACACACCTCTCTACCTGTAATATAACAATTTTGGAGTCCAGCAAGCAATGGTGGCATTTATTTCTTTTACTTTAATTATGACAAATATGAATAAGAGAGACATGAATTTTAAAACACATTAAAAATGGCACTTACCAATGAAAGCAAGGAAGAGAGTGGCAATTTAGTGAATGAAGCAATAGATTTAAAAGAAAATTTTGATTCTAAAGCTATGGCAGTAAAAAAAGTCTTGAAAGAACAAGATATGAGCAGATTCTTTTTATTTACAAAGAGAAAATAGAAGAGAAGCTAAAAAAAGTTATGATTCTAAAAAATACATGATTGGATTAGCAAATCCAATTAAACAAATTTCTCCTTAAAAAAGCTACTTTATATGAATAAGAAAGGAAGATAATTCTACAAAAGATCAGTTATTTGAAGACAAAAAAAAAATTAAAGGCAACAAACAAAAGCAAGCAATGTCATAATGTTGCTGCATCAAGCATTATCAAGAAACAAAATTTCAAATAAAAAAAGAAATACAAAAATCTTGATTGTTGTTCTACTCAAAGTGATTAAAATAATTTCGCAATATGTAAGAAAAAAAGATTGTATATATTTAAAGTCTCACATTATATTTTTGAAAATTGTACGTAGATTTTCTGCAAAAACTTAATTTGGATTTTTATAAATGGCATGATATTTATTAGAAATAGGGAGTTGATGTAGCCCAAAAAGGTAAAAATAAAAGGGTTTAAGCTTTTAAGAAAACTTTATTATAAGTCTCCTTAAAAGTCTTATTTTGTTCCTAATATGGGTAGGAGATTTATTTTATTATCTTTAGTAGTCCTATTTTATCCTCTTTTAGGTATCTTATTTTTGTCAATATCGAATCAGTCAATGATTATATTTTTTTATTTTGAAAGTATTTGATCTTGATTTGATTAAGAGTTCTAGATCAATTTTGCCATATAAATAGATCCCTAATATATTTCATTGGATTAATGATTTGAGTAATAAAATTATAAAATATTATCGTTCTCTTATTCTAGCTAAAAATTATTCCTAGCTTCCTATTTTAAGTGGTGTGAGACCATAACTTTTTTCAAAATGGCTGGTGATGCTGAATCAAAGATCCTTAAAAAATTAGTGCAAAATTATTAGTTTTTTGGTTCCATCCACCTACATTAGATTTGATGTTAAGACCAAATCTGCTTTCATCGATTGTTAAGGCCATTGCAAGTGCACATGAGCGGCTTCAAGAGTCTTTGTTTGGAACGAAGAAATGACAATGAAGCCTGTTTAGTAGTAAATAAAAATTAATAGTAGTAAATTTTCACGTCTACTCTAATAGGTGTTAGACAAAGGAGAAGGCTTCAAGAGTCTTTATTTAATGGCTTAGCATATTACAATGACAATGAAGAGGTTATGCATCAAAGATAAAAAAAAAAAAGAAATGCACAGTAACTATTGTACATTGATAGATAAAAAAAAAAATGTCACATTGTATAATCTGTAAATATTTTTATCTTAATAGTAGTAATTTTTTGTCTAGACATACCAACTTATCCAAATTTATTTTAAAATTAATGGACATGAATAAATATTTTTCACAATTAAGCCTGTTATAAGTTAGTTGTGACCGACTTAATCATGAATAGATCAAATTTGGTTTCAACTTTTCAATTTTATTGTTCACAACATGAGATAAATATTTAAAACCAAGCCTGACAACTTTGGATGTGATGATTATAGAATAGTAGATCAAGTTCTAGTCAGTTGCTTCAAGTATTCAAAACAGAAAATCAAATATGTTAAAGAAAAAACTGGCTTGCACCATGTATTCAAGATTAAATTATAAAACTAAGTCATGTTTTTCTTTTCTTTTATGGTACATTTGTTATGAGGCTAAAAGATAAAAAATTATTTCTATAAATTTTCACTTTCTTCTAATGATGTTTGACATAAAATTATTTTTTTAGAAAATTTTTTTCTCTCTATCTTACAAATTATTAATATATATATATATATATATATATATATATTAATAAGATTTAAAGGTAAAAAATTATGATTAACAAAACATTTACATCTTTCTTCGTAATCGAACATAGTTAATAAAAATTTATTGCACTCTTAAAATTTGTATCAAGTAATGTTAATTTTTTAACTTTAATTTTTTAATCCCTTGCTCGAAGCCATCTAGTTCTAATTTCGTCTGATATCTTCTTATATCTAATTTTAGTCATATTTCTTATTTCTTAGAACGTAAATGATGCTGTAATCGAGTCTATAATTTTTTTTAAAAAAAATGATAGTTAAATTTATTAATCTATATATATATATATTAGCTTGATTTAAAATAAGTTGGGATATGAGCTGAAAGCTTTTTGGCATAATCCGAATCTAAAGAGCGCCGACCGAAGCCATTAGGACTTGTCGAAAGGTCCAATAAGCGCGACTTAAACGAGTTTCCTTTTTCACCGAAAAAAACAAGCGCACGAGTCTCTCTGCGCACTTGCCTTGCGGCCCCCAACTAACCGTTATTAACATCTGCACGCAACTGGCATCGGTAGTCCTGTGTTGCTCGCTGAGCTTTTCATTTCTCTTTCTTCTGCTCCATCCCAACTCCAATTGATGGCCATGGTTCTTCTCCGATCTACGATGGGAGGCCGGCGGCGACCCATCAGATGTCTCGATCTCCATTCCGGCAACCGTCTTTTCCCCCGACGCCGATCAGGATCCAGAGATCCCGATAGGTTCCCTCCCTGAGATCGGTAATCTTCGTCATCCTTTTTAGGGTTCCGTCCTTTTTAAGGTTTCGTTTTTTATTTTTTCCCTTTGCAATTGAGTTCAAGCAACATAGCAAATCCTTTGACAGGCATAAGATCGCAACACGAGGGCTTCGATGGCGTTAAAAACAGGTAGGCAACGAGAACTCGTCCTCTGGGATGTTAATTTGCCCTAGGGTTTTGTTTTTTTCTTGATTATTCTGTTAGATCGCTAAGTTTCAGGTCGTCAATATTTCAGTATATAAAATACCTTGGCGTTCTTTTCCCCTTTTTTGTTAATATACATTATCGATTATTCACGGACGCTTTCCTTAGAGAAAATCATGACCTTGCGGTCTTCTTGATGTCTTCCCCAAGATATAACGATCCGACTTCCTCGCTGGTGAGGAAATCGATCCAGACGGTGCTTCTAGCTGTCAAACCTTGGAGGAGTTGGGATACATATATAGACCGGAACTGTAGTGATCCAATACCCAGATATAGTGGTCGATATGGGCACGTTAGGCCAAAGTTAAAATATATAAGTGGACAGAATTAATATAAAATACATCTTTAAAACAATTAAATTTTGTTTTAAAGGAAACAAGTTTTAACAATATCACAATAATTGGATCAAGATTCTCTTTCTGCTTAAAGGAGTTAGATCTGTGTTTGCTTATGTAATTTCATTTAATCCCAGTTCTCCTTCCTAGCAATTTTGTGTTTACCATGCACTGAATTCTTTTCTTTCATGGTTGTGCAAAATTTGCATGACATTGTCTGGTTGCAGAAGACATGATGTTTTACATGGTGGTATTCCTGTTTCATTGTCTTCTGTTAGAATAGGCACAGGAAAGGCAGCAAAGAAACTGTCCCCTGCTTTATCTATTAAAGCAAGCTAGAGACAAGTCATATGTGTAGTTTCATCCCTATTATTGTTTTATTCTCATTTATGTTTGTTTGTTTGCATTAGCAAGTTTGATCTACCACCTTTCTGATTTAAAACAGAGAGCGATTCATTTATAGATTTTCTTTCATTTGTGATCAAAATGATTTTCCATTCAAATTGGCTGATCTACATTGAATGGAATGAGCAAGCGATTCTTTCGTTAATAAAGTTGTTGTTCTTTATTATCATATCCAGCATGGCACTCAGTATGCATAATTAGGGAAGTCTCTTGTAAACTTCCTTTCAAGAGGGCAAGAAATTGAAGGAATTAGGCTTTGCTTCTGCCTTTCCTCTTGATTAGCGAGAAGAGGATTATGAACATGGTATTTAGGCTCATTATGCTGCATCTGCCTATGGAGAAGACTAGATCCATGAAAATTGGTTGAATTTTTAAAGGAAACATGTCTTTGAGAATGAGTGGCGGAGGGCGTGTTCTAGTTAGATATTCTTAGATAGGAGACGTTTCTGAATTGCTGAGAACGTTTGTTGATAAACAAATGGTCAAGGAATTTTGCTGGCACCATTATTCATGTATCTAAAGTTTCCATTAATGTCAATTTATGTGTCTACATTAGGCTTTTTGGGTGCCTTTTCAATGATGGTTGTCTGTTGTTACTGTCGAGTATAGCAAGAAATCTGAGGATTTTTGCTGCTTGTCTTTGGTGGTATGTTCTCCTTGTAAGTTTGAAACGTCCTATTGGATTTTTTCAGGTTTAGGTGGAGAAAGGTATTCATCATAGTTTTTCTTTTCATGTAAACTATTGGAAAGCTAGATGATGAGGTCAAAACAACTCCCCCAAAGTACAAAGCAGTTTTACATTTAGAACTGTTATGAGTAATAATTGAGAATGAACTAAAGTCCTGGCATTAAATTCATGCTTTTCCTGCAAGTTTGGTAGCTACTAAAAGGGTCCATAAAAGTCCTAACTGTTGATAATGTTGCGAACTTTGATATTCATAATTGTCTGTTTAAGAAACTAATAGTGTTGATAGAATCATTCCTATAACAAGTAATTTGTGTTAAAGAAGGCTTATTGAAAGCTGCATCTATTACTCCCATCCAGAAGCATGCGAAAGGTTTAGGGTTTCTGGGAATGCTCAACAGTGACAAGATTTTTAGAAGTGTCGGCTACAGATGGCATTGCCAATGTTGACCTGGAATTTGAGGCTAATGCAGGCATAAATGAATGCATGTATGCATTCGGTTTCTGATTTTGTGCATAACCAGATAGATGGATAGAGAGAAGGGGTGTTAGAGAGTGGAAGGAGGGATGGAGGGGTGTAGGGAGAGATTGTACATGGCGGTACATTAATGGTACTGCAAAGTGAAAGGCTTGAGAAACCAAACTGATTTTGAAGGCCGTTTGGCATCAATTTTTTAGTTTAACTTCAGGAATGACCTCTTGATTTGTTCTAAGGATGTATCCACTGAAAATATTTTTCTTCTAGACCTCATATGATGAGTAATGGGTGGTTCTGGAGTTGCCTAATTAGAACTTGCATTTGAACTTATATTCTATGAAGTTCTATATGAATGTTGTGTTGGATTGGCTGCTCGGTTTCATATTCATGGTTTATGTGATGCAGGAGCATCCTTGAAGTTTAAATTTGTTTCTCTTGTTTTATTTTATTTTGTAGTCAGTATTTATATTTTTCAGTTTTATTACATAGTCATGTAACTAGCATGCGACCTTTTTAATGAGTTGGATGGTTAGGATTAAATAAGGCTTAGCTGCAATCAAGGGCTGGGATTAAAGAGCTTCTGTAGCCCTAGCATAAATAGCCTATTAAAACTAGTTTTGGGCAGTTTTATTTTCCAATTACAAACGTTAGAGATTTCAACCCTAAAATTCCTTGTTTCTTTGTTCTAGCTTCAATCTATCTTAAACCTAGCCTTTATTCTGTTATTTTATTGCTCCTTTTGCATCTTTGTTACGTCAAATTGGTATCAGAGCTAAAAAGATACCTAGGCTGCCTTAGGGTTTTTGTTTTTGAACCATGGTTGGACGTGGCAAAGGCTGTGGAAGAGGAAATCAAGCCCAACAGACAGAATTGGCTGAGATGTGATGTATGATTGAAGATTTGCCGCAAGCAGCACAAGCTTTACAGCAGCAGGAACCTGTGGGGGCTCGTATGGAGAATCCAGAAGGTGACCACAACTCCTTAGACATGTCAGAAAGTGGTATTGAGGATGAAACTGATTATGGAGAAGATGAAAATCCCTTTCATGATGCTGGATCCATGAATCATGCAGTACGAGGTGGATTGGAGGAATGGCTATTGCATGCCCTTGATTTAAATAGTAGCGGAATCAAGATAGAAGTTGCTGATTTTTCAGGAAAGCTGGATGAAGAAGATTACCTAGATTGGGAAGCTAGCTTGGAGAATGATTTTGAATGGAAGCCGATGGCAGAAAATAGGAAGGTGCTATTTGTAAAGCTTAAATTGAAGGGCACTGCACTGTAATGGTGGAAGAGAGTTGAAGGGCAGCTGACAAGGAAAGACGAAAATCTGCACCTGGGAGCACATGAGAGAAAAGCTGTGGAAGCAATTTTTGCTAGCTGATTTTGCAATGGAGTTGTATGAGAAGTTTCATTCCTTAAGGCAAAATGGCACATCAGTAGAGTACACTTGTGAATTCAATAGCCTTTCTATTAAAGTTGATCTGAATGAAACTAATGAACAGATGACTTCCCATTATCTTGCTGGTTCAAATCAATCTATTAGAGATCAGATGGGTGTGGTTCGTTTATTTAATCTTGAAGATGCTTGGCAATATGCGTTAATGGCGGAAAAACAGGTGCTGCATTATGGTGCAAGGAGACCAATGTATGGTAGGTCTGATGGTAATTCACTAAGCAATTTCAATGCTGTCTGGGGCCATCAGAATGACCAAACAGCCCAACGAAGTGGCTGTGGGGCTGTCACATCAAACAAAGCTCATGTGGGGAGTGTCGCTAACAATGATAGGAGTGATAAGGGGAAGAATATGGTGCGATATGGAGCTCAAAGCTGTTCTGGTCTTGGTGTTTCTAAAGCGGGCAATGGGTCACAATTGCAATGCTTCGCTTGTGGTGAAAAGAGACATAACTCTTATGCTTGTCTGTGGTGAAGGGTAAATCTAGCTGAATTTGAAGAATTAGAGGTGTTAGAACCAGTTTATGAGGACTATAATGATAAGAATAAAGAAGTTGATGTTTATCCAATTCAAAGGGAGTCTTTGGTGGTTTGACAGGTGATGGCAACAACAGCTGTCGATGAAGGGGAAGATTGGAGGCAGTGTGGCATTTTTTGGATACGTGTTCTATGTGGTGGCAAGGTGTGTGATCTAATTATTGATGGAGGAAGCATGAAGAATGTTATTTCAAAATATGCAGTGGAAAAATTGAAATTGCCTACTGAACAGTATCCCCATCCTTACAAAATTAGGTGGCTTAAGAAGCGAATGGGATCCTGGTTACATCTATATGCTTGGTTAAATTTACTACGGGGGGTAATTTGGATGATGAGGCCTTGTGTGACATTGTGCCTATGGATGCTAGTCATATTCTTTGGGCAGACCTTGGTTATATGATTATGATATGGACCATCACACTAAACCTAGCACCTATTCATTTTATAGAGGTAACAAGAAATATACCTTGCACCCCCTTAAGGAAGAAGTTAAGGAAGCTACTGTTCGTTCTTTTATGGTTAGCAAATTAAATGGGTTTCTATCTGCTGAAAAATTTGAAGGAGAGTAGGGAACTAGGAGTTGTGTGCGCCTTGGTAAGCAAGATTGTCCAGGGTGACCAAATAGAAGAGCCACCTCAACATTCTCCTGAAATTCAGCATTTACTAGAGGAATTTGCAGAGCTGGTTAGTGCTGATCTTCTGCAAGGTTTACCACCAATGAGGAGCATCCAGCATGCCATTGATTTGGTTTCAGGGGCTGCCTCACTAAATCTGCCAGCTTATAGAATGCTGCCTATGCAGTGAGCTGAGATGCAAAACAGGTTGAGAACTTGCTTGCTAAGGGGTTGGTGCGTGAATGTAAAATTCCATGTGCTTGTCCAGCCTTGCTTGCTCCCAAGAAGGACGATTCTCGAAGGATGCGTGTGGATAGCCGTGCCATAAACAAAATCACAATCAAATGCTGATTCCCTATTCCTTGGTTAGAAGACATGCTGAATCAATTGGCTAGATCTGAAGTCTTTTTGAAGACTGATTTAAGTGGTTATCACCAAATCAGGCTGAGTGGTGATAAGTGGAAAACAGCTTTCAAGATGCTGGATGGCCTTTATGAGTGGGGTGAGGCTACATGTGTTCCAACGCCTATTGTTTCCGATAGGGATGTCAAGTTCGTGGGGCACTTTTGGAGAACTTTGTGGAGGAAGCTAGTGACTCAGTTGAAATATTTTAGTACATGTCATCCGCAAACAGATGGTCAGATGAAAGCCCTTAATTGGAGTTGGAGAAACATGCTAAGATGTCTTGTTGGGAATCATGTGAAGAATTGGGACTTTGTTATACCACAAGTTGAATTTGCTTACAATAATTTAGTGAACAGAACTATTAAGAAGACACCATTTGAGGCAGCATATGGCCTTAAGCGGCAACATGTACTCAACTTAGCATCATTGCCATAAGAAGCCCGAGCAAGTGACGATGGAGAGGCTTTTGTTGATGATATTAGGTAGGTCCACGAAGAGGTTAAAGTGGCCTTGAAAGCCTGCAATGAAGCTTATGCCAACAGTGCTAATCAGCATCAGTGGATTCAAGAGTTTGAAGAGGGTGACTTGGTGCATGTACACTCGAGGTGAGAAAGTTTTCCTAAAGGCTCCCATCGCAAGCTTTAATATGAACAACAAACTCTTGATCAAATTCTTTAAGTATCAAATATCACAAAAGCTTAAGTCCAGGAAGTTAAGGCCATGTAAAGTGCTGAAAAAATCAGCGTTAATGCTTATTTGATAGAGCCGCCACCTGATTTGCAAGTCGGCCCAGTCTTTAATGTTTCTGATTTATATGCATTTGAGGGGTTTGATGCAGAAGTCACTACAGTTGCAAGCCGAGTTCAGCAGTTGCCTACAAGACAACCTGATGTGGTAGAAGTTGTGTTAGATGTTAAGGAAGTGAAGTCAAGGAGGGGCAACAAGTATAGGCAATTTTTGGTGAAATGGTTGGGTAAGCCAGCCAGTGAAAGTACCTAGATTGCTGAAGATGAATTGAAAAGAGTTGATCCAGCCATATATGCTGAAGTTATCAAAGTTTATTCATCAGCGTCGAATTCCTTTTCAACTCGAGGAGATTGATGCAAGAGCATCCTTGAAGTTTAAATTTGTTTGTGTCTTATTTTATTTTATTTTGTAGTCAATATTTATATTTTCAGTTTTATAAAGTAGTCATGTGACTAGCAAGTGACCTTTTTAATAAGTTGGATGGTTAGGATTAAATAAGGTTTAGTTATAAACAAGGGCTGGGATTAAAGAGCTTTTGTAGCCCTGGTATAAATAGTCTATTAAGACTAGTTTTGAGCAATTTTTTTTCCTATTACAAACGTTAAGAGGGATTAACCCTAAAATTCCTTATTGCTTTGTTCCAGCTTCAATCTATCTTAAACCTAGCCTTTATTCTGTTATTTTATTACTGCCTTTTACATCTTTGTTACATTATTGAGGCTTGCTATTGGCAGGCCTCTCCGTAGCGATCATGTGTTTTTTCTTGAGATAGGGGGTCGCTAGTATTAATGGTGGTCCAAGAGGATCACCAAACCCATTGCGGATCACTTTAGCCATACTAGGTAGGTCTAGATAGGATGTTGGAGCAAGAACCACCACATTTAGCACTCAATCGCAAAGTGCAATTTTGAAAGGCCATAATTTTTTCATGCAATGTTATTTTTGGCATGCCATGTACTAAAACAAAGCTCTCAACGAGTACTATGAGGTTGACACCATCTCAAGAGGTTCGTAAAATGCAATTGATGTAGGTTTACAATAATGTTTAGGTCTTGAAATAGGCCGATGAAAGGTTTTTTTTTTTTTTTGGGGGGGGGGGGGGGTGCGGGCAGGGGTGGTGGAGGGGAGTTTGACTGGGCATATCTTCATTCCAGGAGGAATTAGGTGATAGATCAGGTATTGAAAGGTAGAAGATGCAGTTGACATTTAAGGTGAGATGGGATTAAATTTTGGTCATTACTTGTGATAGCAATGTTAAGAGTTCCCCCTTCTCTTATTGAAGATGTTAATTTGAGATGGTTTAGGTCCAAAGGCAATAATAGTTAATGATGTTGAATGATCAAATCAGTATTTTTAGGCATGAAGTTGTGTTGCTGCGAGAAACCAAAGATTTAGTTGCTATTATAACTACTGGTCTAAACAATGTAGGATATATGGTGTTGCACTTACATGTGCTTGTTTGCATCACGATATGATGGTTGATATGGACTCGCATGGATCTACATAGACCTTTTCTTCTTTATGAGCTCCTGTGCATGACTGACATGACACGGTATCATACCATATTGTGCTAGCCATATTACATATGGATGTGCGAGATGGTAATTGAATGCTTGTGTGAATCTAAGATTTAATCTTGATGTACATAATTGATAACAGTTATTTGGATGTTAGTAGAGAATCTAGTCTATAACATTTTTTTGGAGATTGTTGGTGTGGAGTTGTGATTTAACTCAAAGCTATTAAAGGTCAATGATCAGACTTTGTGGTGACTTTAATGTGCACCATTATTTGGTATTTTAGATGAAAAGAGTGTCTTACGTGAACCATTATGTGCAAGACTGGTGAGTCCTCATTAGTCATGTAGCATTGTCGACTATTTTCATGTGGGGCAAAATGCACTTCAAGTAATTAATCAAGTACGAGGATGTTGGCGATGTCTAAATGGAGAGATATGTGGTCTTCATGGAGTCGGTCATGTAGCCATTGGGCCACTATCTTTCCATGGAAGACCATTTTAAGTTATATTCTTTGGCCTGGACCTTCTTTGAATTTATGATCACTAGGTAGCAAACTTCCCTAGTGGTAGTGTTTTGTAATATCATATGTTTTCCAAAAGGCATATTTTGTTCAGAATCTCAAACTCTGCAGTTGACATAAACTTCAAAAAGCATGCAACAAGTCATATAAATTAATCTGAAATTTTGAATGAACAAATTAAGGATCAAAAGTTACTTGAATTACTCGATTTTCTATCGAGTGTGATAAAATAGCAATTACATAAAATCTAAAAGAAACATGAAAACTATTATAAAAAGGACTAAGTAGGTCTTGATATGTGTATGCAACTCGAGGCTTTGAGTTGAGGTTTCACAAAGTGAACAAGACTTATTAAGATACATTTTACTTGTTTTAATGTATGGTTTAGTAGTTTGACTGATTAAATTGTCCAATTCAGTTATCCATATGTAAGCGGTACAGACAATAAGAGAAAATGTGTAGTGTCCACAATCATGTCAAATGTATTTCATAATTTCTTCAATAATCTAAATCTCTGATTGAACTTTTGTGAGATGAAATATATAAATGTCCCACCTCTTTTACTTAATGGAAAGAAAAACATCATTGAAAGGAAACAATCAGGTAAGCTCACTTACCTCTTGCAATCTAACCTATCTTTCGCAATGTTGTTAACTTATACTAAACCTATCTTTCGCAATGTTGCTAACTTATACTAAACCCATCTTTCACAAACCTTTTTCTCTTTGATGAGATTATTGTCGCCAACCAAGCTTCTAATCTTTCATGCAATGCTACAACTCACTTCTCAGAAAAACAGATTCAGCTGTCAGCCCAAGTCCCTTTCATGCATCTTCTCAACAATCAAATCAGCATCTTTCTCTCAGTTAGATTGTGACTTTGCATTAAATTCTTCTTTATTGATTTTATCATCACCCTCTTTTGACTTAGGTTGCTGACACATGCTTCATTAGGAGCTTCTGCCAATGATTTCCACTATTGGAATGGCATCCATCATGGTCCTAGATTATCTCATTCATGACAATAGCCCTTGGATCATCAGAAGCATCCTCTTAACAACATCCTCTCTCATTCTTAATGCAAACACTTATCAAAATTCTTTCTTTGTCATTTTTATGTAACATTGTCCCTTTAAGTTTTGACATTTCCAGATTCTTACAAGAAAGGAAAATTAGACGCATGATTGTATGAGGAACTTTCTGATATTCGGAAATCAGAGAGAAAAATAATACATATTACATAATTTTCTTCAGGAACACATATCAAGTGATTTGTTTTCATACAGCTTGAGTTGATTGCAATCTGAGATGATTTGGTATAATTTTGTTGAGGAATCGTTTCAAATTCACCCATGTGGATGGTTAATACATCTTGGTTTGCAATGACATTTCATGGTTTGATGTCATGCTGAACATAAAAATCCAGACATAGTACTTGCGCTAATTAAATGCAAGAGGATCATTGATGTTGGTTGAGATTCAAACATCTCAAATCAGATCACTAATATATCTGTGGATTTGATACTTCTCTAGACTCATATGGGGTATGAAACTTTCACATAAAGTTCACCTTTGAGCAAACTGTTGAGATAAGCAGATATTGATGCTGGATATTTTTCAAAACTAAATTTTTGGGTTTAAAAATCTGTTGGAGCTTCTGACAGTGGAAGGTTGATTGTTTTCATTGCGATGATCTCATTTCTCTTGCAGTCTATGGTTGCTTCCACACACACCCCCCCCTAAAAAAAAAAAAAAAAAGGGTAACTGAGAAATCATTCAGTTACTTTGCAAACTCAGTTTAACATGTTTATCCATAGATTCTTTACTCTTTCTATGGTTGCAGATTCCTTCTATGCCAGATTTAGTCAAGAAAACAAACAGAAGACTAGGATAAAGCATCTGATTACCCGAAAGTTATCCTTTTAGATTTTTAAATCTAATTTTGGGCTGCAGATGCACCAATAAGGCATCTGGATGCATTGAGAAACATAATAATAACTTTTGCTGTTGGTGAGCTATGTTTCTTCTTAAGAGGTTGAATCAAAGATGGAAACAATTGCAATTTTGGGATACATCCATAGAGCTTAAATTGTTTTGGAGGATTAAAATGATGCTTAAATTTGGAGACCCCTTTATACTGTAACTAGTGATGAAAAGAGACATGCATGCTCTTTATGTCATGAAAGTTCTACAGAAATTTTTGTGTCTGCTCTGATAGGTTATTGCAAAAAAGATCTAATTCTCGAAGGCCTTTGACTCTGTTTAAGCATGGTGTGCTTTAGAGAGAAGCTTCATCTATGAAATGCTACTAATACATATGCTGTCTACTGAGAATGGTAGAAATCTTGCTCAACATTTTGTCACTAGATATGTCAATGCTTTAAGGCTTCTCATCTTCCAAACCTATATAGGAAATAACAATGTCATTGAATTGTCTGAAAAACTAAGGTATACATAGAGCAGATATGGTATCTACCTTGTTGGCACAGTACCATTAAGTTCATTAACACAAGTTTTAAGTGGTGCAGATCTCAGCAGTTTCTCTGGGATCGTGAATAGGTTTCTTCCTGGTTATTTCCCTCCAGATGAATTAGGTCCAAATGAGTGAAGTTGTTGATGGTGGACTGATCTAATAGATGTCACTTTTGAAGCCTCTTGCTAGTGACCAGGGTTTTCTTTTGATGGGGCTAAAATCAACTAAGCCTTAATCTCAAACTAGTTAGGTCAGCTATATAAATTCCTTTCTTTCATTCTTCTCAGTTTACGACTACACTTTCTAAAAGATATTGAGATGGCTAATGAGTATTCAGAACCGAATCAATCTGACCCAAACAAGTCGGGTTAGTATTGATTCTTGGGTTACCCTAACCCATTGCTCACCTCTAGATATATCCTAACCAATTCGCCATCCAAAAATCGATTCTTAACATTCTATCCCAACCATCTACTTGCAGAGAACACCTTTTGAATATTAGTTAAGAGAAACAATCTATAATTGGTCCTTCAATTTTTGCACCTGTTGATAGGGTTACAACAGTAATTATCCTATAGTAGAACCGAATTAAGTTGTAATTTGTGATACTTTCTATTAACTCAAAAGTTGAGTTTAGAAGCTTGTGTAGAGAATAAGAAAATTTTTCTTACCTCCCTGACTAATTTTAATTTAAGATTGGATGGTGTTAAGTGTTGGACTCTAATATGTCTTTCAGTGTTGGATCAAGTAATCGGTTCCTTCGGAAGTATTGCAGCTCTATCCCTTTCTGCAGACTTTACAGACTGCATGAAGTCTCTTGTCGGCAATATTCTTGATGTTGAAGTGCAGCCAAGTATTAGAGGTCTTGGGTCTAGCTCTAAACTCTAGACCTGAAGGTCGTTGATATGGCATCCGGTGGCAGCATTGGGCTCAGGGACACTAGGTTCAGTTTGTGACTAGTGTGCCTCATACTTCACCGTATCGATATCAAACTTGAATTCTTAACCCCGCAGGATTAGCGAGAGCTATCAGCACTATACATTATCGATTGTAGATGATAGAGAGTAAAAATAGAGAGTACAAAAATTAGGACAGCTAACTAAAAAGCAGAGGAAAAATAAGACAGCTTCTTGGAAAACTTGTAGAAAGATGAGAAGGGCTTATAAGAGCTTTAAAGAGCTTAGGAGAGCTTTAGAAAGGTTTAGAAAGTTCGTGATTTGGTATAGGGTGAGGGAGAAGGATTGGGGCTTATTTATAAATGTTGAAGGCTTCCAAATAAACCAAATAATTTTAAAAACTAGCCATTTATGGCTGTTGAAAAGGATAAATAGGCTTTTTGATAAAAAAACTAGAATATCCTTGAAAACTAGTCATTTTTTGTTGTTATGGAAGGTATTTTGGGAATTGGATGGATATGCACTCCTCAACTTAACCGGTTTTGGCTGCTAGGGAAGGGCATTTTCGTCCTTTTCGGATTTACCCTAGTGTGCTAGGTGCGTGCATTGGCCAGCTCACACCAGGCTTGTGTGCCGGGTCAGGTGTGCCTAATGGGCTGGCTTGCATGTTGGCCCCTTAGTAACTGACAGGCCCAGTAACAAGCCATGGGCTATGCTGGTACGGTCCATAAGCCTTACGAAAGCGATTCAGTATCACCTATTAGATGCGTTATGCCGTGCCAGATACGGCTATCATAACAATTGTACCGTATCTGGCACGACTCGTCTCATATTTGACGGTGCCGGATCTAGGCCGGCACTGCGTTTGACACCTCTAAAGCTTGAAAGAGGAACGGGTAGACTTCCAGGTCCATTAGACGACCCGTGAGTTGCTCCTGTTAGAAATTCGTCGCCCACGGGTTTAGGCTGCTGCTTCGAGTCTGGCCCGTGGTTCTCGTTTTTTCAGCCTTTTGGCATGGTTCTCGTATCAGGGCTGTCAAAAATTTAATGCGTCTGATGCTTGCCTCGGTTTTCATTTGTTGTCTTTCAGACTAGGACTTGCATTAGGTCTATTAAAAATTTAATATTTGATCGGCCTAAGCCAGTAAGCCTGGCCAGCTAGCTGCAGTAAAAAACATTGGATCCCCCACCCAAAAAAATCCGCCATGTACCTATCGTAGAATTTAGTTCAGTTCTTGCGAAGCAGCTGGGTGTAAAGGATGGTAGTACTGTACATGGATTTCTGGTAGGGGTTAAAGTATCTCCAGGTTAAATTGTGCAATGCTCTCCTGCCATTAGGCATCAACTGCAGGTATGGGCGTGTATGATATTGGCCGTCTAAGTGAGAGAGAGTAAATAGGGTTTGGTCCAGAGTTCACAAAATAAGCATGGAGTTCTCTTCACTATCTTATTCTTGAATAAATGCCTGGACGGCAGATGCATTTCTGATTTTAATCAAATGCAAAGGGATAGCTAATATGTGGCAACCGAACATATAGAATGGTTAAAGTCAAGCTTTTGTGTATATCTACATCAAAAAAAAATCTGAAAAAAAAAAAAAAATTTCGGCACCATATGTGTAGATATGCTACAGTTTTCTAACAAGGTGCTTGAGGATCAGATGAAACAAATTGGATCAGCTATCAGTTCGCTAGGTAGTAAGCTCCAATCGGTTCTGCTTCCGTGTCTTGTCTGAACTCGTTAGCGATTTTGTCGCCGTGGTTATACATGATTCTTGCACGGGGGAGTGGGTGACGATGAACAGGTGTAAATGCTCTTAAAGCAGTGGTTGGCATTGGTAGGTACGAAGTGGTTGTTGTTCCATTCTTTTTTGGTGGGAGAAACGGGAAAATAATATGTGCCCACACGCTTAGTACTGCTTGACACTGGTAGGTACGAAGCGGTTGTTGTTCCATTCATTTTTGGTTGGAGAAACGGGAAAATATTATGTGCCCACAGACATAGTTCCCCATCCGAGCAAGGGAGGGGTTTTTTCTTCTCATTTTTTTCATATTTGATGGAAAATAGAGGGGAAAAAAAAATGTATGCCTAGTTATATTTTTTCTTCCATCGAGAAATTATATGTCTTCCTTCTTAAAAAAAGCTTTTTCTTGAACAAATATTTTCAAAAAAAATACCTAACGAGCTTAGTTTTGAACGGACAAAATTTTGAGCACCCAATTCAATAACAAATTTGTTCCAAATGTTGAAATGGCCCTTCTAGCTATCTCGTGCTTAGAACGAAGAATAGATGTGATACCTAAAACTAGTTTCATATAAGATGGGAAAGAAAAAGTTTTAGATGTTTATAATTTAAGTTCACCTACTATTAATTAACTTCCACTCGAATTTTTAGAGTTATATGGTTTTAGTCCGCTGTCGAGTTAATTGGTCCAGCAGGTGGACTTAAGGCATTATAAATGGTATGAGAGCCTACTCGAGCATGTGAAAGTTGATGGGTATGAAGAAAAAACTACTTATGAAATGGTGGTAAAGTTTCGCCGTGGCATGGAGTCATCTTTGTAGCATTAACGATCCGACTTAGAGTAAATTCTGACTAAATTATGGCGTGTGACGAGAACATCGCATTATAAGGGGGAGATGATTGTAATATCCCACAAAAATAGTCGCACATCAGATTAAAAAAGAAAAATTTGAAGTATTTATAACTTAAGCTCATCTGTTACCAATTTTCAATCGAGTTTTTAGGGACATATAGTTTCCATTCGTTAATGGGTTAATTGGGCTGATAGATGGGCTTGGAGCATTACAAATGGTATTAGAGGCGATCCGAGTGTACGAAAGTTAGTGAACAATAAGAAAGAGCTACCCATGAGATAGTGGTAGAATCTTGTTATGTCATAGAGTTATCTTGTTTCATGAATAGAATCCTGTCATATCGTGGAGCCATCCTTATAGCACGAATGATCTAACTCGAGATAGTGTCGTGCGACGAGAATATCGCATTATAAGGGAAAGATTGTAAGGAAAAGATTGTGATACTTCAAAAATAGTTCCGATATAGAAAAGAAAAGATTTAAGTACTTCTATCTCAAGTTCATCTGCTATCAATTAATTTTTACTTGAGCGTTTTTAGGTTTATGTGGTTTCAGTTTGCTAACGAGTTAATTGGATCGATAGGTGAGAAGCTAAAGCTTTTTAGAAGAACCCGGAGATTAATTTTGGTGGAGCAATCTTCTTTATAAATTGATGAATCAAGCAGGGAAAGTGATTTATAGAAAATTACAGAGCCTACCTTGTAGGGAATTGGGAATTGTTGGATCAACTTACAAGCAATCTTCTTTATAAACTAATGAATCAAGCAGGGAAAGTGATTTATAGAAAATTACAGAGCTGACCTGGTAGGGAATTGGGAATTGTTGGATCAACTTACAACACCCTATACTGGTGCCTTAGCAGCACAAAAATATTTAAGCATGTCTTTATGAGATGAATTTGAGTTTGAAAGGAGATTTTTGGTAACCGTCCATAGATTATTATATCCATGAATGAAGCTATACTGAAGTAATTCGCTTGAGGACGTAAAACTTATGGCTGCTACCCTCGAATACCTGACCCGTCTGCCAAAAAAAAAAAAAAAAAAAAAAAAAAAAGAGCACTCAATCATCCAAATCGAAATATATTTGCCTTCTTAGATTTTTTATTTTAGTTAAATACTCGAGAAATACATGGAGATGGCACAAGGATATATATATATATATCATCGGCTGCCGGGATGGGCTCTCGGTTGTTCAGACTTTTAAAGGGTCTGGGACATCGGTCGAACTCTCCTCTTTGTAAATGAAGAAGACGTAGAAGCCCGTACCAACGGTTAGCCCAGCCATAGCCCACACGGCCGCTGCAACTGGTAGCGGCATGGTCGCCGCCACGCGGTATGCGAACATGGTCGTCAGGAGAGTTGTAAGCGACCAGACGGCCTTTTTGAGAATCTTTATCTTGGGGGAGCCCTCGGGTGTCCTCTCGAACTGGCGGAGACACCAGAAGAGCAACATCAGATCAAGGTAGGAGGTGACCACGAAGGCTATTCCCCAGGGTTCTCTTCTCGATCGGTACAAGGCCACGGCAGAATTGAAGGTGAGGAAGGCCAGCGCCAGCGGTTGAAGCCATGAGAACCTCTCCGACTCGGCCTTGCCGTGGCTCACTGGCGGAGCTGGGGCAGGTGCCTGCGCGTTGCTTTTCTGGCTCCCCTTAAAATCCATCAGCCGCCTCTTGGGGATAATAAAATCAGACGAGAGGCTCTCAGGGGTGTGGCATGGCTTTAAAGAGGGCTCCTAGGCACTCTTATGGAGGCCAGTGAGGGAAAAGTAAATTTTATAAAAATATTGGGACAGCTGTTCGGCTTTATAGGTAGCTCACTGGGCTGTAGGTAGTAGCTAATCTGCCTTTGGAATATTTTTTAAATTTAATATTATAAAAATATTTTTTTAATAAAAATAAAATAATTTTTTTAAAAAAAAGGCATAATAATTAATAAAGATTTTACTCTGCATACTGCTTTATAAATTGCATGATTCAATATTGTACACTATCCTTTAGTTGTACCACACATAGAAAATAATCATGAATTGTTTAATTTTAAAAAAATTACAGAATAAATTATATATGATGATGTACGAAGGTATGACATAAATAGTGAAATTTTATAAATATTAAAAAGAAAAATGAGCATACATCTCCGAGTAATAATCGATTTTTTATGAAAGTAATTGTTTGCAAAGTACATATTTAAAATTGCTTCACCTAACGAGATAAGTAAAAATAAAGAAATGTAATATGTAATAGCAAAAGTAGTGGTTGAGAGACTTTTTCAATGCCGCTAGTTAGTGGTCAGGAAAATTGGCCGGTAGTGTTTGACTTGTTTAAATGCATTTGTGATACGCATTATATTGTTACCAATAAAGTTTTTAATGGCATGGTTATTCCATTGCAATAGAAATTGATAGTAATTATTAATTATTTTAATGATTATAATAACCTTCCCTTTTGGTAAACATGACCACCATTTATTCAAAAGTGTCCAAATTAGAACTGTGTGAATTTAAATTAATAAATATTATAATAATGGGAAATAATGGTTCGCGATGGAAAAGGAAATGTCATTATTTGCTAAAAATATGAGATCCATTAAAATATATTTGGTTGCATGAAAAATCATGAAAAAGAAAAAGGAAAAACTAGTATTTTTATAAAAAATAATAGAAATAACAAGCCTTAATCCCATGCTAATGGCAACTGACATAAATCTTTTTTTCTTTATTTCATTCAATTTAGGACCATACAATGTAGAAATATTAAATTATTCTTTGCTACTTCTCACTTGATTAGGCAATTGTTTCTTTTTTTTTTTTTTTATCCTTTCACTTGTATCAAATTATTTATTGGTAGCGTATATTTTCAGCCTACATTATTTGTGACCAAATCATATAAGTTATCTCTTTCAATTTATATTTAATTACGAAAAACTTCTTTTATGAAAGATTTTATTTCTTATTCTTTCTTTCTTATATTGCCTCATCCATTTTAACATTTTTATTCCAACCATATTCATCTTATATAAATATTATTTTCTAATTATCTAATATTTTATAATATTAATTATAGTTAATTTTATAAGAGTCTTATAAATTTTTTCTTTAATTTAGAAGGTATTATGAATATATAATATCTCAACCACACTTTACATAATATCTATCTTATAGTCACATAATTTCTAAAAAAAATTGTTATAATTTCTTTTTTAAAACTTTCTAAAGAAATGAATAAATAGTAATATCCTTCTAGTGTTTATATCTATATTCACATTGTTTTTAAAAGAGAGAGAGAGAGAGAGAGAGAGAGAGAGAGAGAGAGAGATACAATTATAGATAGGCAATCACATGATCTATATCCAAATATTTGGTTTTGATTGTAATTATATTCAACATTATATAGCACTCAATAAATTTTTAAAAAAGATAAATGATCATATTAATATGGTTCTGATCTAATTTACTTTTAATTTAATGATATGTTTGAATTTATGGTTTAATTGTCATGTTTAAAGGCATTAGCAATGTGTACGATTCGCGGGCACTAACGAGACGCTAATGTGCAAAGGGTGGGGTAAGCCATGAGAATGCGAAGTCATCGAAAGTGAAAAGGGTTTGGGAAGGGGTGGCAAAGTGGTAGGTAAGAGTGGGTGGTGGCACTAAATAAATAAGGCAACGGTGGCGTTGGGACAGGGGAGCGTGACGCAGCTGCCGCAGATCAGAGGACGTTCAGATCTTAGGCGACCAAGCATGAAACACGCAAAGGCCCTTTATTTTCCTAACAACTTTGCTTAGTTTTATAAATTTTAAACGTTTGTGTTCAGATCTTATGCGACCAAGCATGAAGCATGCATGCAAGACCCATTATTTTTCCTACATACATAATCTACTCGAACAAAGTGATTTTGGGTTTTGCGGTTGAGGGTGTGGCGTTGGGTTGGTAATTTTTTTTTTTCCTTCTTTTTTTTTCTTTTTTATTATTAAGATATCTGTGGTGGGTTTAATACATAATACATATGCACTTAGTGCGTTTGGTACGTTTGGTACGTGAGGTAGAATAGAATGAAAGAGACGGTGGGATAAGGTTAAAATTAATTTGTCTCGCATTTGATGTGGGGTAGGACAATAGATTGAACAAGGGCAAAAGAGAAGAAAATTATGTTATCTATTAGTTTCTTGATTGATTTGATGGATAAGATTTAAATAAAATAAAATAAAAATTGAGTGTTTTGTTGGAATAAATTATTTATTTTAAATTTGATTAATAATTGTGTAAGGCAAAATTTTACTAGATTTTTTTTTAAAATAATAAATATAAAAAAGAATTTTTAAAAAATGTTCTGCCCTTTAACTCCATCTTATGATGTTGACGTAAATCTGTTTAGCTTTTGCACCTAATTCCTCCGAGAGAAACGGAGTTATAGAATGCGGTAAACGGGAAACTGCCTCGTGAGTTCTGCATGACCTTTTTTTTTTTTTTTTTTTATTTGTCGGTGCATTTTCAAGGTCATGCTACGCATTTTCTTGTGAATTTTTTTTTTTTTTTAATGTGGAGTATGGTAAGTTATATATGTCAGTTGAGATCTTGAATTGAATTAGCATCGAGCACTCTCTGAAATAATAACATTTATTTTTAAATTATTTATTTAAATATCAGATAATTATATAAATATGAATATTCACTGTCTCATGCTATTAGCCTGTATAGAATCAGAGACCATCATGTAACGCTTAGGGGAGACGGCTTTTGGTTTCTTTTTCTTTTGAATTTAAATGGCTTGTGGTAGCACAACTCCTCTCCAGGAATTCTCCTCCGCATGAGAGGGAGGCTTTGAACTGGAGTTTTGAGTAGTACGTCGTTAAAAGATTCGCCATCTAAATAATTTATCTCAATAAAATTTTCATCTGTTTTTCTCCTTAAAAAATAGTAGTATTAATTATCAAATTTTATTTGAAGTGGCGCTGTAGGGCTGAAAGTGGACAGGGCTTAGTCAGGCTACACCTTTGCTCGAACCCAACCTAATTTATATATATATATATATATATTATTTTATTTTTATTTTATTTTATTTTATTTTTTTGAGGGGGGGGGGGGGGGTGTGCGCCGAATATTTCAAAACTCAAATCCAAACTCGATGTCCAGGCTTAGCAACACAAAGCTCATCAGCCCAAAATGCGGCTTGTTCTAATGAAGAAATTAGGGAGAAAAATAAGATCTTAAAAAGATTAGGGTTTTCAGGTTCAATGGAGAACAATGGAACGGGTTCGGAGCAGTAGCAGACAATGATATTAATAGCGAAGGGTCATCTTAGTGGAGGAGGTGGACGTGGAGAACGAAGGCGTTGAATAATATCTGAAGGCTGGAGCTCAGGGTGGTGGAGCTCGGAGACGAAGGTAAAGGCAGAGCATACATATCAAAGAGAAGAAAAGAGAGAGGCATCATCTATTTTCATAATGGCATCTTCATCTTTCAGACTTCCACGGCATCAATTCCCGCCCATTTGATGCCCTCTATCACCGCCTAGCTTGTCGAATCCCTATCGTCTTCGCATCCACCAGCTAACACCTCACGTTGGAGCACCACTTCCTGGCACCTTCGATGATGCATTCATTGATTTTACTGGGATGAGGAGAGGTGAGGGCAGCAAAAGCAGAGGCATGGTTTAGCTTCTCTCTCTCATTGCTTCTACCCTCCTCTCTCTCTCTCTCTCTCTTTTATAGTTCTATGGGCGATTTGGGGTTTGGGTTGGGCACCATCGCCATCTACCTCTTGAAAGCTGACTTTCTTTCGACCTTGGCCATTGGCTAAAGAAGAAGAATGGGGATGGAGAGATGGAGAGGAAGGCGGTGAGGAGAGAGTTTTCGGGGAAAACACTACTGAGAGAGAGTAAGAGTTGAGGGAGAAGAATCGAGAAGATTCTAGACTCAACTCGGAACTTTTCTCATCAAAAAAAAAAAACCTATCGAGCTACTGGATATGAAACCCAATACTCAAGCTCTGCATCGGGTTGATTCGAGCTCAAGTCGAGCCAATCATCTACTCAAGCCTGCTCAATTCAAACTTAGCCTAAAATTAATATGAGCCTTAATTTTAAGCCTCGATCTGACCCCAAAATTAAGGAAACCTATACTTAAAGGTTGGCTCGATGAGCCTCAAGTTGATCAGGCCCACTTTCAACCTTATGGCACTATCTTTTGTTATTTTAGATAGAAGGGTCAAGGGTTGGACTCGAAAGGTATTATCTCAATTCACAACACACTATTTGCAAGATCAAGATAGATGGGATGATGGATCTACTACGGTATTTTATTATTTTTAAAATTATCAAATTATTCATTAAATCAAAGTTATTTATGATATTTTGATAAATAAATAGATTATTCTAAATCATCTTGTTAATAAATCCTCTTTGCTTTACAATTTATCCTTTTTTTTGACTTTTTTTGAGCAAGCTCCGCTAATAGATAATTTATTATCTTTTCAATGTATACCATGGTAGGCATTTTCTTCTTCCACCTTCATGAGTTGACTAGATGCATGCTACTAGGTAATGAACAAAAAAGAAAAAAAAAATTACAATGAAATATAAAACAGAAGATTTAGACTAAAAAATAAAATAAAAGAGACAGATGATACAGACAAACAATAAGAAAATAAATAGTAGACAAGGAAGAGATGACCTACGAGACTTCTTTATTGTTGACGGAGACTTCTTAATTGGGATTCGATCCGTCAATAAATGAACGTTTTGTACTCGTCTCTTTTCCTTATATCCCTTACTGTTATGTTCCATAGTAAAATTCTTTTTTTATTTACAATTAAATTTATCCTGCATGCTAATATTATTTTTATATTATTAAAAAATATAAATAAATAATTAATCAATTTGTATCTGAAAATCTAAACCTACTTACAATTCTATTTAATCGGTGCTTGCTATATTAATATGATGACTTCCCAATTAAAAAAAAATCTTGCTGATGGCAGGCGGAGAACGCATGATGTCCACAAAAGAACAAAAAATAAAAATAAAAAAAAAAGAAGAAGAAGAAAAACAGAGTCTTGCCGAAGACTTCTTCTTGTGAAAACGTATGCCTCGGGAGTCACGCCAGTTTCTTTCCCTGAAGTTTCGCGGAACCTTCGTTGGGTGTTTTTATTTGACGAAACCCGGGCGAAGACTTGGCCTCGGTCCAAAGTCTTTATTTATTTTTTCCACCGTTCACGTCCCGTCAATGAGGTCGCTTCCAGGATGTTTCTATCTTGACCGTTCTGACAAGTTTTATTTTTTAAAGTATGATGTGATGATTTACAAGATTAATAAAATAAGAAAAACTTTTAAAAAATTGCTACTAATTTCGTAGATTTTAAGCTTTAAAATCTCTTATAAATAGATACTCGTATACGAAAAAATATCGTTAATATTGTATCTCTTTTTGTAATAACAAATAAATACATATTAAATATAACATTTTAATTAAAAGAATGCAATTTAATAGTGCTTAAATTATATGATGGTAATCTATATTTTATCTTATTAAATAAATTATCAATGACTTTGTTTTTTTTATTTTTCTTCTCCCTTTAAGATTGAGGTATTTAAACTTTTTTTTTTTTTTTTGTGGATGTATTACAGCAGCTTGAGTTATTATAAATTATATCATTATTATATAATCTTAAAGGGATTTTAGTTCGACCATGCTTGGCATCATGAACTATCTTTCGATATGTTGACATCCCCTTCATTTTTTTTTTTTTTTTTTTTTTAACTGATATATCGAGAAATTGTTTCTAGGATTCTCATTCTCTTCCAAACTTATCTTTAGAGAATCTCTTTGTCACTCTTTTTTTCATTTAAACGATAGAAAGGTGACGAAATTATGTGATAGTGGTTGCCGCTACTTTAGAATGCGCTTATTCCCCCATCCACCTAACTTTCGTTTGAAGCCTTGGGCCAATGTGCTCGTGGGCTTGGCTCGGACTGGTCGTCTTTGAACCCAATACCTACATGGAAGAGCGATCGCCAAGGCATCGTCAATGCCAATTAGATTTATGGATAACTTCAAGATAATAAATTAAAACAAAAATATACTTTTCATCCTCAAACTTTTAGTTATTATACTTTAATCTCTTATATTTTAAAAATATTATATTCCTATCATTCCGTTATATGAGTTAATTAAAATTGAAGGAATAGCTGGATGTATCATCTTTCAAATTAGTCCACATATTCATCTCGAGATGATACATAAGCTATTTTGTTAATTTTAACTAATTTCATGTATTAGAATGTTAGAAATAAAATACTTTTAAAATATGAGAGACTAAACTATAATAACTATAACTTTGAGAATTAAAATGAATTTTGAGCAAAAGTTTGAGGACCAAAAGTTTACTTTAGCCATAAATTAATGAAAAACTTTAGGAACCATCTTGGAGTGAGGCATTGTTCCTTTGAGATGCATCAAACTATGAGTTGGACATAGTCAACGTGTTACACTTGTATAAAACAAGGGTAAAATATAGATTATTATCCTGTAATTTTAGCTTTATCAAATTACATCCATATGATTAGAAGTGTTGTATTTAACTAATATATGTTTTAAGCACAATCAAACTACGCTTATATGGTCTAACATATTACACTTAACTACTATAAGTTTTAAATACCATCAAATTGTACCTATACGATTTAAAATATTATACTTAATTATTCATATATTTTAAACCTACTCAAGCTTTGCTTAATGTGCCCAAACTTCTACATTGGTGCAATTTGATAATGTTTAGAATACATAATAATTAAGTGTAACAGATCAAACTATATTAACGTAATTTGATAGCACTTAAAACATATGGTATCTAAATTATACAATACAAAATAAATATATTTATAATTATCAATTATGAGTTGCAATATATATATATATATATATATATGAGTAATAAATCTAAATGCAACCTTTCTGGTTGTAGTTGCAAATTTTATTACATGCAAATAGAACCATAGGCAACCAAAGAGTCCTGTGATAATGCATCAGTGCAAGATCTTGCAACCTTAGGAGGTGCTTGGTGGGTATGGGATGATCCACTAAAGATCATTAATAATTCGGATGAAGGTAATGGGACTTTCATGCTTGGCTATATATTGATGTTCTTAGATGTTAGTAATTTTAGATCATCTCATCTCTAAAATCACCTTTTTATCTACTCATCTTGTTTCTGTCTTTAAAGACAATATTCAAGTTCACCTTTAAGTAGTGAACTTGGACAAAAAATTAAGGAACAAAATTGCCTCTCGTTTGTAGAAAAAAATATTTGATATTATTTTTATATAAATATAATATAATGTTATATTATAAAATTATATTATATATTATTATAATGTAAAATAAATATTATAATTATATAGTTATCTAATTATAGTATTACAAAAAATATTACATTATAAATAAGAAATTATCATGATAGTTGCAAAAAAAATCAAGAAAAATTTTAATAATACATGGTTAGTAATTTCTTTTTTTTTTTTGTGGCATATCAAATAGTTTAATTGTGGATATCCAGTGATCCTTAATCACTAGAATATAAATAGCAAACGTGATGATCTTAGATCATCGAGAGTAAAATAATTTTAGGTGATGGTGACCAAGCTTCCTCCATGGAACCATTTGAAATAAGAAGCATCCAGTTTTGGTCTAAATTTTAAACAAAACATCGAAATATATTGAATTAAACAATACAATGATATTTAAAGACAGTGATTCAATGTGTTTCCGGTTTGGAGAATTTTGCTCGAATGGGGTGCGAATGAGCGACCACAATTCATCCATTCGCTTTACCTCATGCCAAAGTTATCATCAAGTTATGAATTTACCTACCCAAGCAATTAACATGGAAAAATTGGTCTGCTGTGCTGCAGCTGTCTGTATTTGTCTTTTAATAATTTAGCATACATAATCTTTATCATTACCTTGTAAAACTAGACTCATAATATTTGATGCTTTTCTAATGAAGTTTCTTGTATCAATGCAAGGGACATGAATTCAATCCCTGCCCTGACTCTAATTTCCAGTGAGGCTTCCACCTTTCCTATTTCTTCAACACTATTATAGATCTTGGAGTGATATTGGGATGAAAATACTAAGTCTTTTTTCCATTAGGACTCATCAATTGGTGGACTAGGCCGGACTTGAGCTGGGCTACATGCTTAGTATCTAGGTTCAATGTTTATTTCCCAGCCTTTAATATTGAGTAGGCCTGATTCAATCTTAAAAACCAAATTCTAGGGCTACCCATCTGGTCCAAATTTATTTTTTCTTCCTAATTTAGGATTTAATTATTTTTTTAGTGCTCAAATTCTTGCGTTGAGGTGGACCGGGTTGCTTTTAAATTCTTTAGGCCCAGCCTAATTTTTTAAATTAGACTTATATATATATATATATATATATATATATATATATATTGGGGTCTAAAACTATTCTCGGATCTAATTTTTATATTTTAATGTCCAAGCTCCCAAAATTTCAGGCTGAATTGGGTTTGATCCTACTTAAACAACGCTTGAAGACACAACAACACTAGAGCCTGACCTCTGAATAGTTTTATTTTCTCAGGCCAGCCTAGTTCTCGTTCATTCTTTCACCAAGTCCACGCCGACCACCTCAATACTTTCGAGCTTCCCTTGTTTGGGTCACTTGGGCTGTAAAATTGATCCCTGGCTCAAATTTTTTGGTCCAAATAAAAACTAAATGCTTGATTCTAATCCAATCCTAATGCAATTCCAATCCAATCCATTCCTCATCTGAATGAAATATTTTGGGTTTGTTCCGAGTCATGCTTGACTTTAACTTGTCTTAAATATCTTGTTAGGTCTAAAATATTTTTCATGCACCCAACTCAACCAACAAATATAGATTGGATTTTGTCTTAAAAATATGGCTTGAATATATAATCGGGTTCGATTAAGATTAAGCATGCTTAGGTCCACCCCAATCTGTTTCCAACCGTACATGAGATATGATATTTAACTAGGTTTGCGAGATGTGTAAGGTATGGTTTTTCACTCCTTTTTTCTTTTTTTCAATTGCTATGCAAAAACTTTAATCATTAATACCACTGTTCATAGAATTGTCGTTGTATGATGTATAAGGTATGATTTTTTCTTATTTTTTCAATCATTGTACAATAATTTTTATCATTAACACCATCGTCATTTGTACCTATCTTGTACAATGCACAAGATATGATTTCTCTTACTTATTTTTTTTTCAAATGTTATGTAGAAATTTCAATCATTAATACTAATGATATCAACATTGATCCTACATGATGCGCAAGGTATAAATTTTTACTCTCCCTTTTTTTTTAATATAATATAATGACATAATAAATTATAATAAATATAAGGCTTTAATGATTAAATTATTTTTGTTGCATATTAAGTAATAAACTTTAATGATAGCCAAATAAATTAATATTGACATCAACATGATGAATGAAATGCTTTGCATAAGTTGAGCCATGTAAAAAGTTACACCTTTTTTTAAAAAAAGAAAGATTATAATAACTTACACATTCTTCTTATGCCATTATTTATTATTTCTATAAATGTTAATAAACATACCTCTAATCCTTTTGGAACCATCGTAAATCCCTTTTTCTTTGCACCAAACATGGAAAAATGGCTCATTAGAGGCCAAAATGCTAACTTTTCTCTTGAGGGTCCAGAAAAATCGATAGTTGAATGAATTTGAGAGAGATTTTGAAAGAGAAAAAAGTATTTTTCAAGATTATTTTTCTTCTTCATAATGTTATTACCACTACCTGTTGTTGCCAATGAACTCTAATAAGAGGTTTAATGGGCCTTGCTTGTTGAGCCCAGTTCATGCGGGCCGACCCATGCGGGCCGACCCGGTCGCATGCAACTGAGATGCCGAAGAAAACCCACATTAATAGCCGAAGATACGCTCCCAGTCCCCACCGCTAAACGCACCGTATCGAAGATTTTCTCCTCCTCATGTTTCCTTCCTTTCTCGACTCGCCCCACCCCCATGGGTTCCCGCCTCGCGCACGGCTCCGGCCATCGCCGTCGCCGCCAGACCCCCTTCTCCGGTGGCGTCCTCCCCCCAGTTTTATTATATAAACCCCCCTACCTGAAATCCAAGCGATAAGGATAGTTAAGAGTCATCCAAGGAATCGAATCGCGGCAAACGGCTGCAAAAGGCGTTACTGCCTTCACGCCAGACACGTTCTTGCCTTCCCGCATTTAATTCGCTAGTCCCCTTTTAAATAGCAGAGACAAGGCAGGGAGAGAGACTGAAGGATGGCTGGGAGAGGGAAGAGAGTCGGCAAGGCTTCCCCGGAAGCGGGGTGGGTCATGCCGCAGTGGTGGCTGGAGACGGCGAATGCCATCGTTTATGACTCCTCCTCTGCCTGTCCTCCTCCTGTTACGTTGGTCTGCGGCGCTGCAAACAGCGGCAAATCGACCTTCTCTCGCGTTCTCCTCGACACCCTCTTGTCAAGGTCTGGTCTCTTTACACCCCCACCCTTTCTTTCGCTCGCGCTCATCTTGGTTTTATCTCGATCATCGATCCCTCGGAGTGAGATAGAGTGCGAGTTTTGCTTGTTCTCTCTTTTGGCTGCCCTGTTCTTGCTCCGGGTCAATCTCCCGTTAAGGGCCTGTTTGAGAGAGTGAGAGAGAGAGAGAGAGAGAGAGAGAGAGAGAGAGAGAGGTTTTGAGGGGAAAAAAAAAAGGGAAGGAAAGGGAAGAAGAGGTGTTGGGATACTCCTATATTGAAGTTTTTTTAAGCGGAAGAAGGGTGGGTTTAGGAGGTTCCAAGTATCCTCCAAAACCCTCAACAGCAGTAAGTCTCAGGGTTTTTCAAAAGCCTCCCAAATCCCTCAACAGCAACAAAAATTCCCCAAATCAAGGGAAGGGGTTTGCGAGGGTTTGATTTACTTTTCTTCGTTTAATCAAACAAAAATAAAGGTCGAAATTCTTTTTTCCCCATCTTTATCTTCCTTTACTTTAAAAACCCTTTGTTTCCTCTCCCTACATCTTTCAAATATAGTGTTAAGGTTTTTGTAAAAATATATGTTGAAATGGATGATGCTAGCAGGTACGAAAGAGTGGGTTATTTGGATACGGATGTGGGGCAGCCGGAATTCACCACTCCTGGTTGCGTCTCCCTTCACATCATCGACAAGCAAACTCCAGGCATGGCCTGTTCCACTTATGTTCTCTGTTTTCTTTCTTAGACGTGCTATTTCGTTTAACCTGACGATTAGTGAAGTATGGGACTTAGACTTCTGAGCTGCTTTTTCATCTGTTTGCAGATTTGACGATTCTGCATCTGAAGACTCCAGAGAGGTGGACATTGTTTTTTATATTTTTTAATTTTAGTCGTGAATCCATCAATTGTAGCTAGCATTGTAAATTATAAATTATTCGGTAACATATTTCTTCTTTGGGTTTTGGATAAATCATTCGACATTTAATTGTTAATCTGGAGTGGAGAAGTTATTGTAGAGGTATATGAAAACATTTAGATGCCTGTTGTGAATACTAGATGTTGCGACACTTTTGATATTTGCATCATTGCTAAAATTGCGTTAACATAACTTATTTGCCTTATGTCATCCACTGGATATAATCTTGCACCAAGGTCATGTGATCAACTTTAATGCATTTATGGACAACAACTGTTGGAAATGTAAGCAGTCCTAAATATTCTGATGCAATATAGTTACGTAATGCTTCTTGTTGAGATGATCAACTTTAATGCATTTATGGACAACAACTGTTGGAAATGTAAGCAGTCCTAAATATTCTGATGCAATATAGTTACATAATGCTTGTTGTTGAGATGTGTGTGTGTTTTTTTTCAAATAATGCTGATCTTAGTAAACAACACAGATGCCAGGAAACAGTTCGCCCACTTATATAGGAGCTTCTTGTTAAGAAGATAGGAAACTAAATACAGTTCATAAGTCCCAACAGATAAGCAGTCAAGAATGTGTGTGTTGGGAAGAGTTTTTTCTTCGCTTTGGTTGGGGGCGGGGGGGGTGCTCTTATTGTTTGTGCTATGCTTCTGCAGGAGAAGCCTATATAACAAAAGGGGAGAGAGAGAATTTGTCTACTGTATTGACCCATATCGGCCGTACTATACTGGTAAAGTATCAGTATGGTATTGAGTTTTGATTTGGTATAAACCGAACTGGTTCAAAGAAATTCGTACCATCCAGTACTGACTTGTATTACCCGATACTGAGTGATTAAGAGTAAAAAAGGAATTGGCCTTGTCTTAGTATGGGGTATGTATCATACTGTACCGAATTGTTAATATACTAATACGGATTTCGGTACTAGTTTTCTGAACCTTGATTTAAAGATTCTTTTTACTTAGTATGACAAATTCCACCCTCCTTTATAGGCAAAATGATCCTTTTTGTCTGTTTTCTCGTGGAATGATAAGTAATACTAACAAAAAAGATGTTTCTCCTTTATAAATCTCCATAAATTAAAATTATGGTTATGTATCCAATTAGCCCCACAGAAATTGGTAGTAGAAACCAGCAAATACTAATTTTTTCAGGTTCCATTTAGGTTTCATACAATTATCATATTATTATTATTAATATCTATGCTTATACTAGATTGCATTTCCTGGTTCTTAAATGCGAGTTTTTCTTGACCATTATTTCTCGTTTTGCACTCTTGTCATGTTTTCCGAATCAATTTCTGTTTGTGGCACTATGCAATGAAAAACATTATTTAATGTGGAAATTCTTCAATACACCACTTTACATTGACCAAGATTAAAGCTCGTTTTTTGATTGCAAAATACTCAGATTCAACTTTGTATTATACTTGGATTTTCAAAATTGTTTAAATACAAATGACACTTTTCATAACTTTATATATAAAAATATTTATCTTACTCTCTACTTTTCTGCAATATTGAAGTACTCTTAACAAATTTTTATTATGATAGGTAAAACTAATTTTATTACTGTTTTTTCTTTGAATGGACTTAGAAAGCCTAGGTTTCCTTAAAAGGCTTACAAGATCTTGAATGAAGCAGCAACACAAACCACATGCACATGATATGTTATTAAGGAATAATTTCTACATTGTAAAAGATAATTATTAAATAGTTTGAACGAATTTTGAAAGCCCAAGTATTTTCTCTTTCTTAGGAAACATACAATTTCGTGACTCCAAAGTTTATGATCTCACTTAATCTGGTGTCATTTGAGACAGTATTGATGTAGTTAGTTAATAACAAGTTCTACTGTCATAGCATATGATATCAAGTGGTCTTAGTTTATATTAAGTAGTGAAATAATGTCCTTTTTTGTCTACAAATTAGTCTTTACATTGTTTCTTTTTGGTTTTCCTTTCTATTTTGGAGATTGTAAGTCAATGTTTGTCCTATTGCTCCATGCCATATTATACTGGTAAGGAACCCATATGGCACTAAGGTTTGATTCAATATGAGGTGAAGCAAAACTGTTCCATACTGCTCAGTACCACCTAGTTTTAGGTGGTGCCATGGCAGAAATGTTAAAAAAATATGAAGACCTTGTCTTGATATGGGATACATATCATGCGTTGTGGATTGTATCTTAGTGAAACAATAATGTACTTGTGTGGTTCTTGGCTTGGTTTGCGGACCTTGCTGTAAGCATGATTTCTGATCTCGACTGGATATCTCATGGGATGCCAATTTAGGTTATCATTTCAAATGTTGAGATAAAATCATCTTGTTGTTGTCTCAATCAGGGTTAGCCAAATTGAGCCAAACTGATATGAAACCGAGATAGTTCAATCTCTTGGTTCAGTGTGAAGGACGAAATACCTCGAACCGTCCATACTGCCTTCATAATAGTGTATTAAATAGTATCGAATTGCCTGGTTCGGTCCAGTACAATGGTAGATATGGGTAAGGACCTCTCGATCCATCTGATCAGTACACCATCGGTTTAGTACGATACGCACTATACCAAACAGTAATTACTCAGTGCCGATACGATATTGGTACTCGGTATATCTAGAGGTGTCAAGCGAGTCGTAGTGCTGTGTTGTTATAGGCTGTGTTGGTATGGCGCATAGCAGTCGGAGGGGCGACCAAGCACAACCCATAGGCCCATAGCATGTTCGGGTTTTACCGGCCCACCAGCATGGCCCACTTAAATTTTTTTAATATTTTTTTTTTAAAGTTAGGATTTGGTGTGGGGTAAGGGAGAGGGGTTGGGGGATATTTATAGAGGTGAAAGCCTTTAAAGTCCCAGTTAACCTTAAAAACTAGCCGTTTATGGCTGTTGAAAAGGATAAATAGGTCTTTTAAGCAGTAAATGAGATTATTTTTGAAAACTAGCTATTTATGGCGGTTGGAAAGGGTAAAAGAATTTTTTTTCTAAGAAAATGGATGAAAATACATCTGAAAATAGTTATTTATGGCTGTTGGGAAGGGCATTTTTGTCGAATGCGCAGTGGACCACAGACGGCCTGTCATGTGCTGTGCTAGTTTGGTCTGCCACGGGCTGTATCATGCTAGCATGGCTCACGGGCTTCTAGGGGGGCTTGGCATGGCTTGAGGGGCATGTCCTAGCGCAGCTTGCTTTGTAGCAGGTAGGGCTATGCCGCAAGCTACCCAACCCATTGGACACCTTTAGGTACGGCGAACAGTGGTCTCAATGTTCCAATTGATCTAGTCTAATACATCTTCCATCTCAAGTATTGGCACAAGATAGAATAGTGGTATATCTCGTTCCATGAAAAAACTAAGATGGTTCCATCTCATGGGATTTAAAATTTTGACTATAAGCATTAAAATCATAAAATTGTAATAAAAAGATGTCAATAGAAAGTAAGAAACCACTCATATAGGATTTACTAAACAAAATAGTTGCTAGGAAACAATTTACCCACTCATCCAGGAGCTTCTTGGTAGGAAGGTAAGAAACTAAATATAGTTCCCAAGTCCCAATAGATAAGCAGTCAAGAGAGTGTTTGTTTGTGTGTGTCGGGGGTGATGGGGAAGAAAGGGAGGGACTCTATTGTTTGCCCCCCATCTGAGCTATGCTCCCACAAGAGAAACCTATATAACAAAAGGGGAAAGAGAGAATCTGTTTAAAGACTCTCATCTGTTCTATGCTCCCACAAAGCAAAAGGTGAAGAGGGAATCTGTTTGATTCTCTTTACTTAGTGTGACAAATTCAACCCTCCTTTATAGGGCAGATAAATCCTTTTTGTCTGCTTTTTCATGGAAAGGTGAGTCATACTAACAAGAAAGATGAGTAATACTAACAAAAGGATGATTCCCTTTGTAAATCTCCATAAATTAAATTTATAGGTATTTACCCATCCCCAATTAGCCCTAGAGAAATTGGTAGCACAAAACAGCAAAATTAATTTTTCAGGTTCCATTTAGGTTTTCATACAATCATCATATTATTATTCTTAATATTTTTGCTTATTCTAGATCACATTTCCTGTTTCTTGTATTTGAGTCTTTTCTTTGCCGTTATTTCTTGTTTCATGCTTTTGTTATATTTTCCAAATTGATTTCCTTTTGTGGTACTATGCAAAACAAGGCCATAATGGAAAACATTGTTTAATGTGGAAATTCTTCAATACACCGCTTTACATTAAGCAAAATTAAAAAATATTCAAATTTGGCTTTGTATTATACTTGGATCTCAAAATCATTTAAATACAAACAATACTTTTCATCACCTTAAATATAAAAATGTTTATTTTAGTCTGTGCTTTTCTGCAATATTTAAGTACTCTTAATAATTTTTTATTATGATAGATAAAACTAATCTTATTACTATTTTTACTCCGAATGGACTTAAAAAGGCCTAGGTTCCTTAAAAGGCTCAGTAAGATCTTGAATGAGGCAATGAATGAGGCAACAACCCAAAGCACGTGCGCATGATAATTGTTAAACATACCATGAAAGATAATTATTAAACAGTTTGAAGCATTTTCTATTTCTTAGGAAAACATACCATTTGGTAACTCCAAGGTTTATGATCTAACCTATTCTGGTGTCATCTGGGACAATGTTGATATAGTTAGCTAATGGCAAGTTCTAATGCCGTGGCATGTGATATTAGGTTGTCTTAATTTCTATGAACCAATAAGAACGGTCAAGTAATGTCCTTTTTCTATTCACAAATTACTCTTTTCATTTTCCTCCCTTTGGTTTCCTTTTTTATTTGGACATTATGAAGCAAGGATTGTCGTACTGACCCATACTGCTTTATACCATGTTGTGTAGGTAAGGTCAGTACTAAAATTTGATTTGCTATAAATCAAAGTGGAATCGTTATGTACCACTCAGTGCCAACCTATATCGTGTAGTTTCAGGTGGTACCATGATTGGGTGTGTAGAAAAAAACATTAGTATCCTATCTTGGTATGGACCGCATATCATGTCATATAGACTATATCTTATCAAATTGTTAATGTAATAGTATGGTTATTGGTGCTGCTTTGCAGACCTTGCTATAAGCATAGTTTCAAAACCCAATGGGACATCCTATGGAATGTTAAAAGGGTTAATATCCAAGTGTCAAGACGAGACTGTCTTGTTGCTCGGTGTCCTAATCAGCATGTTTTGGGATATTCCTTATCACAAGTGTCAAGATAAGACTGCGATTCCATCCCGTTTCATGAAAAAACTAGGAAAATCCTATATCAGGGGGTTTAAAACCTTGGCTGTTAGCATTAAAAACACAAAATTATAATAGCAGGATGTTAGTGGAAGTTAAAGGCAAAGTTTCTATGATGCTATATCTATTGATAGTTATTGAGAAAATATATTTGTTGAAGGTAGAGTTATATTACTGCTAGCTGTCTATGTTATAACATGATCTTCTTTTTCTTATTCTTTGAGAACAATGTCATGATCTAGCTATCAACCAATCTTTATTGCATCTTATGTATAAAATGGTTTTATTATGATTTTTTACTTGCATATGATACCATCATTCTCCAGTACATTAACTTTAGCAGCTTATCTTGTGTTTGGAGTTATTTCTTAGGAACTTACTGCAGTCTGTCTTCTTCAGGTGCTTCTTTTTTGGTGATGTTTGTGCACAAAGAGATCCAAATTTTTATTTAGAATGTATCTTTGGCCTGTACAATTACTTCCTTAGTGAGTATTATCAATCTACTGAGCTTGATAACCCAGGGAAACCAAAGTTACCTCTTGTTATTAACACATCAGGATGGGTGAAAGGTATATTTTCAGTGCTAGCATTTTTAACTTTTCTTCTGTTGTAGTATTTGGCTTCGATGCAGCAGATGAGCGCCAACTGCTTAAGTTCTGTTCTGAGTTTGTTGATTGCAGAAGTTCATAGGGTTTTGTGAATTAGATATAAATTCAAATGCAGTAACAATTTGCTTAATTTTTTCTATCCTAGGCAAAGGATATGACGTGTTGGTGCAGATGCTGCGGTATATGTCTCCCTCTCACGTGGTTCAGATACGCATCTCTGAAGAGCATAAGAATCTACCAACTGGAATGTTCTGGTTGGATGGAAACCAGAGGTGTTTGGTAAATTTGTTTGAAATTCATGCAGCTTACAAGGAACTTTTGAATCGACCGTAAGTTATTTATACATTTTGCTTTTATAATTAACTAGCACATGCAAGGGCTATACATGTTTGAGAAATATAAAATTCTTAAATTTTATTATATGTAAACCATAAATAGAGTCGCGGGATCTCTCTCGAATGTTTATCTTATATTATCAACATTAAAAAGAAGGATTTAGAATCGAGTTACTTTTTTTTGCTTTTTTAAGAATTAGGATTTTGATTATTTTCTTTTTTAAACAAACAGCAAGATTTATTTGATAGGGGTTATGTATTGTAAGAGATGTGGAAGGGTATATTTTCAAAGGAAAAAATGACAGTTGGAATTGGAATGCAATATTCCTCAAATTCGAATTTATTGTTTCTATATAGTACAGATAAACATTTGGATCTTAAATTAATGCTACTGTATCTGCAAGGCCTCTGGTCTTTTCCCTCTGTATGCACCAGACAGAGGATTCTCTCTTTGTATTTGCTTTGAAGTAGCAAAGTCTGCAATGTGTGTATGGCATTGGCCATATTTTATACATGACTGTCAGCAGGAGTTTACATGCATCACGTGGCATTGTAATATTCTCAGAATTTTGTTTATAATTATGTGTCATCATTTGTTATTTGGAACCTCAGTCAGTTCGCTATTAGTAGGACTGGAGGATATCTTACAACACTGACTTTTATGATACAACTTCATATGTGGCATTGTTTTCCCCTTAAGTTTGTCTGCTTTATCTCTTTCAAATCCTGGCAGCTCATATTTTTGCTGAAAAAAAAAGTTCTGTTATTTAAATACAAAACAACCAAACTGTGATAGTGTTAACCATGGGAAAGAAAGTCTATTATTTACTTCCAGTGTTTTAAAGTAACTAAATGAAAAGGAATATGCCAGTCATAAAAACTCCAAATAACACAAATAAATACTATATTGATTGGCAAATGATCGTATAAATATGATTGGTAAATTTCGAGCACTTAAAATTTTCTATGATGGCCAGAGAATGTGGACTTGTAGATTTTCTGTTGGAGACATCTTATGCTAATAGGCTGGATTTTTTCAGGGCCTCGATAAAAAAGGAAGCACGAATTATCCGAGATGTTCGATTGATCGCTTACTTCAGGCAGTGCTTGCCAAGGGACCTGGACATCTCAACGCACAAGGAACTTGTTCATAACTTGGCTTCCATTTGTCCTCATGAAGTCTCTCTCTCAAAGATTAAAGTTCAGCATCTCCATGGGCAGGTTAGGAAGAACATTCCATTGTATCCACTGATGCAGCTTTAGAAATTTTACTGCTGTTGTTTTACCCTGTTTTAGTTACCCAAATCTTTGTTGTTCTACTTGTTTAGATTATCCTCTATATCACAGTGATATTATCAGCTTCTTATACCAGTTTCTGAACGAACTTAGCCTGGGCCAAACGAATTTAATGCTATTCTGCCATTAATGTTTTGATTAAACTAAGCTACTGTTCAAAAGGGGATGGTGATTGCGTTACTGCTTATTGAGTAAAGGGCTTTATTCTTCTTTGCCTCTAATGAAGTGATATAATCCTTGATTTGATTTTAAGGCTTGACATGCAAATTGCCGTCTTATTGGTCATTTATGCCAAATAGGGACATAACTTCAATATTAACCCCATGGATCTCATGACATGACTTCTCTTTTGTAATAGCAATGCTGAGATTGTTGAATGTTCTTTCTGTAATGTTCTCACATACAATCTAGCAAAGTAAACTCTATTTTCCATTGAAGGGTTAAATTTTCTTGATTTTGTAAATGCTAAGAGAACCTTTGGAGAAGAGGTAGAATCATTGTTTTGGAGTTCCTCTAGTACATTTAAACTTTCTTTTGGAATCAACGCTACAACCTCCACTCCCTCTGAAAGGCCTAAATGTGTTTGGTTACATGAATCTGTAAAATTCACTCGATATCTTATTGAGAAGTCAATAACTCTTCAAGGTGGAAAATGGATGGAAATACCCTCTACATCCCATTAAAGGTAAAAGCCAAATTGCCATACCGGCCCTCATGATCTGCACTTTCTTCTCCTCAACAACGAACTGAACTCTTCAGCTTTGATGATTTTGGCTCGTCTTATTACCATGGCAATTCTGACCTTTTTTTGTCAGGTTGAAGAGGCCCAATGTTTTAAAATGAGGTGCATATTGCGGCATTTGCGCTCGCACATGCGTATGCAGTCCCTTGATTGTATCACATGGCCTACGTCCATCCAGTTACTATAAGAGGTTTACCACATGTATACTGAAAAGGGAGTCCAATTAGCATTGCATATAGAACCTGCTTAGCATTGAAGGGTTGCGTAGGGTTGCTTATGTGAGCCTTGCTTAGCATTACTTAGTCACATGCGCATCCTGCTCTTATACAGTCCTATGCAGGTGAAGTCGGTTTAAGCTGATGATTAAGTTTGATGTGAGTTTTAGGTGTGCCTGATATGGTATTTATAAATTAAAATATTAATTATGTTATCATTATTGCTATTTTGTAAGTGATAAGAACTTATGGTTAGTTATTATTTTTATAAATATTGTTACAATATCATTCATAAAAAAAAATTACTGATATTATTATTGCTATTACTATATTTAATGTGTTTTATTTATTTTTAAAGTTAAAAACTAGTGACTGCATATGCACCTGCATGTGTGGTCTGCACAGTGCTTGTGCACTATGTGGTCTGCTGGCTTCCTGCATATCGCAACCACCTGTTAAAACATCGAGGAGGTCATCACCCTTCCATGTGATCTGAAGGTAAGAGCCAAAAATTGCCATGCTGGCCCTCATGATCTGCATTTGCTTCTCTTCAAGAACGAATTGACCTCTTCAGATTGGCAATTTTGGCTCTTGTCTTATTATCATGGTATTTCTGTTCTTTTATTTATCAAGGATGTTATCACCCTTCCATAGGGATATGGAGGATTTTTGGTATTAGAATACCAAAGGTTTTCCATCCTTCCTCTAAGTAATAAATTAAACTTTTTGTGGGTGTGTTATGGTCTTTTGAACTGAGAAAATTAATTTACGCCCCTTCTTCATTTCACGATTTTACACGTTTAAATGTGTTCTGTAACAGTTATCCACCATTCTTTTGTTGAAACTTTAAACTTTTCATGCTAATATTGAGTCCTTCTGTTTAGGTATTTCTCATAGCGTTCTGGCTTCTGTGCCTTTTTTTATAATTTTTGTCAGGCTTCCAGCAGTGGTCTATATCATGTTTTGAATGCTACAATTGTTGGCCTTGCAATTAGTTCATGGGTGCCAGCCTCATCTGAACGTCGCACACCTTGGTGTGTTGGACTTGGTAAATTTTACTATCACTTGTTGCCTTGTGGTCAGCCAGCATTTCTAGAATTTTTTGCATTACTATGATTGCTAACCATTTTTCATTTTTGCTTACTAATCATTTGTCTGCATTGTGATTTTAAATGATTGAATATTTAATGCTTACTCCTAATCAAAATATGTCTGAAATATTCCAAATTTGAAAACAAATTGTCATGATTATGAAAAGGGATATGGATCAGAATTTGATGTTTATTGGCATATTTGGGAACTTCTTCATGCAGAGCGACTTGATGTTCTTTACATCTCAATTTCCATGGAGGCAAGAAGGTCCTTGATCATTAGCCATTTATTATGTCAATGCACATTTTGTCAATCTTGTTGCACTCTGATGATTCCCTTCTCATCTTGGATTGTCTGGTTATCTCATTTTACTCATTATTCATTATTATGTCTGTCAATGAATTAGTTACATCTGTAGGCAGGGTAGTTTGTATTTGAATGTGTATGCATTGTGGAGCATATACCAGGCCATTAATATTTGAGAGCGACATGGAGAATACCTCTTCAATTAAATATTACTATATGTGATATCTAATAAACAAAGGATGAGGATTAGATGCCCCAAGCAAAAGAAAATGGTCCATTGTGGGGTTAGTCACTCCCAAAGAAATCTCCTGCCAATCATCATAAAGAAGTTGTGAATTTTGAGCTTCAGGTAGAAGAAGACTGTTTGTAGGCCTTTGTTATTTAAGTTACTTGGTTTAGGCCTAAATAGGTTCCTTGGGTGCCTAAAAAATATATCTTGTTAATTTTTATGTGCAGTCTACAATTTAATCACGCATGCATGTGTGCACGTGTGCGCACGGACACACACATATTCAGAAGTTAATTTTCTAGTTATCATGTCAGCTACAAGCCAAGACTGTAGAGTTTTTATGGTAATAATAAAAAAGGCCAGATGCTTCGTCTCTGAAAGTTATGAAAATACACAATTTGGTCTATCATGAATAATTCTCAAAAATTTGGTCTTATCAAGTAATCACTAAACCCAATCTTAAATGTATTAGGACCGTAGTCACCAGAAGCAGGTTTAGGTGTGCAGACAGGGAAGTGGTCTCCGAAAAAGATGGAAGGGGGAAACTTGAAGATGCTGGTTTGTGTGCAGGAAGAGTCTGAAGTGATGAAAATTTCCTGCTACTAAGGTTAGATCCTTATAGAATGATCCTAAAGAAATTCTAGCCTTAGATCTAAGGAATCCTAATGACTAAAACAAATAATGAAAGAATGTGGAATAAGCCATGTTAAATGCCCTTGTGTCATTGTTTGTCTTATATTTAAACACATGGATAGTGATTATGTGGCATTAGTAACCCTCTCTATATTGCCAATGTCATTCTCATTTTACCTCCTCCTATGCGCTTTTAACCTAGCAGTTATTATATTCACTGTGGCAAAAAAAAAAAAAAAAAAAGTTGTGGTTTATGACATGTCATAGCTTTTGTATGTTACTGAATCATGCACGGTTTTTTTTTTTTTTTTGATTCTGCTAACTTTTATTTAAAACACCCCCATCCTTCCTCCTTTTTTGGTTAGTAATTCTTCCTTCAGTAACCTTCTAAGGTCTAGTTGCTCTTGCATGTTGATGGAATTTGTTGTGAACTCTTGAATAAAGCGGTGTTAGTCACTATTATGTAATTACATGAACTTAAATGGCGATGACTGGTGGTTTTCTGCTCATTTTTTTCTTTGCATCAAAAAAAAAAAAAAAAAAGAGGATGTATTGTTGTAAGGTCATATACTTGATTATTCAACTGACTTGGTGCCTATTTCAATCAGGGATAAAGAGGATGTATTGTTGTAAGGTCATATACTTGATTATTCAACTGACTTGGTGCCTATTTCAATCAGGGATTGTGCGCATTGTAGATGTTTCAAAAGATCTACTATATCTAATTACACCTGTCCCTCGCTCCACTCTAGAAAAAGTTGATCTCCTTTTGCAAGGCTCTATTGAAATTCCCACTTGGCTGGTGCAGGTAACTACTTGTGATGTTTTTTGTTTTTTGGCTTTTATAATAATGTCTCCAAAAACTAGGGCTACAAATGTGTCGAGTCGGGTTGAATCATGCTTGATATCGATCCAACTCAATTTTATATTCGGATCATGATTTTGGATCTGCTCCCAACCCATTTTGTTGATCAGATCAGATCGTATTTATGGGAAGAATTTTAGACTCAACGGGTTATTCAGGTGTATTCAACGTTTCAACCCACAATATTGAGGTTTGGGATAGGATTGGATTAGATCATGTTTGCAATTAAGTATCTAATTTTATAACTAAAGTCTAGTTATTGATAATCAAATATAGGTTCATTGAACAATTTAAATGAAAATAAAATAGACAATTTCAACTTAAATTTTTATTCAACAACTTTTAATTCTATTCAAATAGATGATTATTCTTAAGTTTATAAATTATAATATTTAAAATATTTATTTATATACTTAAAAGACATTGTAAAAAGGCATCCATCAAAATAAATAATAAAATATAAATATTTAGATATAATTAAATAAAAAAAGATGGGAGTGGATTTAGTTGTTAAGATGAAAAGAAAATTTGGTTTAAATTAGAGTTTATTCAATTAATTGATAAAGATAATTAGAGTAAAGAAAAATAAGGTTTATAAAATTAAGGTGTATGAGTTGGGTTGGGTTGTGTTGGGATAGAAAATACAAAATCCGGATTCAATTCAGAATTTAGATTGGATTTGATTTCAACCCTAGTCCGACCTATGTGTCTTTAAATATGGATCGAGTCAGGTCTAATCAGGTTAGGATTGAGTTAGGTCACAAATTGACCCAATCCATTTAGAGACTTATCAAAAAAAAAAAAAAAAGTCCTTTGCATGCTTTTATTTATTTATTTATTAGATATAAGTTCTATCCTTATGGAGTGCCGATACATGTTGATATGCTTTATTACTGACCTCACCATTTTTAGGTATGTGGAAGCTCATCCTTTTGCGTATCAAGAAATGTATGTGGAAGCTCATCATCAAGAAATGTGGGTCGCAAACTTGAGCAACCAGGTGTGGATGTACGTAGAGCCAGGGCAGAAAAACAGCTATCCAAACTCCAGCTTCATTAGCTGATGCAGTTTCACAAGCATCTTCTGGGCGCAAGCATGCTATTGCTACCTTATTTACTTTGAGCTTTGGTAGCTTTCCTCAATAATTTCTTGTCAGGAAGTACATGCTTTGTGCTGTGCTGACATGACTTGCATACTTAAAATATATATTTGCTCTTCTGGATGACTTAAAAATATGATGAGTTTAGATCTGGATGAATGCATCAGCCATATCTACCTTAAATCAGCCAAAATCCAAATTGATATGTTGGTTTATAAAAATTACTGAGTGCGAGGCTACATTTCATTGCACCCAAACCTCTCAAGAACCATAATCCTTCATACTAATCCTTCATACTAACTTTCTCACTGTTGGAATCACAGGAGCCATATAGGGATGGATAGCTTGGGAATGCTACGAGCTCAGGCCAGTGTAAAATCTGAAACCTAGCACCTACGTTAGTTTGTGTCAACTCAAGCAGGTCAATCCTGCCCATGAGTTTATTTTACCATTGCAATTCAATGCAATTCAACGTGATGCTTCAATGGAAACCTTTAGAAGAAAATTAATAAAACCAGCAGCATCTCCATTCAATTTCATGCCACTCCCTCCAAAACAGCAAATATGGTATGGTGAATTGATAAAAACAATAGTAAACTTAGCTAGTTAAGTCTTAGTTCAAAAAGACTTAAACCAAAAAGGCCAGAGATGAGGATAACTGCACAAATACTACAATCCATGAGGGCAGCATTCAAGGCTTTCTGGAAAACGAGGCCAATCTCCAGTGCATTATTACCTATGTTATTATTAGCTGAACCAAATTCCTCTCGTCTTGTCCTACTTGCTTCTCCCCCATCTTTACCGGGGCCTTTTACGCTTACCAATAACCAAATTCCAATGATGACTGCTGCATCAGTTAGCAACACTAGAAGAAGTGGCCTAAAGTTCGTTATGCTTCCCTTGATTCTGTCACCTAGGGAATGGCCACGGGCCGACAAAGCTACCAGAAGAGCTATAACGACGGCACATAGCAAACGGATATTCTCGGAAGTTGAGATGGCGAGACTGATTTGCTTGAATGTCAAGATCTGGTAATTGATTGGTAAGCTTAAACTCGGAGTTGTATCAACCACTTGATCTGATGAAACAATCTTAACATCTCGCTCTGCACTAGCTGCAGCTTCCTTTCTTATCCCAACTTTTTGAAATCTTTTACCCATCTTGCATTTGGCAAATTCGCTACTTGTCTCAAGTCTAGAGAGTTGTCTGTCTGCATGAAGTTCTGTTTTATCATCCTCCAGTATTGCAGTACCGAAAGTTTGATCAACTGGTTGATGTTTGTGCGCCTCCATGCCAGTTGCACCATCGTGATGGCGAACGGCTGCAAGACATCAAAATGTTCAGTATGCACATGCTAGGCAAACTGGGAACTTGGAAGGATAAGCTCTCTTGGTAACTTAAAGACCTTGAAAGGTAGAATGTCAGCAGCAATTTCTTCAGTAGTGTAAAGGGAAAAAAAAAAAAATAGTTCCTTCCAATTATAGTTTTATTCCAAAACAAAAAAAAAGAGAGAGAATGGAATGATCTTTGCATGAGTAGAATGCATAAAGAGAAATGGTTCTTTCTGGGTTAACTAAAGTGGTAAAGAGAGCACCGTGTTGATGGTTAGCTCTCGGATTCAAGTCCAGCTCTAGCTCTAACATTTTTTATTTTTGGGTGAAATATACTTTTGGGTTCTCAAACTTCTAATTGTTATAGTTTATTCCCTTATATTTTAAGAATGTTGCATTTCTAATGTCATACTACATGGGTTCAATTAATATTGATGGAATAATTTACATGTCACCTTGATACGAACATGTGAACTATCACTTGAGCAAAAAAAAAAAAGAAAGATGACATATAGGATAAGTGATGATCCATATGTTTGCACTAAAATTACATGTTAGCTATACTATCAATTTTAATTGATCCTATGTAACAGGACATCAGGAATGCAACATTCTTAAAACATAATAGATTAAATTATAACAACTAAAATTTTGAGGACCAAAATGAATTTTGAGTGAAAGTTTGAGGACCAAAAGTATGTTTTAGCCCTTTTTTCTCATTCTAGTTCTCAAAAGATATGATAAAGAGGGCACATTTAACATGGAAATAGATAATACAATTTCGAATATCTTCAGGGATGGCAACTAGGTAGGGTGGGGTCAGGACCCAATCTTCGTTCCCATAAATAAGGATTTTTTCATTCTATCCCCACCCTCTGGGAAATGATAAATCCCTGTCTCTATCCCATCCCCCTCTCATGTTAGCCCACCTGTCCCATTCCTAATGGCATATATAATTTTTTAATAAAAATTATGAGAATAATTTTATAAATATAAAAAATATAATAAAGGTATTATAGTATTTAAGTACGAAACCAACAGAACGGAAATATATTTATTCCTCTCCTCGTCCCATCCCCACCCCACCAATAGGGTCGACAATAATCCCTATTTTCGTTCTCATCTCATAAAGATGAGAAATCCCCACTCCAAATGGGATGGGGCGATATTAGGGGTAAGCATGAGTTGGGTTAGGTAGGTTCCAAGCCAAAACCAAAAACCAACCCAATCAAGATTAATTCCAAAGTTTTAAACCCAGAACCGAACCATTCCTATCTTAAAACCAACTTAGAACCAACCCAATTAGATCGGATCAGTTGTGGGTCGATTATAGAGTACAACCTTTTTTTTTTTTTTTTCTTTTTGGCATTAGCTTTGATTTTTTTTGCATTTTTATCATTTTTTAATATATTAAATATTCTTTTATTAGTTATAGAAGTTAGGTGAGAGGTTAAGAATCACGATAAAAATACTCAAAAAATTAATAATATTGATAAATATATATTTTTTTCTTTTGGATGAAACTATTCTAACATCTAATGGCTAATTTTTTTTTCTTAGTTGTATTAACTAAAAGAGATATATATATATATATATATATAATATTTGTTGATCAATCTACCATCAAATATCTTTAGTAGAGATGGTAGATAACTTTAGTAGAGATGGTAGATAACTTGTGAGGTATATTTAATATCTCTAATTTGATTCCTAAGAATACTTTATTTTTTTTTGAAAATAATGCTGGTGGTTCTTGGATTAGAACCAAGAACCAATCCTTGGAACCTAGAACCTAGAACTAATTTGATTCCTCACTCTTAGGCGATGCATGTCCCTAGGTTAAAATTGCCATCCCTAAATATGTAGAAATACAAGAACTTCCTACGGATGAAAATGCGAGGGATTCCAGTGGGATGCGTACAAGTAAACCATGTGATAATTCTACAATCAATAAAAAGAATATAGCGCAATGGTTGCTTCCAATTTTTTATTAGAGGCAGTAATGCTTTGAAAAATATTATCGATTGGATTAAATATAAATAAATAAATAAACAGCCTCTGAAACAAAGAATCGGAACATTCGTAGAATTCTCTCACGGTCTAAAAGTGTGCATCCCTCCGGAATCCCTCCGTGGTTTTTCAATCAATTTCTTCAATGGATATGTCCTCCGAAGGATTCCCAACGTCATCGGCCGCCCACCTCTACTGCCTCCTCGCTGCCTAATCTTGGACATCCTATTGCAACCAATGGTGGTATATACCTTATTTGTACACAAGAAGTTGTCACTAAAATATTTAATTAGAAGGCGATGGAAGGTTTCTATCACCTAATCATCATATAACACTGCTGCATCTTCTAAGAGACTTCTTGAAAGAAATGCAATCTTGAGATTTTTTTATTTATTTATTTTTTTATTTTATAAAAAGAGAAACTAGGTTTTCTCTTTTGGCTGTAGAATCCCATGGTTACAGTAAGCTTCAAGATCGAAACATAGATAAACTAGATTGATATAATAATTATTAGAGAATAAAAAGGAGAAAATAGAGCAGATAGGATATAGGAGGAAGGAGGAATTACCGGTGGTGGTGGATCTTGGATCCTCCTCCTCCTCCTCCTCGACTTGCTCTTGTTGGAGCGTGGGAGGACGAGAGGAGGTGAGTGAGGAGGGATCGAGATTGCCGGTGATGAAGGCGAGGCGGTCGGAACTGCGCTCCATTATCTTCCTTCGACGAGCCTCCCTCGCGCTCTCCATCGGGCCCCTCCAAATCGCCCTTTATTTATTTATTTTACCCCTTGCTCCCTCCGATCCCCCCGCTCTGCTCTATTTCCTTTCTCTTCTCCTCTCGCTTTTATTTGGCTTTGGTGTTACCCTGGTTTCCTTCCTCGCTTCGCGGCCGAGCACGCTTCTTTCTCGGGTGCGCTGCGAGCCAGCGCGAACAGCGATGCGACCGGTAAAAAGGAGAGGGTCCATGTACGCCACTGCTCGCACGCACTATACCGGCACAAAAGTACCCGGAATTACATCCATGGCATCAGCTGCAACGCGCTTGCCTTGGACCTCTTATGAAATGCTTTGATGACAACAATACACTGCGTTATCTCCATCTTTAGCGAGCGTTTGGCATGAGTTTGTCCATCCAGGATGAAGTAGAGCCATCATGTTTAATTACGTCTTAATGATTATATGTAACAATATTCTCATACCATCTTTAACTCTAAAATTAATATTTAATTTATTGATCTTCTATTCATCCATAAGATTAGTTATACAAGAACATTTCTAAATAAGAATCTTAAGTTAGGATTTAAAGATCACACAGTACCTTCATCCATATAAAAAAAAAAGTTAACATTATTTTTATATTAATATAATATAATTTAATATTATAAAAATCATGTTATAATAATATGATTATAATTCTATGACATAATATAATATTATAATATGATAGTATAATTATAATATTATATTACTATAATAAAATGTTATATAATATAATCTTATATTATTATAAAATATAATATGATTATAATTATAATATTATTATATTATATTGTAATATAATGTTATATCATAATATAATAATATAATAATAAATAAATATTATAAAATAATGATGAATTATTATTATACTTATAAAATATATTAAGGCTAATCATTTTTTAAGGTAAAGAGAGGTTAATTAATATAGGATAACTTTGATATTTCATGATTAATGATTGAAAATTATTATTGTATATCAAATATAGTGACCTTATCAAATATGATGATTTTAGATAATTGATGATCAGATTGCCTTAATATATAAAAATTATTGATGGTCTAAAATCATTGTGACGACTTTATTTAGATTACCAAACAACTTATATATATATATAGGGAATATCTTATAAGAGTGTTTCTCAACCCCAGCCAAAAAAAGGCTGAGAAAGAATAAGTACAATGGCATCATAATTTGATGACTGCCATGCAAAAGTGAAGCGTAAGATGGGAAAAAAAGGTACGATCAATTTATTTAATAAAGTGATTATGGTTACTGTCCTGGATCTTATAAACACGCTTGCTTTTGGCCGGTTCACTCTCTCTCCTAACCAGAAAATAAATTTATTGAAGTGCATTTTTTTTTAAAGAATATATATATATATATAGATTTTCTTACTAAACATGCATTAATCTGTGTAATAGAAAAAGCCAAAGTCTTTTTTTTCACAAGAGAGAGAGAGAGAGAGAGAGAGAGACTAAGATAAGAGTCAAATTTTAGTCACATTTCACAAGAAAAGTTGTTTCCATCCAGAATTTTCTTCCTTCTGCCCTTACATTCCCTGCAATAACTATAAAATTAAAACTAAAGAACGTCACATGCACGGCAATAACCATAAACTTAAAACTAAAGAATATCCCATGCAGAGAAAGTCTAGAATGAACAGGACTCATGACAAAGCCATCCACTAGGGATTTTGACCAGATCGCACAATTTAATTTCATTGGATGCTCTAGACAAAGACAAGGTGTGGGATGACAGCCGAATCTTTGCCCTAGACCGAAAGTTTTGTATGGATGGATAAATAGAATATCACCCCTGATCAGTGGAATAAAACGTTACCCCGAAATAGCCGGCGCTCTGCCCGCTAGCATTAAAAGGTGTGCTGAGATTAGCATTTCCAAAAGCTCAGATTAAGAAACATGGAGTGAAACTACTCAATTACTCTCAAATAATAATAATCAACTGTCGCCATATGATCTCAATGTATCTTCTTCAGAGCCATCCATCACTAATGTACTTTTTACGGAGTTACAAAAACAAACAGAATAAGTCATTCAAAAAAAAAAAAAAAAAAAAAAATCGAAGGCTAGCTTACTTGAATGGACGAACACACGCTACATCCAGTTCTCATTTGGCATATAACTTCTGAGAAGCCACTCAGTTGAAAAGATCAAAAAAATAAATCTGGTAATAGTAAGGTCTTCAAGTCAAACACTTGGAACATCATGGACAATCAGGTCATCAGGCTACATACAGACATATTTCAGAGAATGAAAAAAAAAAAAAAAACTTAACAGATGTGCAATTTAACATTCACACCTGACCTATGCAAATTGAAAATTAATTCCAAGGCACCAACTCAAAGAGCCCAAGCATGGGGAAAATTGACAGACCTGCTACTGGTTTCAACCTTTCAGATATTCGCTTTCACTGTAACAAAATATAACGAGGATACAATATACAGAGTGTCCACCGGAAATCTTGGGCTTATAATTGCAATGGGTATAAAAAACAAGATATCTTGCTTGTTATTGCTGCTTTCCTCATTCTCCTTTGAATACAACAACAATGCATGACAAAAGCCTCTGTGAGATCCCATTAAACTAGCAGCAAAGCAGCAAGCATCATTACCAGCTAATGTAAGGTTTATTAAGGTTACAAAAAAAAGTCAGGAGTCCTGCGAGTAGCATCAGGCTCAATCTGCCGGGGTGCTGGCTCAAACTGAAGGAAATTCTGATCCATATTCTCTCCAATCTCCAATATTGCTGCCATATTACCACAGCGGTAACAGTAGTTTGGTGCGCTAAATACCGTAACAACATCTCTATCCTATAGCCAGACTAAAAAAATTCAGATAAAAATATCAAGTTGACAATAGTTGATGTTAAAAAGATGTTAACCCAACAGAGACTGATAAATCACCTGACACAAATTGTAACCTTCCATGACAAGTTGATGGGCTCTGGCAACAAGGCTAAGACCATTCGTGTGATTAAATTGTTGAGAAATATCCTGTCCAAATGTGTATCCTGCTCCCCTTGGTGATATTCCCCACCCACAACGATCATCCGGATCAGACCATAGAAGATCACACATGGGGCCCTCATGCAGGACCTAAAGCCCATTTAAATGATCAGACATATTGGAAGAAAATGACAAATATATACAAATCTGCTCATAAGTTAAGTAAAGCATTCTTGAATAAAAAGGAAGGGATTCAAATACTAGCAGTCTTTAATTTTCCTGGAGGGATACTGAGCCAACAAGTTTCTGTATATATAAATTCAAAAACCATATCCAGAAATTAACTAGTGGGTGTTAAGTACTGCACAAAAAGAAACATCAAAGCTAAAACTTAAAGCTCCACAATTACTTTTAACATGTGAGACCATGATTGAACAATAAAGGGCAAAGAAAATGGAAAGTTGAAAATCCAAAATCTTCACCTAAAGTTCTCTGCCAAGACAATCATTGAAGACTGGAATCATCATATGCATTCTGTCAATCTAGGATACCGACATCAATAACAATGCATTTCAGACTACTTATGATCAACCAAAAAAGTTCTCCCTAATTTTAGAACAAAGCCATGAGAAATAGAGAAACTTGTTAACAAGACAGGTACTCAATTTCCTAGAGAAGAGCATGCTACTCAACATAACATAAAAGTCTGTCAGTTTCTGTCCAAACCTCATAAATTTTCTATCAGATTGTTGCAGATGGATTAGCTTGGGGTATTTAAGGTGCAACAGGCTATGGCACTACTCCAATTGGACAGCAGGTCAAGGAATTTGGCCAAGAACCAGTCTGCCTACTGACTATGATCAACCAGATTTGGTACGATGTATTTTTAGGCTATCAGCTGGTTGGTTCATTCATATCTGGTCCGTTTTGCCATAAGACAACCCAACTTTTTTTAGCAAGGAAGTTCTTGTGTTTGGACACAAGCCCACATAACTGGTCCAGCTTTATGCCAGCGCACAACCAGACATTGAGCTGCATAATCAATTAATAGTCCATCAAGTTAGCGCCTGTGGAGAATTTTGATGTCTACAACTAACGATATATCTAATTGGAGAGAGTCATGTGACATTGAGCAAAAGCACAAATAGATCACTTTTCAATTAAATGAACAATAATTCCTAAAGAAGATGTTCTTTTTGCGATCCATTTGAGGCTGGCAATGGCAATAACTCAAATAACTTTCAACCAGATCACCCAGTGCTCAAATGTAGATAACTCCAGGCTAAATAGATTCTTCATTCTTCGTGGTAGAAAAATTTCAGAGGGACATAATCCAAACTCAGACTGTCTTAGTCCATAAAATAGGAAACTACCATAGGAGCTCATCAAGATATTCTACAGGTAAAACTTGAAGGAAAGATCAAAGAGAGATCTGCCACCTTGTGTTCAATACCAGTTTGATCTCCTGTACAATTATGCATGGGATCATAAAATAAGTGGGCTTGACCTGTTACTCGTGTTTGCCTACTAAGAGAGAGAATTCTTAGTATCTTTAACTACCAACACACTAAAATTTTACAGCCTAATCCAGGAAAAAGTGCACAGAATGGAAGTTTGTTGGACTTTGAAACAGAGAAATCTTCTGCCTTCTCTTTGTTGTGAAAAAAAAGAGTTTCTCTCTCCTTTGACACAAAAAAAAAAAAAAGAGATTATATAATATTATGATTCAAAATACCAAAAAAAAACTTTTCTCATCTAAAGCCCCTAATTATTACTACAGATTACTTGAAAATCAATCAGTCATCCTCTCCCAACAAGAACCTTGTATAAGCACCACAATGTAGAGTCGATTTACACTAAAATTGAGGACAAGAAAAATTATAAACGTTTTTTCTGCATATAATCATGTAAAGTTGTGTGTGTCAATTATGTAACTGTAGTGCAAAGTACAAGGATCATAATAAAGCAATTAGAGCTAAAAGAAAAATAGATTGTTGTTAAAAATATTATATAACAGATCAACAAGGATGATCACACAAGGTATAAGATTGAGACTATCATGTGTGTGGTTATAGAAGAACAAGACTGAGAAGCTGTGTAGAAGTTTAAATATGATGTTGTCCATTTCCATTTTTAAGTCACATCAATAAACATGGAAACATTGAACCCATCAACCAGGAAAGAAAAATTTAATTGTTCGCATATGTATATTTATATGGAACAAGAATGCTAAACAGCTTAGTTTAAGATCTGCCATCTTGGTACTAACCCCAAACAGGAACTACACTAGTACAATATCGGTATGTCCAATACACAGTTTTGACCAATGTATCGAGACTCAATGCATCCCTTGAACCATATATTGAGTCTTGGTTCAATACTAATACAGTACTGCATGCCCGATTTGGTATAGTATGCACTAGTACGGCATAATAAGATTTAGTTCTTTATAGAACAAGCATGCTAAAAGATTTAAATCTTCAAAATGAATAACAGTCAACAAAGGGCAACACATAACAACAACTAAAACAATAGAATGCTGAGAAGAACATGATAGATATGGCATTGCTACCCAAGGCATAAGACTGATATGATTATGTAGTAAATTAATAAAAAAGAGAAAATGAGAAGCTCTATATAGAAACTCAACTACACTATGGTTTGTTTCTCACAAAACAGTAATGGAAGGGGGGAAGCAGTCAAAAACAGTTTAATTTTTTGCACATGTATTTATGCAATTTTTTCATGGGAAAAACATAACAAAGCATTATATATTTATGCTTCCTTATGCAAGCAATTATTGTGGTACTGATACAAAGGCAGAGCAATTATTCAATAATTGCTGTTACTCAAGCTGTTATTGATAGATTTAAATAGCTTGCAAAATACTGGACACAGATTCTAAAAGTTCAGTTGTTCGGACACCACCAAGAGACCGATCAAGCAGCAGAACAAAGTAAATGCTTACCTCCTGTATACGGTCAAGAGCACGGATATTATCTAATGTGTCCAAAGATGGGGAGAGACCACCATGCAAACAAAATATCTACAGCGAAAAATGTCCATATAAGATATCAAAATTTGACAAAGTTAAAATATTAAGTAAATTGGGACAAAATGGAAAAGACCAAGAGACTGAAACCTGATTTTCAATAAGAGCAGTAAGAGGCAGATAATCAAATAAGTCAGTAAAATACTTCCACACATTTGCATTCCCGTATTTTCTCAAGCATTCATCATAAAAGCCATACCTGAAACCAGAATCATAAAATTCATCATATAATCATATGTATGGAAAGATGTTGAGACATGATAGAACATCGAGGCATCTTCATCCAGCAAACATAATTTAGTGATGGTCACTTTCATAAGCATCACTTTTCTCTCTTAAATTGCAAAAGATATTGATATTCAGTGAGATATAACAAGAGGATAACTTACAGCTAATTACCAGCTCAGTCATACAACAGCCATAGATTACAAGATTAATTAGAAAAATTTGGACCTTTTGAAGGTCAAATGCATCTCCGGACAAGCTTTCTAAATGCCGTCACATGACAAATGCTAGTGTTGCCTTGTTGATAACACTTATTCTAAAAATGCATGCATCCTGTTGCATCTAGCCATGCATGAATATACGAAATTGGCTTGATATTTAACCCTTAAAATATAGAGGTAATGGTTGCAATTAGGAAGAAAGTTTTGTAATAATATTTCCTCAGTCCTCAACATGCTAAGTGACTGCTAAAAATCTATCAGAATTTTATGTAAGAATTATTGATACAGACATCAGCTGCAAGATGAACCAACTCTATGTGCGAAAATTCATACCCCACTCTTAATAGGAGGTAGCTCTAGCAGTGAGTTCTTATTGATAAGCTATGAATTCTTTAACTTGCTTAACATTGCATTTGTGCCAGAATAATCAGGCCCTACAACAAGTTGAACATGAAGTTTTGAAGAATCAAGATAACATTCAGGATGATCATCCTTGTGTTAGAAACCTAGTCCAGTCTGAAGTGAGGTAAGATATGATATTTACAATGTGAAGGCATTTAAAAATGCCACATTCACATCTAATTTTGCTGATGTGGGAAGCAAATAAGCCTTTTGTGTGGTTTTAAAGATATTATGGACTTTGGGGAAAGGAGATCCAAAAAAATTAGGAATGCATTTCAATAAAGGAAATCTTGAGGAGTGATCTGCATTCTAGATAAGGGTTCTTCACCATGAAATGAAAACATCATTGTTATTCTGTACAGCCAATGGTAAGAACAGGATTCATTTGGATGGATTTATAAGATAGTGAGTAGGGTGCAGAACAAATAAGAAGATATCACAACAAAAGCCTATCATGGTCAAAAAATATCCACTAATCATTATTTGGAAGATTTTCTTGATAGGTTCTCATTCCACCATTTGCCACCTATATGGAAAAAATTCTTTTAAAGCTGATGAAATGATCAAATTCAAGAGCATTAATTGGGAGTTTGTGTCATGAAATGAAAATGATTCTGCGACAATGGAAAGATCAGAACCTATTGGATAGATTGTGTAAGATAATGACCAGAGGTTCCACGGAAAACAAGCAGATACCATCAGAATCTTACCATGGTTAAGAATATTTATGCGCCATCAGAACCTTATGATGGTTCAAAATATCTATGTGAAAATAGATTGTTTGACAAGGCTCTCACTCCACCAGATATAGAAAAGGCTCTTGTCAAAAACTTTCTTAAATTAACAATTGGTTGAATAATAGTCAGATTAGGGATCAATCCACACAAGGGTCATCAATCACAAAAATAACTCAACATTTATATTCTTTTGGTACTTACTAATGCAATGTTCCTTGCTACTGATTTTCTATCTCTATCTTTTCTACAATTTGATTGCAGCTGACAAACACATAGCTATGTAAGCACGGGTGACTCTCAAAGCACTTACACTTGAGTTATTTGTCTGCTTTCATGGTTTCCTCTAAGTATTGTAATTCTGTCCCTATAACGAACTTTCAGGGCCACTAAAAGTGTTACAGTCTCAACAGAATAATAACCACGATCTGCATAACAAAATATAACAATCAATGTTAAGAAAGGTTAAAAATTATAATTGAAAAGTTCCAAGATGATTCAGCAAGTCTAACCCTGATATTGCAATTTCAGAAAAGCAGATACATGGAGAATAAAATTATCTGCAGAACACACTGGAATGAAAAGAAACATCAGGGACAGGTATGATACGGTCTTTTGTTAAGAGGGGAAAAAAAAGAGTAGACCCAATGATTCAAAATGAGATATTCCTACCTACAGAATAGCCCAGCTGATAATCCTTTCTACTTTTTTGGAGTCATATAAGTTAACACATAATGATCATTTTTAATTATAACTATAATTAAAACCAACAAGTCATCGTAACTATTTGGATCAGGCAATCAAATACTTCATTCAATCACTCCAGTTGAAGTTGACACACATTATCATGAACCATGACCAACTTTTCTATATTCTTTCTTCATGGTTCCATCCATAGAGTTCTTTCACTCCTTGACCTATTGATACAAATTCAAACCCCTCAATTAACCGTGGCTTTGTGTATTTTCATTGCACATGTCTGTACCATCTTATTCTGCTAATCAGCCCTTCACTCTCCACTGGTGCAACTGATACACTTCCCTCCCATGATATACTTGCAACCAGCTGTATCTTTTATTAGTTTTACCACATATTCACCTTTGTATTTACATAAACCATACTCATGCAAGCTTACATTTTTTTTATTAGCTGGTACCTTGGATCAAACAACATTGGAAGTCTTATTAGCAAACCCGAGTCTCAAAAGGCAAGTGTCATCCAAATAAGATTTAATGATAATATAACCTTGTTGTTACACATCTCCATTTCACGCAACTTATTTTATCAGAACTCTGAAGGGCATCCCCACCAAGATAACAAAAATCATCCCACTAGGTGATCTCTTGGCTATCAATTTTGACTAAGCTCTCAAAATCATTTCAATTTCTAATGTTTGACATTTCTTAGTCGAACCCCTATCCTTGACATCAATAGGATATGGTAATTCGTTGTCGTGACGCTCAAATAAGCTAACTAAGGAGAAAGGTAGTAGTCTTAAAACTTCTGCTCTATCTCCATATTTCTTTTAAGGGTCATTGCCATTTTGTTGAAGGCACAGAGCCATTCATGTTATTTTATCTATGATTTGTGACCCAAAGCAACAATGAAAATGATGCAAGTCTTTCTAGCCACCACATAATGATAATCTGTAGTGTAAAAGTGCATCTTACTGGTCCCCATAGAAAATCCACATCTAAGTAAAATTCTAAGTGCCATCAGATCAAATGCACAAAAGCACTACTAAGGAGTCTTACAATAAAAAAAATATTTTAAAAAAAAACTCCAGAAGAATCTGATCATTTACGGCTCACAGAGTTTAGCCAGGTTCATCATCTCTTCTAGAAAAATATTCAAGGTAACTGCTCCTTGTCAAGCACCTGCCATTAAAGAAATATGGCCAAGCCATGGTATCAAACAGGTTCAGACCCAGTAGAGAAAATTTATGTACTGAGCAGTCTTAGTTGCAGGATTTGATACAATTATAGACTCCATTATCTGTCAGGATTGACATAAAAGTGGTCCAAAGTTAAGTCTTGTCTGAATCAAAAGAGGTTACTGAGATCAAGCTTCACAGATGTTACTACCCAAAATCAAGACCTCCACAAAATTTCCTTCAAGATAACATAGTCAACAGCCTTATGAGGTGGAAAGCAAGGTTCCAGCAGCGGACCACACAAGGTCGATAGCTTTGTCTTTCAACAGGTTCCCAACAATAAAGAGATTGAAAAGTCAATTGTGAGTGAATATGATAAAGGCAAAGGCCCTAAAGCACTTGAATAATTGGTGACCAATGATGAACGAGTAAAGAAATTCTGTAGCAAGTCAAGGTTTTTTAAAAGAGCATTTAGTCATTGTGAGCCTTTCTGGCAACTACGTAGGGAAAAGACATAATATTAAATATAAAGGAGGATTGGATGCACGATAGTTTTCAAAAAGATAGACCTTGACCGGTAATGTACTATAACAGCACATCTAACTTCAATAAATTTTGGCCTTTATTAACAACCTTAGTGGAGAACTACGTCGCCAATTATCTTGTGAACCTTAGCAGTCATATTAAATTACACATGCCAAAAGATTAGCGGGACCTTTTGTCGAGAGAAATATTCACATTAGGAAAATGCTATCAACAAACATTCAAAAGACACACTGCTTAAAAACTTCCCTTCTCCTTCTATTGAAAAGAAAAAAAATAGATTTCCGGTCACAGACCGAAAAATTCAGGGCAAAATTGATTTACGACTAATCAGTTCTCTTGATCTAATATTCTTGGCCATCACAAGCATGAAGAATCAACTGAGAATCAGCTCAAGAGCCAATCAAATACACCCAAAAAAAAAAAAATCCTAAAACCAATGGTCTCCAAATATTCCACCGAAAATATCTTTTTTGTGTAGGAATTTGATTTCTTACGTAAGTAATAAGAATGAAAAAAATTGTTTGATTACAGTCATCCGGTTCAGTCAAATTAGAGTGGATCAAAAAGTCAATAGAATCCTAGAATACAATTTGAAGCCAACAAACCTATTTTTTTTTGTTGCTTTAAGACCGTCATCCAACAAACTAGACAAACTAACCTACGTAGTCGCCCATGAAGAGGTAATTGGTGTCGGGCGCATCCCCTCCAATTCGGAACAGCTCGATAAGATCATGGAATTGGCCGTGGATATCCCCCGCACACCGTGACGGGGCACTTCACGGGCTGGACGTTCCACTCTTCCATGAGGATCGCTCTCGCCTGGCCGCAGAGGGCCTTCACCTCCGCCTCCGGCAAGAACTTGCATTCCCTCAGGTGCTCGATCTGTCGGTCCAGATCCGCGTACGACGGCATCTCGCCCCCCTTCGTTCACACCCGCAAGATCCGCGGCGGCGGCCGATCGGGAGGATGGAATCGGCCGGATATCGGTCCGAGCAACGCGGCGGCGTGCCGGAGAAGCGGGTTTACTCGGATCGAGACATCTCGGCGGGGGATCGGGGGGGAATTACGGTTAGGGTTAAGGTTGGGGGAGAGAAGGGTGGAAGGGGAGGAGGATCCAAGAGCTGGTCCCGGGTTTGGCTTGCTCATTCCTCGCGGTGTCCGTTTCTCTTTTAATTTTGGCGGAGCCGGCTTCCCTTCAGAACGGCAACTCAGAAATATTTTTTATATGAAAAATAAGTTTGGGAAATTGTTTCGTTACGCTAGCACGCGGAGTCGAGCCCTGCAACACTTTTTTAACGAAATCCCGCCATCGGACACGACCCAGAGAAAAGGGACGGTCCTGATTTTGAGATGTATAAAATTATGGGGCAGCGGCTGAGCGCAAAGTTCCACGGCCAACGGCTAGAGGGAAACGGGAAACGAGGACACTGAGCTGAAATCCAGGTGAGGGTGACACCATGAGGGAAAGGGAAACGGAGAAAGTGAGCCGTGAGGACACTGAGCTGAAATCCAGGTGAGGGTGACACCATGAGGGAAAGGGAAACGGAGAAAGTGAGCCGTTGTGATAACCTAGAAAAAACTCGTTCCATTTTCATGCCGGTGACTCAAAAACCGGATCAGCATCCGATTTTGTTGAGGATAAAATGAGAAAGATAGTGCAATTTCTTTTGCATCACTTCCTCATGACTGTGGTATAACATAAACATTGGATTATAAGAAAAGAATTATCGATTCATACAGGCATCGATTATGAATAACAAATATAAACCATGAATGATAGATAGATAACTGTTCATATTTGAGATAGAGCACATATAATATTTTGCAGTTCAAAAGTTGTATTACAAAAGATTATCTTTTTTTTCACATTTATCCAATTTATCGATTGGCATTAGCAGCCAACCAATTTATGTAATTGATAGAATCAGCCAAATAAAATTGTTTTGATTGGTTCAAAATTGATCCATTGAAACTCTAAGAACCATTCAATTATAACTCAATCCATTTAGACATCAACACGAATAACTAAATATTTCTTATAGATACAATACCAGAGATACTAGTAAAAAAAATCTTGAATATACATTAAAAGGATATTGGATTGATAAAATAGGGCCACAAAAATTTTTTTTGATATAGCCTTATAAAGCTAAATTGAACCGATGGGTTAATAAGATTAGAAGTGCATGGAAGATTTTCAATTAAGTTTTTATTTTCTTTAATTAAGTATATTAATTTATAAATTTTTTTAATTAAAATATTATATAAAAAATATAATAGATAAATGATAGACATCAAAATGATTAAGCTAAAAATATCAACTTTTTTAATAGCATATGTAAAGCTAAATTAAATAGCTCTTAAATATTATTTATATATATAATTAAAGTATTATTTAAAAAGAGGATTATTATCATAAGCTTTATTAGGATTATAATGGTAATTTTTATAATAATCATACTTCTATCCTAAAGAATTTTATTTTTATTTTATTTTATTTAAAATTTTATTTTTTAAAAAAAATATTTTACCTACCTTTTAATTTATCGTTTCAAATCAATTATTTTTTAGAAATTAAAAAAATAATCCAATACATAGATTTTATTTATCATATCTTTAATTTTGAATTTAAAAATTATTATTTTAAAATTTAAATTTAATAACATCAATTAAATAAATTTATATAAATTTATATTTTTTATTTATTATTCACGCCAACGACCGTGCATTGCGCGGGAATATACTTAGTTTATGTTTAAATATAAATTAAAATCGATCCCAGTGGATATTCCTCTGTTTTGACTCTGCCGGCAGTGGAGATTCCTCGCGTCATCAAAACTGCAAGATTGCGTCCAATGGCCTGAGGCTTTTCTAGCAAGCATTTGCTGCGTCCCCTGCCTCCCTTCTCTCTCTAAATTTCTCCTTCTCCTCCTCCTCCTCCAGAAGAGGGGGCGAAAGCGACGGACCAAGGTATCTGTCCTCGACGACGGCGAGGCCTTTAGAAGGTACCAATGTTGGAAGAAGCGGGCCTCGACGACGGCGAGGCATTCAGAAAGTTCCGCCAAAGGATCGCCGACCAATCTAAGGTACCGTCCTTAATTTTTTTTCCCCCTCCTCTCGCTCTTCTATTCGTTTTGAGTTATCTTTTGAATCTTGCATGGGATTTCTTGCTTGCGATTTGATTTCTTGATTCTATTGGTCAGAGGGTCGCCCAGACGAAGGAGATTTTGTCGAAGCAAGCTGTCAAGATCGCCAAGCAAGCGGAGGAGCATGAGCGGATTTTGTTCAAGGTTGGTTCCCTCTTCTGTCGATTTTAATCGATCCAGTGGGCTTCCCGTTGATGCTTAATACGGTACTGTCGATACTTGAGCGATTGAAAGATGGGTTATCGATTTGTGGGACTATGGTTTTCTAGTTTTATGATGTGTTATGACCTATTTGGTTTGCTAAATCGCTTGCTTCTGCGCTCAAAATATGATCCTATTTTTTAAATTTTGTTGCTGATATCAGGTAACCCATTTGATGGGTGTTCTTGGATTTGGTGCACTTTGCTTCATACTGGGGGCGCGTAAGTAATGCTTGATTCCAGGTATTTATTTTGACTAAAGATTTGGTTTATGTCTAACATGGTATCTTACTTTATTTCTTGCTTCTTCTTTTTTTTAAATTTGATTGATCAGGGCCACAAGATGTTCCTTATGTGTATTGCTTGTTCTATGTTACATTTGTTCCCCTAAGGTGGATATACTATCGGTGCAAGAAATGGCATTATTACCTTCTGGTGAGCTATATATGAAAATGATTTTTTCCCCCTTCTTTTGCTTTTTTAGAGCTTTTCTTTTTAAATGCTCATGGGAACAGTCATGGCAGATTTATCATTTGCCTATTACCTATGAATAGTTTGACATCGAATAAGAAAAAATGGTTTGAAAAGTTTATAACTCAGATTCACTTGATACCAATTAGTTTGAACTCGAGTTTTTAAAGTCATGTGGAACTGGTCCGCTAACAGATTAATTGAGTCAGCAAATAGGCTTAGGGCGTTATAAATGGTATCAGTGTCAATCTGAGTATGCGGAAGTTGATAAAACAAAAGGAAAAGACTACCCATGAGGGATGGATTCTGGTCTGATTGCTTATAAGTCAAGTTCATCCATCATCAATTAATTCGGACTCAAGCTTTTAGGCTTGGGGCATTACAATTTGTGTTATGCTTTTTAACGACAATGATGAATATTGTGATGTTGATCGCTTCCTAGATAAAAAATTATATTCTTCACTTCTTTAACATGGGCATGCATGATCATTGAAGCATGCAGAAGATGTTTCCTTATTTTAATTTTTACAATAGGAAAGAAAGGTGCTAATTTCATGGCTTATGTAACCAACTACACGGCAAGGTACTAACAAAAGTTTGAAGGTCTTGACATTAGCCCTGCACTCAAATTTTGGTAAAAGCTTTGCTTCTTTTTTATACTACTTTTTGGTCTAGAATGTCTGACTGAGCTTTTGAATATTCTCCTCTACTCCTAAACCACAAGAGAACAAGCACACACAACACAATGTGAAAATTGAAGAACGTGAAAAATGAAGAGACACAATGTTGTTACTTTAGAAATATTTATATAAAGACAATGCACATGAAAGGATGTCAACAATGATTCAGCAGCATTTTCCCTGGATGCATAGGGGAGAATCTCTTCATTTACTGGTGATGGCATATGTGTATGAACAAGATCTTTTTATGTAGGGTAGCATACTGACATGCTTAACCTAGATCAACATGCTGCCAGAGCCATACTAGATAGTTTATTTTGCTTCTTTACGGGGTTTCATTGGTTACTGTATATCCAATATGCAGTTATACTTTTCACCGGCATCATAGTCAGCTGGCTAAAATGCAGATTTTATACTTTTGCAGGCTTTTCTAGCCAGCCAGCTTAGGTTTATGGAGTGTCAGACGACCATAGATCTAGAGATTAGGTAGCAAGTATCTCATGTTATTGTTTTCCACATAAAATTTGAATTGACCTTGAATGCTAATCAAATCAGGTTTTTCCTGTTCAGTAGAGTTTTGTGAGTCTTAAATTATGTGATTCTTTTAGTGTATTACTGATACTTTAGGTACATCTGATGTTGATAAATATTGTTGCTTCTCCTCTGATAGGTTCCTTGAAATTTTCTTTTCACTTCAAAAAGACAGAAAAAAGAAAGAGGATAGATTCCTTGTCTCTTACCTTTCTTTTGTATGAGTATATGTGCTTGCAGTGAGTTGTTCCTTTAAAATCTTCCTTCAAATCTAAACATCATTGATTTCCCATCTCAGATATCGGTAAGCCAGTTTTCCTATCATCCCTACTCAAATTCACTCCTTTAAAACCTTACTTTTGGTTATCTGTCAGCAATCTGATATGATGTGGTATACAATTCTGAATGCCCCTACATTCCATATTATATCTTTTTTCTAAACAATACCTTGTCTTATATTGTCTTTTAAATCCCACCATAGTGTGCGTCAGCTTGCTAGTTCTGGTGTTGAGTACAGTGGAACTTGAATTTAATAATATAACCACCGGTGGTGCAAAATTGGTAATGTGATGCACTGGACTCATTTCTTATATAACCAAAGCTTAATTATTAAATGCGATATGTGAATATTTTAGTCAGATGCTTAAGTTATTGACTTTCCTAATGTTTTTGGCAAGCTATGGACAATTATTTGGTGGGCAACGTGGTTCACTTCTTATTGTGTTCACCTCTTCATATGGATGGAGTGAACTCCTAAATGAATTCTCTAGTTTTAGAGTTGTCAAAATTCTAGAGTAAGCCAAGAAGTCAGTCACCTTTGATGTGCTAGAGAAAATATTTGAAAGGTCAAAGAGGCTAAGCCATGAATCAATCTGATCATTTAGAGTAAATGCATTTACATACATATAAATGTATACATTTTAAAGTAGCAGCAAAAATGTTTGCATATTTATTTATTGAATAAAGTTCCTAGCACATTCATGAAGAATCTAAGATTTATGTTTGATTAAATATATATTTATTAAGTACCTATTGCATTTTTTTAAATTGAAACGGTTTTACTTGAGCTAGTGAGACTTAGTGTAAATGATGAATCAGAGTATGAATTAATTGAAGAACATGGGACCAATTCTCAGTTGAATCAAAACAAAGAATGTAAAATGCATTTGATATGGAATGTTGAATGAAAGTGATGTTCTGGTCACATGTTATGGTCAAGGGAGAAATGAAAGGCGAGTTCTTCACCATTGATCTTTTCATATGAAATTTGAGGAAGTCAAAGCACAAGTGTCATATGAATGGAGAGATACATGAAGAACTTTCCAACTCAGGAAAGTAGATGAATGAAGGGCATGACATTGCTTCTAAAGAGTTGTGATTGATGTATGTTGGTGAGGCATAAGAGAAAATCCATATGAAGGGTTTAAGGGCTGTAAGAAATTGCAATCAGTGGGAGTCTTTGCCTTGATAAAATGAATGGTGAACAGCGATTGAGCAAGCCAGTGCTAATACGAACAGGATTTTAGCGTTGCTGGTTGTGGTTGCTGGATATTGAAGGGAATTATTATCACCATAGTGAAATACTAAATTCATTGTTATATGCTGATATTAATGGTAATATTAATGAATATACCAATGACAATACTATGATTTGTCTCTGATACTATTGTTTGTAAGTATTATCGATGCTGATATTAAAACTTCTGCAGGCGTTTTGAGGACTAATGAGCAGGCGTTTTGAGGACTAATGAGCATGAGTCAATGTTGTCAGGTTTTTTTCACGTGAAACTAGAATAGAGAGGCTGTGAGACAGCAATGAAGATCTAGGAACCTTGGTTTAATTTGGCACCAGATTAGAACTTTAAGCTTATGCTTTGGCTCCAGGTGGCCTAGCTGGTCATAACCTCTCTGCTCCATCATAGCATGAAGCTTATGTAGGGTACCGAGCAACTTTGCTTTTCCGATCAGTCTGCAAAAAGCCACTACCTCAATATAAGCTCTCCTGTGAGATTGAGAGAATGGAAAGATGTGGAGTTTGCAACATCTAGAGATTTGGCGTATTATGTATAGACTTGTGCACATTGAACTTGGCTTCTTTAGGCTTGCTCTGGTTGTTTGTTGTGACATCTACGGTACTGGTAGTCAGGACTGAGTTTGATACATTTTGATGCTCGCATAAGAATTTGATTGAATTTTTGTATTGAATCTGGGGCTAGTGTAACGAGTTGTTCTAACCATATGGATGGTTGGAGATGTTAGATGTGATTATTATAGAACAATAACGATTTTTTTTTGCTTTATTAAAGATACAATAGAAACATGACTTGTGCTTGACTTGTGGATCCTGACAACGTACTGTTTACTCTTTGTAGATTATTGACAAGTCAGCAGTCTACAAATCCAACGGCCTGACTTGTGCATTATTTCTTTTTTAAAAAAATTTAATAATCTAGTTGCCTGTATTTCCACAACACGTGCTGTCGCATTTGTAGATTGCTGAGCTGTCAGTAATCTACAAAAAGTAAAGGATGCATCCTTTACCACAGGAAAAGGACTGTAGCCAAACGCACTCAATGATTCATTCACACAAAAGAATCAATGTTTAGGTACGGCTCGAGGAACTTAGCCAATTTTAACTCAGCAGATATCTAATGTTCAGAGCATGACCAAATCTTAGCTCTAACTTCATGCTCGATGAAGTTTTTTAGAAAAATAAACATTAGCATAGAACCTCTTCTCTTACAGCTTGCAACAAGGTCGCTCATTATATTTCTTCACAGCTTGGATAAAGTTAGAATTTAGAGGTGCTAGTGTCTTCCATACATCTATATATTCAGAGAACTTGAGTTTTAGATTGACACCAGGCAAGTAAATAATGCTTTGGATGCCACATTGCTGTTTCTTTGACACGCCTGAGCCACATGATCTTGCTTTATGATATGGTTTCATTGATGCCAACCCCTCAGGCCTTCTTCCCACAGTTTGGGGCTGGTTTCATGAGTCCTTGTTCTTTAATCATTCCTATAACCCTGTTAAAAAGGAGAAAAGTTGTAGTAGCTGCAGATGAGAGAAAATCAGGGCGTTCCCTTTTCAGCTGAAACTTTTTTTTTCTCTAAATCAGATGTTGTATCATAGCTTATAATTGTTATATGGAAAGCATGGCATGACTTTTTTTGGGTCTAATGTCACTGACTTTGCTTAGTATTTTTGTATCAAAGGTAAGTGCCCTTGCTTTATTTTCATGTTTCTTATGTTCATATTATTTGTTTCTTCAAGACCACCTCAACTCTCTGCTTTTTTATGGTGTGATGTGGTGACCACCTGGTTACCCTTGGAATTTTACAGGATTTCTGCTACTATGCTAATACAATCTTCATCATTATGCTCCTGTTCTTTCCAAAAAATGAGAAGCTTTTCATGGTTTGCTTTTCATTTGCTGAAGTAAGAACCTTTCTCTCCCAGCTATCCTCTTTTTCTTGCTTAGTTTTTGTTCATCTTTCAAATCTATTTATTTTGATGACTAAATTGTTCTAGGGACCATTGGCTTGGGCCTTGATCGTATGGCGTTGCAGCTTGGTTTTCAGTTCCCTCGACAAAATTGTTAGTGTACTAATACATCTCTTACCTGGTGAGTTAGCTGTCTATTTGATGATGTAGATTGCATAACCTTATGTTTTAGGAGCATATCTATATGCTTTGCCTGTGCATTCTCAATACAGATACTTTGGACCTTTTTCCCAGATCTTTGGTTCATAAAGATACTGAAAATCAACAAAATGCTTGAGCTTATATCATTGGTTATGCAGTAAGCACTTACGCCAAAATATCCATTTTCAGCTGTTTCTTGATTGGGGTATAAAAGTTGCAGAACTTGTTATTAAAACTTGTGTAACTTCTATGAAGTTCAGTAGAATCTGCTTGCATCGACAACACCTATGCTAATCCCTTTCTAATTGAGTCGATCATTGGAGTGGCTTATATTTTAATTTTAAAGATGCCCCTTTCTTTATGAGGAAAAAATACTTTATGTTAGTGTCTGTGGTTAAGAATATGCAAGTATTGCTTGCTAACAAGGCATGGCTTATTTTATTAAATTCGCTCATTTTATTTCTTAGATAATTATTAGTTGTAACTATATTAAGGTGTCCTGGCCATATCATTCAGTTTCTATGGAAAAATAGGATAAGGTTGGGACATTGAAACCCAACCATATAGAAAAAGGAGAAAGAGGAAAGAAAGAAAATTGAAGAGAAAAGAAGGTAAAGAAGGAGAAATGAGAGAAAAGGAAAGAAAGAAAATAAGAGAAAAGAAAAAAAAGGATGGAAAGAAAGGAGGAAGAAGAGAAATAAAGAAAGGGAAAAAGGAAAGAAAGAGAAAAGGAAAGGGGAGAAAAAGAAAAGAGAAATAAAGGAAAATTGAAGAGGAGACCAATAAGGTCTATGCTATGGTGTAATCAGGACACTCCCATCCCATGTAATTTAAGTTATATTTCTAATACCAAATATTCAAAGTCACGAAGTTAAAAGTTATAGGTTGTGCCCCAATAAAAGGCCAAGTTGGTATTGGTTTGCAGTTTTGGCATGCTAGTTTTGCTGCAGAAATTGCCCGATATGGAAGCTTGTACTTAATTGACCGATGAGCAACATGAGCCAAGGAATGGGTTGTGAACAATTTAATTAGCAAAATATCCGGCACCTGCATTGGTCTTCACAAGTCCCTGAACTTCCAAGCTTTTGCCGTGCTCTGAAGCTAGCGAGTATGGACTTGCATGGGGAGATGTTTTCTACTTTCATTCACTTTCCTTGATTCTCCTCCTGAAGTTTTACTTTTGCTGCTTTCTTTAGCGTTAACTGCAAAGAGCAAATACTCACCCTACTCCCCTGTTGTTATGTCCTTCTGTATTTAATCTCATCATTATTGATACCCTTCATTTGTAAAAAAATCCCCTAGCATTAATTTATAAACTTTTATATCCTCATCCAATGCTAAACCATTTTTTGTGCAACGATTTTATTCATGTGAAGAGAGCAATGTCATGAAGTTTAAGCTCAGCCTCATTAATGTTTTTTTCTTACTCTATTTGTACTGACCTTGTCACCATTTCCCCTCCACAACAAGCCCCTCCCTTTCAATCACAGGACAATATCAAAAATTAAATCACATGTTGTAGTTTTTTTTTTCTTTCTTTCTTCCACTCAGATGTGACTGAACTTTCCTTCTGTATTTTTATCTTTACCACTTCCTTTTTGTCCATCAACACTTGTCATTCTCTCACTTACAGTTAACTAGCATACTCTGTTCATAAAGATCAAAATGATTTGCATAACTACAGTTATAGGTTCCTAAAACCAAAATATTCCTAATATAGTTGAGTTCGTAAATATATTTCCTCTCTGAATATATTACTTTTTAATTTAAAAGAGTACATATGTTTGATTTCAGGTATAGTTTTCTTCACTATTCGGTGGTGGAATCCAGAAACTTTTGCTGCCATGCACCCAGAGGGGAAAGCAGCAAGAGTCTCCTGGCCTTATGTGGAGGACAAGTCGTACCTATGGATGTGGTTATTTTTTGTTCCTTTAGTTGCATATACGCTGTGGCAACTTCTCTATTTCCTCATTGTGGATGTGCTACGTCGCCAGAGACTTCTGCGGGATCCTGAAGTCATGACTTCATACAGGTTAGTCGTTGCCGCTTCAAGGCACCTTTCTCTAACATGCAACATATAACTTTTTTCAGATAATATTAGTGATACCATAAACATAATTTATTAAGTGATGCTGACCTTTGCACTTGCCAAATGAACTGTGCATCAACCTTTTGGGTCGTAATAGTTACTTAAAAGATATCAACAAAATTATGAAAACATGTCAAGATCTTAGAAGTTATGATAGATTTAAAGCTGACTGATTTATTTGTAGATGAAAGCCAACAGAAAGGTAACTTTGTACTCTTCAATGGATATTGGAGTATTTGAACTTTTTTGCCTGAATCAGCAAGCCTCTTCCCACATCCATTGGGTGAGAAGTATTATGGATCAGGGGATGACCCAGAACAGTTTTATGACGTACTTCAAGTAATCAATTCCTGATATTAACCTGATGCAGATATATCGAGGGCTTTTCCACCCCAAAATCGGTAGACAGAGGTTGTATTATTACCAGTTAACAAGTACAGATACAAGCGGAACAAAAGAATCCCTGGGTCCGTGGGCACATTGGTGGTCCACGATACATGTGCATGGTGTCATTCAGTCCAATGTTAGGAAGGGTGGCGTGCAGGAACTCCACCACCATGCGGAGCCCTTCCCAAGCTGCCCGGAGCTCGAGAAGCAGCATAGTGGTGTAAGGAATTGTAAGAGTCCTCCACAACAGTCTTGCACAATGAATTTAATGCTGGCAGTAGACTCATGATGTTATTAAAGTGAAGAACTTCAGCAAAAAAAAAAAAGAAAACAGGGTAGGCGGTACCCATATCAAGAACGGTGACAAAGTGCGCGCTCACCGTTGTAGTACCCTCGTGCCCTGAAGCCAAGCACTGCTATTACAGTAACTATAGGTTGAATTGTAGGTCCATTGCACTATAAGTTTGGGGTGGGATCACCTGATCCCAGCTGACAAGATGCAGCTTTCGTTGTTGTCGACTACTAGTAATGCATCCATACGTGTAGGCGATCTAAAAGACGCACATGAATCCATGTGCGAGAAATGAGTTATGCATCAGGTTCTCCACCACAACCGGTGGAAGCAGTGTAGATCACAAGCTTGCTCCGAGTCGAGCTTGATCGCCATGAAACCTTGCTTATCGGTAGCTTGAAGAGCCTCCTGTGCGACTGTGCATGGAACTATGTTGGAGACCTCCCCGATCAAGTGGTGTATAAGGTATCTGATGTATTTTTAGATAAATTGGCAAGATGGGAGATTCTTGACCATTCGTTTGACCAATTGATAAATCCAGCTTCAACAATCTTTACATGCTTTGCACGGTTCCAGAGCTCATGTGCAAATTACTTATTTGGAAGCATCCAGTTATCTTTATATTTGATGAGATATCACAAGCTCTTTTGTCTTTCTCCGGTTTGCCTGCACTAGAATCATTGGCAACACCCGGGATACGTTCAAGCCATCATGTTGAGTATTTTTATGCTTTTCTTGTTATGGTTTTGTCGACATTGCTTGTACAAAAAGCAACTGATTGATTTTATCTGTGACAGTCCCGATGCAAAAAAATAGAGCTCGATAGGCTTTAAAATTCTATAACTTACGTCAAGTATTTCTGAAGGCAATAATTTCGTTCAATCATTTGTGGGTATTACAGGGAACTCTCAAAGAAGGCACGGAAGGCCAACAACATCTGGTGGCGGTTAAGTGGCTTGCTTGGTGATCAGAAGCGACCCGCCATGTATATATTATTGCAGGCAATATTTACCGTCGCAACCATGGCCCTTGCGGTCCCCATCTTCCTTTCCTATGAGTTGCATGTGACTTTTCAAATCCTCAAGGTCTCTGCAACCGTATGGAATGGTGGGTGCTTCCTTTTGGACGTCATGCCAAGGCAGGTGGTCTTGAAGGAAAGCAAGAAACTGGAGATGAAGCCCATTCCGGACAAATCTCCACAGCCAGCGGCAGACCTTTCAACTAATAACCACTACACATCCGACAAGCAAAACATTTCACAAAACCATTGTACAAATGATATAAGATAGTGCTGTCTTGCCTGCTGAGATGGGCCATTACGGCAGCAGTTAATTCATTTCTTTGTCTTTGCTGGTAACAGTAAAAGTGGGCGGTGGTTAAACAGTTCTTGTATAGCTCCTTCCTGCTGGGCTTGCCATGTATGTGTATTCACTATGTGGTTGGTTGCATTGCCTTAAAGAACCTTTATGGCAGATGCAGGCTGTTAAATTATTTCCACAGTAGATTGAGAGTGCATTTATGTCGATTTCTTTTTGGGTGAACTGGTGCTACCCACAGGATTTGTACCTGAGAAATGCTATAAACAGTGAACGTGACTGCTAGAGGACTACAATATAGAGCACAGGAGGGCGTGTAGATAGCACAGGAGGTGGACTGATCATATCTTCGGTGTATATTGCGAATCCTTATAGCCATCCAGATGAGATGACTTGGAAAACATGTTACCAAGAAAATAAACCAACATCACGAATCACAATTCTCTCTCTCGTTGTACTGCTCAGGCCTTCAGGGGTTAGCCAAAGCGACCCGCTTCCCCTTAGCAGTATCAAATGTTCGAGGAAGATATTCTTCTATATCTACAGTCCTCGTCTCCGCAATCTCCTCCTCGTCGCCTCGCTGGAGGCCTCTTTCTCCCGTAGACGTCACAGCCATTGCTTCACCAACGCCCTGAACACCTTCTCCTGGCCTCCCATGAGCAGCATGGCCGCTGATTCGCCATTCAACGAGCGGCAATCCCACTCCTCCATGGGCCCTCCTGCCGCTTCTTGACCAGTATGTCCACGCCCGGGCGATGAACATGAGGAGAGTGAGAGCCCCCAGCGGGTAGACTGAGAAGAACGTCCCCAGGTTCTGAAAGAATTGGAGGAGGAAGAGGGAGGATATGGTCGAGGCTCGTCCGCTCTTCTTGCTCGCGGAGATGGCCAGAAAACATGCCAGCCCCACCATCATCATCGCCGAACCCAGGACCATAGCTGCCCACCGGAGCCTTGCCGCCAGGCCCCGGTCAAGGTCTCTTGCCGGATCTGCCATCTTGGTAGGAGACTAGACGACAAGAAGGGGGACGATGGTGAGGGGGAGAAGGGGGGGGAGAGAGAGAGAGAGAGAGAGAGAGAGAAAGAGAGTGGGTTTTTTTTCCTCCTGTGGACGCTGCGAATTCAAGAAGTCAGCACTGGAGCATATCTTCAAGATTTTTTCTCTTTCTTCTTGCCCTTTGGTTTCTTGCATCTACTTCTAAGACGGTGGTTGTGGATGGCCGCCTGCTACCTAATTTAAAAAAAGAAAGGAGTTGTTGCGACTTTCTAGCGTAGAGGAGGGGAAAGGAAGTTGTCACAGAGAGAGAACGCGAACGTGCTCGTCTTCGTTTGGATTTGGAGGGAGGGAAGAGGAAAGGAAGGGAGAAGACGGAGCTGGAGCGTTGGGCCAGGATTTCGGAAGGACGAAGACTACGTCTCGGGAATTTTGGAGGACCGGAGGCGGTGGCGACTGGACGGTTTGGAGTGTGAACATGGGCTCGAGTGTGGAAATCAAGTTTGGATCAATGACGGAGTCAGGGTGCAGTTTTCTTTTTTTTTTTTTTTTTTTTTTTGGCCCTTTGTGCTACGTTTCCGCCACCACTTGTCCAGCGACCACTTCGAGCGTTGGATCTAGACTTTGAGATGCGAGTGAGGAGAAGATAACAGGCGCAATGAGGTGCCTCCGTTAGTCGGCCCGAAATCAAGCTTTATTAATTTTCAACCGAAATCTTATAGTCCGGAAAAGAAAAGGGAGAGAAAAAAAAAAAAAACAAAACAAAACAAAAAAAAAACATCGACCTCGCCTCTGACTCCTTCCAATGGCCGACGCCGCCGTAAATCGCTGCAAATAGTGTCCTTGCGGTGGCCCAGGAGCGGCAGAGGAAGAGAGAGGGCGGGGTAACACGCTATCCGAACATCATCCCATCAACGCTGGTCCGATGACCAATGGACGTATGACACATGCAGCCGATGATGCAAGTAATTATAAAAAAAAAAACAACAACAACAACAAAAAAAAAAAATGTGGTTGTTTGGCAACCAGGCTCCATTTGAAAAGCGATCGTCAAAGATTATTGGTACCTGAATGTTAAAAATCTGCAGTGCAGCAAAGCCAATGGACTTTGGCACACGTCACGGCTTTAAAAGGAGCAAAAAGCTTGACTGGCTCAAAGTTGCACTTGCTAAAGGTTCCTTGAACTATATATTATATTATCTATTCTTTTCAACATTCACAAGCAACAACAAAAAAAACTTTGCTTAGCTGAAAGACGCATTTGTTTAAGATTCCATGAAATATATATATTATCATTTTGCTAGCTTGCATGCATACGTGATTCGTCGTCCTTTGCTTGGTGAACTTTCAGTTACTTCTCCTCCAGTAAATTTTAATGCCATGGAGGAGTAACACGCATAAAAAACTACTCTTCTTCAAGGAATTATAGAGAACGAGAACATTTGCATCTCATCCGGAGGAGAACCAACGTCATACTATCACAAATCCATACCATCTATGCAACTATACAACGAATTAAAATGCCTGCATGATATCGGGCCAGACATCCAATTAATGCAGACATTCCATCATCTAAATCGTCTAAATCCCATGATGCTTGCTCTAATCTCACAAAAACCTACTCTCTCTCTCTCACACACACACACACTCAAAATATATCTCCATCCGTTTTCTAAGGCACAATCCCCCACTTTGGCAACCTAATGGACGCACCCGTTTCGGGATCCCAGATATGCCTGGTAGATAACTCTTTCGACGTTGCCAACCTCATTCCCCCCTCCAAATCCCATTCCCTTTGCTCTTCCTCGCTGCAGGTGCTTCCTTTCTTCCCAAAGTCTCTTCCCTCGTCCTCTTTGCGCGACCTTCTCATGAGCTCACCTGTTCCATCGTTGCCGCCGGCTTGCCGTCGGCTTCTCTGCCAGATCTTAATCCAGCCCATCACGCTGTAGATGGAAGCCGAGAACAGAAGGACGCAGAGCACCCCCAGCGGCTGCGCTGCCAAGAAGCCCGCGAAGCGTCGCAAGGAGTGGAGGATCGAGGAGGATCTGCTCGGGCTCCGACCGCTCTTCTTCATGGCATAGAGCGCCAGGGAGCACGACAGCCCCGAGATCATCATCGCCGATCCGAGGAGCACTGCCAACAGCCTGACTCTCGCCGCCAGCCCATGGTTGTCGCCGCGCACTGGAATCGCCATGGCTGTCCTCTGTAGCAGTATTGGAGAATGGCTCGCTGAGACCGATTAGTTGGCTTCTTACTTCCTATTTGTTTAGGTGGTTGCTGTGGGATGGCGCCCATCTACCAGAAAGATGTTAGGAAAATAAAGAAAAGAGTCGGAGTAGTTGTTAGTTAGCGTAAAGGAGAGGAGAAGGGAGGAGAGGACCAAGGGAGAGAGAGGTGGTTGAGTGTGGGGAAGGAGTTGAGACAGAGAGCTGACTCGTCTTCTTCTGGTTAGACTCGTGGGGTGACTTGGGATATCGTTTTGCTCCTTGCTTTGTTTCGGCCGAAATCTTCTGCTTGTTTTCGCGATCATCAATTATAGGGTCGTCGGGAGTTGGTGGGCGGGCCAATTTGGGCGTACGTCCGCCCGTCATCGGCGGGCTGTCGGTCTTCCTAATAATTGTAATGTTTACAACTATTATAACTAGAATGTCGTTCTCCTTCGCCTACCAAACTACGTACGCCGAGACAGAGCGTGTGTGGATAAGCTCAAGGCTCGATGCTCGACTTGAAGGATAGTGGCATATTTTTCTTTTGATTAAAATAAAATTATTTATTTATTATTGAGGCCCATTGTGCTTGTACTTTTTTTTTTTTTTTTTTTTTTTTTTATTCTTCTCAACAAAGAAGCCGGAAAGGTCTAGTGGCTATATATATGATTTATATGAGCAAGTGTGTATAGGATAATCTAATAAACTAAACAATATATTTGAATGACTATAATATTTTTATTTTTTTTTAAAAGATTAGGTGGTCATCTCGAATCTTTAATTCTCCATGCATTGTATTATCTTTTTTATGAAAGGGTCATGAAGATTAAATATAACCCCCTCCTTTCATTATTTAAATAATTATTATGATTGTCAGATTGTGATCCAAATATCTTTTCTCTTGTTGGGTACTTTGGCTGATTTCTGATTTGAATTCAAAATTTTCAACCACCGCTGCTTAGAAAAATATTCAAAATAAATTAAGGTAAAATTTTTTTATTTTTTATTTTTTTTTTTAAAAAAAAAAAAAAAGAAGCTGACTCTGTTCTACTGAGACAAGGGAGTGTGATCAATGAGCTGCAACTCAAGTCATAAATAAATAAGATCTCTAGTAGAATAGAAAACCAACAGCTATATTAGACAATTTAGATTTTTTTAAGAAAAAAAGATTCATTAAATTTTTTTTATCAATTTATTAAATAAAATTAAATGAGAAGAGAGAAGTCTGGCCACGTAATCTCTAATCTCAAAATTATTTATGATTTTACTTGACAACACAAATCTCCTCGTACAAGAGTTGTTGGCGACAAACTCCTACCATCATGCCGGAATTCAACCAAAATAGATATTCTTCCTTCTCTTGCTTGTCACGCGCGATGGTTAGGCAAGCATAGGAGCCCAGCAAAAGCTTGTCGGTTGACTCTTCTTACAGTGTTTGGAGGCACAAATCATTTCACGAGGACCTCTCAATGGCGAGTACTGGACTAATTAAGCCGTACTTCCGGAGTCCATTCATCAAAGGACATATATAGGAGGTCCAACATGATCGCAGGCCTGCAGCTCAGATGGGCCATGCCGGCTGCAGGCACGGCTCAGACCCCGACATGCCTTCGAAGTAATTATTTGTAATGCTTTGAAATAACATTTTGTTCCCAACAACGTAATGTCATCAAAAAATTTTATTTTCATAATAATTAGATCCTCATAAATAAAAAATTATAATATTTAATTCATAATAATAAAATATTAATAATTAATTTATTATATTTTTAAATTTTATTATAAATTTTATTATTTTTTAAGTAATTTTTTCTCTTTTTTTTGAGTTAGAATATGAAATATTATGATAAAAATCAAGATTCTTTATAAACTAATTTTAATAATATTATATATAATATTATTTAAATATTTTTTTATTATAAAATATATATTAATATAATTGTGTTTAAAATATTAATTTTAATATTAGTATTAAATATTTTTTATTAAAAATTAAAATATAAAATTAGATTAACTATTATTAAATATTTACATAGGAGTCAAGAGTATAATTTAAAATTATCAAACTTTGATAATCTTAAATATCAACCTTTCATTCGGCAATTACATTACCATGATTTATGGTAATTTTAAAATACCAAAAATTAACTATTACTACTTATCATGTCCAATTATCAAATATGATAATCTTAGATTACTAAAATAGATTATCATGAACCAAATAACTCTTAAAATTAATAAAGTTTAATTTCTAATTATTTTATTTATGTCAATTATATATGTGCACACATTGCTTGCTTGCTTGCTATGTTTATTTTTTTTTTTGAATAAATATATTTTTTTAAATCTTGAAATATAAAGATTTTATCGCTTCTGTTTAGAAGTCTAAAGGCTTCAGCTTAAAAATATAAAGAAATTCATACAATTTAATACTTTGATTTGAAGATATAAAAGGTTTATTGTTGAAGTATATAAGAGGATTAAATCTCATAAAAGATCTTTCTAAGATCACAAAGTAAACCGGACGTAAAATTGATAGGTAATATATTTTTTGATTACTTGTGCTATATTCTATAGTGCACTTTACCATATACATAGATCCTTAGAACATTGATGTTTATAATCATAGAAAGAATCATGTTAATAAATAACAGATCCCAGTCATAATTCTATGTTAACATTATCCATTGGATTAGAATTTGTATTGAGACATATTAATCTAAATTATATTTTATATAGCCATTGAAGTTGTTTAGATTGAGAGTAATTTTTCTAAAATTAAATATATATATATATTTAAAACCTAGCAATTGATGTTGTCTGAGCAGGAGAATGTAAGATTTTAAATGTAATGTAGGTTATCATTAATTCCATACTTTTATATTTATTAAAAAAAATATAAAGTATTGAATTAGATCCATCTCAATGATCTGTATACGTGGATATATGGTACGAAGACATAAAGCCTGATTATTTGGGCTTCTCAATGAAAGAGCTCAATAGCTGTTTTATTTTATGGTTTGATATTTACTCCCATCTTAATTCAATTTTAGCTATGATCGATTCCTTATATAAAGAGTTAAAAGGATTGTTAGCTCTAATGTTGATCATAAAATACAATGAAGGTGAGAAAGAATCAAATTGCATAGGAGGAGACTGCATGTGTTGATCACATGAGGATTCCAGGCATCTACCATTTTTTATGTTTATTAGGTTCAACTAACTTTTATGTGCATGATCAACGAGACAAAAACAAAAAGGATAAATCACGTGGTGTTGCATAGAGACATGACTAACATACCATTATGCTCTTGTATCCAATAAGTTTTATCAATTATTTCTTAAATGGATGATGCTTTATCCATATAATTGGGTTGCTGTGGGAACAAACGCATGATCTTGCATGTTTATAATTAATTCAACATGCATCCAATACAAAAAGTTTTAATTATCAAGGAATGATTGCTACTATTTATTATTGGCTTACATGGCTAATTACCATGTTTCAAGGAAGAAGCCAAATTTTTCTTTGATATGCGAAGTAAAATTAGTGGTTCCTTAAAACATAGTATCAAATAATTATTATATAACTAGGATTGTCTTTTTCTATAGAATGGTAGTTAATGACAAGTAGGATTATTTGGTTTATGATGTCTCATGATTAAAAATAAAAAAAAATAAGAAATAAAATTTTATATCGATCAATTTTAACTAAGTTGCTCAACATCATTCTAGCAAGTTAGTTTAGCTAATCTCCAAGATGAGTCGGTGTAAACTTTCTACATGACTCGACCCAACTTATAAATCCATGAATTGAGTACTATGCCCTCAATAGAAGGTGTGGTTAAAGTATTCATGGTAAACTAATTTATGCACTCAATTATAAGAAGAGATGAGTGTTGCATGCATCCGAGATGCCTATTAAGATACCATATCTACAGTGCTATCTAAATCGTTTGCCAAAATCTCCTGAGATAATCAATAGGCTAGATGGCTCCTTTGCGATGTCATTCAACTCATACCATCATCATTGATCAAACAGTTAAACTAAAGATGGGAAACTATCGTTCCTAAAGCACGCATTGCTTCTCACTATTTTGATATTCTTTTATATTATTAATATCCTCCACGGTGGATGCACAGTCGCCAACCTGGGACACCACCCCTCTACCATTTTCTTAAGGCGTCTCTAAGGGAGCCAACCATAGCACCTCATGTGCACCTAAGAGGATTAAAAAAAAAAAAAAAAAAATCATACTCCATTAAGGTTGACTGATTTGCATATTAATCATTATTATTTTTTAGATAATATTAAAATTATTATTCAAATTTATTTTCTAAGGTCAATAGAAGTAAAATAGTAATTTCAAAATGATAATTTTAATTTTTTAATTAATAGCTTGTGGATGAATGGAATGGATTTTTATTTACTAAAATGAAAGTTTTAACATCTTTGATAAATATTTTAAGATCAACATTTGAAGGGATCAATTCTTTAAAAATAGTTTCACATTAGATGAAAAAAAAAAAAATGTTATGTGTTTATAACTCGGCTTCATTTACTATCAATCAGCTTTCGCTTGAGTTTTTGAGCCATATAATTTCGATCAGCTAATAGGTTAATTGAGTTAGCAGATGTGTTTGAAATGTTACAAATAGTATTAGAACTGATTCGAGCATACGAAAGTTAATGAAACGAAAAAATGATTATTTATAGAATAATGGACAGCACGAACGATCGGACTTAAAATAAATTTTGACAAACTTATGACGTACAATAAAAATTTATTAAAAAAAAAGATTATCCTATAATAAATAAAAAAAATTATATTATATTTTTTATATAAAATTTTAAATTATATAATTTTAAATTATTAATAAATTAATTAACTTAGACCGAAGAACTTCGCTCAACAACCACAAAGAAGAAATATCACGATGCAATAACGTCACAGCTCTTCTTTCATCTACCACATCGTGAGTTACATCACGTTGGTCACGTTGGTGGTGCGCTGTTGATACCATCCGGTCAGAACTCCCATTTAAACCCTTTTCTCCCGTGGATCGCGTGACGCGACCCGGGCCCAGCGATTTGGGCTCCGAAGGCATCTCCTGCGTCACTTGTCGGCGGCCCCCGCGGATTTAAATTCAAACTTTAGACGGCCGCATCTTTTTGCGGGAGCAAAGCACATTCCCCCAACTTAAAAGCCCCAAAGCTCGGCATAAAATATCGAGTAATTGGAAAAGAAATCACCAATTACGCTTTCCTTTCACGGTCGCTTTAAGGAGATAGAGAGGGTATTTAAGAATCTTGCACTAAAAATTATTTAATTAAACAAGGACTAATCGAAATTAAACAAACGTTAAGGAGGAGGTATAACAACTCAAACAAGCTACCTCGTATTAAACTCAACATTTTTGGGAACTTTTCTAAACTGGTCCTGGGGACGGTACGCCCAATATCTACCCACCATAATTAGCCCTCGTCAACGCGATCATGCCCAATCCTGTTCCCTGTTCATCCTAAATATCCGATCCCTTGCACCTCAATCTCTTCATCCAACGGTCTGGATCAACACACGTAGTAGTAGCGGAACAGGAGGGTTTAGGCCGCTCCGCGGAGTATTATATCAGAAGGCGTCGTTTCGAAAGGAATTAATTTCGAAAACCAAGCAAGGCATCAGGCGGCGTCCATTCCATCGCGTTCTCTCTCTCTCTCTCTCTCTCTCTTCTGGTGTCTCTTCTCCATCGGAGCTACCGAGGGGAGCAGCTCCGGGGAACTTGGTCACCGGAAAACCGTCCCTCGCCCGTAAGTCGTTTCACCAACCTCCTATTTAAGTTTCTTGCCTGAATCCCAGGTTCTCGATTCCTCTTTTCCTATGAATCCGTGAGGCGCGCGATCTTCGGTGACTCGGATTCCCGGGAGGTCATGTTGGGGAAACCGGGCTCGGGCAAGGGAAACGCCGCCGGCGACCCCGGAAACGCCCGCTTCCTCCACGAGATCGAGGCCCTGAGCAAGGCCCTCTCCCTCGACCCCAAGAACCCCCGCCGCGCACTACCCCCCTCCGCCGCCGGTGGTGGCGACCGCCACCACCCCCGATCCATCTCCGCTGGCCGATCCCACCCCTCCGGCGATCCGAAGGCGAAACCTTCCTCCTCGTCGCGAAAGGAGAAGAAGCCCTCGTCGTCGTTCTGGAGCTGGAAGCCCCTCCGGGCGCTCTCCCACATTGGCCACCGCCGCTTCGACTGCCGCTTCTCCCTCACCGTCCACTCCATCGAGGGCGTGCCTCCGGTCCTCGCCGACGCGGCCCTCGCCGTGCACTGGAAGCGCACCACCGACCCCGCCACCGCCGCAGCCGGCACCCGCCCCGCCCGCGTCCTCCACGGCGTCGCCGAGTTCGAGGAGACTCTCGCCTACCGCTGCGCCGTCTACGGCTCGCGGAGCGGCTCCCACAACGCCGCCAAGTACGAATCTAGACACTTCTTGATCTATGTTACGGTGGTGGGCGCCCCTGGGCTGGACCTCGGGAGGAATCTGGTCGACCTCACCAGGCTGCTGCCGCTTACGCTGGAGGAGTTGGAGGAGGAGGGGAAGGGATTCGGGAAGTGGAGCACGAGCTTTCGGCTGTCGGGGAAGGCAAAGGGGGCGTCGCTTAATGTGAGCTTCGGATACTCGCTGGTCAGGGTTGGGTCGGCAGGTGGGGAGAAGAAGATTTCGGAGTTCTTGAACCCGCAGGCGGCGAATGTTGAGAGGCAGGGCTCGGTGGGGCAGGTCAGGAGGCAGCTTCAACCTCAGGATCGGTCTCGGTTGGTGGAGGACGTGAAGGTGCTTCACGAGGTCTTACCGAGCTCGAAGTCGGAGGCATCTGTTCTGGTCGATGCTGAAAAGGAATTGGAGCGTGGCAAGTTTGATGGTGGTGAGCTGAGTACCAGGAAAGATGATTCGAAATCAGAGCTTGAGGTTTTCGTTCAAAAGGAGGAGGAATCAGAAGATTTGAAGTCTTGCACAGTGCCAGAACCTGTTGACGGGAATGAGAAGTCGCCCAAATTGAAAACTTGCACCTCATTGGAAGAGCCTATCGAAGCCAATGAAGAAAAGGAGTGTGATGGTGGAGAATTCAGTATAATTGAACAAGGAATAGAGATTGCCTCAAAGGATCAAAGTTATGAATCTACCTCGGGAATGGTCGGGCCTGAGGTGGTTGATTGCAAGGGAGATGGGGTTGATGAGGAAGAAGAAGAAGCAGCAGGCCTGAAGCCAGAGGAACAAGAAGAAGAGCCTTCGCACCATGGCCATAATTCTGAACAGAGCAGCTTGGATGCAACCATTGATGATTTTGACTCGGTCATCCGTAGCCTCTCAATTCTTGAATCAGAGATGCCAGAGTCTCCAAAATTCGAAGCCAAAACATCTCTTCCACTGAATTATGACGATGTTAAGTCTAGTTATAAGACTGCAAGCATGAAGAACAAATCCCGCAGTTTGGATGATGTCACAGAAACTGTTGCTAGTGAGTTCTTAAGCATGCTTGGTATCGAGCATAGCCCTTTCGGGTTGAGTTCTGACAGTGATCCGGAATCACCAAGGGAGCGATTGTGGAAGCAATTCGAGAAGGAATCACTAAACTCTGGTAATGTTCTCTTTGGTCTTGGTGTTGAGGCAGAGGATGAATCTGATTGGGGCAAGTATCCAGACAATTTTGATCTCTCGCCTATTGTTCGCGAAGCTGAAACAGAGCTTGAGAAAGCAACCCAGGTTGTGAGCAGCAGGTTGAAGGCTAAAATGCTGGAAGACGCTGAGACAGAAGCTTTGATGCGTCAGTGGGGTTTGGATGAGAAGGTCTTTCAGTGCTCCCAACCTGGAAGCATGAGTGGATTTGGTAGTCCAATCCATCTTCCCCCAGAGGAGCCACTTGACCTGCCACCTCTTGCCGAGGGCTTGGGTCCATTTATTCAGACAAAGGATGGAGGATTCCTGCGGTCCATGAATCCAGGCCTCTTCAGGAATGCAAAGAACAATGGTAGTCTGGTCATGCAGGTATCTAGTCCTATTGTAGTTCCTGCAGAAATGGGTTCTGGGATTATGGAGATATTGCAGCGTTTAGCTTCAGTTGGAATTGAAAAGCTTTCAGCGCAAGCTAGCAAGCTAATGCCTTTGGAGGATATCACTGGGAAAACAATGCAACAGATAGCCTGGGAGGCTGCACCAGCTCTGGAGGCATGTGAGAGGTTTGAGACGTGCCTTATCTAGTTCTTTTCGTTTGTGTTTTGCTTTGGGCCCCTTTAGTATTCATTTTGTCTGATCCTGTTTCAAAATTTCCCCTCTCCTTTTGTTTGTACAGGCAGGACTTGTTGCAGCATCATAACCCAGAAGCAGAGTCAAGGATTGATCATAATGCTGCTGGTAGGAGGAAGAAGGGTAAAGGCTTGAATCTAGCTTCATCAAGTGGTGGGGAGATGGGCTCAGAATATGTTTCACTGGAGGATCTTGCTCCATTAGCAATGGATAAGATCGAAGCTCTTTCGATTGAGGGGCTGAGGATACAATCAGGCATGTCAGATGAGGAAGCACCTTCGAACATTAGCCCCCAGTCTATTGGGGAAATTTCTGCTTTGGAAGGAAAAGGAACCTGGAACAGCATGTCACTGGGATTAGAGGGTACTGCTGGATTACAGCTTTTGGATGTTAAGGATTCCGGAGATGAAGTTGATGGCTTGATGGGTTTGTCTTTAACTCTGGATGAGTGGATGAGGCTTGATTCTGGAATAGTTGATGAAGAAGATCAGATCAGTGATCGGACATCTAAGATTCTTGCGGCCCATCATGCTACTTCCACGGACTTGTTTAGTGGGGGGTGGAAGGGAGACAAAAGAGGAGGTAAGAGATCTGGTAGAAGGTGGGGTTTGTTGGGGAATAATTTCACGGTTTCCCTTATGGTGCAGCTTCGGGACCCCTTGCGTAACTTCGAGCCGGTTGGGACACCGATGCTTGCATTAATTCAAGTGGAGAGGGTTTTTGTTCCCCCAAAGCCCAGAATATACAGCACAGTTTCAGAAAAAGGGAACAGTGAACAGGATCATGAGCCTGAGCCTGAGCCTGAACCTGAAACTAAGCCATCGGCAGTGGAGGAGAAGGTTGAGGAAGAGGATTTTGTACCTCAATTTAAAATAAAAGAAGTTCACGTTGCCGGTCTAAAGACTGAACCTGGCAAGAGAAAAGTATGGGGTAATCCTACACAGCAGCAATCTGGTTCTAGGTGGTTGCTTGCTACTGGAATGGGTAAGAGCAACAAGCATCCATTTATGAAGTCAAAGGCTGCGGTGACACCTTCTCAAGTGATGACAACAAAGGCTGTGACAAAACCTTCTCAAACGACGACAAAGGTGCAGCCAGGAGATACTCTTTGGAGCATTTCTTCACGTGTTCATGGCACTGGATCCAAGTGGAAAGAGTTAGCTGCTCTAAACCCTCACATACGAAATCCCAATATCATTTTCCCAAATGAAACTATTAGGTTGCGTTGAGAACAGTAAGCCATCTTGCAGTCCATCATATACATTTGGCAGTGGGAACTGAGCTAAAGTAGATGAAGGTCATCAAGATTGGTTTTTCAGCTTATCAGGGCATATACCTGGTATGGCTGAATCCCATCTAATAGGGGTCAGAAGGCTTTTGTATCTGATTATGGAGCTTTTCCACCCTGTATTTACTCTGAACTCATTTTCAAGATCCATGAAAAAGTTAAGGGTAAATGGATTACGTTTCTGTAGGAAGGAAATATATGTTTGTCTCTGCACAATTCAGTTCTTATCTTGTACCTTTAAATTATCTATGTTTGAAACAGTGTATGTGCACGTCCACCCAGGTGAGTGGTTGGTGCATTTTTATGGAAAATGTGGCACTTTTAACACCATTTGCCTTGTAATTGTTTTCTTCATTTCTAAGTTGCATACGGACATGTTTTTCCCCCAAAAATAAAAGCTATACGCTTACATTATTTTGTGTATATTTTAATGTTTTGCCCACACTCTATCCTTTATTATGTTGAGAGTTTCCTAATTGATAGGTGATCAGAACCATCAAATTGTTGCTTACGTTTTGTTGGTTATGTTCTTGTAACTGGGCAGCACTGACATTGCTAGAACAAATGGTAGTGCATGCTGCTAATTTGCTGGCTTCAACGTTTTCCTTTCACTTTCCATATTGATAACATTAAAGCAATGGCTTGCTATTGATTATTGGTGTGCCTTTTTTTTTTTAAACTGTTTTCAGTTATCCTAGTTGTTTTGGTCTACAATTTTAAGGAGTGTTTCCTGTTTACATTGTGAGTGTTGGAGAGATTTTCTCAAGCCCAAAGCTGAGAAAGAATTCAATGCAAGTCAAATTCATCCTACAATCTAAAGCAGCAGAAAAATCTGGAGAAGAGGTAAAGACAGACTTGAAAACCTGGATGTCTAACCGGCGAGTCTTTAAACGAGAGCAAAGAATCAATCACCTGATCAAAATTATATTTTTCATTAAATGGAGTTGTATGGTTGCTAGCAGTGAGGTTGAAATGTTTGATCAGCGACACAGACACAGTATAAGCAGATTCCAGTAATTGTAGTAAATGAGTTTCTCTTTCATTCGAGTTGCTCGAGTTGGGGAGAGAAAAAGATGGAACCTATAAGAAGGCCATTATAAAAAAAGTTTTATAGCAAGGCAACCTACAAATTATATAGCGAAGCAACCCACAAACACCAATTTCAAGCATTGTTTAATGTACAAATGAAGCTTGATCCAATCTCCCCAGATTACTGACTTAAATAACTGTCTTAAAATAAAATTATACCCATCTTCCCATTTCCCACACCTTTCCAACCTGATTTTAGATTTGCTTACTAAAAAATAGGGATACCTCATATCACACTCTGTGTCCTTATTGAATAGGTATTGGATATCGATACTTGTTGGATACTTCTTGGATATGTGCCTGACACTTGTACTAAGGATCCTATTTTTCAGAATCTGAAAAATAAACAATACAGATGCTTTGTGAATGCACTTGAGAAGCTTCCCCAATACCTCCAAAAATGAGAGAAGGTTTTTTGTTTCTTTTTTAATGCTAACCTTTTAGCAGTGAATGGGCAACTTTGGAGCCTATGATGCTAATATTAAAATATGAAGTATAGCTTTGGGTCAATGGATTTCAGTGATGATCAGATGATGAGTTCGTAAAAATTGATGCTGCCACATACATGTTCTTGCATGTGTCTATGTATAGAATGCTATATATTCATTGATGTATCCTAGCCATAGCAAATCTTACTTTTTAAAAAATTATTGTATCAGCATGTCTGTGTTGCTGCATCCCATGCTATATTTGTGCCTCTTAGTTCGCTTGATAATATGATCCTGACCTTGCTTTGTTGGTCATTCAAGATCTTCCTGCTGAGTTACTCATCAAATTGTGGTGGCCTCCGGTTGGTCAGATCTGTTTGTGCTTGCTGTAGCGTTGGGCCAAACTCTCAAAATATTGGTAGAAAATGACATGGAGATGGGGAAGCATAGAAAAAAGTTTATACTCTCACTACTCAAGGGTTCAAGAAACACAAAATTGAAGGTAATTCTGGGTTATAACTGATAAGGAGGATCCCAAATAGTCCTTAGGAGTTCTTTGGATTCATATTTCAAATGAGAGTGTATATAGGGCTGTAGTGTTAAATAAAGATGCATTTTATTGTTTTGCTGAGTTTTCTGGTATATATTATTGTTAATTTAATTGCTTTACTGCTTTGTCGTCTTGGGAAGGGTTTTACTCTTTGCTTCTTTCTTTCTTTTTCCTACATTTGATTACATCTAAGTTGCACTGATTTGCCACATCTGTAGTTATTTTGTGCTTGGTTTCATGAATAATGATTAGCCATGTAAATTCCAAAGAACAGCACCTTGCCTGTCAAGTGTTGTGAAGTTCAGAAAGATATTAAAGTTTAACATCATTATTCTGAGAATTGATTTTTCATATTCTCATCAGTCCTCATCCTAGAGATTATTCAGCTTGAAGAATGAACCATATAGGGATTGCTCAACTTCATCAGTTCACCTTCTATGAGATAATCAATGAATCCAAGGAACCTTAATAGGTTCCTTGATAATGCTAATTTATCAATAGCAGTAAATTTCCTGATAAATAATATCTATGATGGATTTTTTTCCCCTTAATAATAGGGTGGCAATGCACAACCTGTTTAGCCCATTTACCTTGATTCGACCCATCGTAGGTCGTGTCCGATTCTCTGTTTAATAAAATAGTTAGGTTTGCATCTAGATTTTCAACCCATTTAATAAACAGGCCGGGTAACTTATATTCGACCCAACCCATATCTAGTCCAACCTAGCTCAATTGCCACCCCTAATTAATAGTAAAAAGGACTGTTGAGCAATCTTAAACTGCAGGCCTGATAGGCCAAGCACAAACAGTGAGTTCATATTAAGGCTTATGTGTGAATCACACCCCACCCCCCCCCCAAGATGGTACCCTGGCATGTAATCAGAGCCCTTTGTTAACTCATAGGTTTTCATGTGCTTTAAAACTATCAAATTTATGCCTTCCATCTTGCAACTTTATATTTAGGAGATTACTGAAAACATGGTATTGCATTAAGACATCTAATGTTTTCCTTTTGGGCAGCTCAATATTAAATCATAAGATGATATTGACTCGTTTAGAGCCTGAGTTGCTCGATGAATGCCTCTGAATTTGATTTGCTTATATAGAAAGCTGGTATAACTTGAGAAGCTGAACAGCTGCAAGATTTGGCTTGTGTTCCTAAGGTATGCTGATTGCCGGTATTACCACTTTAAATTTCTGTATAACAAGAGCAGTCTGGTCATGTTCTTTGAGCAAAAATGTGCTTACATTGTCAATTTTTATTTGATGAAAAGCATATGGTCATTGGTAAATCTTGTGAATGCTAAGCTTAACTTGGGATCTTGAAAGCTACTGGTTTGACACAAGCAAAATTGTCATATGCTATCAAACCTCTCATGCTCTACCATAATTGACAGAGGTCATTAGAAATGCAAATATTTTGCCACATTAACAATGCCAAGCACCAATTGTCATGAAATTACCAAGCCATCTGTTATTATGAAATTTAAGATAAGCAGAATTTGTCGAAGTTTTAGAAAGAAAGGTTGTCAAATAATTGCCACATTTTGAAATGTACTTATGCATCTTGTATTATACCAATTAATACTCAGTGATATAGAGCAATACCATGGTACTATATGAATGCATGTATATTTGCTTTCCTGAATATATGCAGTTTGGTTGCATTGATATGCTCACAAGCGGATTTATACAAAAACAAATTTTGTTGTGATACTTAGCAATACTTTAACCATTATATTCTTTGCTTCAAAACTTTCTTCTTTTTAGGGAATTTACTTTAACACTGTCAGATAAATTTATTTTTTAAGCCACATATCTCTTTATCATCCTCCTCAAATATATGAACAAAATGTTCTCTTTGTTTCAGAGGCTTGCATAACTGTGATATATCTATTTTTGTTATTTTTAGGAAATATTGTTGCCTGAATTGTACTGGCTTGTGACAAATTTGTTATACTTTTAAAAGAATCTTTTCTTCATCCATTAAATATTTTATTTAACAGCAAAGACTTTTTTATTCAATTGAATTTATCTGTATAGAACCAAGATCAAAGTGGTATATTGGGTTCGCTAATGTCCCTAAAAGAGGCAGTGTTTAATTGCCAAACTTCTGAGGAATCCACCTTTAACATACAACTGATAAGGAGTACCATGATAGATATCCAAGCTGCTATGCAGACGTGAAGGTTTAAAATGGAATAAAGAAATGATCTTACAGAAATTACTAATAATTAGGGTGCTCACTTTATCCAAGTGGATGGCTATATGAGATCTGTTGTGTAAGCCTAAACTTGAAGTCAGCTAGTGCAAAGTAAATTCTGATGGCTATATCTCCAGGTTAACATACATCTGATGCGGTAATGTGAAAATAGCCCAAGGGAACCTATTCTCCTAACTTGTATAATGTTTAAAAAAGGTGGATTTATTGACTTGACATAAACCAGTTGCTTGAGCTAGATCTTGACATAAAGTTTTGCTTGGGGTAAAAACTGGTTGCTCCTAAACCTTCTCGGGATGCTGCTATCTTGCTTAGCAGGATTTGGGATTTTTCTTCTAGTTCCATGAGATTTTAGGTTTCAAGTATTTGGAGGTAGGGTAAAAGGTACTCAGATCCTTGCAAAGCTATTCATTCCTCCTTGTCCATCAACTCAAACCCCCCTCCTCCCCCACCACTGCCACCAAAAAAAAAAAAAAAAAAAACCGCACAACCTCTCAATTAATGACCCCTATGCTGATTGAGAGTTTATAATGGTATGCAAAGGAAGGGGTGGGGGGTACCAGAGTTGTAATTTCTTCTCTGAATGAGTCATTTTTTTACCATCTTCCAGACATGCATGTTTGAACAGAAAAGGGGCAAAACGAAAATAGACAAATTTATGTTTTCTGGGAAGGTGGTCTGATGTTGCTCTAGCTTATATACTCAATATGGATTCTCTTGGAAGATATGGAGTTTAAATATTCACAACTTCAAAACAAAATGAATTGTTCAGGAGTTCGAATTTGACTGAGAGCTGGAATGGTGTTGAAGTTTAAGAGAGAACTTGTCATTCATGGTGAAGCCCTTCCCATTGCAGGTTTTGTTAATTATAGGAGGCAGTTTTAGAATGATCGAAGATGAGAATGACATCTTGGGAAAGATCTACAAGTTTTGCTGATTCTATTTTGCTTCCTTTCGATTGACTTTTGGTGATAGAACCTTTCTTTGAAAACAGAAAAGAAAAGAAAGAAAGAGGGATGAATAGATAAGAAAAGATACTTTTTTTTCTTTTATCTTTTTTTATTAGAGTTCTTTGTGGTTCTTTTATTGCAAAGCTTCATCTTTACTGTAAGAGTTGTCCTATTTGAAGTTTATGCGTGATCCATTCCCAAGATGCTACTTTGTACTGAGCAATAATACAGAACTGTTTTTGCATGTTGTACTCTGTTCAATCATAAGGACATTCCACCTAGGTTTCATATGGTAAACAACAAAGCTGCATGCAGACCCAAAACAAGTAAGGCCTATTGTAGGCCAGGCAATAGGTGACATTTAGTTTAGCTTAGATCTGCTTCTAGTGATTTTATAGGCTGCTAGAAGTGTCTGGAAGGGAAAGCTCCTGTACAGTTATTGATGCTAGCAAACTTGGCACCTCCCACTCTAATATAGTGTTATATGAACCTTGTTGATCCATGAGAAATTGAATGATTAATTGCAGAGCTTGTTGAAGAGGAAAATCAGAGCAAATCAGCTTATTGTTGTATATATAGAAACAACTTGTTGTTGTGTGTGTACATACATGCGTACATGTTTTGCATCAAACTTATTGTTATGATTTAACATTAAAATCTTTTTCATGATTACAGTTTTGGTTTGAGGACACCTCCAGGTCATGTATGTGGAGAGTGGACTCTGAAATCAAGTAGCAGCTTTAAACATCCCTGACTCTCTCTCTCTCTCTCTCTCTCTTTCTCTTTGTACACACGTTACATGTATCAATGTTGCTTTTGATCCACTTCATTGGTAGTATGCACATCTGGGCTATCAACAGACCAGGATTGCTGTAATTTGCACAGTTTCGCCATACCCTTTTTGAGTCATGTCTAGAAACAATAATGGGTTTATTAGTCTGCATGTGCATGCAATATTTGACTGTTTTCCTTTAACTACGTTTGGTTCATGGTAATGTAATATTACTAGAAACCTTACATTTCTGATACCTCATATTTGGTAATCAGATTCTCAAAAATAATTATCACATTTAGTTCATAATAACAAAATACCGTAATCAATTTATTATGTTTTGAATTTTATTTGAATTTGTTATAAATTTTTTTTAATCTTTTAAGTGTCTTTGTCTTCTTTTTGCTAGAATATGAAATGTTCTTATAAAAATCAAAATTCTTTGTAAATTGATTTTAGAGATATTATATATTTAAATATTATAAATATTTATTATAAATTATATATAATATAATATATTATATTTTCATTAAATATCCCATTATATATATATATATCTACTAGTATATTATATAATAATTTAAAATTTAATATTTACATTATATTATATAAATATATAATAGTATTTAAAATATTTAAATATTATCTAGTGTAAATTAAATATATAATTAAATTAAGTATTATTAAATATTTATGTGGAAGTCAAGAGCGTATTATCAGACTTTGATAATTTCAGGTACCTACTTTAAATAGAAAATAAATTGCCATGATTTGTAGTAATCATAGATTATTAGAAATCAAATATTACCATTCAGATTACTATGTCTAATTGCCAAGCTTGATAATTTGCATAGTAATCTCAGATTATCAAGATATATTAGCATAAACCAAACAGGTTCTTTGAGCCATCTCTAAGTGGAAGAATGGGTGTATTGGTCTTCATGTGCATGCAATATTTGGCTGGTTCCTTTTGAGTCATCTCTAGGTGCAAGAATGAATGCACTGGCCTTCATATGCATGCAATATTTGGCTAGTTGTGCACCATGTGATTCTGTATCTTCTAATACGGCCCTATCATTATATAATCAACAGGGAGTCAATCTCCAACAAACATAGCAGCCCTGAACGCCCGCGGCCTAAAAATCATACGCTAATGCCCCCTTGTTTTTCAACATTGCAATCCCCTTCCCAGATACTGTCTTCATTTTGAAGTGGTGCGCACTAGGTTTAAAATGATGTTGAAGCGGCAGTGCTTGGTGCAAAAACATCTATCAAATACCTTAAATGAAGACATATTTGATATCTACAAGCATAATTTCTCTGTTAGTTCATGAGCTGTACGGTGCTCTTTCTGTGATTCTCATAATTGAAGTTAATCATATCTTGCACTAGCTATAATGACCTGTACATTGCTCTTTCTGTGATAATGATCAAATGCATGATTGCTATGCAATGATATCCACTAAGCTATAAATATATTACTCTTTGCATCTTGACAGACTTTCTGCCAGCTTTGGTTTGTGAAAGCACCCTCTTGATTGTCATTACAAATATTTGTCATGAAGAGAAGTCATGGAATTGAGATGTGTCAGGTGCTTCAAGTCAGGATGTTGCAGGTGAGGGAGCAGGATGATTATGGACACCCTCATAGGTGGTTATCACATAGCTTGAGTCTTCACGCTCTCTCTCTACTCTCTTCTTGACCTTGCATCCTTCACTTGAGCAGCGAAAATAATTCCTGTAAAGCGTTGATCATTTCGTTAGCTTTTAGATTAGAAGTTCAGATTTATCTATCAAAGCACTGTAAATAACAATAATTTATTTTGGTTGTCACTGGTGTGCAGACAGAGAGAGGACAAAGATGATATGAAAGCTTTCCTGAACAAGTAGAGATTGACATGCATTTTATTTTCAATTCATTTCCAACATTTTTTATATCATGCAGCTTTCTCACTGCTTTTTTCTTTTTCTTATTTTTCTTCTGAATTAGGTGCTGTATGTACTCTTGGGCAGACTTTTACCTTGGATTTGGGCTGTCCTTCAGCATCTTCTTTCCATACTTCCTCCACTTGTATCCGTCATCCAATACGTCAAGCTCTGTCTTTGTTTTGAATGCAACTTTGGTACTACTCCCCCTCGAAGTGGTCGTCACAACATTCTTATTTCTGCAGACATGCACAAAAAAAATAAAAAATAAAAAACAAAGGATTATCACCTGGTAATGTTTCGAAGAACTGCAGTTCAAATGAGTGATGAAAATGATTTGAAGTGAACTTGCTCGCTACAATCGCTGGCACCAGTTTTGTTAACGTGGTTCTCATTTGCCTGCAGGATAGGAGTAGGAGCAGGACTCTGGTGACAAGAGGAAGGTAGCACCAGGTGCGCATCCTGGAACTCTTCGTTGAAGGCCAGGAAGTCAGTGATCTCAAATAGCATGTCATCAGGCCAATCATTCTCCAAAGAGTGGGAAGACATGGCTGCGAATCCCAACTCGTGGTGAGCCTCTCTCTCTACTTTAAGATTTTTTTCGAAGCTAGCATGACCTTTCGAACTACCGTGCTCTCATGGAGACCTTCATGGTGGGATGGATGGAAGGAAACTTCCACGCAGATGCCGCTCTTCCAAGTAACATTGGGGACCAGTCCCCCCAGCTTGAAGTCAAGAAGACAAGGACTCATTACATTAGGGACGACTCAGTAGACCTGTGACTATAGATAGTATCACCACCTCCAATACTCATCATGTATGAAAGAAATCATAGTTGAATCTTCCTTCCACCTTGGAGAGGAAGCCCGCCTTCTCGGAGATTTCGAGCACCAATGGAAAGTTTGTGCGCTGCTACTCTTGTGGGACCTGGTGCTACTTTTCTTCGGCCATCTCCTCGCCATGACTTTGAAGTAGGTTTGGGTTGAAGGATGGATTCTGTCTTCTTCCAATCTGGCCTCAGTCCGTGAGGCGTAATGTGCGTTCGCGGCCAAGTCGTCGTGTTTTGGGGAAGACGTGTGGATGGGGCTCGGATCACGGGTCGGCTCGGCTCGGCTCTCAGGTGTGAGAGCTAATTTGATGTTCACACGATAGAACAGCGGCCGTTCTAACTTGGGGTGCGATGACTGAGATAAAGGGCCGTTGAGTTGACTCACGGATATCAGAACTCTTTAGAGTCTTCATTAATGATCTCAGACTTCGTTTGAACGTAGAAAGGCGGTCTCGATGAGCCCCTCAGCTACAAGGCGAAATTGACCGTTTCACGGCCAGCCGGCGATTCTGAATGGCTGTCTAAAATTTTGAGAAAGTTCGTCGTCCGATTCCACCAGCGTTATAAAATTGTACTCTTAAATAAAAGGAGGAATAAAAGTATTCAAAGAATATTAAGTGCAACGCGTGCGTTGAACTACATAATTATCACTATATATATATATATTAATTTGGGCCACCGAGATGAGGATGAGAGAGGATGAGAGGGAGTCCTGTATTTTGGTAGACATAAATTCGTGTATTTGCTCAGATAAAAATGATTTTCTTAAGGATATTTTTGCATATATATTCTTGCAAACATTGGTTTTATATATTTATCTTCTGAGAATCATTAGTTACATGTAAGTCCATCATTTCATCTTGGTTTTGTGATGCTACCTTGTCTGCCAAGTTTGACTGGGAGTAAACAGTCATTGTTATGCATAGAATGACATTATTTTAGTTTTGTATCAATACATATAGTTTCCAGCCTTTTAACTTATATTGTGTCATGCAACGCCACTGTTTATTGACACCACCGACAGAGACAGGATGAAATCGGAAATAATTATGCTATCTGATTTTCAAAGGGCAATATCATATCTATAAGGATTTATATGCCACCCCCCCCCCAAAAAAAAAAAAAAAATCCTTGTTAATAATAAAATAAATAAATGCAAATGAACAGCTTTTGGTTCACACTAAAATTTGAGAGAGAACTGTGTGAAAGAGAGAATCTATTTAGATGCAATAATTGTCCCCTTGACGGCTTGGACCAAAATTCTCTCAAAAAAAGGGGAAAAAAAAGGAGACTTGCATCAAACCCCTAAATGAGTAGATTCATTAGGTACAAATTTACTATGAGTGCATGGAATCACGACTAGTGGTAGACTGAACTTTGGATGTAGGACAGCAGCTTGTAAATGCCCAACTCACAACTTTCAACAAAATCAAGTCAGTATGATTAGTATGTATCAAGAATGGATCTCAGGAAACAGCAGCCAAGTGACCACTCTCAATGCCTTTCGTTTCTCAAAATTCAAAAGCATTGAGGATCAAGAAGCTTCAATATTTCAATCTGTCAAGTCCAGCCATAAACACGACTGGAAGGAACCGTACACCGCATTATCACATTCCCTGAATTCTTTGTTCACATATTTGAAACATGAATAATTTTTCAAGCTAAGTTTCTGTTCTCAACTTTTCTGCCCAGCTATTTCTCATAAACAGCCTGTTCTTCTGTATTCTGCACATCTTGGCACCAAGTGCAGAAGATCGCAGGATGACATGGCGGCACTGCCTACAAACCTGGGCCAGACCAACACCAACCATTTCAAAAAAGTGACCATAATAGCAACAACAAATATTAACTTACTAATTAACTAAAAAGAAACAAAAGGTGCCTCTATTTGTTTCAACAATTTTGCTAGGAAAAGGGCAATTCTGAACAGTACACTTGTAAATCACAGTGAAATCGTGGAAGGCGTGTAAGTTGCATCATGGATAGGTGGAAACACATCAATGTGCAATGCATCATGATGTTCATTAGGACAAAAAATTGTATTTTCTCATTGTTCATGGTTTGCAAAACCACCAATTATGCTAACAATATAATACAAATTTCAGTAATCAGTGCTTCACCACCCTGCCCCTCCCCCCAAAAAAAAGGATTGTTAATAATGCAATTTACAAAAAGTATGCCTCTAAATCGATCAAAATAAAAAAAAATGATTCATGTAGTCAACACTAACTAGTTTGGAATTAAGGCTTTGTTGTTGTCTGTTGTTGTAACAATGCAGTTCACTTAAGTTTTCATACTATGTGAAAATTGGATAGACAAACAACCAGATATCAATGTCATTCAGAGTTATGTTCAGAACATCATGGTATATATCTAATGAAGACGCTAGATGTGCTTGCAAAGTAAAGCAGAATTGTATTCCATGAGACTTTCTAAAAATGGGGGCTTCTGAAGTAGAGGTACATGTCCAGGTAGAGATTACCAATTTTTCTGATACAACAAAAGCAATTGGAGGTTCAAAAGAAATGACTCCTTGAATGTGACAATCTAAAAATGCAGCTTGTTCATTTTAGCTGTATTTGTCTTTAGGCCACATAATGGGATCAGAAGACACAAGAGATGGATAACCAAATATGCATTGCTGCCATGTCTACGATGCAGGAAGACCAACCAAAACTAATATTTGAAGTAGAACAACAGAATAGCACTGGAAAATCAAAATAGGAATTGTTATAGACATTGTTTATCAATAAAATAATTACCATTTTTTTAGAAAATGGTCAAGCTTTATACATCTGGTTCTCTAAAACCTGAGAAGCAAATGTTGTATTGATTGCAAGACTGCAATGGGTGCCAGGTATAGCAACGAGGAGAAGACCATTAAACTATCATGACAAGTGACAAGCCTAAGCAGGAGTTGAAGGTGTAACCCCTATATGAGAACATGAAAAGCAGTTTGGCCCCAAAGAAGAGCATGATTCGGACTTAAAGCATATGCGAACAAGTTCATGATGCTAATATTCAATATTGCAAGGATGTCAGAAGATAAATATGCCATTGATGGGTAGAATTCAGCTTTTTGTAACACAGGACTTGTAACACAAGGTCAATGGTCTAGAGTTTGGTGGCAATTAGGAAGCTAATGGATTGTGGGGACAGGATCTAGGAGAGGCAAGGTCCAAGGATTATCATTCAAGGTGGAGAGAAGCACAAGTACAAGCAATGAAGCAATCATCAAAGGACAAATGCTCCTGACAAGAGTGAGGATCCGTTGACAGGACCTTTAGAATGGTCCATATGTGGTTAACTGCACCCAGCCCATCATGACCTGAAAAGATAGATGTTGGAATATTTTCTATTAAGGGTTGGAGAGAGCATGGGCAATATCAAGATGGAGATAATAGGAGTGTGGGGTGGGGCTTTAGGTTGAAATCATGAAGTTGTGGAGGTGGACAAAGGTTGATGCCTGAACTTTGCTAGGGATAAAAGGCAAAATGAAGACAATGACCTGTATGGTTTGGCCAATGAAATGGTCCACCATGGGGAGTGATGTCTCCACAACCGACCTGATGGTGCTCCTTTAGGAAGCCAAAGGCAATCAATCCTTGTCTTGGGTGGTGATTTGCATGGTCGAACGTTCATAATTCATGGCTTTTCTACTGTCTAAAAACAGGAAAAAGTTAGCATGGAATGTTTAAGGTACTGAAGAAACCACATGATGGGTTGGAGTGCGGACTTAATAGATTAGATCAGGGGGAAATAGGTCAGGCAGCAACGCAAGGATTAGCATAAGGAGGGCTTAATGCAAACGCGATAAGATTTTTAAAATGTCTTCTCAATCTGGCACATAGCGTGGGTAAACCTACAATTAAAATAAGCAACTAGACTTGGTTTCTAGTGGAAGGGATGGTTTATATAGTAGGAAGGATGGTTTGCATAGAAGAAACAATGGTCCATCTCACAGAAAGGACAGCTAGGACTAATGATATGGGTGTTGAGGGAGATTTGAATAATGCAAAGGCAGCCTGTATAAGTGTTGCATTAGCTCAGAGCTTGGAGGAACTCTAATACATGGAAACATGTGCTAGCACTCTAAACAATCTACAGTTAGTGCAAGAGATTATTATCGTCAACCATACCAGCAAATGAGTATGCTGTCAGTGCAGTCAGGTATTAATACAAAAAAGCTCAGGGAGACCTGAATAAAGAATTTCAGATGCAATTGCTAATTTTTAAGGAAGATTTCTTTAAGGACAAATTACCAGCTTCTGTTACAACTGTTAGATACAGAGCACATCCTGTATAGAGCCATCACTAGTGGAAAGCACCATCTGCATCCGCTGAGGAGCCAGCATCATCTTTAATAGAAGATGCAGAAGCTTCTGCTTCCAAGAATATACGCCTCAGATGCTTGTCTTGCAAATGTTGCTGTAAGAGTGATGGTGAAAATTTAAATTTAAAAGTTGGAACATAAAGTTTGAAGACATCAGAAGCTCAGTCCTGAAACAATAATAACAAAGAAGAAGGACAAAAATTTTCTTCCCAATCAAGGCAAGCAAAAAACATGCTAGTTAACAACCTTTTTACATGACAGACTAACATATTTGCTATAAAAGAGAGTCCAAGCTTCCAGTCCATGAACCTAATGATGAGAGAGAGTCAATGTGCTGGTACCATTAATAGTGCCGTGAGACAGATTTTTGTTTCTTTTATTGCTTAACTTCTTCTTCTTTGATGTTTTCTCAAATCTTCAATTTTTTTTCCCAAAGACATCCTCGCTGATGAGGGAAAATATATTAGATTAAATCACATAAGTTTATAGCTTTTTCACAATGAAGACATCCTACTCCTACCCATTTCAAAATAGCAAGTGGATTGCAATCACAACCTTACTTATTCCATTAGTTTACAGTATGAGCAGCCATGATCAGCAAGCACAAAAGAACTCGCTTTTCAATTGCCATCTAACCAACTCTATTATCTCATATCTATCACAGTCCTCTGTTCATATGCAACCCTAACTCTATTAACCCTAATAAAACAAGCAAAAGAAACACAAATGAACTTCAAATTATCGCATCTATGTGTGAAAAATATCTCTTTTTTTTTCCTTTACAATACAATTTTTACCTCCATACTTCCATTTGAACCAGAAAAGGCACACCCATTCAACCAAGAAGACATGCTAAATAAAATCTGTGACTGGAAAATGATCAAGAATGATGCAATAACAAAGGGGAACTCACAGCAAGGCAGGCTCTGTACTTGTCCCACTCGGAGACGCACTCCTCTTTGTCCCACTGGCCCTTCGAGAACTTCTCGGAATACCACCTGCCCATTTTTCCCCATAAAAATTCGATTTTATTCAAGGAAAAGCAAAGAAACCGGACTGTATAACTCCAAGAACAAATTTTTTTGACCTGATGGGATGCTATAAAGAAGAGAAATCTGAGGCCTAGGGGATTAGAGAACCTATTGAAGCAGTCGTGGTAGGCGGTTCTGAGCTGAGCGCAGGGAGACGCAGCAAGTGCTGACAGCCCACTCTTCGTATTATTATCGATTCCCATGGGATCCACGGCGAGTTGCTAAGTATCCCGAACCCTAGAAAATCTCTTTGGGCATCTAAAGGTAGGATTTTTTTTTTTTTTTAATCTTTTCCAGCTGGGATATCGGCAGGACCAGTGGATCCTGAGGCGGCTAGAGGCGATCCCAATCAGGCTTTCTGACAGGCTTCCGGAATCTCGAGCATCCGAGAGGGGCATCACACGTTTCCCATGGCCGAATTCAACCAATGGTTTCTCTTTTTCCTCATCGTTTCCCCTGTTGGCCCCGACTGGTTTGCGGCTCAAGAGAATCGGATCGGAATGAAAAAATTTAAAAAAAATATAAAAATAAAAAAACAAATAAAAAAACAAAAGTAAACGCGAGAAAAGGTTGTTAATGGGTGAATGGTTTACATTTATCGATCTCTACTCTGTAGTGTTAAGTACAATGCATTCTAACTATCCATCCATCCATTCATCCAACTACCTACATGCATGCATACATACATACATACATATAATAAAATAATAAGACATGCATGGCTACCATTAATGAAAAAATATATATTGTAAAAGAAAAAGGCTACCGTGATTTTATATAAATGATAAAATACTAAGAAAGAATGATAAAATATTAAATAAATATAGGCTAAGAAATTAAGATCGTAATTTTATTAGTTGCCTAAAACATGTTCATACTCTAAAAAAAAGCTCAAATATAATAAAAATATTTTTTAAAATAAAATAATTTTTATAAAATTTTATGCAAACACAGATGTATGAATTTAATGATAATGCTTGCTTTTAAATAAGCACAATCATTGATGTCTCTTAACTTAATAGCGTATCTTGGCCATTATGAAATTATTGATGAGAAGATTGGTTTTTAAATTTTGCATGTATCCAAATCTTTACTATTAAAAGTTAAAGAAGTTCTTGATAATGTGATTGTCTCCCCTCATAGAAACTACTACTTAAAACTCCTAATTGATGTAAGAACAAGTTTTATGAGGACCATATATTGATCATCAAAAAGACATGTAGAAGCTCAACCAATACATCTATAAAAAGGATATAGCAAAGCATTTGTTAGGTATAGAATTTTCCAAGCCTAAGAAATTAATGCAGCATGGATGGGGAAACCATGGCTTTAGAATTGATTTAAGAGATTCTCTCTTCTTTTTCTAAGAATTTCAATGAAAGCCAACCAATACCTTATAAATAGGTCTCGATTGCATTCTCTTGACATCATGTAATCATTAATACTATTTTTAATATTTTTTTCTTAATAATTTTACTTAAATTAATTTTTTACTTATTATGGTTAGATTAAGTTGCTATGAGAGGTAACTGGTTTGGGATTGAAAGCTTGAGCATTCTCTAAGGATATTGAAAGTGTGAGCAAAAACTTTTAAGAAATTAGTATAAGGTCGTTGGCGCAGCAAAAGATACAACAAATAGATAATATAACTAGCAGGATCATATTAAATTTTATAGAAGCCAGTAAATTCATGAGTAGAGTCTTTAATAATTGAATATTTTTTTTTTTTTCCTATCTCGTGAGCAAGCATGTGAGTGAACAAGATTCAAAGGTTTTTTCCAGATTTTCTTTAAATTTTTCATTAAAGACGATACAAATTTTAGCTAGATTTATTTATTGATACCGAACAATTCCATCATAATTTTTTATTATCAAGTTTTATTCCTAATATGATCTTTCATATTTCCTTATTATCAAGTCTTATTTCTAATATAATTTTATATCAGTTTAATACTCAAATTAGGGTTAAGGTTGTGCTCCATAAATATTTTTTTAACTTACTATGAAAAGCAGCTTTTGAGATATTAATAAATTCATTTTGTAAGAATTTTTTCTGTTAACAAAAGCCTCTTCGTTTCAAATTGCTTCAATTTTGCGTATTTGATCTTTAAGTTTAACTTTTTTCAATTGACTCACCTTTCATTCTTGGCATTATGTTGGTTATCAACTATCATATTTGATCTTATATACTCATATAAGCCTACCTACATTAAAAATGTCATTGAAAATCTTCAAACAATAAATGCAACATCACTAAGTACTTCTTCTAACATTAAGGCCTCGCCCTTTGTAAAATATCAAAATTACTCAAGAATCCACATTTTTCTTGAGTAAGTGTTACCTAGGCAACACTTAGATGGGATAATATTTTACTCATGTTTTGTTGTACATTAGAAAATAACTCTAATATATGTTACCTATAATTTGTTTGGATAAATTACTAAGATATATTCATCTTCCTGTAATATCCTTTATACTACCAGACCTAATTTACATACTAATTATCTATTAGTAATTGAAGCCCAATTTTCTCTTGCTAAACTATATTTTTAGTTATACTTTCGATATATATATTAATCATATATAAATTTTATTTTTTAAAATAAAAATAATTATTCATGATTACTAATTAAATAATGATATTATTTCTCTTGATAAAACATATATTATATTATAAAAAGATATATTTTTTTAATTATAAATATATTATAAAAATATATATTATATTTTTATCTTTTTTCTTTTTAAAATGTACCGAGAGTGAAAGACTAATGAAAGAAAGAATTAAGGAGTATTAATAGAAGAAAAAATCATGATTGTGCATAAATATTTGAGGAAGATAAAAAATATATTTTACCTAATTCATCGGAAACGAATTTAGACATTTTTCAGATGGTTAAATATTGCCCAATTTAATAGGTAAATGATAATTAGGGAATATAACTTATTCTTTTGACTTTTTTAAACGAAGTAAAAGAATATGGGTAAGTTAGTCAATAAAAAAGTTAAATAATTTTTTGTAAAATTTTTTTACTACAAAATGGAGCCTAAAGTGTTTATCAACATTTACCTTCTAATACAGATTAGCTTGCCATCGATACATGCCATCGAAACATTTTCAACAATAAAATGTTTGCCATAGGATCTGACCTCCATTCACATGGTTTGAGAATTCTCAAGCACCCATAGGAAACTCATGAGAGACTCATGCAATCATGATTGGGATAGTAAGATCAAACAACTCCAACCTACGTTCTTAAGCTATGTATAAATGATGTTTTTATGTTAGGAATGACTTATGACCAATCCTCCTTGTAATAGTAAAACGAGAATATACTTGGATTTAAAAAGTAATTTAGCTGGTATAAGATCTATTATAAGTCTTGCATATAAAATATTCTTCAGCCAAATATGAGCTTATCATTCATCATTTGGCTAGCAACAAACTTACTTACCACCACTTTGAAACTAAATACTTGTATGCGAACAATGAATTTTTAATTATTAAAAAGATATCATCAGATTTCAATGTATTAATTTGTTTTTTGGAAATATATTTACATCATTTATTTATACATTGTTAGCAATTAACTTTAAATATTTCATGAGTTATGAATTAGTGGCACCATGTATTGTCATCAATTTTGCTATTCTTGTGCGTTTTTTTTCTGATTTCACTTCGCTGGTGCACATAAAAGTTTGAGCAATGTTACATCATTTCTCCCTTTTTTTTATGTTACAGGAGTTTTAATTACTCAAAATTCTTTGCAATTAAATATTTTTCATAATTTTTTCTTTAATCCTAAAATCAAACATTAGGATCACTTGCTTTGGCACTATAATGAGAATCGAAATCAAATTTCATTGAAATCGATATTGTTCATTTTCTTTTATATATTTGATTCACACAAACGAAATCAAAAGGTTAAATCTTCGAATATATATATATATATATAATATTAAAAATTACATGATATACCTACAAAGCCAAACTCATCATAATTTTTTTTTTAAAAATTGTTTGATCCTATCGTAATTCACAAAATCTAGTAAGAAGTGATACGAAATATTTATACAGAGATAGACTCATTTCTAGAGACAATGTGATTAATGGCTTCAAAGCATCGAATAAGAAGAGAGAAAAAAAAGATAAAACGAAAAAAGAAAAGCAGAGTGATGCATTAACTTATAGTTAATAGAAGTAAAATTGTAAGATGAGAGAGAAGGTATGGATTTCAAATCTTTTTTAACATAAATTCAGATCTCAATTAGAATTGGAATTGAATCCTAATTTTGTTCAAACAAAAAATTCGGAAGCCAAACTGACCTTCAGCACCTCACGATCAAAACTCTCCTCGCCAAGTACATGAAAGCGAACACTCATCTAAAAGATCACGTGGCAATCGCAAGGCGCAGCACCATCCTGTCCACTCGTTCACGTGGTCCCTGTTAGCCTTTTAGTTCTCATCACCCGCCAAGCCGTACTCGGTGAGCTCGCCACCACCCATCCACACCGTCAAAACCTACTACATTGGCCATCGCTCGGTCAATTAATCGAAGCACTTAACGCGTGAAAAAGATATCCATCCGTAATCCGGCGGAAGTCCTTTGCCGCACGTGCACCGACTTTAATAACGCTTTACTTGCCGTAAAAAATCACGCTTGAGTGCTCGCAGAAGCTACACGGTGCGGAGACTAAACAACCTGAGATTCAGACCATCCGATCCAGATCGAACGGCCTTCATTCCTTTCGCATTCTGATCCCGTGAAGCAACCGATCTACGACCCATACGCCTCCTTGCTTAAAATGACGCCAGACGCCTCCGCTCTCGTCTCCAATTCAAATTAAAAACACGACCCTTAACCTTTAAAAAGGCAGCCGCTTGGGTGAATTGATTGGTTTCTTTGCACCAAACCAACCAATTGAATATAACAAGGGTCCAGCCATCATATCTTTTTAATATATATATTTTTTATTAGAAACAGAATGTTAATTCCTACCGTTCATCCTCACTGCATGAGATTCTTATTTTCTCATGCAATTCCCATAGACTCCCAAAGTTTTTATTATTTACAGTACCATTCAAATTTAATTAGAAGTACCATAGAATTTGCCATATAATAAAGGTGATGGGAGTTAACCAACCATGCTCAAAGCTATCTGAGGGTATATCTACAAACACCTTCTGCTGAAATATAGAATGTGCACCTAGAAATAATTAAATCAAAAAAATGTATAATGGATGAATTCTTAACAAATTTCAGTTTTTTCTTTTTATATATATAAAAAAAAGTAAATGAGGAGAAGGACCTTTGCTTTGCTTCATTAAACTATGAATGTCATTTAGTTTCGCTATGTATCCAGCTGGTGATATGATTGGAATAAATATATGAGATAGAGTGCTATTTTATGGCAGTCATCAGCATGCATGGCTAATTAAAAATGAGTTGCAAGAAAGCACTCTTTGCTTCTGCTGGCAACCTAACTTATAATGCAGACAATGCTTGTTATTCAACTAGTATTTATTATGCGTGTTGTATATGATTTGAAACTTGAAAGAAGAGAAATCATGTGAGGATAAAAGAACAGATAAATTAATATTGTGAGAGCCTATACCGAAGAATATTTATTTTTACATCGATTATGTATTGAAGAGATCTTACATGCTAATAAAAGATCAAAAAATTTATATAATATTTTTTTGACTAACTTCTTTGAATGGAATCCTAAGTTGTGACAAATAATATAAAAGCGAATCTAATTTATGATCCATATAAAGTAAAAAATACTGCAACTGAGTTTTATACGTTTATGATTGTATTTGCTTATAGATTTTAATATTGGCTTCTAATGAAGTTGACTGAATTGGATCGAAAAAGGAGATTGGAAGAGTTTATATTGGGTGACGTTTGATCTTATATTAATTATGTATTATGAAAATTTATATAAAATTAAAAAATTTAAATAATATCTTTTTAACTAGTTTTTTTAAATAATATCTTAAATTGTTACGAATGTAATGAATAAAAAAAAAGCTTCAAATTTGGAAGATAGGTTTGAGGTTGAAAAAACATATTTAAGAATATATATTTCAAATACTTTCTATTTTTCATCATGGGACTTCATAAGTTTTCTATATTTTCTGTAATGTTAAACTTAAAATGGTTAACCTTTTCTGGTTATTCTAAGGAGGATAACTCATGGAAAAGTCTAGCTGAACAAAAATATCTGGGCCACAAACAAAAGTCAAGTCAACATAAGTATAAAGACAAAGAAACTAATTAGTTTTTTCATCAACAACACACCTTTTTCCTCCGACTATAAGGGTATAAACCAGCCATTGAAAAACCTACTTCATTAATTCATTCAAAAAACAAAACAAAAAAAAACAGGGCCATTCATTCTTTCAAACTTTGAACTTTAAACCGTCACAACTCCCAACGGCTAATGATGTCATGGTGGCTTACGATGGGATCCGTTGGAATAAGATAACGGCGCCGTGAAAAATATTGACGGCATAACAGGGGACAAGGGCAATTCGGCCACGCTGGGGGACACGGTGTTTATTGTCGGGCATCGGAAGCCGCAGCAGTTCCGGTATTCCGACAAATCCGAGCGCACGAATTATCCGCTGGGCATCGAATATCCGCGACCCTCCGCCAGTGATATCGCCTCCTGCAAACTCGCGCTTCGCCGGGTTATCCGCCTTGTCGTATAAGGGAGTCCCGGGGACCCCGCTTTTTGACGGACCACCCCTTGTTTTTCTCCCAATTTACGCATATGCCACTCCGTTCTCTCAGGGCGTACCTCAGGGGATAAAAAATCGGCGCACCATTTGTGGGATTTACCTAATTACCTCTGTGGGATTGAGGTTAAAATACCCCTTGACTTCGTTGACAATACTCCGCTTTGGGATCCCTCCAATGGGTATCCACCCAGTTGTAAATTATTAGACTTTGGGAAGCGGCCAGGGTGTATTTTTGGCCTATTAAATTTATTTTTTTATATGTAAATTTCTATGATTGTCTTGGCTTTCATGAGTCCTTTTCAAGATATTATTGAGGAATGCACGGGATAATGGGCACGTGATGAAATATAATATTTAGTTTATGATTAAAATTGGACAGGTTGGCAAGGGCCTAAACCCATCCAAGATGGCTGCATGTTAAAGAATTTTGAGTGGGCCCAATCGAAGGTGTCTTGGTTGATCTAACTAGTTGACCAAAACATATTGGGATCTTATGTGGTCAAAACATAACGCCTCTTTCTGTCGTTCCGCATATGAAATGCATTAAGTATATTAAAGCAACGTTATATCTATCTCAAAATATACAAAAAGAACTAAATTTAGTTATATTTAAATATTATTAAATTTAAATCAAATCATTTCTTTTATTTTTAGATTCATATAATTTATGGATTATATGGATCCTATAAATAATAAAGATGGCAAATAATAACTCTAAAATCCATGCAAACCCAATGATAAAAGAGGCAATAGGATCTTGGACTTGACTATCTTCAAATATAAATAAGTCTTGCTTTATATACAAAATATACATACATACATATATATATATATATATATATATATATATATATAAAAGTATGTATATAGAAAGAGACAGATTTGATTGTATTTGAATAAGCCAAGTTTGTATGTAGTTACCTTCTTCACTGTTAAATTCATGCAATTTATGAATCTAAAAAAATAAAAAATATAAAAAAAATGAGATTACTTTGAAATTTATGTAAATTTTAAAATAAAAAAATTATTAAATTTTAAACTTATTTATATTTGAATGTAGTTAATATATATATGTATATATATATATAATTTTATCATTGGAATTATAATTGTATCAATGTTGATGAAAAAAAAGAAGAAGGAAATAAAGAAAGAGCCTTACGGCCAATAGCATATATCATTGTTACGTAAAATTGGATGACAATGATGATAATGACCGAAAGGATGCAACGACAATTGATGAAAACGCGGAAAGGAGAAAAGCCTTGGGTTTATGTCAAAAAAAAGTTAAAAAGATATCTTGTCCGGAAAACCAATGACAACGTCAAGGAGTTGGTGCCCTCCTTTTTGTCAGGGGTTGCGGTTTTCATGTCTCATTCATAATAGCCTTTTCCTGCCTTATTTTAATAATTTGTAAAATTTAAATTATAATATAAGATTATGATATGTTTTTGGGATACAATGATGCACAGATTCGCATAATTAGTTTTGCTGAATTCACTATGATTACATTTGAATAAATTTATTTTATATTAAAATTACTCATTGCTTGCTTGATTTTTTTTTAACAAGATAAAAAATTTAAAAATAAACATTATTTTTTTTATAATATTTATTTTTTAATAAAAGATGAAAAATATATGTGAACTTTATATAAATTCTCTTATACACTCTAATCAAATAGGAGAACATGAAGGAAGAAAAATTTTATTCCTTATTTCTTCACCAATCCAAAGAGCACTTATTAAAAGCATTGATGAATTATTATAATATGTGGTTTATTACATTGTTGCTCATCGTTGGTTCATTCATTATTTATTTAACTATTTTAATGTGGCAGTTGAGAACTACGCTGAGAAATAAAAGTAGGTATACTAATTCACCCTCTGCACATTCCTCAAACAACCTCAAACTTTTAAGCATGAGTGATGATTTGAGTGTAATATGTCAAATGATCTCTCGCATCTTTTTTGTTACAAAAGTTCCCTAAGTAGATACATGTGGCTTACCAATTAAAAATCACTTGAGCAAAACGAGGGACTTACCATTCATCCCTCCAATATATTCTTTAATTTATGGGTAAGTATAATAATTTCAATTCATAGAGTAAAGACTCATCTTAAATAACATAATAAACTAACTATTCTTTTTATGAGGCTGAAGATCGGATAAGAATTATTTTGCCTTAACTTACGAGATGAGAATAAGTATAATTTCACTCTATTTTGCCTTTATCTCGTCTTATCCTATTTTTATCCTATTAATTCTCTACTTATGTATATATTATAATACTTTTTATATATTTTAATAATAAATATACTTTTAAAAAATAAAAAAATAAATTTATTAATATACTTAATAAATTATTTTAGCTCTATTATTAATTCATAATTTTTATTTAAACTTCATATATGCCATTAAGGCGAGGTGGATTACGGTGTGATTAGAAGGGAAGGATGAGGCAGGGGAGGGTTTTTTTTTTTTTTTTTTTTTTTGTGACCACATTAGATCCCAAGAAGACCAGTTGGGTAAGAGACTCATGAGGCCCAAATCAACGCATTAACTGTGGACCCCGGTCCGCCCAAACAACGGAGCGAGAAGCGAGCGCGGACGGAAGGCGGTCCTCCGATCCTTGATCGCCGTCAAGGGGTATTCTCGTCATTCCGAGACCCCAAGAAGCGACCGTAGCGAGAAGCGCGCATACGGAAGGGCAATCTCGTCCTCCGCGTTATTATTATTATTATTATTATTATTATTATTATTATTATTATTATTATTATTATTATTATTATTATTATTATTATTATCAGAAAAAAATTTATTGTCAGAACGCCGACTTAGACCAAATTTTCGGAATATATTCAATCGAAACTAATATTTAGAACTACCATCAGCTGTTCATTTTATAACAGCAGCACCGGCTGGCCAAGAGTTCCTTAACCGCGACTGGTGGTTTGCTCACCACGAAGCCTCGCTCCTCTCCTGCTGACCCACCCCCAAAATCTAGAGAGAGAAACAGAGGCTCGAATTTAGAGAGAGAAAGGGAGCGACGGAGAGAGGAGAGGAGTGGCCAAGGGGGAAAGCCTTGGAATCCTCCAAGAACGATCCCCCCCTCTTCTCCACGACTCCTCCTCCGTAGATCGCCGCGGCGAGAGAGAGAGAGGTGGTTCTCCTCCGTCTCCGATCTGATCGCCCGATATCGGGCGGATGATCCATGGTACGGAACTCGACTCCCTTCTTGGATTGTGTCTGAAATCTCTTGTGGTTTGTTCTTGGATGTTCTTGTTTCTATTCTCATGCCTTAATTTCAGTTAGCGTGGTCTGTTTTTCGTTTTCGTGTAATCTTGGTAGAAATAGAAGGTCTCCATGATTCTAGGGATTCGGGGTGCAGTGTATATGGTTCAAGGGCTAATTGGAAAACGAGAAGTGAGAGGTTTGGGGGGCTGGTGATGGAGGAGGCGGCGGTTTATTTTGGATGGGATGATTGGACCATGAATGGTTTCTTGTTAAGCTTTAGGATCAGTGCAATCATGACATGATGATATACGTTAGTGCCGCGGATTTTTTGGGTTTTTCAATGGTGAAACATTTGCTTTATCGTGGGGGAACGTTCGGAATGGAAGGTGCTTTTAAGTAGTGGGGAGCGCTCTTCTAGAGGAATGGTGCCTGCATGCTAGAAAGCCCATGTCTTTCTTGGAAAAAAGAAAAAAACTTGCTTTTGGTTTTTGATGTTGGTTTACAGAAAAGATTTTTAGATTGATGATTAAGAGGATCACTTGCTAATTCTTGAATTGCCTGCGAATAGATCGACCCATTGTAATGTAAAGAAAAGAGCAAATTTGTTTGCATTTTATTTCACTTTTGGAACCATGTTAAAACCAACCAGACAAGTAAAGCTAGAGTGAGGATTTTTCCGCCAGCTAAGACATGCAATAACCAAAGCTGGGGGCGGTTTGGATTTTTCTAATTAATTTCACCATTTCGCAAGTTTGATATCCCTTGACACACTATATGAGAAATTTCAATCAAGGGAGTAGCAGACAATGTAATGAGACATGACAATATTGACCTCAGTCTATTTTCAGTTTTACGGATTCCTCTGCATCTTGCCCTTTCATTCATTATTAATACTTGCCAAACCTTTTACCAAATCATAGAGGGAATATAAATCTTATTATTTATTCATTTTAACTGATCGGGCTTTAAGAAGCTCATTAATTAGGGCCGTGAACATAACATGAAGTCCTATGTATCTCCTTATTTCTACCACAAAATTCTGGGGAAATGTTAGAATTCACAAGCAAATGTAGCTAGTTGAGCATGGTTACCATTTTTTTCCTCTGGAAATAATTAATGTGAGGTTCTTGCTTGGGACCACAAACAATCTAGACCTGCGAAAAAGAAATCAAAGATTTCTTGTTTGTGAAACATCATATCGAAGTCCCACCAGTGACAAACGTATAAAACAAGTAAACAATGAAAATTCCCTCAGCTTTTCAGATTCAACATATCTGATGATCACATTAGGAGGCCAAATATCATGTGTGAGATTGGAATGATGCAGATTACTTGGTCTTTTGTTCATTATATATATATATATATATATATATATATATACACATGTGTATATACATATATTTGTGTGTAAGGTTTTAAATTCTATGGGACGGGGCCACCTTGATTTTTTTATGGAACGGTTTGCTTATTCTGTTCCGATACTTGGGATGGGAAGACGTATGTACCTATTGGGATGTTGGAATGATAGTGAAATGGTCATGTTTCGATACTTGGGATGACAATCCATCCTAACATCTCATAAAATATCCTGTCGGAATATATATATATATATATATACTAGAGCTAAAACCTTCTGTCTGAACAAAAATGTAGCGAATTAGGGAAATCAAGCAACCCTCTTCATGTTTTGAAACTCTTTCCTATCCCTATATCAAGTGGTGCTCATCTCTCCAAAATCATTTGAAAAAGTTCCTTGCAGAGCAAGTTTTCCAACCATCCTTAGCCATTCATCATAAGTTGTAACACAACAAGTTTATAGTGATTATGGCAAACCTAAGTTTTGAAATATCTTTTATATAGGAGACTGAGGGATGGAGGATGATAATTGCTTTCTCTTAGTCATCGCAAAATGCAATTCTGGTGAAGGGACCCCATAATCTGGTTGAACAACTTATTAAGAGAAAACAACAAAGCCTTAATCCTAAACTAATTGAGGTTGGCTACATGAATCTTTTTTCTCTATTTTGCTTGATTTTGAGTCATATTTTCTGTAAGATGTAATGTTTTACATAAACAGTTTCCTTTACTTGCCGTTAATGACATGTCAAATTTTGAGGAGGCTTGTGGTTATCATTCTAGTTAAAGATTGCATGCTAAGAGTAGAATCATGATTTTGAGCCTGATTTATGTAGTGCTGCACACCTGGTAACTCCTAATGTACACTATGCGTAACTAGCATGCAAAATATTATACAGATAGACTAAAATGTATGCATGACATGCATATCAATTACAAATGTGCCAGAAAAGTATGTCACAATTTTAAAGTTTTCTTAATCAGCATGATATCTAATTCCAAACAGTAGCAAAATATGTGTGAAGATGTTGCAAATTTCTATTGTTGATATCCATATTAACTTCTTGTGTGCTTCTTTTGTTGTGAAAATTAACATGATTCAAGGTGCAGTGCACACAATCAATAGGTCTATCACATCTAACAAACTCATGTTCTATAAGTAATTTTTTTTCCAAATATGAGATTTTGCTTTTTTTAGAAATTCTGTTCATGAAATTCAGACAAATACCACAAATTAATTTTGAATATGTAGTGACTGTCCAAAAGGTGCTGTTATATGCAATAGACTATATGTTTGTACACTAAATTATTTTTTAGCACTCGATATGCAATCGATCAGCACACTTTCACAGGATACAATAGATTTGCGTTGTGCAAGCTAGACCAAAATCTGAGAAAAATATCATGTAATGAAAACACCTGCAATCTGAACCCTTTTCTTTATTATCAAAGTCAGATGTTATTATCATTGCTTAACGGGAGTATAATACTGGTGTTCTAACATGCTATGTATTTTTATACTTATTGTGGTTTGTACCTGCTTTTGCAGGCAGCCCCAGTTAACATTATTGTAGGTTCCCATGTATGGGTTGAAGATCCAGTTTTAGCTTGGATAAATGGGGAGGTTTTCAAGATCAGTGGTAATGAGGTCCATGTGCGTACAACTAATGGAAAAACGGTATGTATGCAAATTATAGACTTATTAATTTCTTCACTACTCTATGAACAACCTTCTCAAAATCGTTGTAGATTACTGTCTTCCAATCTACGGAACCTTTTAATTGCTCTTTTGCATAGTCTTTTACAGGTTGTCTAATATATTTTCTATTTCATTCTCCTACCATGGTATATCGCTGTCATAATTATGAGCTGAGGATTTAAATGATGCATATTTGGTAGAGGGAGCATTATGCCTTTTGCTTCCTACTTCCAAGCCATTTCGTGTTTCAAAGGAATTCGTGTGCATTGCAGCTGTCATCTCCTGATGTTTCAGTTGGTGCTGCAAACAGGCTCTAGATGTATTAGATGTTTCAAGTGGGTCCCTCCTGGATTTCAAGTGAATGGATGGCTGTGATCTACAAAACGTGCAATTCTTTGCTAGAGGTTGAGTGGGTATATGGAGGGATTGGGTGGACATCTATGGTCTTGGGTGAAAATGGAGGGGATACAAAGCATGCCTGTGATTACTACATGAGAGAGAGAGAGAGAGAGAGAGAGAGAGAGGAATACATGTCTATTGTACTTCCAATGCGATAGAGATATAAAAGACTGTGTTATGAGTTAAAAATTCCCACCATTTCAAGCTAGAGAATGTGCATCAAAAAATCCATTATTGATAAAAATTTGTAGATAGGGCCCATCTATGAGTTCTCCCTTTCTTCATAGGTTTAATGGAACTTTAGTAGTCATTTCAAAGTATTGGAGCTGAGAATCTGCCAAAATAGTGGATGCCACCTAGGTAGAGCCAATCAATATCTCAAGCCTTTTTTAAGATAAATTGTAGAATATGCAGTCTCATGAACATGTGTTACCATCAAGAAGATATGATAAACAATTCAGTCATGCAAAGTTTGTGACTGGGTTTAGTCACTCTTGCATGTTATCAAAGCCACACTTCAAAATAAATTTTGGTTATAAAAATAAAAAGATAAAGAGAAGACAAATTGAAGAAGACAATGTATCCTTAGGGGTCATTTGGTTTTGGAAAAAATAAGGGCAGAATTTTTTCATCTTCATTTTCTCATGTTTGGTTGGAAGAGGAAGGAAAAATTATATGTAGGGCCTACATACTTTTTCCTCCTCACCGGAAAATAAATACCATAGGGAAGGTGGTATTTCTTTTCTCACTCTCTTTTCCTGTCTCATCCGAAAATATTTTGGTACTAAAAGTCCAAAACTACCCCTCAATATTTTTTTATCTTCCTCTCATGTTTACCTAATAACCCATTAGCCTTCTTTCATTAAGAACCCTCGTGCATGTGGAATCTCATCCTAAAAGCAATAAATTATTATTATTATTACTACTTTATAATATTTTTTAATTACTATTATTACTTTATTACATTTTTTAAATATTTTTAGTCATTATTTATAATCATAACCAGAAACAATGCAATTATTAAGTTAATACATTATTTTCTTTCATATAATATTCATCAACCAATCAAAAGAAATAAATTCCTCAAATGATCCATTTAATTCCCATGCAATCTTTATTTTGGGGGCATTATAGTCAAATTGGCATTTTTCCATACAAAATTATTCCAACCAAACATAGGAAAATATTTTCAGAGCTATTTTCCTATACAAATTTCCTATCAACCAAACATGATAAAATCTATTTTCTTCTGCAAAACTTTTATTAAGAAAATGGTTCTCATGAAAATTTTTCCCAGGAAAACTTTTTGGAGAAAAATACCAAACGAACACTTAGAGAGGAAAGAGTATTGAGGATTAGACAGTCCCTATTTTATTTAATTTCTTTTAATTTCTTTTCAATATGCACTGCATGTTTCATGTGTGTTAGTTTAAAATTTACTCTACATATTATATTTTTGTTCTTTTAATATGTATATATTGCATAATTGCAATATGCAGTGCATATTGAAAAGATATCCTGACTCCTTGAGGATTGCACAAATCATTTGTATCATTATTTCCTCATTTATCATGGTTCAGCATAACAAATATCCTCATGTTGTCTTCAAAAAAAAAAAAAAAAAATATAATCTTAAACAATTCTCTAGTTTTGCTGAGTTAAATAATTGTTTTTCTTTTTGTTTCATCCTCAGTCCTCTCTTATAATGTTTTAGTCTCACAAAATATTATTCTTCACAATCCTTTGCCATCATGTATTTTTGAAAATTTGTAAAATCGAACATAGGTTCATCATGTATGTTTGAAAATTTGTAAAATCAATCATAAGTTTTGACTTTTTTGAAGGTTTGATTTGGCTGACTTTCAGAAGGTGGATGACTGTGAATATATGAGAAAAATATGGAAGGATTATGTTTGAAGAAAAGAAAAGAAAAGAAAAGAAAAGAAAAGAGACATATAATGAGATCACAACCTATAGCTGATTCGTGTTTAAATTTATTTTGTTAATTGGTACAGTCAGTACTCATATTATGGAAAGCTTTGCAAAATTTTATGGTTAGTGATGTTGGTCCTGCTTAATGTTTGCATACAGGTTGTTGCAAATTTATCGAAGGTGTTTCCCGAGGACACAGAAGCTCCACCTGGAGGTGTGGATGACATGACGAAATTATCATATTTGCATGAACCTGGTGTATTGCAAAATCTGGCCACCCGTTATGAACTCAATGAAATATATGTAAGCTGTTATTTTGTCTTCCATTCGCAATATTAAAACCATTGACTGGAAAAAAAGATTGTTTTGTGACACTAGGTTCTCTTGCATTTTCAGACATACACTGGCAATATATTGATTGCAATAAACCCATTTCAAAGGCTTCCTCATCTTTATGACACTCACATGATGGAACAATATAAAGGAGCAGCATTTGGGGAGCTAAGCCCTCATGTTTTTGCAGTTGCAGATGTTGCTTACAGGTGATGTTCGATATCTTTTTTTGATCTTTGCCAGTCATTACATCTAAGTCGGTTCTGATCTGCATTTTTCAAATAAAAAAGGGCAATGATAAATGAAGGAAAAAGCAACTCCATTTTGGTCAGTGGAGAAAGTGGTGCTGGTAAAACTGAGACAACAAAGATGCTCATGAGGTATCTGGCACACTTGGGTGGAAGATCTGGAGTAGAAGGAAGGACTGTTGAACAACAAGTATTGGAGGTAAGTTGGAAAAAATTGTCTCGTGGAATTCAGTATTTTTTCCAAGTAACATTTAGTGTTCTTCTCATTGCTTCCAACAAATGGCATTCGAAGTTCAGCCTGGATTAATGCTCTCTCATTCTAAAATCAGTCTAATCCAGTTCTTGAAGCTTTCGGGAATGCCAAAACTGTTAGAAACAACAATTCAAGGTAAGTTTTTGTTAAATGTGTTCTTATTGACGGAGACATGCTCTTTAATATCTATTCAGGGTTTGAAACAGATGGTTATATATGTGGAAAATTGTAGCAAATTATTTCTCCTGTCTGTTTGTTATGTCCAATCAGCTAATTGTGTTATTCTCATTTCTGTTTATTAAACTGTGTTTAGTCGGTTTGGTAAGTTCGTCGAGATTCAGTTTGACAAAAGTGGAAGGATATCGGGTGCTGCTATCAGAACTTACTTGCTCGAAAGGTCTCGTGTCTGCCAAATCAACGATCCTGAGAGAAATTACCATTGCTTCTACCTTCTTTGCGCTGGTCCACCTGAGGTATCTATTCTCTAATTCTATACCTATCATACATTTTAATTGTACTTGTGGAATAATCCAAGGAATATGACAGTATCATCAAACTGGCAGGATATTGCAAAGTATAAGTTGGGAAATCCTAGATCATTCCATTATCTTAATCAGTCCAATTGCTTTGACTTGGATGGGGTTAATGATTCTCACGAATATCTAGCAACTAGAAGGGCCATGGATATAGTTGGAATCAATGAGCAAGAACAGGTATGCAATATGAGTTGTTTTCAAGGCATAAAACTATGCAAATATTGAATACACTTTATTCTATTGCTTAATAGTAATATAATTGTCTTAGTAATATAATTGTCTTCAGGAGGCAATATTCAGGGTTGTAGCTGCTATACTGCATCTTGGAAATATAGAATTTGCAAAGGGGCCAGAGATAGATTCATCCGTAGTTAAGGATGAGAAGTCAAAGTTCCATCTCAATGTGACAGCTGAACTTCTGATGTATGTCCAAGTTCTTCCATTCTGTTATTTGAAATTACTTTTACCAAATTTAATGTTAATAAACTATAAATTTAATAAATTTCAAGAAGGAAATGCTCAATGGCAGGTGTGATGCCAAGGGTTTGGAAGATGCACTAATTAAGCGTGTGATGGTAACACCAGAAGAAGTTATTACAAGAACTCTTGATCCTTCTTCAGCAATTGTCAGCAGGGATGGTCTAGCAAAAACATTATACTCCCGCCTATTTGATTGGTAAGGACCAAGAATCTTATCTGTTATCTGAGAAGTTTTCGGCAGGGTTCCATATCATTTCAAAGGTTCTTATTACTATGTGTGCAAAGCAAATTATTTTATGACTGGCCATAATGTCTGCAGGCTGGTAGACAAAATCAACGTATCTATTGGGCAGGACCCAAACTCAAAGTCGCTGATTGGAGTTCTTGATATATATGGCTTTGAAAGTTTCAAATGTAATAGGTAAGCCATCCACAGAACATTGCAAGTACAGTATCTGTTCTGATAAACTATCAATCGTTAACCTTGATTTTTAGAACCTAAATTAATGCATTTCATGGGAAACAGTTTTGAACAATTCTGCATCAATTTTACAAATGAAAAGCTGCAACAACATTTCAACCAGGTCTTACTGAAACCCTGACCATAATTTGGAGACTGCTTTTCTTACAATTTTATTTTTAACATATGATGCTGTCCTTGCAGCATGTCTTTAAAATGGAGCAAGAGGAGTATACCAAGGAGGAGATTAACTGGAGCTACATTGAGTTTGTTGATAACCAAGATGTGCTGGACCTAATTGAGAAGGTGCCTTTATTTCTTCTCTTGACCTATGGTAGCCAGACTACTTAAGTCTGCTCTAGGAGCACTTTATTATTTAGTTTATTCATAATTTGATTGGCCTTTTGTGCTATGCATTTGAAAAGGAAAGATGGATGGAAGATTGCTGAAGCATTGATGTAATAATTTATCTATAGGGAAAATCTGCTAAAATTTCAGTTTTGGACAATGTTTGGAATAGCTGTGGACAAGAATGTTGCAGTCTCAGTATTGGAAGAAGTTTTAAACAGCAGTTAATGAAATTATGCTGGCTAATTTCAGTAAAGTCCTACAAAGAAATATCTGCTTGATCAATGCAAAAGAGGCTATAAAATGTAACAAAATTATTTACGAATAGTTTCACTTTGGGAAATATATTTGAAAGATAGCAGAAATCATTTAGGCTTTAAAGCCCTGTGTTATCTCATCAACTACCTGTATTTCTTTGAATGGTAAGCAAGAACCACTATTTCGTTGATGGGCAGAATGGATATCATATCAATCGTCCATATGATTCATGCTTTTTTTCGTGTTCATAAATGTTATTTTTCAAATAAATTGAAGGATGAATGGTGAAAGCATGTGTAAGGGTTTGTTAAATCAGTTGGTTCTACCAAGCAATAAAACTAATCTAATTCCATCATGCAACGCTTCGACAAGGTTGACATGCATCATCATTGTCCTGGTCATCGCAATAATCTTGACATTTATAATGGTGGACATACCAACACATTAAGTGTCTGGAACCAGGGATACATATATTAATTGGTGTGCTGTGCTTGATAGGGCATCTATGTCTGCATTTGGTGTAAGTTGCCCTCCCCATTATTAAGATAGAGTCTTGGTTATAACCAACATATGTGTGATGTCCACAAGTTCTGTCGTAATTGTGCAGTTAGTTCATCATCAATTGAGCTAACACCAGAGTAAGTTTGTGGGTATCCATTTCTGCTCATGGCGTGACTAAAACTAGAGCCTGCTCTATGGTCAGCTGGAAGTATTCCTATCTAGCAAAACCACCATAAAAGCTCTCATCCCCAAGGCTATGGTCATCACCTTGAGCACCTTTGCTGTCATTGTTGTCATCTTCTTCATTTTTACCATTGCAGTTTAAAGTGCAGTTCACATTTGGTAGTTTTGCTACTGGATCCACTGGATATGGCAGTTTTGAGTATGTTAGATGTGACATAGGAATCAAATTTTACCATATTTAGTGAACATAAGCATCCTGAAACTCTTCCAAGATGCTTACAATGTTTTGTTTTATTTTCTGGCATCATCCAAAACCCTGGATTAACTTGCCAATTCTATTGTGATAAATATTTACCTGCATACATATTTTATGGATCCAACTTTAGATAATGACAAAGTTGCTACTTCTCTTTTTGTGCAGAAACCTGGTGGAATCATTGCACTTCTTGATGAAGCCTGGTATGTAGCTGGTGTTTCACCTCTGCTAGTCTCTACCATCACTGTTTTTGTTTAGGCCTGTGGTGTTTCACCTCTACTAGTATACCATCATTGTTCTTGTTAAGATCTGATGTACATGGTTGACCTCTTCAGTAGCTGCTTAAGTTAATGGAGTCCAATGATAAGTTAACATGGTATCAGTGCTAAAGGTCATGGGTTTAAATCCCATTCAGGTCCAGTTTACCTGTCCTTTTTTTTGTTGTCTTTTTCTTATCTTGACTCATTCCTGGTTATTACTTGAGTTATTGTTGATTTAATGAGTCATACTTGACTCATTCCTGCCTTCACGTGCATGGTCTGGGCTGCACATGAGGGTGTTAGGGCCTGATATTTGTTGTTGATCTCTTCTCTGACAGCTTAATCTTTTGGGATCTACTAATTAGCTAACATTTTTTTAGCTTTGCAAAGGCTGATATTTAAAGTTCAAAATATAAATGCTTTGTGTTCTGTTGTAGACGGATGTTATTTTCTGCAGTATGTAACCATGTTTATCTTGTGTTATGATGTGTCAATCAGCATGTTTCCCAAGTCAACACATGAGACGTTTGCTCAGAAATTGTATCAAACATTTAAAAACAACAAGCGGTTTAGCAAACCAAAGCTTTCCCGTACTGATTTTACCATTTCCCATTATGCAGGGGAGGTAAGCATGTGTTTGACATCAACAGACTTGGTTCTTTCACATGAACTGTTTTTATTTTTCCTCCATCATCTCTTTATGCTCTGTGCAGGTAAAATATCAAGCTGATCAATTTCTAGATAAAAACAAAGACTATGTGGTGGCAGAACATCAGGATTTACTGAATGCTTCTAAGTGCCCTTTTGTAGCGGGTTTATTTCCACCACTTCCTGAGGAGACATCAAAATCTTCCAAATTTTCCTCCATTGGGTCACGTTTTAAAGTAAGATTTCATGTCCTTTATTTTTCACTACAGTCTTCTTGGAGATGAATTCTGTGATACTATTTATCCTAAAAATGAAAAGTACTTGAAGATTTTTTTTTTTTTTTTTTTTTTGTCATCTTTGAATTTCATATGCCTCTTAAATATTTTTTATGATTTCATTTTTTTTTTTATTTAGTAGCTCCTATGCTGAATATGCATGTATGCATGTTATAAATGAAATATTTATGCTTGACTATTGAAAATGACTATATTTGATCTGATTAGCTACTAATTATTTTATTCATTTTTTGACTGATGGTTGTAAACAAATTTCAGCTGCAGCTTCAATCTCTCATGGAGACCTTGAGCTCTACAGAACCTCATTACATCAGATGTGTGAAGCCAAATAATCTTCTTAAACCTGCTATCTTTGAGAACTTCAACATTATCCATCAGTTACGCTGTGGAGTAAGAAGCCAAATTTATCCTCATTATCTAAACATCTTTTTTCTACAAGTTTTTCATTATCTAAAATCATTTGCCTTTGTATATATGTTTTCATACTTGTAGGGTGTTCTTGAAGCAATTAGGATCAGCTGTGCTGGATATCCAACTAGAAGAACTTTTTATGAATTTCTTCATCGTTTTGGTGTTCTTGCCCCAGAAGTATTGGAAGGAAAGTAAGTCCTATGTAATTTGAAACATGCATTGTTGATGCATTCTCCAGTACTTAATTATGCTTAAATTTCTGCTGTATAATGATGCTCCTTCAATTGGATGTTTTTGTTACCATTCAGCTATGATGACAAAGTTGCATGCCAAAAGATTTTGGATAAAAGGGGACTTACTGGTTACCAAGTAAGTTACTTGCTACCAAATTGTGTTGACTGGCACTGATTTCCATTATGTCTTTCGTGTATGTAAGTGGCTTGTGAATAATTTAAGTGAGTTGAGTAAAATTAAAAAAGTAAGACAGAACTTGTCACTTTATCAAATGGATAGAGGGTGAGACAGACTACAAAAGGTGAAATAAAAATATATGATGGCTTTGCTCCATGCTTATCCCTGTGTATGCTTTGAGTGTCATTTCAAATGACATCTAAAATTGAGTAACCTAATTCTGCACACCTAACATTCCTTGTGACTCTATTCTTCCTTTTCTTTTATTCTTCTAATAAATATTTTTTCACTCCATTATATATTAATATCTTATTGCCCTTGTATTCTATATTCCTTTTTTTTTGTAAGTTACATTGTTGTTTCGAAATATCAATTTCTTGCATTGCATAACATGGTTGGCTTCGGCAGATAGGCAAGACCAAGGTGTTTCTGAGAGCTGGCCAGATGGCTGAACTGGATGCTAGAAGAGCTGAAGTATTAGGAAGAGCTGCCAGGACTATTCAAAGACAGATTCGTACGCATATTGCTCGCAAGGAATTCCTTATGCTGCGGAAAGCTGCAATTCATTTGCAAGCTCGTTGGAGAGGTACATTTCCAATTTAGATTAAATAATGCAAATATAGAGTGATGGTTAGTTTTAAACTAGCCTAAATTGTATGCCTCTGTATGCTGCATGGCTGTCTTCCTATTGAAAGTCCCATAATGCAATTGATTATTTCTTGCCTACATGGTCTATGTTGTTAAATTGGTCAATATGTTAAATTATCATTTTTTTCCTCTGTTTTGTTAATTGCAGGAAGACTGGCTTGTAAATTGTATGAGCACATGAGACGGGAAGCAGCAGCAATGAAAATTCAGAAAAATTTGCGCCGTTATTTTGCCAAGAAATCTTATACAACACTTCGATCATCTGCAATTACATTGCAGACAGGATTCAGGGCAATGGCTGCTCGCAACGAATTTAGATTCAAAAAGCAAACCAAAGCAGCAATTCTTATGCAGGTAATTTTTTCTTTCAGTTCCAAGATGTTGATATTTTTCACTCTTAATGAATGGTTTTATTCTGCTTTCTGTGAATGAATTCCATTTTGAATTCACTTCTCATGCCATGTAAACCTTTGTTGTGGAATCTTTTCCTTTTGGCTGCAGGCTCAATGGCGTTGTCACAGAGGTTACTCCTATTACAAAAATCTGCAGAAGGCAACACTTACTTATCAGTGCGCTTGGAGACAAAGACTTGCAAGGAGAGAGCTCAGAAAGCTCCGAATGGTTTTGTCTAATTCCTGTCTTGTTTCACTTTTGAGATGCATTTGTGTTTTGTAATGGGACTCAAAACTTGAGCTATTTATTTGAATGTATCCAGGCTGCAAGAGAAACAGGGGCCCTCAAAGAGGCAAAGGACAAACTTGAAAAGCGTGTGGAGGAATTGACATGGCGTTTGCAGTTGGAGAAACGATTAAGAGTAACTACTGTGTCTTATTTTGGATTCCGGTTGTTCAATCTCATTCTCTAAACAGATGTTGCCTTCTGCATTGCTTCCTCAAACAAGTCCATTCTCTTCCTATGCAGAATATGAACTTGAAATTTAATCATATTTGGTTTCAATATGCAGACTGATCTGGAGGAGTCTAAAGCTCAGGAAATTGCTAAGCTGCAGGATATGATGCATGAGATGCAGCTGCAGGTAGAAGAAGCAAACTCCATGCTTATTAGGGAACGAGAGGCTGCTCGAAAGGCTATTGAAGAAGCACCACCAGTAATCAAGGAAACCCCTGTCTTAGTTCAGGACACCGAAAAAATTGATTCATTGACTGCTGAAGTTGAACACCTGAAGGTAGGTTCACTGAACTTAAGTTTGTGCTAGCGATTTATGGTTTTATGCAGTGACTCAAATTTTGGTGGGACGGGGGCTGTCTCAGCCATCCCATCTTGTACCAAAGAGACTTTGGGATTGGTTTTAGTCATCTTGTTCTGTTTTGTTCGGTCATAATATATTGACACTATAATTTTAAATAAATCTAATTTATCATAAAAATATAATTTGAAAGTTGAAATATGTTTAAAAATCTAATAAAATACTAAAGCTTCACAATTTTTTTTTTTTTAAGAAAAAGTATCCAAGCGAGTATCGGGATGGGACGGGATGCAAGGCATCTCATTTTATGGAAAAATTAGGATGCTTTTGTCTTATGAGATTTAAAACTTTGGTTTTATACATGAGAGTGCATAAGTAAAATTAGAAATTTAATATAAAAGTAATCAACTGAATCATATAGGTTTAGGCTGAGGTAGCCTGATAATCACTTTGTTAGCTGACAAGCACTTCCATATGTGGTATGGAATGAATTTAGCTAACTGCCTAACACATAGATAGCCATTCTAGCTGAGAACATGCACCTTATTACAAGTTAGATTCTCTCATTGAATGAATTACTTGGTATAACAGATTCATAGTTACAACAACAACAACAAAGCCTCAGTCCCAAAGTAGTTGGATATATATCATATTCATAGTTAATTACTTGAAATGAATCATGGTGACCTTGCTTTTTCCTTCTTTACTACGATTGCAGGCTTTGTTGCTAACAGAAAGGCAGGCAACTGATGCTGCCAAGAAAGCATATTCTGAAGCTCAAGAAAGGAATAATGAACTAGCTAAGAAAGTTGAAGACACTGAGACAAAAGCTGATCAGCTTCAAGAAACTGTTCAAAGGTTCTTATTGCGATAAAAAAAAGAGCTATTTGTCATTTTTATTCTCTTTTACGCAATTAATATTTGGAAATTTGGTGGTTGAATGCTTTAGTATTTTAGTTTCTATTCAATATTAGGAGTCACTGAGCGACAGTTACAAACCTGTAAGCTTAACCTTCCTATCAACTATGTAAGTTGTCCCCTTTCCTTCCATATATGCAGGCTTGAAGAGAAAGTATCCAATCTTGAGTCGGAGAATCAAGTGCTTCGTCAACAGGCACTTTCTATTTCACCAACTGGCAGGGCATTGGCTGCACGTCCAAAAACAACTATCTTCCAGGTACTTATTGCATCTTTTGTGGTCTTCTTTTTGATATCCTTCTTTCTAGTTCTTGCCAGTACATGCATGTTTTTATGTTACTGTCTTATCAGAGAACTCCGGAGAATGGGAATATTCCAAATGGTGAAACTAGAGTTGCATCGGTAGGTGCCATATTTTCCTTTGGATGCAAATTTGGTTTGTTTATCAAGTTAATTGACAAACATTTGGTTTGTTTCCCATCGACAAAAATAATTGCAGGATTTAAGTCTTGCCTTACCAAATCCCAAGGATCTTGAAAGTGAGGAGAAACCACAGAAGTCACTGAATGAAAAGCAGCAGGTTTTTTTTTTGATTTAATTTGCTGTGTCACTCAGACATAATGTTTTACATGCTCCATATACCTTCATCATGGCAATGTACATGCATTCTTACCGAGATCTCAACACTGTAACCTTTCTTCAACAGGAAAACCAGGACTTGCTGATTAAGTGCATCTCTCAAGACCTAGGGTTCTCTGGGGGCAGACCTATTGCTGCTTGCCTCATATACAAATGTCTTCTTCATTGGAGATCATTTGAAGTTGAAAGGACCAGTGTCTTTGACCGTATCATTCAAACAATAGGCTCAGCCATAGAGGTATACTACAATCTTTTCTTTTTGCTGAGGCTTGTAATCTTTCCTGTACCATATTTTGAATAAGAAAAACTTCACCCTTTGGGGTAAAGCATGAGACACCTGTATGTATGTGGTAACGCCAGTCACTTTCCTGCACCAGAGTCATATTGGTCAAGATTTATCTCATGTCATATTTTGTGCTAATTTTGCAAATTACTGATTTTTTTTTTCCTTTTTATTTCAAGGCCCAGGATAACAATGATACACTGGCCTACTGGTTATCCAATTCATCTACATTATTGTTGCTCCTGCAACGAACATTGAAAGCAAGTGGTGCAGCCAGCTTGACTCCACAGAGGCGGAGAACATCAGCTTCTTTGTTTGGGAGAATGTCTCAAGTAAAAAAACAAAACTTTTGTTTTCCATATACCAATTCATTAAAAGGGTTTTAAGTAAGAGTCCCTTTGAGTTTCACTTTGTAATAATTTTTGTCATTCATTTGAAATTTCCGTTATTTTTAGGGTATCCGGGCCTCTCCTCAAAGCGCTGGGCTTCCTTTCCTTACTAGTCGTCTGATTGGTGGATTAAATGACTTGCGCCAAGTTGAAGCCAAGTATCCAGCCCTGCTTTTTAAGCAACAGCTTACGGCTTTCCTTGAAAAGATTTATGGAATGATAAGAGACAATTTGAAGAAAGAGATATCCCCACTGCTTGGTTTGTGTATCCAGGTATTATCAGCAGTTTCTAAAATGCTTGAAAAATAAAACAATGCAATTTCCATTAACCAATTTCTTGCTAGTCTTTCTCAAATAGTTTTGCTTGGCAAGTTGTTAAAATTCTGCAAAATGTCAGGCACCTAGAACTTCTCGTGCAAGCTTGGTTAAAGGATCACGTTCTCAAGCTAATGCCATGGCCCAGCAGGCTTTGATTGCACACTGGCAAAGCATTGTGAAGAGCTTAACCAACTACTTGAAAACACTGAGAGCCAATCATGTATGTTTCCCAGTAGTAAATGCCCTTCTTCTTCTTCTTTTCTGTTTTGTGAACATTATCACCTTCCTATGTTTGCCAACTCTACAGGTTCCCCCATTCTTAGTCCGCAAGGTTTTTACCCAAACATTTTCATTTATCAATGTTCAACTATTTAACAGGTATATCTTAATCTCTAGTCAGCATTGGTTGCTGCTCTGTTGACAAAGTCATGTGATATTTTCTAGATACAAAGGAGTAATTTTTTTTTTCCCTTTTTCTATTCTTTAGCCTTCTTCTTCGGCGTGAGTGCTGTTCATTTAGCAATGGGGAATATGTCAAGGCAGGATTGGCTGAGCTAGAACACTGGTGCTATGATGCAACTGAAGAGGTGTCCATCTGTCTTGTGGTCTTTCTCTTCATTTGGACCATATTTTTCATAGAGATAGAATATTAATGAAGAGTTTATGCTAAAATTTATTTGTGTACAGTATGCAGGTTCAGCTTGGGATGAGTTGAAGCATATTAGGCAGGCTGTGGGATTCTTGGTACATTTCCTTTATATATATTGAAACAAGGTCTATTGTTCTTGATAAAGTTTAATTTTTTTTTAGCATCTATCTTATCCAACTTTTCCCAACTTCAGGTCATACATCAAAAGCCCAAGAAGACATTGAAGGAGATAACAAATGATCTATGCCCAGTGGGGACCATTCCCTTTATCCCTATCATATGTTGCTGTATCATTCATTTATTCATCACTAATCCTTATATCTAACTACAATCTGTATCTTACTCTGTTTTCAGGTGCTTAGCATACAGCAGTTATACAGAATCAGTACAATGTATTGGGATGACAAATATGGTACACATAGTGTTTCATCAGATGTAAGTACAGTTGAATGATGTACTCTTTGATCCATGGTCTCTTTATACTTTAATAGCAATCTTGAGTGGACGGCAGCCTGAATTCTTAAGCCAAGTGTTTGTCTGATGAGTATCAAGTTCTCTAAATTTTTGTAGGTTATTTCAAGTATGAGAGTCATGATGACCGAGGACTCCAACAATGCAGTCAGCAGCTCTTTCTTGTTGGATGATGATTCCAGGTAAACTTTTCGCCAAATCTGTGCAAAAAATATTCCAAGTTTAGTAGCTCCAGGAATTTCTTAATGAGGCATGCTTCATCTTTGTATTTCTTGATGCAGCATACCATTTACAGTGGATGATATCTCCAAGTCAATGACAGAGATAGAAATACCAGATGTTGATCCACCACCTTTGATTCGTGATAACTCAGGCTTTGCTTTTTTGCAACAGAGAAAAGAATAGCAAAGTTCCTTTTCATGGGTCCTTGTCTCTATCTTCTCAGGCATTTGTTAGGCTTTCTCCACCGTTTACAGCAACCTGTGCATAAATCTCAACCTCTTCCTCATCATGTATATACTATATTATTCTATTCCTACCAAATCAGCTGGTCAGGCCAGGGTAGTTGGTAGATTTTTTTTTTCCCCTAGTATCTGGATTTGATTGATTGATTTTTTTTTTCAATGATTTTTTTCTTTTTTTTTATGTGTGAGGTGTTTTTAGAGGCAGCAAGCCACTACACTGACTCTGGGTTTGTATTGAAAATGCCCAGGGTACACTAGCAAAGTCCAAGGGGTCCTACAGTTACAAGTGCTTTGACCATTATTGTGTGTTTATACTTTGTAATGTAAGCTATGAAAGCAGCAACAGTGGCAACCAGTTGGGGCTTATCTTTGTTGTATGTCACAGCTATTATCATGTAATATATCTTATTTTTTCTATCGGAAGTCTTGTGAATCTAGGTATTGTATTGTATGATCAGACTGCAGCTTCAGCTGGACCTCTAGAGCCACAAAACCATGGATTCCATTTGGTGATGATTTGTGACCGAACTAAAGTAAAATATCTACTTGGTGCATATTGGATGGTTATCATGTCTTGGTGTTTGAATGTGATTACATAATTTGGCCCCTAAATTTATAAAACTATAGAAAGAAAGCTTGAAGTTATTTTTCGGTTGAGAAAAGATGACTACATGATTTGGCCGCTCACTGATTTCTAGAAACCCAGTTGGCTAGCGTGTGAGCTTGTCATGGTTGAACTTAAATATGTCAATGTAAAATTTGAGTACACAATTAACTTAAGAAGACCTCAGTATGCCAAATCATAAATGGGAAAGAAAACCATGTATGGGATCACAGCCATTACCCAAATGCTCGTTACGCGGAATGACATGCATGGCAGGTTCTGAATACCTGAACCATTGATGTCCAAGAAAACTCACTCCCTCTTAGAGCTGTTTTGCATGTCAATTAGTTTTTAGCTCAAGGGAGTTTAATAGGAAAGGTGGTGGTGTTGAGAAGCTGTTCTGCATCGATTTATTAGCGCTTGTCAAATGCTATAATGATAAAATCATGATCATGTTATGTGACGGCAGACACCAATCATTCTTGACGCCTGAGTCCTGAAAAGGGTAACACCCATCATCGATGGGGTAGGGTAGGATTGCATTGCAGCATCTCTCCGGATCAATCAGATGACCTGTCTAACATCATTGGTCTTAGCTATATAATAATTTTTTAATTATTAGAGTATTTTATATGAATGAAGATTCCCTGCTAAGAGGGGCTGGGGCCTGGGAGTGGTCGTGGAATTGGTCACCCAATATCGCCATTTAACTGGATGGTGAATTATAAAATTTATTAGTTTGGATCCATATGCATCACATCTGTCATGCATATATCTTTTTGTTAATTTAAGAAAGGTGCCAAAGCTAACATTAATCGTCACCAACAAATCTAAGCCTTAGGAACAGCATTCATTAGAAGTGAACGATCCTGCTTTCGGTGACTACGAATCCCTATTAGCAAAAGTTCTCAACCTTCTCTCTCGAACTATTTGTCAGGGTTGATATTAACTCAGAACTCTTTGGAAAGTGATAAAGAGTCTATTCAGTTTTAAACTTTGAATAGAATAGAGACGCTCTTAAAAAGAGTTTTTCAAATGATTTTTTTTTTTTTGATTTTTTATTTAAAAAATTGGTTTAGAACTTGAATACAACAGATATATCATTAACGAGATTTTTATGTGATTTTCAAGATATTGAAAAATAATTTATATATATTTTTTTTGAAATGTCGGTGAATTTTTAGAAGGGCGATAAGATTTATCTCCTATCCGGTGAAAATTGGTATTAATGTGCTCCATCATTTTTAAAGCTAATTCTTTATTATGTAGTAAATATTAATAATTTTAATATTAATATACTTGGCTATCATTAATATCTAACATATAACAAAAAATTACAAAAGTTGTTTACAGCGAGTTAGAGAGTACTTTGATTCCATAAAAATATGCTCTTCGAATGCACGAGATTCTTTTATACCCCATTTCGCAGCCAGCTAAAAAGTTGAAAGCCGAAGCATAGCAGGCCGCTGCCCGAAAAAATAAACGCAGAGGTAATACCACTATATAACTCTGCCTTCCTGTATAGGACTCACACGACTGCCACCGCCTATAAAATTTCGGACTCGGAGGGGGGGACGCCGGGCCGCTGGAATCCGCTTGCGTGCGACCGAAAGGAAAGGGACAAAGAGAGAGAGAGAGAGAGGGGAGCGGATGGCGGAGGAGCAGAGCGTGGAGCAGTTCAAGGGCCAGCCGCGGCTCCCCAAATTTGCCGCCCCCCGGCGATACGATCTCTTCCTCAAGCCCGACCTCTCGGCCTGCACCTTCGCTGGAGCCGCCGAGATCGCCGTCGACGTCGCCGCCGCCACGAGGTTCCTCGTCCTCAATGCCGCTGACCTCGCCATCGACCATGCCTCCGTTTCCTTCAAGATCCAAGAATCGTCTCAGGTTTCGCCCTAACCCTAGTTTCCTACATCTTGGAGGGGGTGCTTGTTCCTTACTTTCTCTTGCATGTAATGTGAACCGTGGGCTCGTGATATCTTGTTCAAGAAGTAAGGATCGTCTCGGGTTACCCTAAATCTACTTATTTCTACTACTTGGAGGGTGTTCTTGGTTCTCGTTTTTGTTTATTAAGGAATTCGTGCGCGGTTTTAGGAGCTTCGCCCTCTGGAGATCGTTGAAGTGCAAGAAGACGAGCTCTTGGTGCTGGGGTTTGATCGAGTTCTTCCTTTGGGGAAGGGAACTCTTGGAATTCGGTTCACCGGAACCCTAAATGACCAGATGAAGGGGTTCTATAGAAGGCATGTGGCCGTCTTTGCTCTTCTTTTACCTTCTACGAACAGTTGTTCTTTTCATCTTTTCTTTGACTTTTTTGTTTAACAGTATCATCCTGCTGTTTGTTCTGTAGTGTGTATGAGTACAATGGAGAGAAGAGAAATATGGCGGTTACTCAGTTTGAGGCTGCTGATGCCAGGCGATGTTTTCCCTGCTGGGATGAACCTTCTTTTAAGGTCATTAATTCTATGGGGGAACTGTTGAATTCATTTTCATAATTTTTGAATCTTCTATGATCCTTTATCTTGTTAACTTTTACATCATTCTGTTAATATTCTTTGAATGAACTTACTTTGTCTTTGAAAAAAAAAAAAAAGAAGAAGAAATAATTGATTTTTGTGACTTGATTGTTTCACTTTTGCTGGATTTTCTTTTGTAAATTCTTCTTGATAGATTTACGTTGCCAAAATACTGTGTAAAAAAAGGAAAGAAAAACCATAGTGGTGCAGGATGCATTGAACTAATTGGATCCACAGTTTAATGAAGATAAAAGGTTGAATGTGTGCCTCCGTGTGATTAGGTTTGGATTTATATGGCTGTGAATAGATACGACTGATGAAATAAAGAATAATCTCCATTCTCATATTGTATCGGACCCATGGGTTTCCATATTAATCATTCCAGAATTGAACTTTCCCAGATGATTTATCTCTCTGTCTTGCACTGTTATTTTGATGGAGTACATGCCGACTTCATTCCAATGCACCTTTTTGAAAAGTGCTTACTTTTTCAGGCTACTTTCAAGATAACATTAAAAGTGCCATCTGAGCTGGTAGCATTGTCGAATATGCCAGTTGCCGAAGAAAAAGTTGATGGGCTTCTCAAGACTCTCTCTTTCCAGGAATCACCAATTATGTCAACTTATTTGGTGGCTGTTGTTGTTGGTTTGTTTGATTATGTTGAAGCCTTTACACCAGATGGTATGACCTATCTATGTATCACCTATTCTTAAACCCCTTCCCTACGTTCTCTTCCTCTTGATTGCGGAACTCCTTTGATTGCTCATTTAAATGCTGCATGTTTCTTCAGGAACCAAGGTTCGTGTGTATTGTCAGGTTGGTAAGAGCAACCAGGGAAAATTTGCTTTGGATGTTGCTGTGAAGACACTGGATTTGTACAAAGAGTAATTTCTCTCAATTGAAGTTTTGATATACTCGTCCATTTATGAGCTTAGTATCTTGTTCACTTGCTGCTGAAGTACTCTTGATTGGTCACCACTGTTATGATGGCCACTGCTACCACTACCGTTGCTGTTGCCTTTGTTGTCATTGTCATTGCTGCTTCTCTTCATACTTTTGGAATTGTTAATAGATCTATTTGAAAGCATTATGCCGGCTATATATTCTATTTCTACTAGTTTTCTGATGTTTCCTTTTTATGGGATGTTTAAGGGCCTAGCATGTCTTCCATGGTGACCAACTTGACTGACTATTTCTTCTTCAGATATTTTGCGGTGCCTTATCCACTTCCCAAATTGGATATGGTTGCCATTCCTGATTTTGCTGCTGGAGCTATGGAGAACTATGGATTGGTTACATATCGTGAAAAATTTTTGCTTTATGTTGAACGCTATTCGGCAGCTTCAAGCAAGCAATGGGTAAGCAGGAACTTGGGTTGTGTTTGATTTTCAAAAATGTCTTTTATTTTCATTTTCTATTTCTATTTTTTGAAAATAATTTTCATTTTCTGCTTTTTGATCTCTAGAAAAATCATTTGGTAAATGAGAACAAAAATTATTTATCATTTATCATTTTTTATTTTTGTTATAAATGACATCTTTTAAAAGGATATATCAAAAAAAATTAAAGGGAATGCCATTCATGTTTTTCAGTTCTCTAAGCTTTGTTTTCTATTCTCTTCTTTGTTTTGATGCAAAATTGTGAAACAACTTTAAACACATTTTGGGGTTATGTTTTTCAAAAAGCTATTTTCATTTTCAATCACCAAACGCATTTTCACAAGTATTTTCTATTTTCTATGAAAATGAAAATGAAAAACAGGACTGTTGTCAAAAACCAAGCACACCTTTGGTTTTGTTGTCTTGATTCGATAACAATGCATGTCAGTCAGTACTATCATTACACTGTATATTAGATTTTGTTTAAATCTTATTATTCTTCCATTTAAAAGTACCTGACCAAGTTTTTAGGTACCAAGGTGCTTCACCATGCACACTATCTAAATTGTGCTGGATCAAGTTTGATGCCTCCTTTTTGCATTTTGAAAAAAGCTAATTGTAGTGAATACGATAATTCTATCTAGGTGGCAATTACTGTAACACATGAACTGGCTCACCAGTGGTTTGGAAATCTAGTAACAATGGAATGGTGGACACATTTGTGGCTCAATGAGGGATTTGCATCATGGGTAATCAAGCTGTTCTGCTATCTGTCTGTTATTATCATCATTTATACTTGAAAGCTATTATCACCACTGGTACTGGAAAGCTCATGCTTCATTTGCTTTTAACTGCTCTTAACAGATGAGCTATTTAGCAGCAGATTCCTTATTTCCGGAATGGAACATTTGGACTCAATTTCTTGATGACACCGCATCAGGCCTTGTGCTAGATGCACTTTCTGAATCGCATCCTATCGAGGTGATATTTCTTTGTGATGTTTTAACAAAGTTGTTGAAACTTTAGCACATTTAGGCACACAAACCTCTATGCTTGTGAACAATGCTTAATTGCTCAGCTGTCCTGTACTGGTTTCGTGTACCTGCAGTATGCAAGGTAACTGCAGCCGGCACATTTAGGCACATATACATACATACACACACAAAGAAGAAAATGTCAACATGTCTGAAGAAAAATGCTCTTATATGTTCTTCTTTAGGATATTGAGAGTTTAGGCATTCAAATTGTCCGTTGCTATATCTGATTCACGGGTTGATAGTAATAGCAACAGGTGCAATGATTGCATAATATCAGGCAGGGCTGTCAAATTAGTAAGCTGTCTGAGCAGCTCATGTTCACCTTGAAACTTAGTTTGATATGGACTCTTTCAATTAGTAAATGATCTGAATTACAGTTTTGACTAGATAATTTGTGTTTGGTTCGACTAAGTTTGAATAGAAATGAATAAATCTATAATATGTAATACATCATATATTATTTTAGTAGTTCTACATAAATAAAAGCCAATTTTTATCATTATTTAAAATAAGAAGATGGTGACTCTGCTGTGGGATTGGGATCAAACGTTGAAAATTACTTCAAAGCTGCAACCTACAACCCATGATTGAACATGGCTTGGCTTGTGTAAGTATACATCCCTAATCCCAGTTTGAGTTGTCAACTAGTGCATCTGAAATCTGCACACTTCCTTATTCACTTAAAGTAAGTTAAAGAAAAACAAGGAAATTAGAGAACAAAATTTTACAACCCATGCTCTAGAATGGCCTGGCTTGCAAAAGTTAACACCCCTAATCCTTGTCCGAGTTGTCCACTAGTGTATCTAAAATCTGCATACTTCCTCATTCACTTAAAGAGAAACAGGGAAATTAGAGAAGAAAAATGCTTAATTGTTTAATATCACTATCTAAAGGCATCATCATTGGGTTAGTAGTAGTTTACCTATTAAGTATGTCACCTTTTCATGCAGGTTGAAATAAATCACGCAAATGAAATCGATGAAATTTTTGATTCGATAAGCTATGACAAGGGAGCCTCTATTATTCGAATGCTGCAAAGCTACCTTGGTGCCGAATGTTTTCAGGTTGGGTGTTTGTTTCTCATTACCTTCTCATATTATAGTTACCATTGGGAAGAATCTTTTGTTCATCTAAATTATAATAGTTGATTTGGTCAATATATTATTGAATATTACAATGGCCAATAATATGAATTGCCAACTTTTTGCTCATAAAGAAAGCAGTTATCGGTTATTCTTGTTGAAAGGTAAGCTGGGTCCATTTGTACAAACAAGGTATTGTTAGAATTGCTGTCAATCACTTAATAATGTGTCATGAGCATTTTTTTTTTTTTTTTTTTTAAATTCTCTAATCTTGAGCAGAATGGAGAAAAAGGATTCATGTAGCCAACCTGGCTAGTTTGGTATTAACGCTTTGTTGTCGTTGAGCATTTCTTTTTTAATTCTTTGAGCCAAAGAAGCCTAATGATTGATTGGAGAAATTTGCTTCTCTTATTTTCTTCTGCACATTCAGCTAGTCTTGAACAAACATTTGCTCACTCATATAAAGAAAAATTATGTGGCTGTTGTATTATTAATTGTGGTGTGCATTTGCATCTTCAAGCTGTGCCACTCTTGGGTATGGACTGAAAATAGGAATTTCTTTGTCATATTGTCTCATTTTTTACCTTGCAAATAAACTCCTACTGGAAGACCAGAATAAAGGTAAAAAGTTTGGCACAGTTGATTGTGTAGGCTGTACTCAGAAAAACACTGCAACATTTGTTTGTAGGTTTCAACAAATGATTCTCACTTAAAAAATATCAAGCAGGAGTCTTATCTTGGCTATAGGATCTTGGTTTTATCAATATTGGATATGTCCCTATATGAGACATAGGAAATATCAGCCTCTATTATGTTATCCTATATAAATTGATAAATCTCAACATATCGGACAATATAATATCATTATATTGACTTATATTTTCTAATCATATTTGGCCTGTGTTCGACAGCATTGTCAATTTTATTTTTTTAAAAAAAATTATTTCTTTTGTTTAATTTTTAATAGTAGAAATCTATTTGGTTATCATTGTTATTTTTTATTTTTCAAAACAAAAAAAGTAAAATATGTTTGGTGAGCAAAAATTTTTAAAAAAATCTAAAATGAATGATTGCAGCTCATACTTTTTCCTAGCAGGGTGATGTTTTTAACTAACCTAATAACCTCCTCCTAGAGTGTGCATGGGTCAGGTTGGATCGGTTTAGAGATATATTTGGAACCAAGCTGATTTGAATTGGTTTCTTAAAACCAAAATCAAAATTGAAATCGAATCGAATGTTCTAATAAACCAAACCAAATTGAACTAAGAAATTCAGTTTGGTTTTGGTTTGGTTTATCAGTTTACCTATGCCTACTTTAAATGACCATGAGATTGATTTCTATAGTAATCAAATGGTGGCTCAATTATTCACAATGGAAAAAAAAAAAAAAAAAGAACATTGCTCTCACACAGCCCATTTATTCACATATGCCTATAGCACCTCAATTTTAATTGCAGTACAAATGAAATCCCATATAATGTATATGCCTGGTTCGATTCGGTTTATATCGGTTTTTTAGAAATCTAAACCGAAATCGAAATGACTTTTTTGGTTTCAAAAATATTTAAACTGAAACCAAATCAGAAGATAAAAAATCCGATTCAAACCGAACTGAAATAATGGTTCAAATCGGTTTTGCGGGTTTATTTGGTTTCTTGCACACCCCTACCTCCTCCTAGAAGAGGCATCGAGCTCTTCCTTCTAATGGATGATTTTTCTCAGATCAGTCAGGATCTAGTGGAATGGCTTTGATTAGGGATTGTCGGTTGTTGATGACTATGAAAGAGGGTTGATGTTCATTTGGAGAGGGTCAAAATCTTAGGAGGGCAACTATGGACAGTGGAGAAATGAAGGACATAGCAGGGGGAGAGGGAGGAGTGAACATGGAGGAGTTGGTGTGAGGAGGAGAGGGGTTTGGGAAGGATAGAGAAGAAGAGAGATAAATCGTGAGAGTTGGGATCGAGTTGGTTTTGTGTCTTAAAAAAATTAGTGGAAGTAAACATTTTTCATTTTCATTTTTCATAAATTTTGGAAGTCACCATTAAAAAAAATAAAACATCTTTCTTGCATTGGATTTTGTGTTTTCACTTTTTTAAGTAACAAGTGATACTAGGGGCCTTTTTTTATTAATTTTGATACTTTGACTAATAAATTTCATAATTAATGCTTTAAACTAATTGTTGATCTTAGATTTATCATATTGGATGACATTCTAATATTTTAATCCCAAAATATCGATTGAGATCTCAAAAAATCTTGGACATTTCTAAATTTCCCCCTGTTGTCATTTCATTCGAGATGAACCAAGATCTTGGTTTATCTCGGTTTTGATCACCGATTGAGATGGACGATACCTTGGCTTTTAAGAACTAGGTTATCAGGTAATAGATTGTCTTGAAATACATCTTGATGACAATTTAGGAGGTTATAGTAGCAAGATATTGATAACATGGTGAGGCATGTATTGCAATGACTTTGGCAGCTCTTTAATTTATAGAAACATTTGATGAAAAGGAAAAAAATACAATAATGCCCTGACATTATACTTGGTTATAGATTTTTTTACCATGAAGGCCACAATTAGAGGTAACATAAGCTTATTGCTTCTATAGTTAATTAAAAATATTATGGTAGAGAGATCATGGTTATATATTGTAAAGGAGAATGGGGTTATTAATCAAGGTCTGCAATCTTGGTATTGGACTCATAGTACCACTCAAATTGCAGATCCCATACAGAGTGTTGATACTATGGGCAGTTCTATTGATACTTGGTATGAGAGGTGTGCTGAGTCTTGATATAATTTTGGTATGATACTGTATGCTATGTACCGGATGGTACGGTCTGGTATAACAAATGCGTCATCAATACTAACTATAGTATTGATGCCTCATTTGGTAACCAAAGTTTCCTAGGTCAACAAGAATCTCATTAAGAGCAGAATTCCTTTATAAACTGCAATTGATTTTGAAGAAGCACCTTATCGAGCCAAATGTAAATAACAGTTTCATTTACTTAATTATTTTGTATATTTAAGAACCTAACAGAAACAGTAGATTTTCAAATCTCTTTTATATGCGGAAGTAATTGTTTGCTACATGTCCTTCAAGTGCAGCTTTATCAATTGCGATCCAGTGGGAAGTTTCTTTCTAATTTGCATCTATTGAATTATAGGTCAACATCCAGTTTATATATGTCAGTTTCTGGATCTTTTTGATTGGACATTTTCTTTGTTAAGGAACAGCCCATGGTGGGTGACTTCCTGCTGTCTATTTAGGGATGAAAACGGCAGTAACCGCTGAATGTCAATAACTCTCTGGATCCAATTAATATACTAGGTATTCTTATCTTATGTAAATATTGATTTCAAATGTTGCAAAGGGGGATATAAGTTCATAATTTTACATACATATTTCTGAAGCTCGTTATATGCTGCTAGTTTTTCTGTCAATCAATTTTCTATATAAGTTCTATCAAGTGTTACTCTCTGTTTATGATTCAGAATCATTATTTAACTTTTTCTAATTATCCAGAGATCACTAGCTTCATACATAAAGAGATATGCCTACTCAAACGCAAAGACTGAAGACCTGTGGGCTGTACTTGAAGAGGAGTCTGGTGAACCGGTTAAGGACTTAATGAGTTCATGGACAAAGCAACAAGGATATCCTGTTATCGATGTAAGACTTAAAGAGCATGAGTTGAAACTTGAGCAGGTTTGTCTTTGGAAAGCTTGCTTTGCTTTTTGTTTTTGCCTAAATGAATGAAACTGGAAGTTCTTTTACGCCAACTGTATTCCACTTTGTCTGCATTATGGCATCCATATATTCAGCGTGAAGTCCTGTTGTGTATTCATTCATTTTGTATTAGTCTGCCTGCAATCTTTATATTTGAGCATTGCCAAACTTTGGCAGTCTACTGGTCAATCCCATAAGTTTTTGTAGACACTATAGAAATTTTGGGGTATTCACTTCTCTTATTAGAAGGAAATCTATTCCTACTATTTGATTGTTAGATTGTTGTCAATATCGTGGATTTTGAATGACCTGGTAGGTGAATAACGATTATGAGCATGCTCTTCTCTTGTGACAGCTTTTCCAGGCCACTTTTAGATGGAGCTCTTTGGGTCACAAAGACCCTTTCATGGTTCCTCTATTTGCTGCTTTCTTGATAAAAGATAATGAATTTGTCAATGTTAGTGAATGATATGAACCGTATTAACAAAATTTGGCAAATTTTTTAAGAATTCATGAATTATTTGCTGTACCAAGACCAACATGATCATTGTGCGATCTATTCGTTACTCCACGAATCAATTGTGAATTATTTCAAAATGTAAATCTCATTAATAAGGGTGGCAATGGGTCACGTTCGGGTTAGGTCAAGAGAGGACAAGACCCATACTGACCTAGCCTGATCCATACCCATGGGTCTTTTTGGGTCACCCATTTGACCTAACCTAATTAATTTTGCAAGACTCAATTCCTGATAGACCTAACCTATCAAATCTAATCTTTATGATTCTTATTAACTATTTTTCAAAATGATTTAGACGACTAGAACTTAAAAAGGACCAACTATTCAAAAAGTTCCTATCTTAAATCATAATTTAACCCAACTTAAATTGTTTTAACCCAAAAAGGTCTCTATTCTCATAACCTGAGTCAGGTCAAAACTTTCACTCATGCCTGAGCCATTTAAAGTCTGAGTCAGAAAATTTGACCTATACCTGTCTCTAACCGAACAAAGAAAGACACAACTGAATCAAATAGGGTTGGTCCAATTAGGTTCTTCGATCAGGTCAATTTTTTCTATCATTGCTTGTGAATATATTGGGATAGAACTGTTCGGGTTTCGTGTGGCAAAGTGAGTAGGTGACTCAAAAAATGGGAAAAAAAAAAGAGATGATGGGATATGGGTCGACGGCCGGGGGAAGTGGAAGGGAATAAGGATTGAGAATAGGAAAGGGCTAAGTGGGTCCTGCTCTTTAACTTTTTTTAGATAAAATTATTAATGTTAATGATGTCACTTCTTTCCTTTATTAGTAAATGTGTCTTTTAATTTTATTTTTATATTTTCTCAAAAATAATTTTTAAATTTTAAATATAAGAACAGTTGCATCTCAAGGATAGGTGCATCCGGTGAATCATTTTTTTCTTCCATCTTGTGAGAAATCATGATTTTTATTTTATTGAATTTATAAATTCTAAAACTTCATCTATTCATTTTGTTTATTTTATGTAGTTCTCGTTTGTGCATCTTTTTGGATTGTGATTTTTTGTGGCCTCTCCTTGAAAGGTTTATCTTGTGATGGGGGTTTATCTTGTGATCCCATCTTTATGTAGATAATTTTACCTATACATTTATATCAATTCTTAATAATTAGAATCAGGAAAGAACTCTCTGATTTGCTAATCTAATATCCTGTTATAATTTACATATCATGCAGCAGTAATATTTACATTGTTCAACACACCTTGGTTCTCATTGACCTTCAGACTTATGATTGGTATTTTATTGCTTTCTATTGTTTAGAGAGGCCCATAAAAGAGGTCTGCTGTATGCTTGTTATAGATCATATCATTTGATATTCCTTGATTTCGAATTATCATCATGAAGACAGATATTTTTAATGTGCTTGGGAGTAATTGTCTATGTATTAAGTCATGACATTTAGTATAGGTTTGGAGATGACAGAAATTGGTGCTGGATATACGCTTGGTTATTGAAAGAGAACACTCCCCTCTTCCTCTTCCCCCTCCCCTCTACTTGTGGAAATAAATGTGATAACATTGATAGATATAATCATAGAAGTTAGGCAACATCCAAATAGGACCATCGTGCATGTGAACCTCTGACCAGAAGGGCAACTTTATGCAATGTGCTTAGCATAAAATCTCTATGTATTACCTTTTGGGCTATTTTTTGAGGCCAAATTTTGAGGGAATTTACTTCATATATGCTTGCACTTCTCATCAATCTTTAATCCACCAGTATATTTCCTTTATAAAAGAATCAAACTGACATTTTTTTTCTTTTATTTCGATTGCAGTCACAGTTTCTAACGGATGGATCATCTGGTAATGGACAGTGGATTGTTCCTCTTACTTTATGTTGTGGTTCATATAATACTCAAGAAAAGTTTTTACTAAAAACAAAATTTGATAAGTTGGATATAATGGAGCTTATTGTCTCTGCCAATGGTAAGGCTAGTTTGTTAGAGAAAAGCAGCCAAGGGAACTCTGAATGCTTTTGGATCAAGTTTAACATTGACCAAACAGGCTTCTATAGAGTCAAATATGACGATGAACTTACAGCTGGACTTAGATATGCAATAAAGACCAACAAGCTGTCTTCAGCAGATAGAATTGGTAAAATGATTGAGTATTATTGTTTTGGCTTCTCATTACGTTTGGAAAATCATTGTTGTCATCATGTTCCGATGTATAGGAATTTTAGAAGACTCATATGCACTATGTGTGGCTTCCAAGCATACGCTGTCATCTTTGTTGTCTTTGTTGGATGCTTACCGAGAAGAATTTGATTATACTGTGCTGTCGCACATAGTCACTGTATGTTATCCTCCTGATATCTTTGATATCTTTAGTTTCATCTCACATTGCCTAGAAACATAAATACTTTTTTCTGCCTTGACAGATAAGTTCTAAGATAGCAAATATTGTTGCTGATGCCGTTCCTGAATTGGCAGATGAGATCAAAGTATTTTTAATCAATCTTCTCCAAATTTCTGCAGTGTAAGCCCATCCAAAACATATTATATAGATTATTAATCCAATTCATATTTTCTGCAGAGTAACCATGATCTTAGATGCTGATACTCACCTATCATTTAGTTTAACTTGAGAGGTTTAAGCTTTAGCTTTGTTTATTAAAAGAAGGCCTTAAAGATGTGTATTCATATTTGTTGATCCAAATGATAGATATTTTTGAAGCAAATGCATGTGTTTTTGGCATGTTTTTCCTTTGAATTTTTCGAGGTTCTACTTCTTTTTGGTTTTGGGACCCACTCAAAATTCCAAAATTTTGTTTTAAAGCCTAACATTTGGCGGAAATGTATGTCACTGGCACCAATGCTTGCTATTGGATAAACACAAGCAGCTTTCATTCTGACTCATATTAGATCATAACACAACCAAATTCACGTTATTCATTTACTAATACATTAAAATAACTTGAAGATCCATGCCTAATTGCAAATTATTATGTGGCATTATGAAAGTGTCTGTCTTATTCAAGAGTTCATTTCAAGAACTATCCAGGCTCCAAATGGACTTATGATATTCGCAGCTGTGATATAGATTCCCTATACATACTTTCGAGCCATGGAACCATCTTATTTTTGAATTTGCCATCATTGTCAGTTGCTTAGTTGATTTTTTTCCAACTATTTTTCATCAAGATATGGCATTATGTCATATTGTAGCCATATACATTATGCATATATATTATGATATTATCACTTTTGACTGATTTGTACATGACCAAAAATTACCTGATTTGGAAAAGAGCCATGTTTAAGTACTGTTCTCAAAGAACATGTCAGCCAGCAGCCAGCACCGCATGTGTGATCCTGGCACTATGTATATAAGTGCATGTAATTTAATGACTAAAGAGGCCTTTTGGCTTGGTTAGGAACAATTTTGAGCATATCAAACCTGTGGCAGGCTGGCACAGGTTGATATGGTGCAGCAAGTTTCAATTAGGTATACATGTTCTATTCTGGAACAGGGTCATGGAGTGGCATATAAAACCTTGGGCAAGAATATCAGAACTGTGGCCATATTAACTTAACCTCTAGATAGCCATTGGTTTCTGGTATGTCCTTCCAACATGTTCTATTTTTATATGCATAAAACCACATGCATGCTGAATTCTATAGAATCAAGTGAATTGCAATTTGGTACTCAATCAACTCGAAGTTAAATATATGGCATATTGTTTGATGTTCTTTAATGCCTGAATGGTAATTATTTATGGATTTTTGTTTTCAGAAAGTTAGGTTGGGACCCTAAGGAAGGTGAGAGCCACTTGGCAGTAATGCTAAGAGGGGATCTTTTGAATGCTCTTGTTCAAATTGGGCACGATATGACTATAAATGAAGCAGTGAGGCGTTTTTACATCTTTTTGAATGATAGAAATACATCACTCCTGCCTCCTGACACAAGACAGGTGGTCAAACTTTATGATTATTCTTCACATTGCTTCATATATATGTTATTCTTTTATACTAATATAAATTATCTTGTAGGCTGCATATGTCGCTGTAATGCGGACTGTTAGCACCTCAAATAGATCCGGATATGATTCTCTTCTAAAAATTTACAGGGATACGGATGAAAGTGAGGAAAGAGTGCGTGTTCTACGTATGTGAACTTACAAGATCTTTTTAAGTCCAGATATGATTAACTAATATTGGTTGGTATTGAGAACTCTGTTCTTCCTTGTTCCTTAGGTTCCTTGTCGTCTTGTCCGGATCCAGATATTGTCCTTGAATCCCTGAACTTTCTTTTGTCTTCTGAGGTGATCTTAATATTTTTATACAGTTTCGAGTATTCTCTTCCTGATATAAGTGGCCTGACTTTATCTTGATCCGTTTACAAGGTTCGAAACCAGGATGCAGTTTATGGACTTCGAGTTAGTAGGAAAGGACGTGAAACTGCATGGCGATGGTTGAAGGTATATATTCTTATAGATATAAATAGATCCATTGCTCCATTATGCCAATTAGGATTAAGTCTCATTTGTCAGTGTCAAACTGGCTCTGGTTGCTACAATTATTTTTCTATATAACATTGCTACAATTATTTTTCCATGTAACATAGCAATGCCCGAGGCTACATTGACTTATAAAGTCATAACAGATTTATTGATTTTTAATTAAGAAAGAAATGTTATTTGCTGTGGTTGAGATCCATGGGAGCCAATTCTTAACCTATTGGTTTCGGCAACCATGTTATTTTTTTTTGGGTTCAACCACAACTAAGTTAATTGAGTCATATCTTTTGTTAAACCTTTTTGTCCCTCAGTGTGTTTGAGGTATCATGGGTACTATTTTGGAGTTAAAGAGCTTTCAGTATATGTGCAGTCATCACAGTTCCTCTACCTAGATGCTTTCTTTCTTGAAACTTATGGGTGTTGTTCTGGCTAGCACCCTCTTCTTCCTTCTGCATTTGGAGCATTATATTCTTCCTATACTCCTCTTTTAGGCTCTCATTATATTCAGTTCATCTCATTGAGCATGAGCTTCAAACTTGACCGTATCATATTGGTCCCTCTCTTGTTTTGGCCCCATGACAACTCGTAACGCATTGTTGGAGGGCATTTAGTTTAAAATTCATGTGACTAAAGAAAGCATTGGGCCCAATGGAGCTTATATGCATACTGAACAAACATTAAATAGGGCCAGTACTTGTTGAATAAATATGTTTACTTCTAATCTTGAATGATGATGGCAAGGACAGAAGAGAGAGGGCATAGTTTATAACTCATGCGGCTAAATTTTATGTGGTTTCTCACAATTTTTTCACTGCAAAGAAGGCATTGGGCCCCATGGAGCTTTATACTATGAATACTGAACAAACATAATCAGTGTTGGTACTGGGTGGATGAAGATGTTTATTTACTTGTAGACTAGAACAATGATGCCAAGGATGATATAGGGAAGATTTTATTTGATAACATAAAGATAAAAGAGAAAAATGGTAGAAAATTTGATTGAATTGGTCAATTGTTAGTCATTTCTCTCATATGTCAATGGATACTCTATTTAATTATATATCTTTCTTTTACTTGGAAGTTAACAAGATTAACCTCAAGTTTCATTACATTTGATTGTTGGAATGCAGGAACACTGGGACTATATATCGAAGACATGGGAATCCTCCTCCCTAATTGCGTCTTTCATTAGTGCCATTGTATCACGGGTATGTCAAAGGACTTGTTTTTGAACTTTTTGGACTTTTCTACCATGGAAAATGTCTAGCCAGGTTACGAAATAGCTTTATGTCTCATAATTTCAGTTTTCCTCCGAGGAGAAAACTGAAGAGATAGAAGAGTTCTTTGCAAACCGAACCAAACCTTCTTTTGCAAGAACATTGAAGCAGAGTCTTGAGCGGGTAAGAATCAATGCTAGGTGGGTTCAGAGTATCAGGAATGATACCTCCCTTGAAGCGGTGGTGGAGGAGTTGGTGCACAAGAAAAAGATGTAACACAATGCTGGAGGTTGAGCAGACACCCTATCGATCATGGATGGTGTTGCATGTTCTTATCCACTGCACACAAAAGCATAAAGATGCTATTTCTTTTGCACTCTACTTATTGGGAATTCTGCATCTTTTGGTGGTTTCTCTCTCATTGGATGTTATAATAAAGGCTAGTGCTTCCAATGAACAATAAACATCAATATATGAACTTCATGGTATATGCCCAAATAAAAATGAGTTTGGCTTGTTGATGGGCATGGTTTCAGTTTTGCTTCTGTTGTGATATGTTTACTTTTATCAGATGTGATATGGACAAAAATAACCTTGCATGTTGTGCGGAAAATGAACTGTGACTGCTAGTTTACAGTGTGTGTCAGCTTGATGCTCGCTAATGATGGTTTTATACAGCCAAACGAGCAGTGAGCTCAAGCTGCATTCAAGGTTTGGTTTGCAAACAATCTACTTCCAGACATGTATGTAGGCTCCGGTGTAGCTCAGAAATATCCTGCATCAACAGATGACGCGTTATGTATCGGTTCAATCCCAACACATTGTTTGACAGACCTGGGTTCAAGCGGAAAGGTCGGATTGTTTTGTCTCCAGTGAAAGTAGCTGATGTATTCTCTAGTTGGTTGCCTTAGAAAGTTGGTCACGGAAGAAAAAGAAATTTTAATCTGATGATCGACGGAGGGGAACAGGTACGGCTGGTATGGGTGGGTGAAGATTGTGATGAGGAGTGTCTTTCATTTGTTCCTTTACTAGCTAATCGGTCCCCTGGTTGGTTCGTTGGCTGGCTTTGGAATGGTCGTGAGTTGTTTCTACAAAAAAAAAAAAAAAAAAAAAATAAATTTCCACTGCAGTCCTTCATTCTTAGAAAATCATCAGCACAGAGTGGGATTGTTGACGAATTGGGTCTGTCTCTCCATCCAGATTCTGGGATTATAGAATCTTGTAAGAGCCTGTGTGTTAAGTCCCCTCCAAGCTGCTCGTAGCTCCTTCCCCTATGTCCGTCCATAAAGGCGTCGAAGTAACGTTCATAAAACATCAATTCGTTAGAGTGTGTTGATGAGCTCGGTGAGTGCCAACGTTGAAAGCCCCTTCTCCATCCCTTTGAAAATAAAAGGCCAGCCATGTTATATTTTTGACCAAATAAAATAAGTAGTTGACAGCCGACAGCCGCTGTTAACTTTAAATAGGGAGATAGATATTCAGCAACAGCTCAAGGCAGGCTTCCAGGAAACTAAGCCTGCGGGCAATAATGAGTCCAAGACCATTTGAATAAAGAGGCTGTCATTGTCGTTTAGTGGTGATCGGTAGCAAAATCATGTATGTTGGTCTACATACGTTCAATTCAAGGGGTGCATATCAAACCTGTGTGCGTGTATTGTGCTCCCGCAAGCAGGAGCGGAGAACATTAGCTGGTACTTTTGAAGTTTTGATCTCAGCTCACGTTAGTTTTAACGAATTAGGTGGATGGCTGCTTTTTACCATGCAAGTGTGCTGATAGCTAATAAGATCAAATATCAATAGAGAAACAGGAGCACAACGGTGGTGCAGTTGAGACCACAATATAATTTATTAAACAGGGATGTAGATTCAGATGATGTTTGAATCAACGGTTGGTCTGCTACGCATGAGAATCACGCGTTTAAGACCTCTGGAAAGCTCTAATACCTCTCTACTCACAAGAAGCAAACATGATGATATTTACCAATCTCAATGTAATAGTACAGTCAATGACATCTACGAATGGTCTAATGTGTTCCATTCCTAACCCATCTCTCCATCTCATTAACAGTCTGCACCGTGGTAGTAGGACTTGACTGCCAGGACAAGCTATCATGGTGACAGCTCCATTTAAGGAGGTAGAATGACAGCTGGCCGTGTAACTTCTCTTGGTGAGATTTGTGTGTGTGTGACTTGCCAATGCCACCCCCTGCATCTAGAATTGGCCAAAAGTCCAGCTGTATCATGTTCTCATGCTCTCAAGTCTGCCCCCTGGCTGCTGCAGAGCTTTCTCACTACTATTCCTGCAGGTCATGTGCAGAAGCTTCCAAGGAACGCTTACTTTTATGATAGGATCCTATAACAAGGATAAACCATCACATCTCTAAAATAACATCTAATTATTCCCCGTATCCTATTGTACAGCGATTATCCATGGGATATTCCGTAAGGTCCATTGCACTAAACTAAACTATATTAACTAAGAAAAACCCTGCACCAACTCCACATCTTTCAAGTCTTAATACTTCTTGTTAAATGATCATATAATATACCAAAACAAGAATAATTTAAAAATAATTATTTATTGAATGAGTTACAACGAAGTGATGAAGGAATCCAAGTGACGAAGGAATCCTTTCTTCTACCATCTAAGTGCATCATCGTATGCTGCTATTACAAGCCTGGCCTATCAAAACAAGATCACAGGCTCTCTCTCTCTCTCTCTCTCTCTTTTTCCATCCAAGTTTGTGCAACCATCCATCATTCTTCACCTCGTTACCCAATAAATAAACACACAGATCCATAAATAAACAAGAGAAAATGCCACGCTCCAAATCTCTACTATTCCTTGCTGTCGTCCGTGTCTCGATCTCGTATGAAAATCCAAGAATTCCAATGCTAAAAAGTAGTTAAAGGTAGCATTTTTTTACTGCATCCACTGGCGGCGGCGGCCACGGTGGCGCCGGTGGCGGCGGAAGGTGATGCTCAACTTGGAGTAGAGTCGTTGTCAAAAACCCCTCGCTCCATCATAAATTCCTCCTCTTGCTGTTGTTCTTCTTCTTCTTGTCTTCGTTGCTTCTCTCGGAGGGAGTTGAGCTTCTCGAGCTTGAGGCCAGCTCGGAAGCGGGCGATGAAGAGGTCCGCTTTATTGTTCACGTCGGGGCTCGGGCAGAACACCGCCACCCCTTCCTTTCCTTCTCTCTCCTCGCCCGCCGTTCCTCCTCCTCCTCCTCCAAGAACTCCGTCCACCAGGATCTCTTCCTCCGAGAGCAGCAGTTGTAGATCGGACGGCAGCGGCGGAGGAGGTGGTGGTGGTAGCAGGGGAGATGAAGGCGGGAGGGAGAACCTAGATAGATTGGTTTTTTCTCTCTTATCGTAAAGATTTACCCGTTGGGGGGCTGGCGGTAAGCGAGAGGCCTCCTTACTAGATTTGTCGGTCGGAGGCGGAGGTGGCGGCGGAGGAGGGGAGGAGGCGTGCCTCTGTGATCGTCGTTTCAGAGTAGCAGGTTGCGGTGGCGGCGGTGGAGGAGGAGAAGGCGGCGTCGAGTGGATCTTTCGGCTCTTGCTCCCCCCTTTCCTGGGAGAGAATAACTGGTAGAAGACCGACGAAGGCGGGGGAGGTGGTGGCGGCGGCGCAGGCGGAGTTTGAGGAGAAGCAGGGGCATTGGCCGGAGGCGAGGTATCGTCGTGGACTTTCTTGGTCTTGCTTCCTTTCTTCCTCTTCTTGTTGTAGAACAAGGAGATAGCAGTGGCGATGTCCTTCGCCCCTCCGACGCTTTTTTTCTTTTGACTCCTCTTTTGCTCCTGCGTCGGCAGCGGAGAAGGTGGAGGTGGCGGCGGCGGGGGAGGCGCCGGCGAATGTGGCTGGGTCTTCTCCTCTTCCATTTTCGCTTCCTGCTCCTCTTCTTTCTCCGGAAGCTCATGAACGCTCCTCCCCCTCGAATGCCTCTGCGGTGGAGGAGGCGGCGGCGGAGGCGGTGGCGAGGGAGTGGGCGGCGGAGATCGGGATCGCGGCGGGCTCTTCCGGAGAACAAACGTATCCACCGGGATGGTCTTCGACTCCCCTTCCGGCGTTCTCTCCCATTCCCGGTGGTTGTTCTCTGATCTCCTCCCTCGGTGGTGCAGCTGGACGTCGTCGGAGAATCGCCACCCTTCGCCGGCGCCCAGCGGGATCGTTTTTGCCTCCACCTCCGATCTCCGGGCTCGGTGATACAGCTGAATGTCGTCGGAGAACCGCCATGCCTCAGCGGCGCCACCCCACGCATCCACCGCCTCCTGCCTGAGATCCGGGTAGGAGCTACTGCTCCTCATCCGCCGAATCCCCGCCGTCGGAGTCACCGCGGGATCACCGTAGCCATTCTGCACCGACGAAGGAGCGGAGTAGCCGACCGCAGGCCACTCGGCGGAGCGCGGCGACTTGTCGGCCTCGTCGCCATTGCTGCGGCCGAGGAGTCCGCATAGAATGGCGAAGAGGACGAGGCAGAGATTTAAGGTGTCCCATCCGTTCCTTATGAGGCTACCGGGGCGCAGGCCGCGGGAGGAGGAGGAGGAGGAGGAGGAGGACAGGAAGGCGGGGAGGAAAAGAATAATAAAAATGGAGGACAAGAGGACCAGAACCCAAGGCCTGAGGCCAGAAGAGGACGAGGAAGAGGGTCTTCTTTGGGGTTGAGGCCAAAAGGGAGGGGAGTACTCTCTTTCCCCTTCCATTCCCTTGAACTCTTTTCGGTGAAACAGAGTGAGGGAAAGAGAGAGATATAAGAGGGAGGGAGGGAGCGAGAACAAATGGTGAGCTTCCTTTCCCTTGCGCTTTAGCTTTTGAAAGCTGCCTTCCTTTTGGCCTACTACTCTTGCGAGCTATTGAAGGCTGGCTTATCTTAGTTTGATGGGGGGTTGGGAGTGGGAACTTTGATGGGCATGATTAGCTATGATAAAGTTTTTGAACGATGCTGTGAACGCGACCCTCTTGCGGGTCCCATTGAAAGCCAAGTCTTTTATCTTGTTTTGATTTGGTCCTTGGGACTTTAATATTTAGCATATGTTGAGCAGCTCCTTTGGCATCCAATTCTCTCCCATTATATAATAATTGCATGCATGCTTATGTTTATTATATATAATAACAAGATAACCATATGCATTGAATATAACCGTGCACAGACTAAAAAAAAAATGAAAGATTAAAAAAAGTTGATACGATGCATCAATTTGCCCATTTTTTAAAGCAGTAAAACCGGAGGCAAGAGCAATGGAGTTGAAGGTGGTGTTAAGGGATGGCAAATGATTTCCACACGCCAAAAGCGTGCCTCTTTTTATACCCTATATCCATGCGCCTGTTTTGTCTAGATTCACGTTACTAAAGCCTTAGGTTCTCTGAGAATAATATATCTTCATCCAACGGTCGAGTTTGTAGGATCTGGCATCTGTTGGATGATCTAGTGGTCTTAGAGAGGAATTCCGACAGAAACACAGGCATCTGGGGCCAGATGAGATGGGGACTTGGGGCATTGCCACCATGAAGTGGGCCGGTGGCCTGGACCTTTGAGCTGCCATACTTTGATCTCTCTCCTCTCGTTAATAGTCTGCCTACAGGACAATGTCGTTCCAAAAGTTGATGGAAACCTGACAAGCTTATGCTACTGCATAGCCTCCATGGTATTTATTACAATAGAGAATGGAACTGGCTTGAAGATCGTATTAACCATCCATATGCTCGGCACTGATGGTTCCATTTGTGTCTACAAGCAAGCCAAACAGTCTAATACATTGGCGGCAAGAAATTAAGTCCTGTTCCTCCGTACGTACTTCAAAGGAAACACCCACCACTTCTGTTTAAACCGTGGGTTATTGCATTGAATCCTTCTCTCTCTCTCATGAACGTGTATATATATATTTTTTTCATTTATGCTGTTTATTGATCTATTGATATACTGCATGTCTCTTGGTATAGGTAGTCGATAGATGAAGCAACGAGAAAGTTATACGCGTTTGCTGTCTTGTTTCTTTGGGTGAGACTTCCACATCTTTTGAATTGAAAAGAACCAAGGGAAGCTATAAATCGATCAAGCACTCAATGAAACTCTGGTGGTAGACTTCATATTATGGGAGCATTGATTGGATAATTTGGAGCGGTAGACTTAGATAGCTGCTGACTTATCCAGCAAGGATAGCAAATATTGGATATCGAGAGAAAGAGAGCCGTATAAGCCAAGGGTTGATGGACGACACGCTCAACAACTCCAAGCCTCCAACAACTGACGCTCTTCTCCTGTCGTCCACGCGTAACAAAAGCATACCTTCTCTTCCGGGGGTCAGTGATGTCCTGACGTTTTACTGGAAGCCAAACAGAGGAAGCAAAAAAAATAATAATAAAAGAAGTTCGTTTGGAGACGCGCAAAGAAACCAGGAGCAGAGAGAAAAAACAGAGGCCTAGAGGCATTAAATCGTGGTCTATGGTAACTTACGTTATGTGATAGCGCGTGGTCAGCTCATTTGATCCGAACGGATGAATAACGCGTCTCATTTCTGACTGGCTTTCGGAACACGCATACCCACCACCTCAAGAACGCTTGGTAGAGGTTAGGGAGAGATAGAGAGAGGCCAACTGTCAAACCCGGTTCTTAGCTGGGATGAGCTACTGCTGTGTTATAGAGAAGAAAGAAAAGGACTTAAAAAATCTTTTTGGAGGAAGACCGGCAGGGGAATGCAGTGGTCGTTGCGCGGCAGCCTGGGGGCTTGTCCCCAGCGTCATAAACGCGGCCGAGTGCTGATGTTTTAGTGGTGTTCGCGCGTATTTTAATTAATTTTAAGCTAAAATATATTTTTAATCCTCAAACTTTCACTCAAAGTTCATTTTTAATCCTCAAACTCTCTGATGTTATACCTCATCATTACATTCCCAATGCTTTGTTACACTAATCAAAATTATATTTTCACCTTATTTGTTCTTCTGTGCTCTGCTTCAGGCTTCATTGTTGATCATATTATGTTGGATTAGCCATCAACTCATTGTTGTTTCGCAGAAAAATCCTGTTAAAAGAGTGGTAACTTGAATAGTGGGGATTATCACAATACATGATCGTTTATTTGACGGCCTGATTTTTTTTTTTTTTTTTTTTTTTTTTCATCTCTCTGTTGGGTGGAACAATGTGCGTGTCTATAAAGGACCACGGTATGAACACCATTGGCCCTGTGTCACAACTATGGTCTCGAGTTGTGTGTTCTTGCTCGTTACGGAAGTTTGACGGTCCCCTTAGCCCATGTGCAACCACTATGGTCCCACTTCTGTGCTCTCCTACAGACTGTCAATGGGCTAAATGAGTGCTAAAGAAGGGTCCATCCAACCAAGTTCACACAACCTTGCTTGTTTTAGACTCATTCATGCATGTAACTTCCTTTGTGTAGATAAACCAGGCATTACTCCTCAAACCCAATCTCGCTTCCTTCCAGCAATGGAGTAAAAAAAGTTTGGAAAGCAACTGTAGTAGCAATACCAGCATATCCTTTGTCTTCTCTAGCATACCTCAGGTATGAAGGCCACTGTATGCTAATGTTCTGGTGTGAAAAAAGAAGTTCAGGCACCAAGAATGGTTAAAATCTCGCAAACCTCATCAGATTTTGATAGATGCTCTATTGATCATTTGACATGTACAGAGCACCTTGTTGTATCAAAAATCTGATATCAAAAAGTAATCACCATTTGCACCACAAAGCAGTTGTTCCATAACTTACATATGGCAATCAACAGAAGATGCAAAGCTTCCACTGTTGCTAACCATTTAACTCCGAAGGACCTACCAGGACATAACAATTGATCTACACACTCCTGGATTAATAACTCCTCTTCTTCACTTGAGGAATTACCGATGTTCTCCATGCGTCGATGCACCCACCAATGTTATTAGCTCTGCTTCAATCTTGGTGCAGAATTCCAGAGATAAATGTAAATATTATTTGATGAGTCACTGACTTCTGGATTTAAATCTCAGTTGTGTGAACTGTTTAATTTCTACCAATACACAGCACCTTGGAATTACCATTTATCTGGCATAATGGAGCTGCAAGCAGCTTCAAGTTTTTAGTACAACAAATTGCTGGGTCCTTGGCAGTCTAACCAAGAAAGGCTTTGTGGACTCTTGTAGAGTATAAAGACAATTTAGTCCTTCAAAGATTGAAAAAACTCTAAAAAGCTAGAAACTTGGATCACCAATTTATCTAGGTCTGAGTGTATTAGGTGCCACAGTATATGAATCATATTCTCAGTAACTGGCTTGTATCTTTAAATTTTAGGGGTGTTCCAAAGGGTGCATAAGAGATCTGTTACAGATCCAGACATGGTTAGGGTATATACATGGATGACATATCAGAGGAGGTAATCATAAAACATGGGACTCATAGTCCTCCAACCACATCCAAACCAGGGATGCCATTGCGATTGTAATCACAAATTCTCTAATCTCCCATACTCCCTCTGCCTCCTATTTTCATCTTGAATTGAAGGCTTTAAGTTATATCCTCACCCATACAATAGAATATTATACAGATGGACTAACTGTGCAATTTCAACATCCCCTCTTTTTTATTCCTCTTAGGCACCGAAATTTAATATGATGCAGTTCTAAATAAGTCTGCTGTTATAGAATACAAAGTCCAGCATAATTAGCACAAACCTGATTCACAAGGTCTCAGAAGGCCTCCAGGAAGCTTAAAGGATGAGCTTTTTTACTTGCAACAATGGCACATGAGGATGTTGAAACAGTTTGACTTGTTTCAAAAAATTGTTATATTCCACTGCAGTGTGGTCCACTGTTGACAAAAACAGCAATGGGATTCAGACAAGAATTAAAGTAACATCAATGTGATCATAATAACAACCAATTAGCATGTTGACATATTAAGAGGAGCTTACAGTATGAAGAAGGCACCAAAAAGCACAAATCAGGGTGGTGGCATCATGCAATAAAGACCAGCCACCACTCTAACTGCAAGAATACAGAGCTGGCTACAGGCTTCCTCAGAAAATTAGGGCATAGTATTTATATCATGTCAAATATCCACTCTAAAAATATGCATACTTGCCATGTTGTATTGTACCAACTGCTAGAGTAGGAAGATATGGAAGCTATGCTGCTCATAAAAATGGAAAGAGATGGCATATTTAGGAAACTAAGTTTTGACTTACATAATATAAAAGAAAGTCATCCTTTTTTTTAGATTAGAAAGCAATGCCAATGTACTTCACACAGCATAAGCAAGTGCAAAAAGCATGACTGCTAAATTACATGCTCCATATCAAAAACTTCAACCAACAAACTAACGTAAACAATACACCATGAAAGAAAAAGACCAAAATAAAATCTATCAAGTTTGAGATGCCAACTTTATCCTTGACATTCATCCTGCATAACATGGCATGTCAATCTCAGCCATCCAACTAAAAGCATCACTACCAGCAATCAACATTAAGTTGATGCATATAGAAACAGAACTCAGCATGCAGGTCTCCAGTAATAGTTTCTTAGACTCTAGTTCCAAGCTCCAACATCACCATAGGCACCCTCAAAGTTACACCAGGCCTATATACACATTTATGAACAAATGCAACAAGAAAGAATTATTATAACATCGACTAGTTATACATGATTTATAGTGTTCTTCAAACCAGTGCTTAAGAAAGAATTTTTAACACTAACCAGGATGCAATAAAAGAAAAGGTAATGACACTTTTTTCTTTCTTGATTTCTTTTTGTCCTTTTCTTTTCTTTTCTTTTTTTTTCTTTCGGGGAAGTAACCTAGGTAACGCAGTTCACACATCTAACACTGAGAATTGTAGAACAAGATAATTCTGAAGAAAAGGCAATTAAATATCTATTTAACCAACCTGGACTCAGGTAAGGCAGTAAGCAGTTGTATGAGATGGTAGTAACTTGCTCCACTATGTCAAGTGATGAGGTAACCGAGGTCTAATCCTACTAATCAAGCATTTTGAATGCGATAATCTGTCGGGTTGAATCAAGATGCTCCACATATCAGCACAGATGAACTATAGATCTTACTTAAAATATAGTTTAGAGCAACCGACAAGAAGTAAAGCATCCGCTTCTAGATGGAATTCAGCAAACGGGACTTATTAACATAAGTAACCATTTGTGCATCATAACTCCACATGTAGGAACTAAATGAACGGTTACAGCATGCTGGTGATGGTAAATAAATCCATGGTTCGAAATAAATCAAATCTGTCATCATTTGGGCTCTACCGGATGCTAGAGGGGTTGCCTTTCTATTCACTCCTAAGGCTCTTCTTCTTCAAATAAATAAATAATTGAAGGAAGAATTTGCATCAAGCTTTTCCTCTCAGGGTGCTTATAGAAGAATTTGCATCCAAAAAAAAAAAAAAAAAAGTGTATAGAAGAAAGAAAAAAAATAAATATTTATTAGAAATTCATGAAGGGAAAGAAAGGAGAATGGAAAAATAAAAAGAACTGAGCAGAAGAACCCCTTCGACGAAAGTCCTCAGCCCATGAGCCGCATAGCTCAAAACCAACAAAAAAAGAACCAAAATTTGCATGAGAAAAAGATGATAGAAGGAAGCAATGCATGCGAATCATGAAGAGAACAAGAGAGACAAATAAAGTGCACTCGAAGGCGCTGTACAGTAGATAGAAAAGAGAACGTACAAGCATCCTCGGTTCGTCCAGGCCAGCAGCCTCAAACTTTGAACTAAATAAATATTTTTGCTCTAATTCACTAAAAATTGAAGCACTTTTATTTTGTTTGCTGGAGTGAGCGATATGGTTCTCCCACTCCCTTGTTTTCATTTCTTGGTTTGCCCTGCTGCTTTAGTTTTGTATGCTGCCGGGCTACCATAATCCTTTTCTCAATATTAAAGTGAATGAGAAGGAAATCTAGCATCAAAAAATAAACTTAAATACCTAAACTTAAGAAGAGTTTAGTGCCAAACATGGAATACTCATGATTAAAGGAGTCAACAAGATTTTAATCCGCATAATCATTTTTTTAATACATATAGTACAGCTCACAAGGGGCCAATTCATGCCATGGTGCTCCGCTTCTCCAGCTCCACATTAGGCTCCGGCACACACATTTCACAGTCAACTGAAATGATACAAAACATACAATTCGCCCCATTCATGGAATGGTTCTAGAAGTTTAAAAATAAAAAATAAAAGTAAAACAAATGCATAACAAGAAGTTCAGCATCCCCAGCAAATACCACAAAACTATTTGCGAACTGATATTTCTATATCTTCTCCGGGACAATACTAGCACTCAACAACTCAAAATTAGTTTTATTACAATATTCATTTTATGCAAAAAACCTGGGGCCTTGAAGACCATCCTGAACAAATCATAAACGCGACTACCACAACAAAATCACCTTTCCACAAAATAACATCATAAAATCCACCTCGAAGCATTAGAAGTCCATTGCAGGTCGAGCGACTTGTAATACATCATTTCCTGTGGGAACATCCTGCCATCCTTGCATGGTCTCATCAAAAGTGACAACATGATCCGCTGGAAGAGAGCGTGGCAGCATAACTTAGAAAGCCAAAATGCTGTTATTCTTTACAGATCAGGGTATCTTGAAAATCTGCTTCAACCTCACGACGAGCCTCCACTCTTCAAGAGACAAATCATCCTACAGCACAGGATTCACCAGTAAAAAAAATGATTTTATAAACATAAAATTGCTACCGTTTTAGCAGAAGCATGCGCCTGGGCATCCAGTTGTGTCAAAAACATGGGGTAATACCTACAGACACCCTTGAAAACAATATGTTCGCTCACCCAAATGAAACCCAAACCAATCTGGTTTTCAGCAAATTCATAGCAAGTACAGGAGAATGGCCTAGAGACTTGAGTGGCACCAAAGATGGATTACAATCAAATCTTACCCTATAGTTCTCTTTCAGTATGTCAATTGATCTCCTCGAGATACGACTAACAAGCTCATCATCAATCTCAAAATGTCTGCCAAACATCTTTTGCTGTTCTTCAGGACTGGACCCAACAATCTGTGGACAGAAAGAGGAGTTTATCAGCCCACAAAAAAACCCTAAAATATGAAATTAAAATGAAGAACCAAAATGTACCACATTAACCCTTAATACAAAGCATTTTCTTGCTACCTTTATAGCCACCTTTTGTCCTTTTGTTGCCGTATCAACCTGTTTATGGTTAATCTCGATTGATGCGATCCTCCCGATGTCAATGAAATCCCTTGAGGGGATGCAGATAGGAGTGCCCACCTGAATTACACTTTAAAGTGAGCAGAGAGGACAAATTGCCAGGTCATCAAGGGGAAGGAATTATAAGATGATGAACTAAAGTCACATTATGGTACTTACTCAACTCAGTTCAAAAGATTAATACCCCTTATAGCTCAACTTGTTCAATTTAACTAGGAATTCTGCATAGCTGGGGGTCAGATGTTGTCATTTGATTGAATGAGAAAATACTTCCAATAAAATTCTACTTTCTTTAGTTGAACATAACTCATAGATGTAAGGCACGCTAATGCCACAAACCACCTGCCGTTGCTCCGGTTCAACCTAATGCTGGTTTCAACAATAGGTCATGTTACAGCAATTAAGTAAAATAAATGTTCCAATTACATAAGCACACAGCCATGTGCTGTGCTTGGACTTGCAACCACCCAGTTACATCCAATGAAACAGGCCACCACTCAAGTCAGGTGCATGTGATTAGGCCTAATGCCTAATTTTGAGAGTTGATATAAGGTCGTTTGGAAAATGGATAAGGGCTGGGATAGGGCAGTTATCCTGCTTTATCCCTGGAATGAATGGTCAACAAACCATTTTTTGGGAATGGAACCACCAGTCTCCAACAATTCAGTCAAACCAGGGATAACTGACGTAAGAATAGTTCCTCAGCTACCATAAAACCACCATCTCCATTTCTTATCCTGCCAATTTTATGAAAATGATTGAAATGACCCTTGTCAGACAACAGTAACAAAAGCACAAGAGCATATTAGCCTTTTGGCCCAGAAATAGTCATTAAGATTTCAGCTGTAATATTGGTACAAGATAAGCATGAGATGTGGATAATAGTTATCCAAACAACAAAAAAGCCTTATCCTGTCTTATCTCATTTTATCCCGGAATTATTTGCACTTATTTGAGGATAACAGCAATTAATCCTCAAATTTAGTTATTCTGCTTCCAAACTAGGCCTAAGGGTGTTGCACCCTAAAAGAAGGATTTGAACAATGGCTACATAGTAAATTTCAGAAAAAAGATATGAAATTATCAAATATCAAACATATTTAATAAAAGATTAGCATGCAGAATTACCTTAACAATGCCTTCAAGAACATCGACACCCAAAACAATTGGGTCCTTCTTGTTAAAAACGCAGTTTGGCATGATCCTAAGAACACATGGGAATACTGCCTCTTCAGCACTTTCTTTCTTCTTTTCTTCCTTCAAGTTGTCAATGTAAGCCTTGAACTGGTCAAACAGGTGATAAATAATATCTGCTACAAAAATCCTCACACCAGTTTCCTCAGCAAGTTCCCGAGCATCAGGCATCACTTTGACATCAAATGCCAAAATAGTTGCATACTCTTTTTTCCTCTCAAGCATGACACTAGCCTTCATAACGTCTTTCTTGTGAACAGGACCTATGCTAAAATCACTGAAGGGAATGTTTACATCTGGGCTCCTCAAAAACTCTGTAAGGGCTTCCAATGACCCGAGGGTAGAGGCCTGCACATAAACACCCTCCCCACTCTTGTCAATACGGCTCATAACCTTATTCATCTCTTGCATTACAGCTTCCTTGACATCTTCCGGATTGTCCTCAGGTTTTACCACATAAAGTGCAGTGCCTGCAATGGCATGCTCAAGCCCCTGAAAGCATACAGATTATCAGCACATGGTTGCTAACGTTTAGTGCACATGCATAGTGCTAAAAATCAACCATACCTGTGCAGAAATTTTCACACCTTGTGCAGCCTTAAGCTCTTTATGATGCAAATATGAGCCCTGATACAGTTGAGACACTAACACATCAACTTAAGTAATGACAATTTAATAAGGGGGAAACACTAAACAGTACAAAGATAACATTCATGTTGATGAGTTTAATTCCAGATTTATAATAATTAAACAGTCTTGCACAGTAATTCAATCGCTACAAACATGAGCCAAGCAATAAATCAATAAAAATGTAGACAGATGCATGGTTTAGTTTTAGTTTAATAAAAACTTAGCTACTTATAGATTGAAAGCTTCACAAAGGAGTGCACATGATCAATACTATAAAATGCAGTAAAATGACATGGGAAAAAAAGATTGGCAAAATGCTATAACAGGTGAAGAGCTCCACATATACTTTATACATATTTATTCTGAAGACACTTATTCGATAAGTTCAAAAAAACAAAAAAAGCTGTAATGCATGACAAATATTATAAGAGTATAAACATGTGAAATAAAACTATATGATCTAGGAAATTTAAATAATCAACTCTTAAATACTAGACAACGCAGTATACATCACTACATCAATACTATAAAATGCAGTAAAATGACATGGGAAAAAAAGATTGGCAAAATGCTATAACAGGTGAAGAGCTCCACCTATACTTTATACATATTTATTCTGAAGACACTTATTCGATAATTTCAAAAAAAAAAAAAAAAAGTTGTAATGCACGACAAATATTATAAGAGTATAAACATGTGAAATAAAACTATATGATCTAGGAAATTTAAATAATCAACTCTTAAATACTAGACAACGCAGTATACATCACTACAAAAGTTGAAACAAAGGACAAATGACAATTTTCTAGAAAACCATGCATCTTTGTAATTTGAAAAAAAGTTTAAAAATCTTAGACTAGAAGCTCATGTACAGTCCAACACACTGGACCTCGAAATAATATCTCAAATAAATAAAATCTTTGGCACAAATTGTGTGCATGATGATCAAGACCGGCCCAAAACCATTTGTTTCCAGTCATGTCTAATGATGTCCATAATTCATTACCAAAACAGTCATCAAAAATAACATCTTGATCCAAAACAGACCACCATCAATGGCAAGAATAGTAAAGGTGGAGCACAGGATCAGAAAAGAAAAACTTGTATAAGGAAAAATAAATAAAAATTGAAAATTGAAAAACTAGTAACATACCCAGGCTCTAAACATCATCTATAATTTAAGGTATTGCTAGGCTCCAACCTCAAGTAGCAAAGCTCGTTCAAATATATGCCAGCCAAACAAATAACCAATTGTACTCCCTCTACAGCACTTTTTGGCACATTTAAGTTCCAAGAAATAAAAGAAAGTAGTAGTTTAATGTGGGAAAATAAAAGAAAAGAAAATTGAGGAATTTCTTTTATTTGGTTACAACAAGAACATTGTAGAAAATGTTGCATGGAAATTAAGGTACTTCATCTTAGTATTGGACCCCGGTAACACACTGGATAATGTTGATACACTCGATATATGGACCAGTTTGGCGTATCAAAACTAGGTACACCGTCAATACCGAGTCTTAATTTGGTACAACATGCCCAGTACAGGATAGCGCACACTAGTACAACAAACCATGACAGAAATAGCTGAGTGACAAGTTAAAAGATCCACTAGTATTTTTTACATGAAAGAAGAAAAAATTCTGTGCACTTGCTATGAAAATTTTGGGACTTTATTTTGTTTAATTTTCATTTTTTTGTGATTGAAAATCAGAGAAAAATGACCACTTCATCTAATTTGGTTTTTCATGCTTTCTTAGCTATCATTATTCCAACTTTGTTTTCCTTGCTTTCTCAGCTATCAAACAAAAAACCTTAGGGTCTCGAAACTTGATCAAACAGAACCTCTCCAACTTGACAATTTTAAAGGGCTCATCATTTAGAATCTCAACAAAATCATATTCAATAAATTTTCTCAAATCATATTTAAATATACAACTGTTAAATCTTAAACTAATTTAACTTTAAAATGGCACCAAGCAAGAAGAAAAAAAACCAAAAGACACCAGAAATAATCTTCCAGAGAATAATACTTTCAGATGGTAAGTAGACATTATTTCAAGATGCACTTGTTCCCTGCTTGATAAATTTCTGCATCAAGTAATTTTGCTGTAAGAAGCTCTGTCTTAACTTGATCTTAAACTTGTAGCATAAAAAAATCAACCTACACAGTTGAAATAGAATCCTTGACTTGGGAAAGCAATTCCCAAAATTCATATGCTTAATGATTCTTCTTTCCACTAAAAAATAGGAAAAAAAATCTCTCTTCTGGGTGATACTCCAGACAATCATATGTGAAAAACGCTATCTTTAAACATCTACTTAGTGTGGTTGTTAATACATAAACCATCATGCAATTGTGCTTTCACATGTTTGGACCAATGAAACTGACAAGCAAAATTACTTCTAGAATATATCTATGAATTATCATTTTAACTCTAGAAACAAACAATCCTCTTGATTTGACATGGCTATGGTATAGTGATCTTCAATAAATCACAGGAATTTTGATTCATGGAAATTTCTATGCATCACAGCTTGAGAGTTCTCAACATGCACAAATTTGTTACCAAAATCTGGTAAACCATACTCGTGAGATGTTTTCTCATAATCTGTTTCAATGCAAAGAAAGTTAAAGAAATAAAATAAAAGTCCATAATTTGGTAGCCCAAATAGAACCAACATAGATTCACATTTTGCTTGCTTTCATTTTATTTTACAACACTCAAAACAAATATCCTATGATATTAGAAGCAGAACCATGGGATCATGGAATCAAAAGATCATCATTATTGATGCAACTCTCTCTCTCTCTCTCTCTCTCTCTCTCTCTCTGGTTCACGGGACATAAGGAAAAAAGGGGGGGGGGGGGGGCAGATGACGAGGGATAGTGGGACAGTAAGATCAGATATCGCTTCTAGAGAAATCCTTATGATTCTAAGATTCACATTATGAAAAATAAAAAATTAACAGGAATAGATATGCTCCAAAATCATCTAATGCTAACTGTTGTTACTCATAAAATCTTCAGAAAATTTTCAAACTATTGAACCATAATTTTTAGAATCCTTGTATGTCCATACAGATATCCATTCTTCAAGAGCTTTGGCATCTTCCATAATCTTCAGTGATTTGTAGCTGGGAGTATAAAGAAAAGGTTGATCAAATTCCAAAAAGAGCTTGCTTGTACTCCACCTTGAAGCAAGTCCAACCACAGGAATGTTTAAGAATTACTGCAGATATATGAGGTAAGGAGGTAGAAGCAATGACAAGATAACCACACCAAACACTGATTTTGTGTCACAGAACCCCAACAAGTCAAAATGGCCACATCTTCGCATAAATTGGCTGCTAATTGCTTGAGTCCCAGACAACAAAATTTAACCTAGAGCATTAATCTGGGAAATCTAATCCTAACTGTGTAACTTGGTTTAATTTTGACTTAACCATAAATCGAATTTTGACTTAACCATATCTAGAGCTTGTTAACTCAATCCATACCGACCTCTTTGGCATGTGTAAGACTTCCATTTGGTCATTTCACCAAATCACCATAATATCAAGCATTTTGAAAACAATTACTTATGTCTCAAGTTCTGGTTGAACCCCAAAAAGAAAAAGGCTGGGCATAAACTTGATATCACACATCTGCTCGTTTTAAGATATTTTATTTAACAACTATGGTACCGATTTATAAAAACAAAGATGACATTCAAAATTATTCTATCTATCTAGTATTAAACTTACAAGCCATACAATGAAACTTTAGAAGAGGGTAATTAAGCATAAGTTGAGACATGGCAAAAAAATATCAAGGAATCAATTTGATTTTATACCAGAAAGATTAACTATAAAAGATATTTTTTTTCTTAAAAAGATTGACAAAGAAGTATAGAGAAACGAGACAAAATCATAAAATGATTTTTATTGATTTTGATAAAGCATATGATAGAGGCAATCCCTTGAAAGGTTTTATAATGTGTGTTAGAAAAGAAAGGAATGACCTTTATATATATCAATGTAATTAAGGGTATCTACAATGAAGTGATTACTAATGTAGGAACTATTGATGGTAATACCAATAGGTCTCAAATTATAATAGATTTATACTAAGGATTTACTTTAAGTCCTTACATTTTTGCACTAGTCATAGATGAACGTAGTAGGTATATTTAGGATAATATTTCTAGGTGCATGCTATTTACAGATGATATAGTATTAGAGCCTGTTTGAGAGAGAGAGGTTGGAAGGAAAAAAGAGAGAAAAGTAAAAGTGGGGTATTAAGATACCTCTATTTGATAGTTCTTTTAGTGAGGAAAGGAAGGATTTAGAAGGGTTTCCGATACCCTCCTAAACCCCTCAACAATTGGGAGGTTCGCAAGAATTTACTTTATTTTTTTCTATTTAACCAGGTACAAAACCATCTTTTTCCTTCTATATTTCATAAGACTTCCAAACAATAAAAAAGTTTCAACCCCACCTTTATCTTTCTTTACTTTAAAAACCCTTTCTTTCCTTTCCTAACTCCCAAACAAAAGGTTAGTGGATGAAACTATAATTAAGAGTAATTGCCAGTTGGAACTATAGAGAAGTGTATTAAAATCCTGTTAAGTAAAACCAAGATAAAATACAAAATACATAGAATATAATTTTAGTAAAATTAAAAATAAAAATGAAGGTAGAGTGAAAATTGAGAATTATAAAATTTCTAAGAGTAATTATAAATCAATTATACATAAGAAAGAGGAGATTAAGAAGAATGTTGTACTTAGCATCAAAGCAAGTTAGATAAAAAGAAGAAACGCAATTGAGATATTATGTAATTGTAGAATACCTATTAAGTTGAAGAAAAAAACTTATAAGACGGCTATAAGTTCGGTTATGCTTTATGGTACAAAATATTGGAACGATTAGAAAACAATATGCATACAAGATAATGGTGGTCGAAATGAAAATATTGAGATAAATATATAGTAATACAAGAAAAAAATAAAATAGGAGATGAAATTGTTCCTTAGATGGTTTCAATGTATACAACATAAGCCCAGGAATGCATTGGCATGAAAAAGTGATTTAATATATGTACAAAGATGGAGGATTCAAGGTAATTTAAAAATTACATGAGAGTAAGTAGTAAAGAAAGACTCACATAAAATATAATCTTGAATCAAGAGGAATAGAGAAAAATGATTCATGCAGTCACTTTTTTGGTTCAAGACATTTTGTGGTATCAAGAACAATTAGAAATCCCTCATTACCTTATGAAACATTGTGGTATCAGGAACAATTAGAAATCCTCACTATTCTATGAAACATAACTAAAGATATCATAAAAGGTAATGATACAAGAAATAATTTACTCACCTTTACTCGGAGCTCCTTCATAGGGTGGGGGGTTAGCAAAGCTCTAATATAGGTAACAATAGGCCCCTGCATCAAAATTTAACTACCATAAGAAACAAGAACACAAGAAAGCAGCCTCACCACAGCAAGAGGATAATAATGGGCAAGGAAATTATGTAGTACCTGCATGCCACAAACGACTATTTGGTCGCCTTCATGAAGAACACCATTTACCAGAACCACATCGATGGTAGTTCCTAGACCTTCAATCACTTTGACTTCCAAAACAGTACACTGAACACAAATAAGAGGGCAAAAAAAAATTAAGTATATATTCTATTAATTTGATGTGATGGAAAAGTATAAATACCATCAGATATCCATTGTTAGCATTGAAATGTAAAACAAACAAATAATGTCAAGGAAACCACCATGATGAACGTTGAATATTGCAAGTGCTGACCATAATATTGAACTGTGTGAGTGCTAATGTGTAAAATAGCTAGGCACTTGGAGAAGGAATATGCATTGCATAACCAACCTGGACTTCATCAACATAAGTGAGCTTTTCTTCCATTGTTTTCTGAGCCCACTGCACCAACAACAACAGAAGATCCGGTATTCCTTCGCCACTGGGATATCATATAAACTGTAAATTAGTAAAAGGCATGCAGTAAAAGATGTTACTTTTCAGGAAATCATCAAAAACACATACAGTAACCAAGTGCTGCATTACATAGGAAGTACCTGATCGCACTTGTGGGAACAATATTAAACGTCTCTCCCATTTCTCTATTCTTGTAGTACAGAGCTGTGTTCAAACCCTGCTCCTTGAATTGAGTTATAATCTAGCAAAAAGAAACCGTACAATTCTAACTTCCATGTTAGTTTAGATTAAAATCCCACCAAGAGAGAAATTACACAAGTGCAATACACTGACCTGAGTAAGTCTCATATTGAACTCATTCTTCACATCATTGGACTGTTGTTTGAGAGCCTTCACTATGGGTGCATTTGGGCAGGTTTTCCACCCATAGAGTCGATCCACCTTAAAAATGGAATAAAAGAAACATGAGATGGAATGAGCAATAATGGAAACATATACTGTAGCATACAAAAGAGCTCTCACCATGCCAACTTGAAAACTCACCTTATTCAATGCAACAATGAACTCTGTGTTCCGACGTTTTAGAAGGTTGAGAGATTCAATTGTTTGCTGTTCAAGCCCATGCATAATGTCAACGACCAATATAGCAATATCACACAAGCTGGAACCTCTAGAGCGCAAATTAGTGAAGGATTCATGGCCAGGGGTATCAATCACAAGTAAGCCTGGAACCTTCAATGTTGCATCAGCTTTCAGCTCTTTGGTTCTCTCCCTTATGTTTTCAGTCGGGAAATAGGTAGCCCCAATCTGTTGGGTGATACCCCCAGCCTCTCCCTCCTGTACATTAGTGTGTCTGATGCAGTCTAGCAGCTTGGTTTTCCCAGTATCTACATGACCCAGAATGCAACAAATGGGTGAGCGGAGGTCATTGCCACTCTTTTTTGATATATCATCTGCAACCTCTGGGTCTTGTTTATTGACAATTTCATGCCCATTCTCTTTGCTTTCCACATCACCCTTCTTTAAAGGTGCATGAGGAGCAACCACCTTTTTAACAGCAGGCTTTGTAGCCACCGTGGAATTAGCTTGAGGTTCAAGAGTGGTTGAAGATACAACATGCTCCACACCTTTTCTAACTACGGGTTTGGCCTGCACCTCCTCCTGATCCTCCTCATCAAATGCATTAGTGGTGGGCAATGTAACATCAACATCGTCCCAGCTCTTCGCATCCCACTCGTCCTCATCTTCATCCTCTTCAATCGCTTTTTCCTCTTCTGGATCCTGATTAGCTTCAATGTCATCCTCACCCTGCTCAACTTGAGATACAGACTGTTCTTCAGCCATAGCATCTTCAACAACTGGCTCTGTAGTAGGTTCATCAGCCTCTGGCTGGCTTTCAGCCGCCTTTTCTGCCTCCACAGCCTTTGGTTGAGTGTGTTTAGACTTCTTTGTTTCATACTTGGGCCTTTTCTTTGTCTCTCCACCAGCATCACCTATTGAAACCTCACTCTGAGCAAGGAACTGTTTCCTCATTGCTTCCAACCTCCTCTGCTCCTCCTTCTGCTTGCCTGTCAAGAGTTTGCCCTCCTGCTTCTTCTTCAGCAATTTCTCCTTCTCCCTTTCTTTCTTCCTTCTCTTTGCCTCTTCCGCAAGCCTCTCCAACTCCTCCAAGCGCTTTCTCTCTTCCTCCTCCTTCCGCAGTCGCTCCTCTTCCTCCCTCTTCTTCCTCTCCTCTGCCTCCTTCCTCCTTGCCAATGCCTCCTGCATCTCCCTAACATGCTTTGGAAGTTTCTTGTCAGGACCCTTTCCCTTAGCTTCTTCCTTCTTTTCTTCCTTAGCCTCTGCTGCAACAGGGGCGGCGGCAGCTGCGGCCTTCTTCTCTTTCTCCTTTTCTTTCTTCTTCTTTTTCTTCTTTGCTGTAGCTGACTCCAAACCCTCAGCTTCCCCATCCTTCTCATCTCCTGCAGCCTCCGCCTGTGACGGTGGAACCAAAGCCGGCTCCTCCACCACAGGAGGAGGCGGAGTTGGAGCAGCAGCACTTGATACCGGTGCAGGGCCCTCCCCAAGCTCAGCAAGAATCTTATCCAAATCCTCCTCTTCCTGGGCTGTCCTTCCGCTCTTCTTTTTCTTCTTCTTCTTCTTAGAGGCAGCCTCCTCTTCCTTCTTCTCTTCCAAACCAGCATCCTTTACCTCATTATCATCTCCCTCAGCTTCTTCCTCCGCTGCCGGAGTAGGAGCCGCGGATGGCGCAGTAGAAGCCACCGGCGGGCCCTCCTCCAACTCAGCAAGGAGTTTGTCCAGATCCTCCTCCTCCTGGGCGGTCCTCCCACCTTTCTTCTTCTTCTTTTTCTGCTGCTTCTTCGATGCAGCATCCTCCATACCGCCTTGCCGGCCAAATTCCCCGTCAAGATCCCTGCTTTCATCCCCCTCGTCCTCCACCGCATGGTTATTAACCTCAGGTTTCGATTTGGGTTTAAGTTTCAGTTCAGGTTGTTCAGGCTCGGGCTCCTCGCTATCCTCCTCATCGCCAAGGACATTGAAAGCGCTGAAAGCAGTAGTATTCTTCTTTGATTTAGAGGACTTCTTCTTACCAGAGAACACGACGGGGATCTCGTCCTCGTCCTCCGCCGCCGCGGCCGGGGCGTCGTCGGCGACGGCGGGCTTCTCCGGCTCTACGGCATCATCGGCCTTGTCGGCGTTGCGCTGGGCCTTCCCGCCCTTCTTGTTTTTCTTGGGCGCGACGCGGTTCTCCTTCTCCGGGCCCTGCGACGCCGGCGGCTCCGGCAGATCGCCCGCAGGAAACGAATACTCGTCGTCGTCGATCGCCACGTTTTTCTTCCGGCCCATCGCTTCTGGACAGAATCAGCTCTCCGCCGACTCTTGATCAGGAACGATCACAAACCCAGGACTATCCAAAGAAAGAGAGCTAGAGAAAGGAAGCAAATCGGAAACCCTAGATTAAGCAAGGAGGAGATGGATCGTAGACTAAGATATATGTATGTCGGTTAGGATCAATAAGCGTGATTGATTGATTGATTTATTTATTTTTAATATATGATAGATTTACTTAATGCGAAAAAGAACCTCATAGACACTCATGATCTATATATCAAATAGTAAAAAATAAATATTATTTAAATATATGTGATTGGTTTACTTAATGCCAAAAAGAACTTCATGTAGTTTAGACACTCATGATCAATATATCAAATAGTAAAAAATAAATATTATTTAAATTATTTAATTTTTTATTAATCCTTGATAGAGAAGCTTTTAGCTTTGGATCTCATGTTTAGTTAAAAAAATAGAGAAAAAAAATATGTGAAACCTACGCAATCTTTTTTTTCCTTTTTTTCATAGTTGGTATTTATTTTCTTACACTTTTTTTATTTTCATAAAAAAAATTAATATCGAATTAAAGCTATCCCTTAATATTTTATTTTTATTTTCTTCTCATATCCACCTAATAACCTATGTCCACTTAATTCTCATGCAATCTTTATTCTAAGATTATTATAATAAAATTATTATTTTTATTCAAAATACTTGTAATCAAACATAAGAAAATATTTTTCAAATCTAATACAAAATTTTTATCAATCAAATGCGAAATTTTATCAGTATTTTTTAAAAAAATTGATTTTAATTTTTTAATAAAATATCAAATGAGCTTTTAAAATAAATAATTTTTAATATATACATAAATTAGTGATATAAGATCATATCTGATGGTATAAATAATTAAAAGAAACTTCCACATCTAATTTTGAATAAAAACATCCTTCTAGCATTTCAGCAGGCATGACTTGGATGTCCTTTCATAAAATTATAATTTTTTTTTTTACAACAAAATGATGTGGTTAAAAAGATATATATATAGAGAGAAAAAGCTGACTAGCTACACTCGCATGTAGTCAAGTTTAGATCTGATCATTTTTTTCACTCTTAAATTCACATGAATCATTTTTTCATCCTTAGCCACGTCCATCTCTCTGTGTATATATATATATATATATATGTGTTGATTTTTTGCATAGCATTTTGCTAGATCAAGTGGATAACCACATCCAAGTTCTTGATATATTTAGAAATATTTATATATAATATTACTCGAGAACCTTTGACGTAGTCCTCATCCTTGATAAGTTTAATTGCTTAATAAATTATTGCAATTAGAAGAATTTTCTATCATAAGAGGATTTTCATATTTTTAGATAAATATGAAAATAATTATTGTAATTTGATGGTTCGATTATATTTATTCTTTGTACATGAAAGAAATTTTCTATCATGTGGCATGAGGGGATATTACAACTCATGAAAATTAGCATGCGAAGAATGAAGGTTCAGCTAAGATATTATTAGACATCACTTTTTATTTTTTTATTTTAAAAAATAAAAAAATTATTTTTTATAATTTATTTAAGCATAAATATCTTTATTAAAGTTAATTATTTTTGTAAAAAATATAGTGTTGATAGTGAAGATTATGGTAATTATAATTAGGATGTAGAAGAAAATTGACTTAACTGCAAAACCAATCTAAACTGTAATTTTAATTTAGTTTAAATAATTTTTTTATTTTTCAATTGGCCTTAATTTTAAGATTCCTAAATTCACAAAAGGAAATCAATGTAAAGTTTGCCATATAAATTGATCTTATGGACATTTAAAGTAGATACAAGCAAATTGATAAATTGAATAGAAATTTTGATTCAGTTCCATTTTGATTTTGGTTTTAAAAAATCAATTCAAACCTATTTGGTTCCAAAAATATTTTTACATCATCCAATCCTAACCATACACACCTCTAATCACAATAGAGATAGTAGAAATAGCAACATTGTTGATAGTAATTCTAGCAACAATAAAATAAAGGTGGTAACAACTGCAGTAATAATATAGTGAAGATAATAATTATACTAGCAAGGACAAAACCAAATACTAGAGGCTAATATAATGGTATAAATGGTGTGGTAGTTAGTAGAACATCCAATGGTAATTATAATAATGAAAGTGGTGATGTTACATTTGGAGAAAGATAACTTAAGTAATTATGATACTAAAAATATAATTTTTTAATTTTTAAACCATTTGAAAGTAAAGATTTCTTACCTTCACTTTTTCTTAAAATAATGAAAATAATTTTTAAAAAATAAAAAACAAAAATAATAGTACCAAATGTATTTGGATGTCAACTTCTTTAATTTTATTTTTAAAAATAAAAAACAAAAAATGATGTTAAACTAGTTCTAAGATTATAGGTGAGAGTACAGTGGTTCAACAAACATTTCATGTGCGTTAATGGACTTCGAAATTTTCTCTTGTTTGATATTGTTAGATCATATATACTAGATTATGTTAAACTAGGCAATGCAATTGAGTTATTCATCACAGACATCAAGCAATGGATTTGGAGTACATGTATTAAATAATAGAGAGGCTCCTTCAACCTGTTCATCACTAAACATGGTAAGCATGCTAGCATTGGGATAAAGATTGGATAAATAGAATGTTGATCATGTTTGGCTCATATTAATTTTTTTCCTCTTATAAAACAAGCTAACTATTCTTTTGGTATTATTTATTTAAAAGAAAATTCATGGACCAGCCCTTGTAGTGTTTAGGTTTTTTCTAAATAATAATAAAAATGTTTTGATTGCAAATTAGTTAGGATTAGCTATACTATATAAATCTTTTTTTATTTATTTTATATAGCTTAAATCATATTTTTTATAAGATGCAAAGGTTTTAAATTTTTTATTTTTATAGATATTAAATCACTCATTTTCATTAATGCATCTCTACATCTATGTTGTAAATGATAGAATCATTTAAGTATTTCTTATCTCAATTTGTATTCAATTGTTGCTATTTTTATCTTTTTATAAATAATTTTATTTTTTTATTCTATTTTTTTATATTATTATATAGTCATTTCAATATTCTTATTCTAGTAGTATTTGTCTTGTAGGCATATAATTTTTTAATTGCTTAATATTAGATACCATAAAAAATAGTCGTTTTAATATCTTATAAATTTTATGTTTTACGTACATAATATTACAATTATATTTTTTTATTTTATCTTACTTATTTTAATACTATGAATAACATAAAATAAAATTATCTTATATTTTTATAAACAAAAATATATTTATTATTTTAAAAAATTAGAATAACTTAACTTTTGTAGCTCTAATCGCTGATCAATAATTATTTCATATAATCGTTAGTTAATAATTACTTAAAGATATATGGTATCTAATTCAAATAGAACCTTTATTATCTTATAAAATTAAAATGTTTCTAATTTATAGGCGAACAAGAGCATAAAAAAGTTATTGGACTAGCCCAATTATTTATTTATTTTATTTAGAAGGTCACCAAATTATTTTGAAGTAAAAATAGATAAATTAATTGGGCCCCAATAAAAACCATCGCACCCTTTTCCTACCGAAGGGCAAAGAAACGCACTCCGCCGTGCTTCCTTCGCCGGGCCCTCCACAGAGCGTTTCTTCGGCATATGCAAATATAAGATTTGGTCGATGAAAGCGCCTTCTCACCGATCTCTCTTCCCCTCGTTCCCCTCGCATAGGCAAGTCCTCTCTCTCTTTCCTTCCTTTTTGGATTTTTTTTTGGGTTCTGGTTGCTGAATTTTTCAATTTGATAGCCTGATTCGATAAGCTATTGAGTAAAATTCCGTTCTGATGTCAAAATTTCAAATCAAATTGTTTATATGCTCTGCCATGTTAGATATTTAATTGTTGTTTTTATGGGTTCAGTGGTAGCTGTTTGCCCGCTACGATGATATCAGGTGGGATGCTATTCTTTAGCTGAATTGAATGTGTCTTTTATGATTTTAACCACGATTTCTCCATCGAAATGTCTTAATTATTTTGTCATTTATTTTTTATTTTTTTTTAGTGCAAGAAAAGCTGGATTCATCACATATAATCAACATTATATCTCTTTTGTAATTTAGAGTTATTATTTTTTTTCTTCTGTAAAAAATCAAAATTATATCTTCTTTTGTAATTTAGAGTTATTATTATTATTATTATTTTATTTTTGTTTCAGGGTAGGTTTATGTCTTTGTAATGATTCTGTTCTTTCTGTTCTCGTCTTGCAAATAATCCTTGTGGCTAGGCCTCCAGAGGACCTTCTGGGTTTCTATTCTTTAGTTCAATTAATTGGTTTGTACTTTGAATAACTTGATCAGGTACCAAAGGCTATTGCAAATTGTACCGTCTCTTTATGAAGTTTTAAAAAGCCATAAGTTAATGGTTGCTGACGATTGTTGTTTCAGCTTTAAGCCTGAGAAAGATTTATGATTGTCTTCTTGAAGATTATTGGTCAATTTTTAAGGGTAACAAGTAATCTCTATTGGTGATGAGAGTGCAGGAATTTGGTTAAGATTGAAGAAATTAAATAATTATATATCTCTTCTCCTGCAGAGAATTCCCTCCCTTTGCATAATTTCAAGATATTTTATCAACAGGTGCAAGTCAATATACATTTATGCTATTTCTCCTGCTCGATCTTTGTTGGTCAACTCAAGTAGAGAAAAGAAACCTGGTTGAACCCAATCTGCATCAATATGCTATTTTGGATTATATTGTCTTATAAGCACTATATATATAGCATTTAACAACCAATAAAAGAAAAGCAAACAAATAAAAGGTAGGAAGACTTTTGGCTGTATGACATACATTGTGCTGCTTACCAAGTTACGATGCATCAATCAGCCAATGGTTACCAAATGCATGTTTAGGCCATGCTTTGTTGTGTTTCTAATATGCATGTGGAAGGGGCTGATGAATTCTCAGTTATTGGGATGACAGTTACTTCTAGGGCAAAGTTGTGAACTTGGTTAGTGTCTTCCAAGGTGCCACACTTAAATGAAGTTGTATATTTTTAAAGATGTAGCCCCAATAACATAATTGGGAGTCAAATTGTAATTGCTCCAAGAGCTCCATGCAAACCTGTTTGCCTCCTCTATCCATACCAAGTGGCTTGCTTTTCAAGAAATAACCACCATCTGTATTTGGAAACATCTGCCGGAAGCATTTTTGGGTGGTGGAAATATTTCTATTTAGGAAATCTTTGAGCAGTATCCTGAGAAGCTGGGAGTTCTTGACATACTTTTCATCAGAATGCTATGCATTTTCCTGTAAATGAGATTTACCTGATGAGGCACAGGTTTCAACTTCTATGTCAACCTTCTCTGATTTGAATTTGGGATCATATTATTGTTAGTTTGGAGTGCACCTGTTTGAGCAACTTTCTGTGACTGGCTGTCCACCTAATGACAACTCTTCACCTTTTCCTTCTGGGCATGGGCTTGGATTGCAAGTTGTGACAAGCAATTTAAAAAAAAGTTTGAAATGACTCCAGCTATAACCCCTAAATAGGAAATATTGACAATTGAGGATTCAACAGACCAACCCTAGATAATGGGATATTGTGTGCTGGTTATAGTTTGGGTTGCATTACATGTTTGTATCAAAATACTAAACTATTGATTTTAATTTTTTTTATTGTCTGGATACTTGAAAGTTCCATCTTAATAGATGTCTTTAGTTCTCTTGCTTCCTTTTATTTTTCTGATCTTTTTTATGGGACTAATAATCCAGTAATAATGCCATTCTTGAAGATTCATGTCAGTTTTCACCATATTATCACTTATATAATTATTCAATCCGGCACATAGTGTAAAGAATAAACCCACAGCTGATCTTCTCCAAAACTGTACTGACAATGTTGTGCTATTTGAAGCAGGTTTTTGGAGGCTGACAGAGTAGTAGGGACTTTGATATAACATCTTTAGCGATAATGGAGCATCAAGGTAGCTGTTATTGTGTGTTTTATGTTTTCCTTTCTTCTTCTTCATTGTAATTGCAATTATGAATTTGAACAATTTTGTTTGTCATGTCTAATTCTTCCTTGTATTCTTTTTACAAGTTATCATTTTTGTCTATTTTCCTTGCTGCGATGATGATGATGAGGATGAGTTATTCACAAGTTGGTCCATCATCTATATTTCTAAGGCAAATATCGATGACGTAACCAATTGTCAAGCATCAGATCTCACTGTGAATATGAAAGAATCACCTGCCAGTATCAGTATACAAATATGGTAGCCATGGCAATGTCGTATAGATTGCATTTTGGCAGGTTAAGAAAAGTATTGAAAAATATTGGTGGGATGTCCCAGAACATTGACTTATGTGGAATCTAAATGGTCCTTTTCGAGCTTGAGCACCATGTGGTTCCAAAATTCTTTAAGAGTTCTGGAAATAATGCCTATTACTTGTTAGAGACTAGTAGAGGTAGGAAGGCACCTAGATGTTACTATACATTGGGCAAAGGGACATAAGCCTCTTTCAAGAAACATAATACTGAAATGAGAAAAGTCATAAATGATCAGGTACATTGATGTTGAAGGCACTTGCCACAGTTTTTTTTTTTTTTAAAAAAAAACTGAAAAACAAATCCAGTTCATCTGATGTTTTCATTTTGACTTTTCTCTTCACTAGAGCCATCAAATTTCAATGCATCTTTTAGTGCATAACTCTACATGAAAGTCCAAACAGGCAGTTTCTTATTGGTTGTATTTCAAAGGTTCTGAGAGTTATGTTATTGAGTAATTGATTTATGTGCATCTATTTGACTTTTGTTTGTGAAACAGGGCAATCTTATGAAAATAAGGATCATGATGGAAAGTATACTTTGATAAGAGATGAAGAAAACTTCAGATGGGGTTTGTATGACAAGCCCCTTCCATGCTTTGGCTGTGGGATAGGCTGGTTTTCGTGAGTGTACCACTCCCTTTTCCGCCTCTTCTATCCTATCCTCTCATGCTAACATCATTCTTTTGCAGTTTTCTTTTGGGATTTCTTTGCCCCTTGATGTGGTATTATGCCACAATTCTGTATTTTAGCAATTACTACCGGAAGGATCCAAGAGAACGAGCTGGCCTTGCTGCTTCTGCTATAGCTGTAACTCTCTCTCTCTCTCTCTCTCTCTCTCTCTCTCTCTAGTCTGCCTAAGCATGCATCATATGGCTGTCACCTCATTGGCACAGAATGCAATGTTAACCAGCTAGAGATGTCTAAGACAAGAATGCGAGGCTCTGAGAGATGGTCTTGAAAGAACATCCTTTTTTTGAACTTAAATATCAAAATATTGGTTAATTAGCACCCATGTTTAGTTTCCAGTTTTATGTCATGCAGTCTTCTAGCCATGGATTCTCATGCTGTCAGAGCTATCATTTTTAATCTGAATTTTGCAGGCATTGATCTGTACAGTTGCAGCCTTCATAACAGTAATTGCCATTATTCTCTAGTTCAAGCAGCATCTCATTGCCTGGATTCCTCTGTAGATACCACTGTTGCAGGGCAAAACCTTGTCAATCTGACATATTGTAAAAATGCTACTAGCTATACATAATATAAAACATGGTTATACTGAACAAATTATGGGCAAGAATGTGAATTGCCTTTTGTGGAGGTGCGCATGGTTTACTAGAGGCCTCTCTTCCCCCCAAACATTGGCTATTCTTGGCATACTTAATTCCACTTGTTGAATGTTGAGTTTGGCTCAGGTGACCTTAATTTGTGAATTGGTGAGGCATGTACTGCTAGTGGCATTGGACTCGATCATTTTGGACGAATTTCTTGATCTTTAATTTGCTTGCAGGTATGTTATAACATTGAAGAAAAATATCACGCACAGGTCTCAGGAAAATTCTAGTCTTGGGAGCTGACATGTTCCCTATAACATTGAACTAGCATGATTCCTCAAAAAAACATTGAGCTAATATGAGGTCTCTGTTCCCTGATTGTTTTGCATCAGCTTAATCCTTTATCAAGATGTAATGGGATGGAGCAAGGTTTATCGTACAGTCCTATACCGAGTGGACGATGCTATACTTGCACAAATTGAATATTCAGTATAGATGTATTAAATTTTGTTATGCCAAATATATCAGATATATCAATACTATCTCGATATGATACCAATATGCAATCTAGTATCAGAAATTGTAAATTGAGACAGCATACGGTATATAAATATCAATATGCACGTTGCTTGACCTGAAAATAATTGTGGCGTAGATATGATTACTTCCAGTGGGTCATCTGATATCCCTCATTGATCTCTAAATTATTGCACCAATACTGGAACTGCATGGATGCATGGCCTTCCATTCAGGCATTTCTTTTGTATCATTTAACTCTACCCTATCCTATTAACTGGTCCAAGCGACGTGCATGTGCTGCAGCTGAATAATTTTCTTACTAAATACACAGATCTGTTGCTAAATGCAGTTAGTTGATTCCGAAGTTGCCAAGTCGATGGTTTTAGGTTTTATGAATATGCACCCCCAAAGCTTTTTCTGTAAATATTTCTAAAGCTCCAAAGTCACCACTAGCACAGAGAGAGGCCATTGTTGTAGAAGAGAATCTCAGCAACATTTCTTGCTTCATCTACCTCCTTACCAGGCTAACCAGCCATAGCTCTCATTGCTTAGTTTCACTCAAAAGTAACAAGACTCAATTTGATAAGAATTCATTCCCTGAAGTGAACGGATTCGTTTGCCGGATATGGGTGTATCCTCGTAAAGCCTGGACCTTTTGCCGGCTTTACGTGTATTCTGATAAACAAATTTCTATGTTTGTACGGTGCACTCTTGCTGCCTCTCTCCACTCGTAGGAGAAACAGAACGAAGTAGGGTTTATTTATCGAATGCATGAGAATCCTTTTCCCGAACGTGGATTGGCTCGTCAAATTAGTTGCCGACACCTTTTTCCTTGACCCTGGTACTTTGGCCACTCGGGGAAGGAACAGAAGCTCAAGGTGATTTGAGAAACATGGCCATTGAGGTAAGATTAATTTTAAAATTTGCATCAATTTTAAAGCAAAGCAACCCTTCTTGAATCAGCTCTCAAGAATTAGTTCGCACGCATGAAGTTTCAGTGGATCATCACCACTGTTAATTTTTAACATCACAAAACAGTAATATCATGCATTCACTGTTGAATTATTCTTTTTAAAAAACAAAAGATTATGTGGCATTATTAGCTTGGATTCATATCTTAAGTACGAATTGTGATGAAATATTATTACTGCTGCCATTAATTATGTTGGATGATGTATTTTTTCTGAACCCTATCTGGACACCTCTCATGCAGTCATATTAGATGCCTAATGTTTAAAAACGACTGCCCATGCAAGGGTATTTTCTTTTGAAGCTTTTCTCATGTTAGTCGAAGTTTTTTCCAACTCAATCCAAGTTGGAGTTTTCCTCAGATGAATCAAAAATGGACAAGGAGAAGGTTTTACGCTTTTAGATCAGTTTTTCATAACTCAACTAAGGAGAAAGATCTCTTTTATAAGGAGAGATTAAGATTGCTTTTATAGGCATTCGAAGAAGATGTATTTTGAGCTAAATTGGATGGCTCTTGTTAATCCTAATCCTTTGCAAATTTTAATTTAAATTGATTTGCATCTTAAATAAAAAAGTTTTAATCAATTCAGCTAAGTAGAGAAAGCTTTTTTCGATTAGAACTTTCTTAATAGGTTGGCATGATCTGATCAATTTTACCAACTTTCTAAGGCATCATGTGACATAGATAAGTTACCCAAATTAAATCATATCATTTTTAAAACACTATTGAACTTTATGTTGGTCCTTGCCTATTAATTTTAATGCATGTGCTTTCATCGTTTCGTTGTGATATAAGAAGAGAGTTAATTTCTACTTCTACTAATAAAAAGTTTTGGTGCTCTTAACTTAAAAAATTAGGCGTGTTTGGTTTTCAAAAACAGCCTTAATTTTTATGTTTAAATCTCATAGAAAACAAAGAAGTACTTATGAAAATATATTTGTTGGATGAGAATAAAAATAATTTTCTAAAAACATAAATTCTAATGAAAGAAAATAAAAAATAGTTTAGAAATATTTTTACTATCTTTCATTAAAAGGAAAAAGAAAATACAAAATAAATAATTAATTTGGTATTACTTTTATTTCCTATTTTTACTTTTAAAAGTAATGTTTTTACAGCCCAAGATACTTTTTGAAAAAAATAATGATGTATATTATTAATATATTTTAATCATATAATACTAATTATTATAATATATAAAATATTATTAATATTAATATGAATTATATATTATATATTATATCAATAATAAATGATATATCATAGATTAAAATATTAATAATTATTACAGTATAATATTATAATGTATAATGTATTATACAATATATTACATATAATATAAAGTTTATATAGTATAAATATATAATATATATTTATAATATTATTAATCTTTATTATAATATGTAATTTATATATAATATAATATAATATAATATAATATTATTATATATCATACTAATATATATTATAATATATTATATATCATACTAATATATATTATAATATATTATATTATTATGTCATACAAGTTGATGGTATTTCTTTATTTTTTTATTTATACTTTTAGAAAATATTATTTATAATGAAAATAAAAAATAAAAAATAATTTTTATTTTCACTTAGTAAATACATTCTCTAAAGATTACAAAATAGAAAATAAAAATTATTTTTAAAAAATAAAATAAAAAATAGAAATAAAAAAATATTTTTGAAAATTAAATGTAGTCTTAGCCTTTCCACGGAACTCTAAGCCTCAGCATATATGTAAGATATTGGTTATAGACGCACACTCTTTTTTTCTCTCTCTCTCTCTCTCTTTTGAATGTGTTGCCTTTGCTTTGAGAATTAAAGCATCTGTAACTAAATTGTAGCTCTCTGTTAATTGACTGATGGTGGTTGTGGCAAGAGCTACTACCATTGCGCAATTGAGGGTTGCTCAGTGAAGAAGTGGGTACAAAAGGACAAAGATGACTTGCGCTACGTGATAATAACCTACAAGGGGAGCCACAGCCACCAAGCTTTTCTCCAGGTTCATGAAGCTTGAATGCAATTGTTCCACAAGCCAAACTACTCCATCTGGCTACAGATAGCCACTAGTTAAAATAAAAGATCCCTCTTTTATTTTGGATTGTGGATCCTGTTTCTATTTTTATGAAGAATCAGTATTTAAAGCTTATTTGAATAACTATTAATCCAGCTGTTAATGATAATTATTTCTCAATAGCTACTTAAAAGTATTTCAGTATGCATCAATAGCTAATCCAAAGAGATCTCTAGTATTGCAGACATTCTTTTTAGTTCATGTCGAAAGCTCCTCTTCTTGTTGAAAGAAACTTTTTCTGACGTTTACTTGTTTGCACTTTCTGCTATGATTTATAACTAACTGCACCTTCTTCTTTTTAGTTAATTATGTTGGTTGGAAATTTTTATTCTTCCAACCATACGAAATAAATTAATAAGGATAGTGTGGCATTGATATTTACATAGGACAAACTTCTTGGTACGAAGCTCCTGCCTTTGTTAAACTTTTCCTGTTCTCTCATAACGGTACCTATCCGAAACTATATCAATTCGAAACTAGAAGGGGATACAATAGGCAAATAGGTCCTTCTATTAGGATTGTTGTGAATACCCAGAAGAGTTCCTTGGCTCTTTATGCTTCGTTATCTGGCAAGTCTCTTTTCGGTGCTCTTAGCAATAACTGTTGCTTCGTAGAATTATACAAGTGTTAACCATATCTAATAAACAACACCACCCCCCAAACGCAACCTCTTCTCCGTACATATATGAGATCGGCCTCTTCTAACTTACTTTTGATTAAAATATAATTTAATTAAATTAAATTTAAAAAATTATAAAAAAAATATAATTAAAATTTTTTGATTGAATTTATATTCATGATATTCGGTATTGAGTTAACTTGAATCACTCAAATCGAAAGCAATTTAATGAATATTTATCATTATTGGCAAACTTTAAAAAAATTATTAAATTTCCATTGATTGAGATAAGGATGATTTTTGTGTTTTCATCTAAATTTTTATATTTTAAAATTATATTGGATATCTTAGAAATTAGTTTTCAATCAAAAATCTATTTTTAAATATTAAATGGATATATATCTCTTTAATTTTCTTAAAGAAATTATTATTTTAAAGTTTATTAGTTTTATGAGATTAGAATCCTATGAATAGTAAAAATCTAAGAAATCTCTCTATAAATAGGTCTCAATTGAGGCGATAAATTAATAGTTTTAAAGCGTGAAGAACGCGAATATTGATAAAGCCCTAAAGTATGAGGATTAGTTTTCATCAATTTTATTTATTCTCTCTAATTTTATTTGAAGCTGGTAAGTAATCTAATCATAAGTTAAATATTTTATAAGTTGTTCATAATTATTAAAAGAATTTTAAACCTTAGTAAGTAATTTAATCATGAGTTAGAATATTTTATAAATTATTCATGTTTATTAAAAAAATTTTAAATTTTGATAAGTAATTTAATCATAAATTAAGATTTTTATAATATTATAAGATTGCTAAAAATTTATTTTATTTTAATAAATTTTTATAAATTGCATTCTCATAAACAAAGTTCTTTGTTTGTAGAGCATCCTCTTGTTACCTCTCTCTCGTAAGAGAGAGAATGAAGTGGGTTTATTTATTGAATCCATGAGAATCCTTTTCCACATTCCCGAACGTGGATTGACTCGTGCCGACACCCTTTTCCTTTAACCTGGTACTTTGGCCACTCAGGGAAGGAATACAAGTTCAAGGTGATTTGACAAACATGGCCATCGAGGTAAGATTGATTTCAAAATTTGCATCAGTTTTGTTGCTCAGCTAAGCAATCCAAGAGAAAAAATAAATTGTATTCTTTAAAATTTTTTAACAAGTATGTATAATTTTATAAAACAGTAAATTGTATGTGAGTATGAAGTGTTGATAGCAAGAACAAGTATAGCAATAATCAGAGACAAACATACAAACGCAGCAATTTATAGTGGTTTGGTGCTACTCCTTGCACCTCCGTCCACTCCCCAAGAATCCCTTGGGAATTTTCTCTACTAATCATTCTTCAAACGATTACAAACCTAGCTAACCTATCTAGCTTCTTATTTCACAAGCACAAAGGAGTCTTTCCTTAGCTTTCTCAGCTAACTTCTTGTTTCCCGGCACAAGGGAGCCTTACAAGTCACCAATTACGGGTTTAGCACACCCTCCATAAGTTTCAACCAAGTTGAAACTCAAACAACTCATAATGAAAAAAAGTTTCAGAAATTACAGCACCTTAATAAGCAAATGTAACAATAAAAGCACTTTACACTTTTTGAAGACCTCCCCCCTTTGAATGAATTTCTCCTGTTTAAATGTTGGAGTTATGAGTACTTGAAGAAGCCTCTTGGGTAGTTGGAAGGAGCCTTGAATGAGCCTTGAAGGACTTTCAAACTCTACAGCTCACTATCTTTTCAAAACTGGAAGGCTGAAACTTTCTTGATTTTTCCCTTTGTTTTCCTCTCTTTTTCTCACTTGTAATCCCTCAAAAATGCTCCCAAACTCTTGCTAATCAATCCCATTTACGAGTATTTATAGTTTACTGTAGGATTGGAACGTTAAACTAGCCGTTTGTGACCGTTGGAGATGCAGAACTAGCAGTTACAGCATTTTTTGGGCAAGTTAGTCGACTCTAGAGTCGACTACTTTTGTTAAGACTTCTGTTCTGACCACAGTAGCCGACTCCAAAGTCGGCTAACTTCAAGAAACTCACTGTCTTGGCCACAGTAGCCGACTCCAGAGTCGGCTAACTTCTGAGAGTTCACTATTTTGCCACAGTAGTCGGCTGGTTAGTCGGCTAACTTGATTTTTCTTACTGTTTTGCCACAGTAGTTGACAATTAGTTGGCTAACTTGGTAAAACTTACTGTTAACTTTCTTGTGGCATAATTTTGACTTGATATCTTCCAAAGTAGTTGACCAAAAGCTTCAAACTTCCATTCTAAGTGCTGGTAACTGCTGTAGGAGTTGACTAAATCCTCCAAAACTTCAAAACTCTTTCCATAAGCAATATAAATCATTGAAATGAAGAAGATAATTGTTCTAGCTTTCATAACTTGAACTTTTTTCATTTGAAAACCTCCTAAACATTTGAATTTCACTTGATTAAGGTTTGAATCATTCTAGCTTTCATAATTTTGAACTTTCTTCATTTGAAAACCTCCCAAACATCTGAATTTCACTTGATTGAGGTTTGAATCATTCTAGTTCTCATAATTTTGAACTTTCTTCATTTAAAAACCTCAAAACATCTGAATTTCACTTGATTGAGGTTTGAATCATTCTAGCTCTCATAGTTTTGAACTTTCTTCATTCGACAAACTCCCAACCATCTGAATTTCATTGAATTGAGGCTTGAATCATCCTTAGTTGATCTTGGTCTTCTACAAAAATTTCTCTTTTGAACTATAAACTCATTTAGGTGCTTGAAATCACTTTTAATCATCTTGATGATTCATGTATGCCTGCATTCAACATAATTCTCTACAAAACTCATTAGTAACTTACTTAATTGTTTTGTGATCATCAAAATCAATATGAGGTCAACAATCTCCCTCTTTTCGATGATGACAAAACCATTAATTATACAATTAAAATAATGAATTCAACAAGATAAAGCAGTGCAATATTGAACTTGATCATAGGGTTGAGATAATTTAGCTCATGTTAGGAGAGGATTCAGAAATCAGTTTCATATATGAATTTTATACCAAAAACTTTAAAACATGTGCCAAAAGTTTGAATTTTGAATCAGAATCTTTGAAAACTATGTGACAATCATTTTTCATATTCAACTTCAGAGAATTCAGATTTTTGAAGAGATTTAAGGAGGGTTTCATGCCAAAAATCTGAATTTTGTGCTGAAATTCTGAATTTTATGACAAGGAAATGAATTTTGTGCCAAAATGCTGAATGTTGTGCTAAAGACAAAAGTTTTGTTCCAGAAATGAAGAATTGTACCAATGAACTGAGTTTTTATGCTGAAATGATAATTTTGGCTTTAAAAATGTAGAGTTTCAGTCCGTGCCAAAGGCGTGCCAAAAGCATGCCAAAATTCTGCATAGTGTGCTGAAACTTTAATTTTTGATACTATAAGTTTCAATTTAAAAATAGATTTGAAGTAGAGCTTGTTTGTTTGAAATGCAAGTAAAACTTAAGTGAAAAATAACAAGCTTCTTCTCTTCCTTTTATTGCAAAATCAATCTTACTCTCAAAAACTTTGTTCTTTCCTTTGAAAAGTTAAAATTTGCTGAAACATTTGCATGAATTGCAATTTTTCTCCCTCTAAACATATGCTTACATTATTCTCATTTAGAAATACTGAACTTTTGAAAACTTTACTGAAACATGCTGAAACATTTTGAGGCCACTGAAACTTTTTTTAAGAGTTTCACTGAAACATTTTTAACACATGATGAAAACTTTCTGAATTTTTGAAAAACCTTCCTGAAACATGATAAATAAAAATTCTTCTCCTTTTTAAATATATGCTTACCCTCTTTGATCTTTTTATGGGTCCATTCTTTCCCTTTTTGTCATCAATCAAAAAGGATGTGAGAAGTTATGCACTTAATTTTGAATATCTCGCCCTTGATAGTTCAATTTTAGAATATCCATGATACATATATTGAAGCAAATAAATTACACAAGTAATATTTGATACCATAGAATTTCATAAAGAAGAACATTTCATTAAGTAGATAATTTCCTACACAAGATTTCATACAAAGCAACATTCATGACACAAGATTTCATAAAGATAAAGTAACATTCACAAGATAAAATTTCATACAAAGCAACACAAGATTTCATAACAAAGAGGAAATCTGATACCACATTTATAACACAAGATTTCACAAATACAAAGCAACATTCATAACACAAAGTGCTAATACAAACATTTAAATATATAGAAAAACCTAGTACATTCTAATCAAAACAAAGCAAACTAGTACATTAAAAATAAACAAAGCAACCTAAACAATCTAATCTATTCCTCATCAGAGGAAGATACAACAGAGGGCTGAGTGGATGATCCAGTGCCTTATCCTTTTGAAGAAGGGTGGTAAGATGCATGAGGTGGCCTGGCACGGGGGTGAGTAGGCTGTGGAGGAAGCTGAAATGGCTGGGATGAAGGTCTAAAAGCAACAGGGGCCAGCTGATCATTAATGGTTGAGACTGAATGGTGAAGAAGGCCAATGGACATCTCTACTCTTTCAGATTTTTCACCAAAGGCCATGATCTGAGCTCGCAACTGCCTCAACTCCTCAGATATGCGGGCAATCTCATCTGAGTCACGGCTTGATCCTGCCCCATGGTCTTTCATCTCCTGAAGCAGCAGCCTTCCATTCAGAATACTCATGGAGTGCTCCAACCTCATCAGCATCTGGGACAATGTCTCATTCACTGTAGAAATGTGTGGTACCAACATAAACTCACCAGTAGATGAACCACTGTCCTCTGAACTTCTGCTAGAGATAGCTGAGGTTACTTCCCTCACAATATACTGTAGCTGATCCTGATTAAACTCAACTGATGTCCTCTATGGTGCAAGGGGCTCCTCAGGATGCTGCTCAGATCTGGGTCTAGCTCCCTCATGAGAAGAAAAAGATGGTCCCTCAGCAGACACCTCAATCTCATCCTCTCTACCTCTCCCTTTGGACCATCTGCCACCAACCTTCACAAATCTCATTCGACGAAGAGAATGTTCATTGTATACATCCGAATGGTGCAGCTTGGTTGTCTCTTCACCCCTTAGTCTTACTCCAAAGTGTTTAAAGAAGTGGGTGAGAAGCATACCATATGACAGAGCAGTCCTAAGTCTGTTGACTGTCTCTCTCAATACAGTCAACATCAGCTCAGGGAAGTCAAAAGGGGTGTCACTGATAAGATGATACATCAAACATAAGTCTCTCTCAGTGACCAAATGGAAGCTCCTAGCACGAGGTACGAAGATCCTAGATATAATGTGGTGGAGGAGTCTCATCTCAACACTCAAAGAGTTGGCTAGTACTCTGTCAATCCCCTCCCCATCATCTATACCAAGAACGGCTTCAATCCACCGTGCCCTTCCCTGAGGGAGATCATCCAAAAATCCATCGACCGGCACTCTTAAAATATTCCCAATAATGCCACGGTCCAAATTTATTCTGACTCCCCTCACTACAGATGAAGCATATATGAAATCAACTGACAAATTTTGATAGAATTCTTTTACCAAAGAGGGGTAGATGGGGACCTCAGTCCTACACATATAGGACCATCCTCTCTGTTGGAGCATTCTCCCAATGCCGAACCCTTCACGAGCAAGAAAGCCAAAGTCGACTACCCGCCCGTTGAAGATGGGTCTCGTGGACAAGAAATGGACCCCGGAGACACGGAAGGAAGAGGGCAAAGCCGGGAGAGGCGTGGCTCTCTCTCGCGGGTCCTCAGAGCTTCCTCCTTGCCGCGCGCGGGGGATTCCCGCCCATGGAGCCATCAAGCAAGGGTGGACGAATGGAAGAGAAAAATCAAAGGAAAATGAAAGGGATTTAGAGGGATCAAGGCTTGGAAAAAATATAGAGAGAAACTAGAAGGGATTTAAGAGTGGAAGACGGACGGTCGCTCGGTTGCCCTTATAACCCAAGCGATCGGGCGATTTAGTCGGCTCACGAGCCGGCTAATTCCAATTAGCCGTCAGCCCAAATGGCTCAAAAATAGGGGAAATGATGCCTAGGCTCCAAATTGATCAAGGATTTTCATGCAAAATAATTTTTAAATGATATGCATGTTATGGAATCATCTAGGGGGATCAGTTGGACTAATTATCATGATTTTTAATCATAAAAAATATGCCTAGAAAAAAATTTAAAAAATTAATTTATCTAGCTGACTCATTTAATCAAAGGGTCAATCATGCCAAGTTCTCTTCTAATTTCATAAAATCTACTTTGATCAATGGGTTTTGTGAAAATGTCAGCTATTTGTCCATCAGTACTAACAAAATCAAGAATTATATCTTTACTTTGAACATGATCTCTAATGAAATGATGTTTAATTTCAATGTGTTTAGTCCTAGAGTGCTGAATTGAATTTTTAGTTAAGTTTATGACACTAGTATTATCACATTTTATGGGAATGTCTTTAAGTTTGATGCCATAATCTTCTAGTTACTACTTAATCCACAAGATTTGAGCATAATAACTGCCAGCAGCAATGTATTCAGCCTCAGCTGTAGACAAAGCTACTGAAGTTTGTTTCTTGCTAAACTAGGAGATTAAGTTAACTCCTAGAAATTGACAAGTTCCACTAGTTGATTTTTTATCAATTTTACAACCAGCAAAATCAGAATCAAAATATCCAATCAAATCAATAGAAGAGTATTTATCATACCAAAGTCCAAGATTATTAGTGCCATTTAAGTATCTTAAAAGTCTTTTAACAGCATTTAAATGTGCTTATTTAGGATTTGCTTGAAATCTAGCACACATGCATACACTAAATAGAATATCAGGTCTACTTGCAGTTAAATACAAAAGAGAACCTATCATGCCTCTATAAAGCTTTAAATCAATATTTTTGCTACTTTCATTCATATCAAGTTTGCATGATGAGCTCATAGGGGTATCGGCACACTTGGAATTCTCCATGCCAAACTTCTTTAGAATCTCTCTTGTGTACTTGCTTTGGTTAATGAAGATTCCATCTTCAGCTTGTTTAATTTGGAGTCCAAGAAAATAGTTGAGTTCTCCCATCATGCTCATCTCGAACTCGCTCTGCATGAGCTTAGCAAAGTCCTGACACAAGAGTTCATTAGTAGCACCGAAAATGATGTCATCTACATAAATTTGTATAATGAGCATATCATCATTTTCTCTTTTTATAAATAATGTAGTGTCTACATTTTCTCTAACAAAATTATTATCTATCAAGAATTTGCTCAATCTATCATACCATGCCCGAGGTGCTTGTTTCAAACCATATAATGCTTTGTTCAATTTAAAAACATAGTTTGGATATTCATAATTTTCAAAACCGGATGGTTGTTCAACATATACCTCTTTAGCAATATAACCATTCAAAAATGCACTCTTAACATCCATTTGAAATAATTTAAAATTCATGAAGCATGCAAAGGCAAGTAATAATCTAATGGCTTCTAATTTTGCAACTGGAGCAAAGGTTTCATCAAAATCAATGCTTTCTTCTTGATTATAACCTTTAGCTACCAATCTTGCCTTATTTCTAACGATATTTCCATGTTCATCCAATTTATTTCTGAAAACCCATTTAGTGCCAATTATGAAATAATCTATTGGTCTACTAACTAAAGTCCAAACATTGTTTCTTTTAAATTGGTTTAATTCTTCATGCATAGCATTTATCTAATCAGGATCATCTTTAGCATCATCAAAACATTTAGGTTCAATTTGTAAAACAAATGCTAAATGATTGCATGCATCTCTATAAGAAGATCTAGTTCTTACCCCTTGTGATGGACTACCAATGATTAGATCTTTGGGGTAATTGTGAACATACCTCCACTCTTTTTCTAAGCCTTGTATACCTTGAGTTTTGGCTTGTTGAAGTGCTTCAATGGTGTCTTCTTGACTTATTTGATCATTTGTATCTTCTTTGTCCTTCAATATGATCTCTTCAACTCCTTCTTCAAGTAAACCTGCATCATTAATAATTTCTTTCTTCCTTGATGGAAAATCATTAGTTTCATCAAACACTACATGTATAGATTCTTCTACCACCAAAGTTTTCTTGTTAAAAACTCTATATGCTTTACTGTTAGTGGAATAGCCAAGAAAGATTCCTTCATCAGATTTGGCATCAAATTTATCAAGATTAGATTTGTCATTATTTAGAATGAAACATCGATACCCAAAAACATGAAAATACCCAATATTTAGTTTTCTACCTTTCCAAAGCTCATATGGGGTCTTTTTCAAAATGGGTCTTATCAAGGCTCTATTTAAAACATAGCATGCTGTGTTAATTGCTTCAGTCCAAAAGTATTTTGGGAGATTGCTTTCACACAATATGGTTCTTGCCATTTCTTCAAGAGTCCTATTCTTTCTCTTAACTACTCCATTTTGTTGAGGGATTCTTGGTGCAGAAAAATTATAATTGATTCCCATTTCATTGCAGAAACTTTCAAAATTTTGATTTTCAAATTCTTTTCCATGATCACTACGAATAGATAAAATTTGAAGACCTTTTTCATTTGTGGTTTTTTTGAAAAACTTTAAAAATTCAGAAAAAGCTTCATCTTTACTTGCTAAAAATAAAATCCATGTAAAACGAGAGAAGTCATCAATAATCACAAAACCATAGCATTTTCCACCTAAACTTGTGGTTCTAGTAGGTCCAAACAAGTCCATGCGCAAAAGCTCCAAAGGCCTAGAAGTTGAAACCACATTTTTGGATTTGAATGAAACTCTAGTTTGTTTTCCAAATTGGCAAGCATAACAAATTTTATCCTTTTCAAAATTTAATTTTGGCAAACCATTTGCTAAATCTCTTTTGATTAGTTTGGAAAGAAAATCTATGCTAACATGTACAAGTCTACGATGCCATAACTAGCTAGATTCATTAAATTTAGAATTCATGGCAACTAGACATTCCATATTTTGGTCATGTAGCTCATTCAAATCTACAATATAAATATTTTTGTGCCTGTGATCAATAAATTTCATACTATTATTAGCAGGATTTGTAACTATGCAAATAGATGATTCAAAGATGACTTTAAAACCTTTATCACATAATTGACTAATGCTTAACAAATTATATTTTAAACCATCAACAAGAAGAACATTATCTATGAAGGTATGGGAAGTGATACCAATTTTACCAATGCCAATGATCCTTCCTTGAACATTGTCTTCAAAGGTGACCACTCCTTCATCCTTAGTTTCTAAAGTGATGAATTGAGATTCATCACCCGTCATGTGTCTTGAGCACCTGCTATCCAAGTACCATTTTCTTTTTGCATTTTGGGTCACAAGACATACCTGCACCTATAAATTTAAGTCATATTTTTAGGTACCCAAGCTTTCTTGGGTCCTTTAGGGTTAGCATGAATGGTTCCTTTAGGAACCCAAATCTTTTTAATGTTCTTGTTGATGTGAGAATTACATGCAAATGCTTTATGTCCTGATTTACCACATTTGAAACAAGTAATTTTAGATGAATCATTTGGAGGAACAAATAAGTTTTTCAAAAACTTTTATTTTTTTAAGGGATTATAGCCTAATCCAGCTTTATTAAAAGCAACCCTTTGGTTTTCAAGAATTATTTGTAGTTTTGTAGAGCTCAAGGTGAATTTATCAACAATGGGCTTAAGTTTGTTCATCTCATTTTTCAAATTCAGATTTTCCTGGGTTAAAACAGAATTTTCATTTGAAAGCTTTTCTTTTTCAAAAACTAAACTTTGGATTTGGTTTCTCAAATCTTTATTTTTGGCACCTAACTTTTTGAATTCAGTAAGTAAATCATAAAATGCATCTTGCAATTCATCAAATGTAAATTCAGTTTGAGAGTTAGAAATTACCTCTTCTTCACAGGTCATGAGACACAAATTTGCTGTTTCTTGTTTCTCATCATCTGAACTTGTATCATCGCTGTCACTCCAAGTTGCCATCATAGCCTTCTTTTTAAACTTCTTGGGACCTTTCTTAAGTTGTGGACAGTCAGCCTTAAAGTGTCCCGGTTTCTTACATTCATAACAAATAGGAGGCTGCTCTTTTTCTCTTTCCTTGCTGAATTCTCCTTTTACAAAAGGCCTCCTTTTTACTCCTTGTTTCTTCTTTCTCATGAATCTTCTAAATTTTCTTGTGATAAGAGCTAGCTCATCATCTCCATCACTTTTGTTCAGAAGATTCATCACATTCCTCCTTTTGGTCTGAACATTTTAGAGCCATGTTCCTCCTCTTTTTGGTCTCTTCCTCATCTTGATGTTGTTTAACTTGAATTTCATGAGTCATCAGCGATCCTATGAGCTCTTCTAGAGGAAGGATGTTGAGGTCTTTTGCCTCCTGAATTGCAGTCATCTTGGCTTCCCATGACCTAGGCAAAGATCTCAAAATTTTTCTCACTAGATCACTATTAGTATAAGATTTGCCAAGGCTTTTAAGATCATTCATAATATCAGTAAATCTAGTAAACATATCAGTAATGGAATCTGTTGGTTCCATTTTAAACAGTTCATATTTATGCACAAGCATATTGATTTTAGATTCCTTCATTTGATTTATGCCTTCATGGGTGACTTCAAGTCTATCCCAATTCTCTTTAGAAGAAATACAAGTAGATATTCTATTAAACTCATTTGCATCAAGAGAACAATATAAAATATTCATGGCCTTAGCATTAAGCTATGCCATTTTCTTATTATGCTCATCCCAATCCACTTCCGATTTGGGAACATCAATACCATTTGTTCTAAGGATGGGTGTGTGAGGGCCATTAACTATGATACTCCAAAGATCATAGTCAAGTGCTTAAATAAAAATTTTCATCCTAGCCTTCCAATATGTGTAATTTGTGCCATTGAATAAAGGAGGTTTGTTTGTGGATTGACCTTCGGTCAACAAGGTACTTACTTGGGCTGCCATGGAACTTTAGCTCTTTATCGGTTAAGACAAATAGGAACAAGAGCACTAGCTTTGATACCACTTGTTGCTCAGCTAAGCAACCCAAGAGGAGAGGTGAATTGGGTTCTTTAAAAATTTTTAACAAGTATGTGCAATTTTACAAAACAGTAAATTGTATGTGAGTGTGAAGTGTTGATAGTAAGAACAAGTATAGCAACAATCAGAGACAAACACATAAACATAGCAATTTATAGTGGTTCGGTGCTACTTCTTGCACCTACGTCCACTCCCCAAGAATCCCTTCAGAATTTTCTCCACTAATCGTTCTTCAAACAATTACAAACCTAGCTAACCCAGCTAGCTTCTTGTTTCATAGACACAAGGGAGCCTTTCCTTAGTTTTCTCAGCTAACTTCTTGTTTCCGAGCACAAGGGAGCCTTACAAGTCACCAATTATGGGTTTGGCATACCCTCCATAAGTTTCAACCAAGTTGAAACTCAAACAACTCACAATGAAGAAGAGTTTCAGAAATTACAGCTTCTTAATGAGTAAATGTAACAATAAAAGCACTTTACACTTTTTGAAGACCTCCCCCCTTTGAATGAGCTTCTCCTCTTTAAATGTTGGAGTTATAAGCACTTGAAGAAGTCTCTTGGGTAGTTGGAAGGAGCCTTGAATGAGTCTTGAAGGACTTTCAAACTCTGCAGCTCACTATCTTTTCAAAACTGGAAGGCTGAAACTTTCTTGATTTTTTCCTTTGTTTTCCTCTCTTTTTCTCACTTGTAATCCCTCAAAAATGCTCCCAATCTCTTGCTAATCAATCCCATTTACGAGTATTTATAGTTTACTGTGGGATTGGAACGTTAAACTAGCCGTTTGTGACCGTTAGAGACGCAGAACTAGCCGTTACAATATTTCTGGGCAAGTTAGTCGACTACTTTTGTTAAGACTTATGTTCTGACCACAATAGCCTACTCCAGAGTCGGCTAACTTCAGGAAACTCACTGTCTTGGCCACAGTAGCCAACTCCAGAGTCGCCTAACTTCTGAGAGTTCACTGTTTTTCCACAGTAGCTGACTGGTTAGTCGGCTAACTTGATTTTTCTCACTGTTTTGCCACAGTAGCTGACTAATTAGTTGGCTAACTTGGTAAAACTTGCTGTTAACTTTCTTGTGGCATAATTTTGACTTGATAGCTTCCAAAGTAGTTGACCAAAAGCTTCAAACTTCCATTTTAAGTGCTGGTAACTGCTGTAAGAGTTGACTAAATCCTCCAAAACTTGAAAACTCTTTTCATAAGCAATAGAAATCATTGAAATGAAGAAGATAATTGTTCTAGCTCTCATAACTTGAACTTTCTTCATTTGAAAACCTCCCAAACATTTGAATTTCACTTGATTAAGGTTTGAATCATTCTAGCTCTCATAATTTTGAACTTTCTTCATTTAAAAACCTTCCAAACATCTGAATTTCACTTGATTGAGGTTTGAATCATTCTATCTCTCATAATTTTGAAATTTCTTCATTTGAAAACCTTCCAAACATCTAAATTTCACTTGATTGAGGTTTGAATCATTCTACCTCTCATAGTTTTGAACTTTCTTCATTTGACAAACTCCCAACCATCTGAATTTCACTGAATTAAGGCTTGAATCATCCTTAGTTGATCTTGATCTTCTACAAAAATTCCTCTTTTGAACCATAAACCCATTTAGATGCTTGAAATCACTTTTAATCATCTTGATGATTCATGTATGCCTGCATTTCAACATGATTCTCCACAAAACTCATTAGTAACTTAATTATTTTGTGATCATCAAAATCAATGTGAGGTCAACAAGCTTTAAAGCAAAGCAACCCTTCTTGACTCAGCTCTCAAGAATGGGTTCGCACATATAATGTATTCATTGTTGAATTTTTTTTAAAAAAAAAAAGATTATGTAGCATTATTAGCTTGGATTCATATCTTAAGTATGATTGTGAAATGTTGTTACTGTTGTCATTAATGATGTTGGATGATGTTTTGTTGGATGATTTTTTTTTTTTTTTTTGTGAACCCCATTTAAACACCCCTTATGTAGTCATGTTGGACACCTGGCAACTGCTCTGGTATTTTCTTTTGGACTTTTTCTCATATCAATCAGAGTTTTTTTGAAGTTAGTCAGAGTTAGAAGTTTTCCTCATTCGAATCAAAAATGGAGTTAGAAGTTTTCCTCATCTGAATCAAAAATGGATAAGGAGAAGGTTTCACACTTTTAGGTCAGTTTTTCATAACTCAAGTAAGAAGAAAGATATCTTTTATATAGAGAGATTAAGATTGCTTTTACAGACATTTGAAAGATTTATATTTTGAGCTGAATTGGATGGCTCTTATTAATCTTAATCCTTTGTAAATTTCAATTTAAATTGATTTGCATCCTAAATAAAAAGATTTCAAGCAATTCGACTAAGTAGAGAAAGTTTTTTTCGACTAGAACTTCCTTCATAGATTAGTATGATTTGATCAATCTCAATGTACAACTTTCTAAGGTGTCACATAGATAAGTTATCTAAATTAAATCATATTATTTTTAAAATACTATTAAACTTTATGCTAATTCTTATCCATTAATTTTGATGCATGTGCTTTCATCATTTCGTTGTTGTCATGTTATGTTCATGGTTTTGAAATGTGAGAGTAAAGTGAGCGGAGAGCTCAAAACAAAAAAAACTAAAAATATATTTTTTTATTCTTTACGTCTTGAATTACGTCCCAAATCATTAGATAAAAATTTGAAGAGAGAAATAAAGAATATAACTACTATATAAACGAATAATTTAAGAGTAAGTATTACACAATCTTTAAGATTTTTTTTAAAAAAAAATAGATTACTTATTTTTTTTTACTTGAATTCGCTTATATCAAACAAAAAAAATATACTTATAATTTAAATTTAATTATTATTAATTAATTATTAATTAAATTTTTAAGATCACATAATTTTGGCAAACGCTTCGGTTCGATATGCACAAGATATATTCTCTTCTCTGTCTCGCGTTGAGGAGAAAAGATATGTTCTCGCGAGGAGAAAACTGGAAACCGGAAAGCATAGTGGTTATTGTTGAGAGGAACATCTTCATGCCATCCTTAAAACGATCCTCGCACAAAATATGTTGTCTTCTCTGTCTCGCGTTGAGCAGAAAAGATATTTTCTTCATGCCATCTTAAAACGATCCTCGCACAAGATATATTGTCTTCTCTGTTTCGCGTTCGCGCGTACTGAGAAGAAAACCGGAAAGCATAGTGGTTGAGAGGAACATCTTCATGCAATCCTTAGAACGATCCTCGCAGCGCGCCAAAAACGATACTCGTCACGCGCCAAAAACGCAAAACGATTATCGCCACGCGCCAAAAACGCAAACGATCCTCGTAAAACGCAAAAAGCGCAAACGATCCTCGCACCCACCCAAAGACGAAAGAAAAGCGGTATCGCACCCAAAGGCGAAAGAAAGGCGCAAAAACGATTATCGCCACGCGCCAAAAACGCCTGGAACGCGCAAGGCGCAAACGATCCTCGCACCCAAAGGCGCAAACGATCCTCGCACCCAAAGGCGAAAGAAAGGCGGTATCGCACCCAAAGGCGAAAGAACGGCGGCGAAAGGCAAAGGCGGTATCGCAAGGCGAGTTTATTAGCAAAGGCGATTGGTGTTGCAAGTTACGCGTTTGGCCAATCGCCTTTGCCAATAAACTCGCCTTGCGATACCGCCGCGTAACTTGCAAAGGCGATTTGCCTTTGCAAGTTTATCGCCTAAGGCGACGATTTGCCTTTGCAAGTTTATTGCCAAAGGCGATTGGGCGATAGTCGCTAAGTTTATTGCCATCACAGCCGTACCCCTCCTTGAAAAGGCGATCCTCGCACCCAAAAACGATCCCCAAAGTCGCTGTCGCCAAGTCTATCCCATCACAGCCCAACCCCTCCTTAAAAAAAAACTCAAGGCGATCCTCGCACCCAAAAATGATTATCGCCAAAGTCTCGCCAAAGTCTATCCCATCACAGCCCATTAAATAGCCTTCAAGGGCTTCCCCTCCTTGAAAAAACTCAAGGCGATCCTCGCACCCAAAAACGATTATCGCCAAAGTCTCCCATCAAAGTCTATCGCCAGCCAAAGTCTCCCATCAAAGTCTATATCGCCAAGTCTATCCCATCACATTATCGCCAAAGTCTATATCCCATCAAAGTCTATATCCCATCCCAGCCCTATAAACAGCGGCTTCCCCTCCTTGAAAAACTCGAGGCATAGAGAAGTGAGGAGAGAGATCGTGAGATTTAGCTTCCAATTGCTTGGTCCTCTTGGGCTCAAATGATGCCTCTGCCCTGGTATATCTTCTTCTGGATCATGTTTGGTTTCACTTCTCTAGCTATCTTTTATAGTCTATTCTTGCATCGAAAACCGTTGCATGGCCCGGCCAATATGACCTACTTCCAAGCTGGCCAAGGGAGTGGCTCTCCTCATGGTGACGATGGCGGTGGCGGCGACGACGACGAGGACTCATACGCGGCTGAGATGGATGAGGCGTTCGGGGAGGCGGAGTTGGCTCCGTTTCTTGAGGCAGTCGGATTGCAGAGGGGTTTAACTCCTGCTGCGATTGCACATCATCTGACTGTCGATACCTTCATGGGAGGAAGTCCACAAGAATGCCCTATCTGCCTAGAGGGCATGGTAACTGGAACTCAGGTTGGGAGGCTGCCTTGCAGGCACGTCTACCATCCAGCGTGCATCACCAACTGCCCCATGCCCCATCTGCCGACTTCAGCTGTCAAACAACATCGGCGATTAGGGCGTCGCTTCAACTCTGTGCGCGTGTGCGTGTACATCTGTGATGAACTAAAATTGTTCCTTGTCAGGTCCTGTAGCAGTACACCTCCATGCTTCGCTTCTCTCTCTTTTTCTGTCTCTTTCCTCCGTTTTACTCACTCTTTTCTTCTCCCTGATGTTGTGTCCTCTTTCATTGTCTCAAAAAAGTAAATTGAGCTCGTTCGACCGTTTTGTTTTTTTCTTTTTCTTTTTTCCCCTGACGACGCCAATCAGTTCTTTAGTTCAGCTAGCTAGAGGAGCGGGGAAGGTAATGATTCGGCAATGTTTTGCTTTGTCGTTTTAAGAATGGTATATTTGGTTTGGATGATTGGTGCCCTGAAAAGAAATTTCCAGCAGGAATTAGAGTTCAGGCTGTCTGGTTCGTTTAAGTGTCCCAGCGCGCGCCCTCTTGCAACTAAAAAGATAGCTTCAGGATGAGCCAAAATTGTTCCGTTACTGTTTTGGTTGAACACCTTCCACTTCACGTTTCTGGCCTGCTACAGGCTTGCACATCGCCAACAAGGCCACAAATACGAACGGTTTAGAAAAATGCATTTTTTTAATATTATTTTATTTTATCTTTTGAATAAGAGGTCATAAATAATAATGAATGCTAAAAGCTTTATTAAATGGAGTAATTTTTTAATATTATTTTATTTTATCTTTTGAATAAAAGGTTTGTAAATATTATTTTTGTAAGATAAATTTGCAGAAAAAAATTTTATGATAAAAAAAGAAAAAGAATATAAAAAATTAAATACTATCATCTTCATAATATTTATTTTCTTAACGGAGAAAAAAAAAAATGTATGCCTCACAAATAAATTTTTTTTTTTTTTTATCTTTCAACTGCCCTCAAATGACTCCTTTGATTGTGTTGATGGTGTGATAGCATTAGTATGAAAAGAAAAGAATTGTAATAACTTAGGATCTCCTCTAAAAGATATAAATCTTTATTAGAAGGATCTTTAGTTAATAGATTTTTGATATTCAAAATATTATTAAGAATATTGGGTGGCATCGAGATGATATATTAAACTAGGTGCTTCAAAGGCTTTCCAGGATAGCACGAAGATGAACCGGTTGAGGAGGCAGCGCATGTCCATGGCTTGATTCCACGCGAGTGCTCGATGAGATGCGAGGGATTACAGGGGGAGGGCTCTTCCACTAGTTTTAAGGAGAGGGCATTTATGGTGCTGGTGCTACGGTACAATGGACCAAGTGGGCAGTATTCATGTGTGGAGGACCGTCGGATCCGAGGATTTAAATTTTTGACCTTTGATGTCCATTTATCCTGCCTTTGTTATCGGAATCGAGGGAAAATAAGGGTCGGATTCAACTGAACGTATCAAGGGGACGGCTTTAGTGTGATACAGTGATTTTCGATTCGGAGTTTCTATTTCGATTTTACTTTCCAAAATCGAGAGAGGTTTCTTGTGATGATTAAGAAAAAACCAAGAATTAAGCTAAACCAGATCAAACCATTAACTAAACCAAAACGAACTAATAAATGGGGTGAAACAAAATCTTTTTTTTTTTTTTTTTTTTCTTAAAATGGATGGGATATGTTGTTCACCCTCTCGTTCCCCACCGAACGGGCCATTCTAGTTTCAGAAATTTCGATTTCATTGAATCCTTTGTAACGATGAATCTGGAGGCGGTTCAGAGGGGAGTAGCTATAAATAAATATCTTGGACGCGCATGCTTGATTGAACCAGAGCCGATCTCTTATCCGTCTCCTCTTCCTCTTCTCCTTCTCTTCTCTTCTTCTTCTTGTTCTCCTTCTTCCTCCCGTTTGCTCTGCACTGGGGCCGGTGAACCATTGTTGGAAGACGTTAATCAAAGCTCTTCCATCGCTAAGCCTCGCCGGAGCTTAGATCACCGCCGCCGATGAGGTAGGTAACACGGATAACGGCCTCGAGTTTTCCTCTGTTCCAATCCGCTGTTGCTTCTAAACCTTGCTGATTTCGGTTGATAGGGTGTGCAATAGATAGATCGGAGAGAGTGGGGGAGGAACAGCGGAGGTCCGAACCTGAGAAGTCGCCGAGCGCCGCTGTGGATCAGATCGTTACCAGTTAAGTCCATTAAAACCTCTGTTCAGCCCTCTTGAATCATATCTGGGGAGAAGATAGAATGGTTAGAACTCTTAGAATAGTTTGGGACCTGTGATTAGCTCTGCCAGAAACCGGATCTTGCTCATCTACGTTCTGGTCCTTGGCCGGAGGTTGCGATCGTATGAGGATCTGGTTCTTGGTCGGAGAATGAGATCGTGTGAGGTTCTGGTTCATGGTCTAGCTGTCTTTCGATCAGGTCTTTGGATCTCAAGGAGAGAACCAAGCTTTGGCCGGTCTTCGATCGGTGGGAAGAGGGTGTTGGCATGAAGAAGAAGACTCTTATCTTCTTTAAATGGCCATCGGGTCTGGTTTCTGGGAAGAAGAAAGCAGTGCTTTCTTGTTGATTCAGCCGAATCCAACTCAAATGGAGCTGGTTGTCGGGTAGCAAGGGAATGGGAAGAGGAGGTGATGTCTTCTCTGTTTGATTATGGGCCGGCTGAAATTTTGGATCGGCTGAGAGACGGATGAACTGGGTAATCAGCCATAGTTCAGGAGAAATGTCCTCTTTCCAGTGCTATCTTGGAAGGCAGCAAAGTTTTCTTTATTGATGTTTTAGGTAAGTGGTAGTTTTGATTGTAGATCGATTGTGAGGGACTAGAGATTCGACTGTTTTGGAGATCAATAGACGTGGTTAGATCTTTTGGAAACGATGAAGAAGAAGACCCTGTTTTCTTTAGTTGATGATCGGGCCTTGACTATAGAAGGAACTAGGCAACTGGCACCTTAATGGTTTAGCCAAACCAATTGGGTTAGGCTATGATTCAGTTTACCATTAAATGAGGTTAGACCAGATAAGATTAAACATTGTGTTGGTTTATTGGTTTGAAATTATATGATTTTTAATTCAAACTCAACTGGTTTGTAATCCATTTCTGTTGAATTCTTTTGACCTGAGCTCAGTTTAAAACTGGACCTGACATTATTTGTTCCAGTACATAGTCGATCCAATGAATCAAATCATGTATCTGGATCAATAATAACAAAACTTGATTCCTGAATCAAACTCAAACCCAGTAAGCCGGTTAAAATCCAATCTGATTCATGTCATCAGTCTAACTGGAGATCAGAAAACTGGTTCTGATTTACAGTAAATAGACCAATTGAAATTAAAGAATCAAGTGAATCTGGACTTGAAGAAGAGAGACTTGACCTTCAATTAATTTTTAATTCAGCAAACCAACTGCCAAACAGAAGTTGTGATTAGTTAATATTATTTTAAATGGAATAATGGTTAAGGTAAATTATGAGGTGATTAAGCATACATAGTTTAGTTGGAGCATTTTTGTAAATATAAACAAATTGATGAAAATTAAAAATATTAGAAAATAATTAAATCTTGGTTAAAAATAGTTAAGTAAGGTTTAGTAATCATTGAAATAGAGGAGTATAATGTGTCATTTTTAAATGTTGGGCTAGAAGAGCAAAATAGTAATTTTTTAATTATAAATTTAATAGATTAATTAATTATTTATTCTTAATTATAGGTGATCATTGATTGTTTAGCTTGCATTGAGGAAGTTATTTGGAATAGCAATCTAAGGTATGAGTTCTAGCCTAATATGTTTTTATGTCTTGCATACTGTTATACAATATATTTTTATATCTTGCATGCCTGAATATATTATATTGATTTGAGGTATGAGTTTTACATCTACTATTGTGTAATATGTGCGATTTATTTTCATGTCTTGTATGCATGGATATATCATATTTTAATGTTAATTTCTCTCAATATGATTTGAATTGAGTATTATGGATTATTATGGATTTGATTATATATAGTGATATATATTATTTTGTTATGAATGGTTTTGGTTTTGATTCGAGATCATGAGTTTGGATATTTTGGATGTGGTATGGTGTAGATTGATTAGTTGAGGAATATGATATGTATGAAGGGTACTATTAGTACATGGAACTAGTTATAGCGTTGGGGATTGAATTCTTAACTCGTTTAAACCAATGGAACCAGGGAAGAGCTTAAGAGTTGTGAGAGGCTAGTCTAGAACAAAGTCATGGTGGGTAACATGGCTGAATTTATCACATTGGATACTAGTATATAAACTAGCCTAAGCAAGATAAGTATCGCTAGGTTAGGTTGTTCGACACGTATTACTAGCATATAATTTATCAATATGTATCAATAATACTTTCTAATGATACTTGTGCACTATAGGAGCGACTCGCCTAGTGATGCCTTACATTTTATAGTAAGAGAGGCCTAGTAATGTATTGAGGGAGCAACTTGCCTGTTGATGTATTGCATACTAGTACAATAATGGATAGTATGGCTATGGTCGCACTAAGTATATGCTGATTAGTGGATGTGGTCACATTGATGGTTGGTAGTTATTCTGATAAAATTTTAATAGTAGCATGGTTATTGTTCAAAAGAAAGGAGACTTTTCAAGACAAAAGTGCAATATATTTTAATTAAGATAAAAAATATAAAATACTAGAATGCAAGCAATAAATAGTAAAATAATAACAATACAAATGACTATATACATCCTGAAAGTCTCATCCATCGTTACAAACTCCCCTTTGGGTAAAGAATATAATATGCTAGTGAGATCTCTCCACATGAAGCCAACCACAAGAATACACTAGCCTTTAAGAAAAAAATCTCCTTTGAGCAAAAAATCCTCTTTGAGCAAATAGATCCCCTAAGCCAATGCACACTTTAACATTAGATGCTATATATTTATTTCCAGAATTACAATGCATAATAACCTCCTTTGGGTAGGCAATTATATATTGTAACTTAGGATCTCGCAAAGCCGATATGGAAAGAAATTTCACAAGCCGCAATGGGTAAGCCACTTTTGGTAACCAAGCATCCACATCAACTTGTGAAATTCTTCTAAAAACAAGATATCCAATATACCTGCAACAACATGCATACGTAATTAAATGTATGCAAGTGACCACTCAACATGAGGTACGCTAACCGTATGTACGTACTCAGATCACAAAGTAATAATCAATTACATTCATACTAAATGTCTTAAATTTAACAATCATTTATGTTTTATGCACATATTCTAAATATAAGAGCACATAAATCATTTATTGTAAATCTAGCAAGAAAATATATATTGTATGTATTAAACTTGCATGAAGCCAAAATATAATTTACAACCAATATAAATTTCGGAATATGATATAAATTATCAACAACTAAATAGAAATAATAATTGAACCATAAAACATAAAATAAATAAATACAGTGGCAATTATTATTATAATCAATAGGCTTAGATTTAATTTTTGGGTTGCAATTAATTTGGACTCATGAACAGGCCTATAAATAAGTTAAAAATAAGATCTTAGTCCAATAAAACAATTAATCCAAAAGAGCCTTTGACTAATTAGCCCAAAGTTAGACTTTGGCTCAAAATTGTTTGGACCAAAAATGGGTAATTTACTAAAAGAGGCCCAAAACCGATTTGGGCTCCAAAACTTAGAGGTTAAAATTATGTTTTTTTAATAAACCGAATCTAGGATTAGGTAAACTAATTAAAAAAGAAAACTTTAATCCATATTAATGTAGAAAAAAATCCCATTCAGGATTAAAAAAAAAGCAAAAAATCCCTAAGATTTTAGCCCACATAATCTTACTTATTAGAATTAATTTATAAATATGATTACAACAAATATTCATATATGATCAATGAAGAATAGGTATGAAACCATAACCATCAAAATTAGGTACGAAATCATATTGCTATTATAGAAAAACTTGGGTTATGAATCACATATGCCCGCTCTGATGCCTTATGCTAGGATTTAAGGATCTCATATGTGTAATCAGAATACCAAATAGTAATAATAATATTTTTATACTTGTTTGTGCCATTACGAGAGAAGTGCAGAAGCTCCAAAGAAGCTTAAGTTTTTCTTTTCTTACTGCTCCCTTATGTGATGTTTCGATGAAAAAATAAATCGTAAATATAAGGAGAAAAGAGGAGATCTAGCCTATTTAAAAGAAAATTCTAATAAGCCATCTTATTACGGGTTACTATTAAATTTTAGGTCCATACAAATCATCAACCACATCATCCAATAGAGGTGCATTCATGCTCAAACTATATGAATTATAATTTTTATCAATAATGAGCTCATCCGGTTTATATCATCAAACCAAATTCGTTTAATAAATTTTATAAAATTAAATTATAATAATTAATAGTAGTACAAATAAGAAAATTTTTCAATATGTATGTTTGCTAACAACTGAAGATGGCCATGAGAATTGTTGCAGAAGTTCACTGTCGAATAAAGAAGAAAAATAAAAGGAAATGATACACTTTTTTAGGTATTAAAAACAAAAGAAAAAAAAAAAAAAAAAAAACACACGCATACATCAGTTAGCCGGTACCACGCACTGGCATAGCGGGCAAACTCCCTTCCTCAATAACCATGCAGTAATACGGCAGGGGTGAAAAATATGGCTACATGGAAGCCAACCGGCCATCAACCCTCTGCTTACCTCCTCGAGACAAATCACGCAAACCTCCGCAGGCCCTGGCACCGAGAAGCGTGCCACCATCACATGCTGTTCGATCTCCTCCAGCGTCAACCCCCGGTTCCCCATCACCTCCTGATCCTCCTCGTCCTCGTCCTCCTCCTCCTCCTCCTCCTCCTCCTCCTCCCCCCCTCCTCGTCGGTGGCTATCTCCTCCCACTCCCCGATCGCGCCATTGGTGTAGTCGGTCGTGACCATCAAATCCACGGTGATCCACATCAGGCAGTGGCCGAGAAACGCCGCCATCCGGGCGGCGTCGTACGCTTCTCCCCGTATTCTGTGCATAATCATACTATAGGCTTCGGTGGGGAGGTGGGGGTGAGAGCAGAGAAAGGCCGAGATGGACGGCCACGAGGCGGTATGCTCCGGGACGAGGAAGTCCCGGAGGCTGTCGATCCAGCTCCGGCGAAGAAAGGGCGAAATCCAGAAATGGGTGTACTCGTCCGGGCCGGTGTTGATCCAGCCTCTGTCTTGAACCGATAAGCGGAAGTACACCAGGTTGAGGTGCCCATGTATGCCTTGCACCCCCGACTCGGAGGTGAAGCGGAGGAGGGCCCGGCCGTGGCCCCAGTTGAGGCGGTAGGCCTTGGAGTGGCGGCGGCTGTCGAAGGACATGGTCGGTCTGAGGTAAATGATATTATGGCTTGGTTCAAGGGGAGCTGGGTGGGGTGGGATATCGGAAGGGTTGGGAACTCGGGTTGTGGAGCGCTTGGCGCCTCTTGGCTGCTCTTATAGAAAGGGCATTTATGGTGACGGAATTGTCAGTACAATGGAAGGGGACGGTGGGCTCGCGGGCGGGAGGGAGATTTAATTCTTCGGGCTTTCGGGGGTATATATTTGACGAGTTGGATACGCTAATCCAAAGGGGACAGCTGGGATTTGGGCCCCCGTGGAAGGATACGATGGCTTATATGCTGAAAGATTTTTGGAATGGCCGAAATTCATGGGTTGACTTCTGGAAGGCTTTTAACATAAAAAAAATCAGAGCTATATGTTTGGTGGTGTTGTTTTTTTTTTAATATTTTTTTCCCTGAAATTAAGTGAAATACTGCATACAGATTGATGATGGAGATATCAAAAATTTGGTTAGAAATCCTGCCAAAGCTGGCTTTTGTTTTCACTTTCATCTTCAAAACAATAAAGTTATTGCCATAAAAAAATCTAGTGATTGTAAAAATAATTTAGAAAATAAAAAGATTTTATTATATAAAATGGTGTATACACATGCAAGCACAGATATTCTTTGCTATTTTTTTTTTTTATAACCGGTATATACACATGCATGCATCGATATTTTTTGGTACTTTTTTTAAAAAAATAAAAAATAAAGCATTTTCTTTGTTAAGGTTTTGGATATGGACGTAAATAAGTCATTATTTTACAAGCAAAATAATTTTATATTTTTTTGTGTTCTTAAATATTCTCAATCTTCTCCTTTTATTATTGTAGTTTTACATAATTTTATTAAAGATAATAATGTAAAATAGTGATATTAAAATGATCACTTATTGAAATTAATAGAAGTATTGAAAAATCAAGATGAAATGAGAAACATTCATACAAATAGTGATTTATAAGGGATAAATACCATAATTTTTATGATTGTACTTTTGCATAAATTTATCAAAGATATTAATGTGAAATAGTGATATCATATAAATGGCTCTTATTGAAACTAATTGAAGTAGTATTGGAAAATCTAGATGAAATGAGAAATATTCATATAAATAGTGATTTATAAGGGATAAATATACAACAAACTATAATTGCAACAATATATAATCAAATTTTCCAAGTGGCTTCTTTCTTTTTGCATTGTTGATTTTTAATCCTTTTTTCCCCCTTTATATGTCTTATGTTCGCTATACATTGCTTCTTGGTTTTATGGCTTATATAAAAATAATTTACATCATCCCATCTCAAATTATATATGAGAGAGGAACCAAACTATATTACTGTAATACTACGCATATTTTCTTGTAAAGAAGCCAAACTTCTTATAAAGTGCATGGCTATTATTGATCAATGGAAGATGCTAAGAAGTGAAAAACATGAAGACATAGGATTACCATAGGTCTCTTGAAAATCGGTCACTATATGTTGCAATAGCAATCTAAACTTTTCTAATTTCTAGGTAAATAATGTTTTGTATTTGTTTCTGGCTTACTTTTTTCCACTAGATCTATTTACAATAACAAATGTATTGTTATGAGAAGTAGACTTCAAAGTAAAGTTAGTGATATGGTTTATTATTTGAGCTGAGATTCTCTCCATTCACCGTTAAACTAAGGATAAATAATTTCCAAAGGTTAAAGATAGACAAGTTTTATCCATCTCAAACCTAATATATCTCAGACTATTACATGATAGATAAGTTTATCATTGAAAAATGAAATCTTGGTAGAAAAATGAAACATTATTAGTTTAGCCACAAACTAGAAAGGTTTTAAGTTTTATAGTTTGTGCATCTAATTAGATCACTTTCATGTGAGTGAGACGGTGACACTTGCTCACTAGGCTAACCTTATAATTTATCATTTAGTGGTAAAAAATTCTATCTATCCAAGTTAAATGGTAACAATTGGTCAATAAGTACCTACCCAAAATTATGAAAGTTACATTAGACACATCATTTATTATAAAAGAATTTGTTTTCATGGAAGTTGGATGGTTGGTGGATCAAGAAGAGCTTGAACCAATTACTTTTCTATAATTCTATTTAAAATTATTTATCAAAAATTCTTTAGTTTAATATTACATTTTTTTAAATAATGATATTTCTGCCATCTAATCAATCTATTTATAAGCATGAATGCCTATAAACTCATCTAAGGAGAATCTTGTAACTGATGCATAGTATATATTTATAATTCAAATATGTCCGTTTTCATTAGATGTACTTTGAAATATGTTGGCTGCATCGAACAAGGGCAAAACTGATATTTCTTCCTTCTTCAAAAATAATATGTAAAAATTTACCATGTAACATGTAACATCCCGAATCTCAAAGCAGTATCCTAATCTTGAAGCATAAAATTTATCATGAATGAAAGGGCACTTTTGAAATTTTATCAATGTCATTTGAACAATTGGTGAAGGGTATAAAGGGAAAGGATACCAAAGTCATTTGAAAATTTGATTAAGGGTAAAGTGGAAAAAGGGATCCTGTCGTCATTCGTAAATTTCTCCAAGGGTAAAGAAGGAATTTGTCAAGGGCTTTTTCATGAGTGGAGAAGGGTAAAAATGCATGGTGAAGAGGTATGCCATGTGGACTTAAAAAGGCCATTTTGGAGATTTGTTTGAGGGTAAATTGTGGATTTGCCAAGGCATTTAAAAAAACCCCTTAATCCTTCCCTTCATCCATCGTAAGAAAAATCAAGAGTGAGGGAGAAGAGGGTGGTGGAAGAGGAGAGAAAATTTCAGCCGTGGGGAAGAAGAAAAAGAAAAAGAAAGGAAGAAGAAGAAGAAGAAAGGAGGAAGAGAAAGGGAGAAAGCTTGGTATCTTCTCTTCTTGTCATCCTTAAGGTAAACCCTAAACCTTCTAAGGTTTTAGATAAATGATAAAATCATGTGTTAGAGAGAAAAGGAAAAGAAATAAGAGAGGATTTCATGTTATGAAAATGATGAGGATTTATGTTTGATAGAGGAAAAGGTAGAGAATTTTGGTATGCATTTAAGGGGCATGCATGCATGTTTCATGGAAAAACCTAGGTATCTGTCACCTAAATAAATTTATATATGGTAATATAGGTCAAGAAAATCAAGTAAAGGAACCTTTTCAAGAGGGATAGCAACTGTGGAAAAGAAGAAATAGCATATGAGTGGGTTTCTCATCTATCTCGTGAAATGTTTCATAATAGTATAGTGATATTTTGCTACAAAATGAGTGTATTATACTAAGTATAGTATCTTCAGAAATCAAATATAGGAAATAAGAAACCAGTTTTAATGTTATTATGTTTGTAAAGCATGTTTAAAAGCAAAGCATGAGTTTAAAGAATAAGTATGGATTTACAGTATGTTTTAAAGCAAGATATGAGTTTCAGACAAAGCATGAGTTTCAGCAAAGTATAGAGTTTCATGAAAAAGCATTTCTTGGATAAAACATATGTTTCAGTGAAGCATGGAAATTTTTCTTCAGAGTTATATTTCAAAGTAATGCATGGGCATGCATGAATAGAAATGTTTCAAGAAATTATAGTTGATTGTATATTGGATTATAAACTTATACTTGAGTATTTTTACAGCATACAACATAAATAGCATTGGGACATCTATGGGGCTGATCACCTTATAGACTGTGCCATAGCATGGGCATTGCACATACTATTATAGCCGGCACCTCCTTGCGACTCGATCGTACTATGATCCCTAGGCCAGGGGGGAGTACAAGCTAGATCAGCCCAGTGGGGCAGATTGCAAGCAGCCCAGTGGGGCAAAAAATCACAGCTCAGTAAAGAGCTAGGATACTATACGAGCCAAGGTGGCTCAGAGATATTAGCCCAAGGGAGGGACAACCAGGAGGCCCAGGGAAAAGGGGCAAATTCACACCTGGGGTGAACCGCACATGTGAGAGGTGCCATGTGGTGTGGGGATCCTCGACGCTCAGTACACTCACCCACCGAGAGTATACCTGCAGGAGGGCGACTGTAGGAATGCACCTTAGTGATAACACACCCAGCCCATCATCAGGAAATTTTGTAAATGTGATAATTCTTTATTTAAATTATATTATTGGAAGCATAAGCTAACTTATAAGTTAACTTATCTCATTTATAAAATTTATGTATCGATTGCGATATGTTGCGCTGATATACTTATGAGCTTATAACGTGATTCTCAACTTCTTTTCATAGTTAGATGGTTATTCAGTCACTGGGACTTAGGTCTCACCCCTCTTGTGTTCGCATTTTTATTTCAGATTAGTGTTAAAAATTCTTCGAGGCTAGCAGCTGAGTTTAAAATGTTCAAAGATTAAGCAGGTGAGCTTAGCATCTTAGTTTCAGTACCGAAATTTTTGTATGTGTTATTAGTGCTTGGGGAGAGAGTTGGTGGATGTAAAAAGGGATTGTAAGGTATATTTCTGTATATTAAGAGTGGTGATTGAGATGATGATATATGTATATTTATATCTGTGAAGTTGTAATTATATGATGTAAATATCAAACTTGGCCTGGAGATGAATAGTGATGTGTATGTATAAGATGTTTGTAAACTGAGCAGGATCAAATAAATTAGCTGTTGTTGTTTGATGACATATGTGATTTAACTGAGTTGGTTAAATGTTATTGACAGGATTATATATGTTAAGCATGTAACTTATTGGAATTTGATAGGGTTCACGTGTGCCTTATGGTCCATACCATAAGACTAGTAGAACTCTAGCCAAATTTTTATAAATTGGCATGTGTCGGGGAGAGATCCCGACATAACAAGTTTTTAGAAAATTTACATAGCTCAGATGGAGCAATGTCAATATTTCAACCTATGAATGGTTCTTCATTTTTCCTCCCTTAGTTATAGTGTTTGCATGTGTTTGTGTGGATACGTGTGTGATGTATCACTAAGTGTTGATATGATACACCTTACCTTTACAATTCATCTGAACAGAGCGGTATAATGGAAGGGAAACCATATAGACCATACCAGCATTCAGCTTCAAGTACAAAACTTGATATCCACTTCAACTGTTTAAATATAACACCCCAATAGAAGCTTCTTTATATTAAAAAATAAACCCCACATATCCATAATGTAATCACATCTTTCTGGTCTATTTTTGAATATTTTGGGCATTACATTGGCATATAAAGTTGAACGGTCAAGTCATCCATCCCATAATCATTCCATTCTTCTCTGTCTTACCCGCTTTTTCATTAAGCCGCTGAGGCCTTAGAAGATGTTTAAGTAAAGGCAAGCATCAACTAATTAATTTATTTCTTCGACCTTGTGAGGAGGAGTACATGGTATAAGTGCAGAAGGATGAATAAAACAGGAAAAATCCTAAATAAACTTAGAATGCAACCATCTAAAATTACAATGGAAGGATGTTTATAAGTTGTTCACAAACACCTAGAATTAGCATTTCCCCATTCTTCTCGCAATAGTGACAATCTTTAAAGAACTATGTCCAAGAACCCTTGGATCAATTGAACACGTAAAAATCATAGGAAAAGAAAGAGACCTTATTGGATGATATTTTGGATCTATGATTGTACAAGGAAACGAGGCTTTAGTTAAAGTGTAGGAAAGAGCAAGGTCTGCAGGATTTTTGGCTCCAATAGTCGTTTAGATCGTCCCACTAGGCGATGATATTATGCACATAGAGAAGGAAAATTGCCGTCTCTCACATCACTAAGTCACACCTTATACTCTGTCTCTAGTGACCATAGGCTTTAATATTTCCAAATATAATATATGTATGTATTACAATAAGATTTATAGCGTGGGAGTTGTTATTGAGGAAACTTTTATAGGACCGTGGTTCAACGATAAATTAAATACAAATTGAGGTCACTAATTTGTTGACTTCATTTTTATTGGTGCATCCTTGCTATAAAGCTGGTAATTGTTGCCAGCACCTTGAAAGTTGAATTGATAATTTTATGGATCAGCAGGTGATAAGAATCGAATGGAATCATAAAAATTATAATGTTTAATTGTATATAGATTTTTTTTTAAAAAAGAAAGTTTATTTGGAGATTCTTCTTACAACCGTATATTACGTATAAGCTTCACCAAAAACAACAATTTCTATCAACTCCGCTTCACCATGAGACATTAAGGAAAAAAAAAAAAAATTGTTTGACTGATTCCATATATGGCTCTAAATCAAAAGTTTCACACAAGCTCAGTGGGATTTGCTCGAATTAATTTATTGAATATGTTAAGAAATTTAAATAGTTATCATCGCAGGCATTGCATGAACCTTGACACACCATTCCGAGAACTCATTTTCCAAATTATTGTGCAGACAAGTTAGTACGATACAGAATAATTAATCTATTAAATATATATCCTATATTCATGAATGCATGGGCTTGTATAGGATGCAAAAGTCACTAGATCTGTTTTCTTTTCAGGATAGGTATACCATTCATACGATGCAAAAGTCACTAATCTGTTTTCCTTTCGGAACGGAGCAGGTATTCCATTCAGAAGTCACTAGGTCTGTTTTCTTTTCCCAGCAGGTATTCCATCCTTATTTGGTGCGGCAACCTTAACCCAATTCTAGCACCTGGTATGTCAATAAAGAGGAGAAGGTTTTTCTACTGTACTCCTTATTTTTTAAAATATTAAAAATAAATATAAACCATCCAATTTTATTTTAACAAAATGTAAATTCTTTACTGAAAACTGATTCCACTCAATTATGTGCATAGTACCGTTCCCTTCTCTGGCATATGATGGCAGACAAGCCGCTTCCTTCTTCGCAAAGAAGGGGCTCTAGGCGACGGCAGCTCTCGATATGGTGGCTCCAATATTGGGGAAAGGAGGTGGCCTTAGAGCGAAAGAGATGATCAACGTACAATAAATGACCAAAAACATCTTTCTTCCATCAATGATTCTAATTAGATGGCTTCAAATATATATATATATATACACACACCGTAGGAAAACCCACAGCCAGACGATACTGCCATTTGGAAGCAACCAATACACAAAGCGTTAAGGAGCGGTGCGGGGCAACGAAGATATGTGGAGTGGCCATGAGGAGAAAGCAATGAGTTCAAGGTAAAGGAATCAATTTGTCCGCTGCTGCAGCAGAAGGATCTGGGGTTGCTACCCTGGATGTCTTAGACCCTCAGTCCTCCACTGAAGGTTCTACCAGATCAAGGAGGAAAATATTTTGTTCTGGCTGGGAAATCTTAGGCTCAGATGGCCCAAGGAACAAGAAGATTTCGATCAGAGATGTCAAGAGTTACTGATGAAAAGATCACATTCTTTCAAGAGATTATAGGAGATGAACAAGGTGCCCTCTTTCCCTAATTGGTAGATTTCTGGGCAAGGATTTTCGACTAATTTTCATTAACAGGGAGATGATAAAAAGTTACAGAAAGCTTAAGTATGCTTATCACTAGAAGAAGAGATGCACAATCTCAAACAAATCCACACTTGAGTTCGCCTTAGCAAAGAGAGAAGAAAAAGAACATGAATCAAGATCCCCGATTATTGAATGATTTTTGAAGGGAAGGGAAGCTTATCTGTATCAGTTTGGAAGGATAGATCTTATCCTACAGAACAGGAATTTGGTTAAAAAGATAAATGCAAAAAATGAGTAAACATATTAAACATACATTAATTTTATGGTGATCTGAAATTTGCCACAAGAACAAAACTGCCCGCCTTTTTTTTTTTGTTTAGAAAATGAATAGAGACAAAATTTTCCTATTTTCCATGATTCAAGCCTATTCCACCAAATTGGTTGATAGAGTTATGCCTTCTCAACATTTGAGAATGTGAAGCTATTTTATGAACGAAGAAAAGATATTTAATAGTATGACCATGAATAACATCCTTAGCCAAACACTTCGACTTCCAATTAGGAAAAGAGCTACACCACTTCTTAGAATTGTATGTACTTGGTTAAAAGTAATAAGTACAAAAAATAAGTAAACAAATATTTAATACACATTATTTAGTTTTACGATGATCTAGGATTCTAGCTTTTGTCACAAGAATAAAGTCACCTTCCTATTTTTGTGTTTAAAGAATCGAAGTAAAACATAACAAGGGAGGATGATTGTTTTCATACCTATGATATAAGCCTATCCCATCAATATGGTAGAATAGAATCATACCTTCTCATGATTTAAGTATAAAGTAATTCCAAATGCAAGAAAAAAAAGTTTGGCAATATAACTATGAAATAAAACCTTTAACTTGTGATTGTGCCACTCAAAGTCTTATATCCCAATGAAATAAGGGGCATCCCTACTATCCCATCCCATTCTTATGTATAAGGGATCGGGATTGGAATGGGGATGAGATATCAAAGCCCAATCTTATGGTGAAAAAAAAAATAAAAGAGATAAAAATAAAGAAAAGAAAGAAGAAAAAAAAGAGAGAAAATAGAGGAAAAAAAAGAAAGAAAGAAAAGGAAAATAAAAGACATAAAAGAGATTAAAAAAATAATAAAGAGAGAGATGAGGCACTGAGTTGCTCTCCCAACGCCGCCATTGAGATAGATGAGATATTAAGGCAATCTGTTTCATAAAAAAATCGAAACACTTTTATTCTACAGAATTTAAAATCTTAATACCATCTACCAACTACTGCAACTTTCAATCAATAAAGAGAATTATATCCTTTCTCATCAAAACACTGACATCACTCCTTATAGAAGATATGCTTTCATGCACCGCGGGAAGACCTTATTTACTATATAGTATAAACAAAACTAAAAGAGTTTTGACACTCTATCAATCAATAGGAGCGATCGCCTGACAAGATCCTCAAAAACCTTACATGTACTTGCAATTGAAAATAAAGTTTGAAACTATGAAAAAGGTGAAATAAGAACTAAAATTCAAAGACAAGCAACCGTCAACAAAGGCAGGTCCAAACCAAGTGAACTATTTTCTTACAGCCCAAAGCGCTAATTGCTCCCATACACCAACTTGAAATAGCATTTTACAACACAATTCTCAAACTAGCATCTACTTTGTCCACATTTGGTTAAACAGAAAGCCTAAGTGGAGAGACCTAGCCAATCACCACTCATTCTCAACTTTCAGAAGTTTGACCAAGTACAAAACAGTAGCTACAGCTACATAAACTGCATACCTATTCATTTCTTATAATTAGAAAAACATGACTCACCTTAAAGTAAGAACATGAAGAAAGGAGACCTATTACCTCAGGCTGGTAAAGTTTCTGTCTTTCAAAATTGCCAAAACTCTAGGTACATACAACTGACCTTCCAAATGCGGTTGATCCCAGTTAACCATCAAGCTAGCAACTACCAATTGAAGGCAATGTTTGGTGGGAATCAGAGTGGTCCGCATAGCAAAATGTGGCACGTATTCAGCGCCTACTATTGTAAATTGCAGAAATAGTAACATTATAACACAAAAAGACTGATATGCTTAACTTAAAGAGAGACTAGTCAAAATGCAAATTTAAGATCGAAAAGACTGTGAATAGAGCACAAGAAGACAAGATAAAAAATAAAGATAAATTTTTTAATGAGCTATTTCTAAATTTAAACATGTTCTCCCATCCAAGATGGATCTTAGAATCAGCGACATTATTCATAGGACATAAATGGGAGCATCCCATATTTGTAGGCAGTGCTACAATCAACAGTTTTACATGTTCCATACTTAATTTACATGATAAATTAAAACCAAGTATCTATCTTCAAAGTCTGCAACAAGCAGAACTGAACCATGAAAATATAGAATATCCATATAACCATTAGGAAGAAGCAAAAAGTCTACACATATGCACACAAACAGCATTGCTTTCAATATCTAGATCTGGGTCTCCATAAGTTTCTTTTTCCATTTACTTCTATTTAGCCCAAACCTATCATAGTGAGCTTCATTTTTAACCACTTCAATATCTATAAACATTATTGCTAACTTCATATCTATCACATTTGTTTTGGTTCCATACATCAAACCTTTCCATCTCCCCCCTTTGTTTAGACTCTCCTCAAGTCTTAAGATATTTCCAGGGTTAAGGTAAATCTTTTTGCCCAAAACTGACCTTTGAAGTATCATGGGAAACACTTCTATTGCCTTGAGTTTCCTCAGCTAAAAATTTGGCAACAATTTTTTAAAATTGATATCGAATTGGCAATCAGTTGTAAAAATTTGCTCCATAACCAGCCTCATTCTGACATTAAGGCACAGAAGTTGATGATGACAAATCATAGTGACTTAAGTGCTATGAATTAACTAATACAAAACAATTTTGGCACTGTTAAATTCATGTGTCAATGATTCTAATATGTCTTCTAGTTTTGCCACAGTGACCTCCTCCAATAAATCATTAGAATGACAGCTCCTTTATGGTCCCAATTCTAAATAAGCTTGATGTCCTCTAAAACCTTCTTTCACAAAGCATCATAAATTCATAAATTAATGGCATAGTTCCATAGAACTAAGATTATAGTCTTTGAACATTCTACGGTTTATTCTCTCCTGCACCTCGAAACAATTAAACATTTTTTTTCTGCACCCGAATCATTATGTCAAATAATTTTTAACAATAACAAACATGATGAGAAGACCAATTTGAAATGGCACATGCAGGCTGGATTTCATGCTAGATATAGTATAATGTTAAGCCTACACATAAGCATATATAGGCAAACAGTAAAAGCATTCATACAAGGACAACTCTGATAAGTACTAGCACTTGTAGTTGGTCGTTTGCCTTCTTGAGCTTACAGAATCAACATGCCACATGTTATGGTATATGGATATTTCATAAAATAGTAGTAGATTAAGCATGACCTTTCTAAATTTTGTAAATAAAATTTATAGAAAATAAATAATGCACCTTAAAGTTAGCTTTTCTAAAATGAACTCAGGATACCATGTTGTCAATTATTGTAGATGGATTGATTTGCCACCATTCAACGTGTATGGTAAGAGTTTGTTCGCAACATACTACAAAAAATGAATTTAGAGTTAAAATATTTAAGGTAAATTTGCTCAAATAAAATTTGATCCAAGAAGATCAATAGGCTTGATGTAGATCACTTTAGCCATTGTGAGGAAGCTGTACAGAATTTGACTTTTATATTTAGGATGCAAATGAGTAATAAAATTTTTAAAAGCTAAAATTTTTAATCTAAGATGAATTTAGAGATATGACTGTAAACAAGGTTGATTGACACAAGAGTCAAGGTCTAGCTTCTTTCTAAATCTAAAAGTTTTTAAAATATTTTTATTATTTTTATAATTTATTTTCTCTTCTAATTAGGAGAGAAATGTAATTTAATTAGGACTACACTTCACCAGCATGCGAAGATGAAAATTCCATCTTCTTCTAACTAGAATAGGAATGCAACTTAAATACATAGTAGATCTATATAGTATAGTAAAAAATTTGCATCTTCTTTTCTTTTTAAAACTAGAAAAAGAATTCTATTCAAATAAAAAGAACCTCCCTAGCATAAATAGAAGATGTATACCATGGTTTAGGCAACAAGAAAAGAGAATAGAAGAGAAAAACTAAAGTATAAAATAATGACTTTACTTTTTGTCCATGAAAATCCCAACAGAGAAGGAGAATGGAAGAGTGAAAATAGTGAAAGTGAAAAAAGTAGCATAGATCTACTTTTCATATATTAAAATTCTAACAATGAGAGTGAAAAACTAAAGTATAAACTACTTTTATCACATTAGAATTCTAGTAGTAGGAGCGAAAGAAAAGAGAATTGATACTATTTTCTATCCATTAAAATCTCAACAAAGGGAGTAAAAGGAAAAAAAAGTATAAATTCTACTTTTTACCTTTGATATGCATCACAATATGTGAATCATAAAAAGTTAACGGAAGAAAAGATATATAAATCTTACTTTTGTCACTTTTCCTACCTTCTAAATTTCCTTTTAAAAGATTTAAGTTGATTGGCTTGAAGGAAATCCCCACTTCTCATCATATTGCAGTTTAAGAGCATCCCTAGAATACTTCTCTTCAATTTATCATGTTATTATTTTTTTTTCACTAAAGCCACCACCATTTGTCACTTATTAAATCTACTCATCATGTTATTATTTATTAAAATTTAGCATCAAGAATCATTTAACAAGACATCATGTTGTTGCTTATTCCTAAATCTATCACCATTTGACATGTACAATACATGACAAATGATGAGTCTAGAGTTAAGATTGACTAGAGTTAAGATTGAGTTAGGTAAAATTTTCTCGAATCAAATTTATAGAAAACAAGTGATGTAATAATCAAGTCCACTTTTAAAAGCATCTCTAAGATATTTGAATTCAGTATATCATGTTGTCATTTATTATTAATAGATCCACTATCATTTGACATGTATGATACATATAGGATAAATGATGTATCTAGAGTTAAGATCAAGTCAAGTAAAACTTTTTGAAATGGAATTTTTTGAGAATAAGTGACATATACATCAAGTCCACCTTTTAAGAACATTCCTAAAATATTTGAATCTACCATACCATGTTATTGTTTGTTATTGCTAGATCTACTACCTTTTAATATGTACAATATACGACAAATGATGAGTCTAGAATCAAGATTGGGTTTCGTAAACTTTTCTCAAATCAAATTTATAGAAAAATAAATGATGTAATCACTGGATCCACTTTTAAAAGCATCTCTAAGATATTTGTATCTATTTTATTATTTTATCATTTGCTATGACTAGATCCATTGCCATTTGACATGTATGGTATATATACGACAAATGATGAATTGAGAGATATGATTAGGTTAAGTAAAACTTTTTGAAATGGAATTTTTTGAGAACAAGTAACATGTACATCAAGTCCACCTTTTAAAAACATTCCTAGAACATTTGAATCTACCATACCATGTTATTGTTTGTTATTTTTAGATCTAGTATTTTAAAGACAAATAAGGAATCTAGATTCCACCTCTATTTGAAATTATCATAATTCCTTTCTAGTATGCCAAATATTCAATCTAACATCAAGGTTGAACAGCATATCATGTTGTCATTATTGTTAGATCCACTACTATTAACATGTACAATGTATGACAAATGATGAATCTATTGTCAAGATAGGGTTAAGTAATATTTTTATGAATTGTGTTTAATGAAAATAAAGGATTTGCTCATCAGGTCCACCTTTTAAAAGCATCCCTAAAATATTTGAATCTAACATATCATGTTATCATCTACTACTGCTAGATCCATCAATGTTTCATATGTATTGTATACGAACGAAAAATGATGAATCTAGAGTTTAATAACTCCATTTTATATCTATGGTATACCAAATTAAATCTAGCATCAAGAATAGTTTAACAACATGCCACATAGTAGTTTATTTCTAAATTAGCCATTATTAACATGTACAATATGCAACAAAATGATGAAACTAGAGTCAAGATTGGGTTTAGTAAAATTTTGTCAAATAAAATTTATTGAAACTACATGATGTGCTCATCAAGTCCACGTTTTAAAAGCATCCCTAAAATATTGGAATACATCATATTATATTATCATTTGTAATTGCAAGATCCGCTACCATTTGATATATATGATACATGTCTGACAAATGATGAACCTAGAATTTACATTGCTTTAAGTAAAGTTTTCTTGAAAAAATTTATTATATCAAATCTGTCATATAGAAGTATGCCTAAAATATTTGACACTAAGATATCATGCATTCATTTATTATTACTTGATCCACAAAATTCATCGTGCACAATTATACTTTCTTAGAAGTGTATGAAAAATGATGATTTTGGGTTTAAAAATGTCTTAAATAAAATTTGATCCAATTAATGAAATTTATCAAGGATAAAAGATGCAGTCATCAAGCTACCTTCTAGATTCATCTCTATAATATTGAGTCCATGATATCATGTTGTTGCATGCATTCACTTAATTCACAACCACTCAACATGTACGGTGATAATTCCCTTACACCATACAACCAATGATGAATGTATAAACAAGATGGTCTAAATAAATTCTATTAGAAAAAAATGCTGAAGATAAGTAATGCGCCTATTTGAACCCTTTAGTATTTTAGAATTATGCAACAAATAATGAGCATACGATTGTTTATTAAAAATTTCTTTTGAACAACGTTCATGAAATATAACTAATGCACCAACCAAGTAATATTTTACAAAGCATGCTTTTATTTATCGTGTAATCTACTTCTATGCTAGCATAAATACAAGTCTTTTTTGCACTAAAGAACATATAATGAAACCAAATTAAGCATTTCAATGCTGTCATTCTTTGAAAATAGAGGAAAAAGTGATCAATAAAACAGAAGAGATGCTTTGGAAAAAAGTATAAAAAATAAGAAAATGTGAAAGGAGACAAGGAAGGAAAGAATTAGAACAGCCTCATGAAAACTTATAGACTTTCTTGATATATTCTTATTACTCTCTCTGTTTTACCCTTGCTCTTCACCCCTCAAATTATAAAACCATAAAATAATTGTAAATGATGATTGATAAGAAAAATCTCTACATGTTAATTAATAAGATATCTTTGGAACAAACAAATTAATTAAAGTTATCTTCAGCCGAGAAATAGACAAAAATTTGTAACCATTGGACCACGGCGTTATTTCATAGAAGTGAGAATTAAAAAATGGTATGGGAGACCAAGGAACCATTGATGTTTTACTTAAATCATCTAATTTTTTTCAACAAAAATTGTTGACAACTCATAACCTGCCAACTCCTTATCACAAAATATAAAAGACGGCATTACATAACATTGGTGATTTAGAAGGCACAATCCAATGATTAAGCGATGTTTTTGTCGAGTTTTACGTTGTTAAATTTGCCCCGCCATCCTCCATTCCAGCCCCTGATATAGAGCATCAACGCGTTCTCTCTCGTACGAACGAGAAGGATCTAATCCCGTAATTATGACACGCAATGGTCCGTGATTGCATAGATTTTTTTTTATTAATTCGTGGTTATTTTATGAGAAAAACCACGAATTAATAAATAATGTGCTATTAGCCCTTCCTCCACGTTGAATCGTATAGTGTGTCAGTTGGAGTGGCTTTGGACAACTCATTACCTTTGTCTTTCTTACCACCGGCTGTTGCGTTGCCCTCCTCCTTTCCTCCCATACCTTGCGAAAGAAGTCCGGAAGAGGGGACGAGCTCTACTCTTCAGCGAGCCTTCCCGGGCCTCGAGAACTCATCATCACCATTGTTTCTCGTTCCTTCCCACTAGCCCTTGCGTTTCCCTCCTCCATTTTTCCTACCTTTCTCTAATAAAAATCTTCCACCCCTACACCCCTTTCTCCACCACCCCACCGCTCACACTGTCACCATGGACCCTAGGCACTCAGTCCAAACATCCTTCTCACCAGTGAGAAGGGGGCCAAGGCCACCAGATTCGCTCTGTCCTGATCGGCACCCCATCCTATGTGCCGAACGAGGACCTCGTCACCCCTCCGGTCCATGAGTCCTTTGAGCAGACGGTGGCAGCGCAGAACATGTTCGCCCACTTTCGGATTGTCCCCTACATGCCCATTTTCGTGCAGAACTACTTCATCAACTACATCACCAATCAAGCTCGGGGCGCCGCCGTGACTGCGGCTGCCCTGCATAACTGGGCGGTGTCGATGGTCATCGATCTCAACATATCAACATGCTCCACACCTTTTTTAACTAGGGGTTTGGCTTGCACCTTCTCCTGATCCTCCTCATCAAATGCATTGATGGTAGGCAATGTTTGATGGCTGTAGTTTCAATCAGAATTTTTTCTCAGAAAGAAAGGCGAAAGAAGTGAAAACATCCAAAATTCATATTTTTCATTTTGAAATCATACTTATCTATCCAACAATACGTTACCCACTCACAACTAACCACATTTGATTTTTAAACTCAACAAACTACTAGACTTATTAATAAAATACTTATCGTATAATAACGATAACAATAAGAAATTAAATTTTAACACTCCTCCTTAATTTCTTATTGTGATATTCAATAATTCTTTAAAGTACTGAAACTTGTCTCTTGAAAGTGCTTTAGTAAAAATGTCTATAACTTGATCATTGGAGCTGCAATATTTGATTTGAATCTTCTTCTTTTCTATTGCATCTCTAATAAAGTGATGCTTGATGGCAATGTGTCTTGTACGTCTATGGTAGACTGGATTCTTAGTCATAGCAATTGCTGATTTATTGTCACACAAGATTGGAGTAGCTTCTTCTTGCTTCTCACCAATATCCTATAAAATACGCCTTAACCATATTGCTTGTGAAGCTACCAATGATGCTGAAACATATTCAGCCTCGGCTGATGATTGTGCCACTGTTTGTTGTTTCTTAGAAGCTCAAGCAACTGCTCCTGAACCAAGAGAAAAAATATATCCTGAAGTGCTTCTCATATCATCAATACATCCAGCCCAATCACTGTCACAAAATCCCAATAATTTTGCATCAACATTCTTCTCATACCAAATACCAAAATCAATAGTACCTTGAATGTATCTCAACACTCTCTTAGCAGCCCCAAAATGAATTTGAGTAGGTTTGTGCATAAACCTAGACAACAAACTTGCTGCATACATAATATCAAGTCTAGTAGCTATCAAATATAATAAACTTCCAATCAAGCTTCTATAGAGTGATGCATTCACTTCTTTGCTTCTATCTTTTTTGCTTAGCTTTTCATTCACAACCAACGGAGTACAAACTGATTTACAATTCATCATTCGAAATTTTTCAAGAAGAGTTTTTGCATACTTCTTTTGGCAAATAAATACTCATTCTTCTTGATAAATTTCAATGCTCAAGAATTGATGTAATAAACCCAAATCACTCATTTCATATTTTTGCTTCATCTCCATTTTAAAGTTAGCAATCATTCTTTCATCATTACCAGTAATCACCATATCATCAACATAGAGAGAAATAATAAGAATGTCAGATATACCTTGCTTCTTAATATATAATGTTGGCTCATTCTTGCTTCTTTGAAAACCTTTATTGTTGAAGTAGGCATCAATCTCACTATACCAAGTTCGGGGTGCTTGTTTGAGGCCATACAAAGCCTTTTTTTAGCTTGTAAACTTTTTCTTTTTCTTCATTTGCTACAAAGCTTTGAGGTTGCTCTACATAAACCTCATCTTTTAGAGTACCATTCAAGAACGCTAATTTTACATCAAGTTGATGTAATAAACAACCATATTTAGCTGCCAAGGCAATAAGAACTCTAATTATATCATGCCGAGCCACTGGAGTAAATGTCTCTTCATAGTCAATTCCTGGTTGTTGAGAATACCCTTTAGTTACAAGCCTTGCTTTGTTTTTTTGGATAGTACCATCCAAATTGAATTTCATCTTGTAGATCCACTTGACACCAATCACTTCTTTGTCTTTTGGTCTTTCAACTAACTCCCAAGTTTTGTTCTTCTCAATCACATTAATTTCTTCTTCCATAGCTTTCTTCCAAGTCTCTTCTTTAATTGCTTCTTCAAAACTTTCTGGCTCAACAACACAAAAATTGCAGCTAGCATACACATCACTAAGACTTTTCATTTTTCTTGGAGGTGTACTTGATGATGAATAACTAGAGCTTGATGATGAACTTGGACATATTTATGGAGACATTTGTGGTGCATCTTCATGAACATTATCTTCAAATTCTTGAATTTCTGGTGTTTCATTGAGAATAATGGCCTGACCTTGGACTTTCTTCTCTTTCCAATCCCATGTACCCTTCTCATTAAAAATAACATCTCTACTAATAATCAACTTATTTTTTTTCAAGCTGAAAAGTCTATAGCCCTTTGATTTTGAGCTATAACCCACAAAAATGCATTTCTCACTAGTCTCATCAAGCTTGTTTCTAACATTCTTTGAAACATGAGCAAAACAAATACATCCAAAAACCTTTAAGTGATTCACTGATGGCTTCTTTCCACTCCAAGCTTCAATTGGAGTTTGATTAATCACTGCTTTTGTTGGGCATCTATTCAACAAATAAACTGCAGTAGAAACTGCTTCACCCCAAAAAGACAAAGGCAACCCCTTCTCATGAAGCATTGCTTTTGACATCTTCATAATGGTTCTATTCTTTCTTTCAGCCACTCCATTTTGTTGTGGAGTGTATCCAACCGTTAGTTATCTATTCAAGCCAATATCTTCACAAAAATTATCAAATTCATTCGAGTTATACTTACTACCTCTATCACTTCTTAACACTTTAATCAAATGTCCACTTTGCCTCTCAACAAAATTCTGAAATTTTTTAAAGATACTGAACACATCTGATTTTTGTCTCATAAAATATATCCATGTCATTCTAGAGAAGTCATCAATAAAGGTTAGGAAGTATTTGTTACCTCCATGAGATGGTGTTGACATAGAACCACATACATCTGTGTGAACAAGCTCCAATGGTGCTCTAGCTCTCCATGCCTTCTCTTTTGGAAATGCTTCTCGGTGTTGCTTTCCAAGTGCACAACCTTCACAAACTTCTTTTAATTCTTGTATAGATGGCAGCCCATACACCATGTTCTTCTGCTGAAGATTCTTCAAGCTTTGAAAATTCAAATGCCCAAGTCTTCTATGCCATAACCATGAGTTACCAACTATATCCATCTTCAAAGCTACATCATTCTTGTAAGAGAAAGTTAGAGGAAAACTTCTATTTTTCTCCATCTTGATCTTTGCTACAGCTTGATTTCTTTTATCAAAAATTTTGCAAGAGTCTTCTTCAAAGTGAACTGAGTATCCATGATCTACAAGTTGTCCAATACTTAACAAGTTTTGCTCCAATTCTGAAACTAGCAGCACATCGCGGATATATCTTATTCCCTTATTTGTTTCTATGGCAATTATATCTTTTCCTTTTGCTTGAACTAATGTACTATTACCCATCCTTACTTGAGAATTGGTAGTTGAATCAATCTCCATAAAAATTCTTTCATTGCTGGTCATATGATTGCTACACCCACTATCAAGAAACCAAACATCATGCTTTCGGTCCAAGCTGCTTGACAAGCATAGAACAGATTGGCTTCACCTTCTTTTTCTTCAATGAAATTTGTTTGCTGAATTTTTTTCAAGTAACAATCTTTTTGGACATGACCAAACTTTTTGCAATTGTGACATTGAGGCTTTCCTCGAAACCAACAATCTTTCTCTACATGGCTACTTCTTTGACAAATTCTACATTTTTATTGAGTGAACTCCTCATTAATTTGTCTTCTAAAGTTGCTTCTTCCTCTTCCTCTTGAGTTGCTTTTAACTCTTTCTCTTGTATATCTTCCACCTCTTGAAGATTCTCCTTTAGAGTCTTTATCATGAGGTCTTAAATTAACATTGAGCTTGGATTGAAAAGCACCCTCAATTGATTTTTCAGAACGTCTATTCAACCTTTGCTCAAATGCTTTAATTGATCCCATCAATTCTTCAACACTCAAAGATTCAAGATCTTTAGTTTCTTCAATAACAACAATAATGGGGTCATACTTTTCATGCAAGCTGATAAGAATTTTTTTAATAATTCTTTGATCAGAAATAGTATCCCCATATATCTTCATTTGATTCATAACCTCCATGACTCCAGTGAAATAATCTTTCAACAACTCCATTTCTTTCATCTTTAAATTTTCAAAATCTCTTCGCAGAGTTTGAAGCTTTACTGTTTTTACCTTGAAAGTACCTCTATACTCCTTTTGAAGAATATCCCAAGCCTCTTTTGATCTTGTTGCATTAATAATTCTTGAAAAAATTTTATCGGCAACTCCTTGTTGAATCAAAGATAGAGCCTTTGCATTTTTCTTCCTTTGATCCTACAATTGTTGTTTTTGGGCATTACTCAAAGCAACTGTATCATCTTATTCATCATACCCATCTTCCACATACTCCCAAAGATCATATGATAAACAAATTGTTTTCATCTTCACAAACCAGAAATCATAGTTTTCTCTATCAAAAATGGAAACTTGTGATTCTTGAGCACTTACAGATTGATTGCTTGAACTCGCCATCTTCAAAACTTGAGACTGCTTGGAGGTATCTTCACTCAAGCCTTTTGTCGAACACATTGAGAGCGTGGGAAGACTGTTTGGATGTATCCTTCTCTGAATTTTTTTTTTTAAGATCGATATCTGGAAATCAGGTTCGTCGCCTACGCACGCACGGAAGCGGTATCTTCTTCTTAGACACCGCCTGCGTTACGTTCGTATTTTTTTTTTTTTAATTCGTTTCGATGTTCCGGTGAAACACAGAAGGGGAGCACCGCGTTGCTATGAGAAGGAAGAGATTTAAGCGGTGGAGACTCGACGGAGGATCGTCGGTGATGCTCTGATACCAGTTTGATGGCTGTAGTTTCAGCTAAAATTTTTTCTCAGAAAGAAAGGCGAAAGAAGTGAAAACATCCAAAATTCATATTTTTAATTTTGAAATCATACTTATCTATCCAACAATACGTTACCCACTCACAACTAACCACATTTGATTTTTAAACTCAACAAGCTACCAGACTTATTAATAAAATACTTATCGTATAATAACGATAACAATAAGGAATTAAATTTTAACAATGTAACATCAACATCGTCCCAGCTCTTCGCATCCCACTCGTCCTCCTCTTCAATCGCTTTATCCTGCTCCTCTGGCTCCTTATTAGCTTCAATGTTATGCTCACCCTGCTCAACTTGAGATACAGACTGTTCTTCAGCCATAGCATCTTCAACAACAGGCTCTGTAGTAGGTTCATCAGCCTCTGGCTGGCTTTCAGACGCCTTTTCTGCCTCCGCAGCCTTTGGTTGAGTGTGTTTAGACTTCTTTGTTTCATACTTGGGCCTTTTCTTTGTCTCTCCACCAGCATCACCTATTGAAACCTCACTCTGAGCAAGGAACTGTTTCCTCATTGCTTCCAACCTCCTCTGCTCCTCCTTCTGCTTGCCTGTCAAGAGTTTGCCCTCTTGCTTCTTCTTCAGCAATTTCTCCTTCTCCCTTTCTTTCTTCCTTCTCTTTGCCTCTTCCGCAAGCCTCTCCAACTCCTCCAAGCTCTTTCTCTCTTCCTCCTCCTTCCGCAGTCGCTCCTCTTCCTCCCTCTTCTTCCTCTCCTCTGCCTCCTTCCTCCTTGCCAATGCCTCCTGCATCTCCCTAACATGCTTTGGAAGCTTCTTGTCAGCACCCTTTCCCTTAGCTTCTTCCTTCTTTTCTTCCTTAGCCTCTGCTGCAACAGGGGCGGCAGCAGCTGCGGCCTTCTTCTCTTTCTCCTTTTCGTTTTCTTCTTTGCTGTAGCTGACTCCAAACCCTCAGCTTCCCCATCCTTCTCATCTCCTGCAGCCTCCGCTTGTGACGGTGGAACCGAAGCCGGCTCCTCCACCACAGGAGGAGGCGGAGCTGGAGCAGCAGCACTTGATACCGGTGCAGGGCCCTCCCCAAGCTCAGCAAGAATCTTATCCAAATCCTCCTCTTCCTGGGCTGTCCTTCCGCTCTTCTTTTTCTTCTTCTTCTTCTTCTTAGAGGCAGCCTCCTCTTCCTTCTTCTCTTCCAAACCAGCATCCTTTACCTCATTATCATCTCCCTCGGCTTTTTCCTCCGCTGCCGGAGTAGGAGCCACGGATGGCGCAGTAGTAGCCACCGGCGGGCCCTCCCCCAACTCAGCGAGGAGTTTGTCCAGATCCTCCTCCTCCTGGGCGGTCCTCCCACCTTTCTTCTTCTTCTTTTTCTGCTGCTTCTTCGATGCAGCATCCTCCATACCGCCTTGCCGGCCAAATTCCCCGTCAAGATCCCTGCTTTCATCCCCCTCGTCCTCCACCGCATGGTTATTAACCTCAGGTTTCGATTTGGGTTTAAGTTTCAGTTCAAGTTGTTCAGGTTCGGACTCCTCGTTATCCTCCTCATCGCCAAGGACATTGAAAGCGCTGAAAGCAGTAGTATTCTTCTTTGATTTAGAGGACTTCTTCTTACCAGAGAACACGACGTGGATCTCGTCCTCGTCCTCCGGCGCCGCGGCCGGGGCGTCGTCGGCGACGGCGGGCTTCTCCGGCTCTACGGCATCATCGGTCTTGTCGGCGTTGCGCTGGGCCTTCCCGCCCTTCTTGTTTTTCTTGGGCGCGACGCGGTTCTCCTAGCATCAATAAGCATGATTGATTTTTTTTTTTTTTAAAAATATGATAGATTTATTTAATGCCAAAAAGAACTTCATGTAATTTAGACACTCATGATCTACATATCAAATAGTAAAATATAAATATTATTTAAATATATGTGATTAGTTTACTTAATGCCAAAAAGAACTTCATGTCATTTAGGCACTCATGATCTATATATCAAATAGTAAAAAATAAATATTATTTAAATTATTTAATTTTTATTAATCCTTGATAGAGAAGCCTTCAGCTTTGGATCCCATGTTTAATTAAAAAATGAAGAAAAAAATATGTGTGAAACTAACTTAATCCTTTTCCCCTTTTATCACAGTTGGTATTTATTTTCTTACATTTTTTTTCTTTTTCTATAAAAAAATTAATATCAAATCAAAGCTATCCCTTAATATTTTATTTTTATTTCCTTTCCATATCCATCTAATAACTCATGTCCACTTAATTCTCATGCAATCTTTATTCTAAGATTATTATAATGAAATTATTATTTTTATTCAATATACTTCCAATTAAATATAAGAAAATATTTTTAAATTTAACATAAAATTTTTGTCAACCAAACGCAATAAAATTTATTTTTATCATTTTTTAAATTAATTTTACCTTTAAAATAAATAATTTTTAATATATACATAAATTAGTGATATGAGATCATATCTGATGGTATAAATAATTAAAAGAAACTTTCATATCTAATTTTGAATAAAAACATCCTTCTAGTATTTCAGCACGCATTACTTGTATGTCCTTTCATAAAATTGTAATTCTTTTTTTAACAATAAAATGATGTGGTTAAGAAGATATATATAGAGAGAGAAAGTTGGACTGGCTATACTCGCATATAGCTAAGTTTAGATTTGATCACTTTTTTCATTCTTAGATTCACATGAATCACTTTTTCATTCTTAAGTCCAACTCTCTATATATGCATGTTGACTTTTTGTATAGCATTGTGCTAAATAACCACATCCGAGTTGTTGATACATTTAGAAATATTTATATTTATATTTATATTTAATATTATTCGAGAACCTTTACCATAATCCTCATGCTCGATAAGTTTAATTGCATAATGAATTATTGCAATTAGAAGAATTTTCTATCATAAGAAGATTTTCATTTTTCTAGACAAATATGAAAATAATTATTGTAATTTGATGGTTCAATTATATTCATTCCTTATACATGAAAGAAATTTTCTATCACGTGGCATGAGGAGATATTACAACTCATGAAAATTAGCATGCGAAGGATGAAGGTTCAACTAAGATATTATTTGACATCACTTTTTATTTTTTTATTTTATAAAATAAAAAATATTTTATTTTTTATAGTTTATTTAAACATAAATATCTTTATTAAAGTTAATTATTTTTATAAAAAATATATTGTTGATAGTGGAAATTATGGTAATTATAATTAGGATGTAGAAGAAAATCGACTGAATTGCAAAACCAATCTAAATTGTAATTTTAATTTAGTTTAAATATTTTTTTTATTTTTCAATTTGGCATTAGTTTTAAAATTCCTAAAATCACAAAAGGTAGTTCAATTTTGGTTTAGATTTTTAAAAAATCAACATAAAGTTTGCCATATAAATTGATCTTATGGACATTTAAAGTAGATACAAGCAAATCGATAAATTGAATAGGAATTTTGATTCAGTTCCATTTTGGTTTTGGTTTTGAAAAATCAATTCAAACCTATTTGGTTCCAAAAATATCTTTAAATCATCCAATCCCAACCATACACGCCCCTAATCACAATAGAGATAGTAGAAATAGCAACATTGTTGATAGTAATTCTAGTGATGATAAAATAAAGGTGGTAACAACTAGGGTAACAATATAGTGAAGATAATAATGATACTAGCAAGGACAAAACCAAATACTAGAGGCTAATATAATGGTATAAACGGTGTGGTAGTCTAGTAGAACATCCAATGGTAATTATAATAATGAAGGTGGTGATGTTACATTTGAAGAAAGATAACTTAAGCAATTATGATGCTAAAAATATAATTTTTAAATTTTTGAACCATTTGAAAGTAAAGATTTCTTATCTTCACTTTTTCTTGAAATAATGAAAGTAATTTTTAAAAAATAAAAAATAAAAAAATAGTACCAAATGTATTTGGATCTCAATTTCTATAATTTTATTTTTAAAAATAAAAAAATAAAAAATGATGTTAAACTAGTTCTAAGATTATAGGTGAGAGATCATATATACTAGATTATGTTAAACTAGGCAATGCAATTGAGTTATTCACCGCAGACATCAAGCAATGGATTTGGAGTACATGTATTAAACAATAGAGATGCTCCTTCAGCCTGTTCATCACTAAACACGGTAAGCATGCTAGCTTTGGGATAAAGATTGGATAAATAGAATGCTGATCATGTTTGACTCATATTAATTTTTTTCCTCCTATAAAACAAGCTAACTATTCTTTTGGTATTATTTATTTAAAAGAAAATTCATGGACCAGCCCTTGTAGTGTTTAGGTTTTTTCAAAATAATAATAAAAATGTTTTGATTGCAAATTAGTTAGGATTAGATATACTATATAAATATTTTTTTATTCATTCTATATAGCTTAGATCATATTTTTTATAAGATGTAAAGGTTTTAAATTTTTTATTTTTATAGATATTAAGTCACTCATTTTCATTAATGCATCTCTATATCTATGTTGTAAATGATAGAATCATTTAAGTATTTCTTATCTCAATTTGTGTTCAATTATTGCTATTTTTATCTTTTTATAAATAATTTTATTTTATTTTATTCTATCTTTTCTTATATTATTATACAGTCATTTCAATATTCTTATTTTAGTCATATTTATCTTGTAGGCATATAATTTTTTAATTGCTCAACATTTGATACCATAAAAAATAGCTGTTTTCATAGTTGTCTTATAAATTTTTATGTTTTATGTACATAATATTATAATTATACTTTTTTATTTTATCTTACTTATTTTAATACTATGGATAACATAAAATAAAATTATCTTATATTTTTTATAAATAAAAATATATTTATTATTTTTTTAAAAAAATTAGAATAACTTAGCTTTTTAGCTTTAATCGCTGATAACAATTATCTCATATAATCGCTAGCCAATAATCACTTAAAGACATATGGTATCGAATTCAAATAGAACCTTAATTACCTTATACAATTATAGTTTTTCTAATTTATAGGCGAACAAGAACATAATAAAATTACGGGGCTAACCCAATTATTTATTTATTTTATTTAGAAGGCCAACAAATTATTTTGAAGTAAAAATAGATAAATTAATTGGGCCCTGATAAAAACCATCGCACCCTTCTCCTACCGAAGGGCAAAGAAACGCACTCCGCCGTGTTGCCTTCGCCGGGCCCTCCACGGAGCGTTTCTTCGACATATACAAATATAAGATTTGGTCGATGAAAGCGCCTTCTCGCACAGGCAAGTCCTCTCTCTCTTTCCCTCCTTTTTGGATTTGTTTTGGTTCTAGTTGCTAAATTTTTCAATTTGATAGCCTGATTCGATAAGCCATTGAATAAAATTCGGTTGTCATGTCAAAATTTCGAATCAAATTGTTTACATGCTCTGCGGTTACCATGATTGTTGATATTTAATTGTTGTTTTTATGGGTTGGTGGTAGCTGTTTGCCCACTACGATAATATCAAGTGAGATGCTTCTTTTAGCTGAATTGGATGTGTCCTTTACGATTTTAACCACGATTACTCCATCGAAATATCTTAATTATTGGCAATGCACTGTTGTCATTTATTTTTTATTTTTCTTTTGGTGCAAGAGAAGCTGGATCCATCACTTATGATCCCAATCTTTTCGTTTTCCTCGTATAAATAATCAAAATTATATCTCTTTTGTAATTTAGAGTTATTTTTTTTTCTCTTGCAAATAATCAAAATTATATCTTCTTTTGTAATTTAGAGTTATTATTTTATTTATTTATTTTTTTTTTTTTCAGGGTAGGTTTATGTCTCTGTAATGATTCTGTTCTTTCTGTTCTCATCTCCCAAATAATCCTTGTGGCTACGCCTCCCGGGGAGCTTCTGGGTTTCTATTCTTTAGTTCAATTACTCAGTTTGTACTTTGAATAACTAGATCAGATACCAAAGACTATTGCAAATTGTACCGTCTTTTTATGAAGTTTTAAAAAGCTATAACTTAATGGTTGCTGACGATTGTTGTTTCAGCTTTAAGCTTGAGAAAGATCTATGATTGTCTTCTTGAAGATTATTGGTCAATTCTTAAGGGTAACAAGTAATCTCTATTCCTGATGGGAGTGCAGGAATTTGGTTAAGATTGAAGAAATTAAATAATTATATGTCTCTTCTCCTGCAGAGAATTCCCTCCCTTTGCATAATTTCAAGATATTTTATCAACAGGTGCAAGTCAATATACATTTATGCTATTTCTCCTGCTCGATCTTTGTTGGTCAACTCATGTAGAGAAAAGAAACCTGGTTGAACCCAATCTGCATCAATATGCTATTTTGGATTATATTGTCTTATAAGCACTATATATATAGCATTTAACAACCAATAAAAGAAAAGCAAACAAATAAAAGGTAGGAAGACTTTTGGCTGTATGACATACATTGTGCTGCTTACCAAGTTACGATGCATCAATCAGCCAATGGTTACCAAATGCATGTTTATGCCATGCTTTGTTGTGTTTCTAATCTGCATGTGGAAGGGGGTGATGAATTCTCAGTTATTGGGATGACAGTTACTTCTTTCTAGGGCAAAGTTGTGAACTTGGTTAGTGTCTTCCAAGGTGCCACACTTAAATGAAGTTGTATATTTTTAAAGATGTAGCACCAATAACATAATTGGTAGCCAAATTGTAAATGCTCCAAGAGCTCCATGCAAACCTGTTTGCCTCCTTTATCCATACCAAGTGGCTTGCTTTTCAAGAAATAACCACCATCTGTATTTGGAAACATCTGCCGGAAGCATTTTTGGGTGGTGGAAATATTTCTATTTAGGAAATCTTTGAGCAGTATCCTGAGAAGCTGGGAGTTCTTGACATACTTTTCATCAGAATGCTATGCATTTTCCTTTAAATGAGATTTACCTGATGAGGCACAGGTTTCAACTTCTATGTCAACCTTCTCTGATTTGAATTTGGGATCATATTATTGTTAGTTTGGAGTGCACCTGTTTGAGCAACTTTCTGTGACTGGCTGTCCACCTAATGACAACTCTTCACCTTTTCCATCTGGGCATGGGCTTGGATTGCAAGTTGTGACAAGCAATTTAAAAAAAAGTTTGAAATGACTCCAGCTATAACCCCTAAATAGGAAATATTGACAATTGAGGATTCAACAGACCAACCCTCGATAATGGGATAATGTGTGCTGGTTATAGTTTGGGTTGCATTACCTGTTTGTATCAAAATACTAAACTATTGATTTTAATTTTTTTTATTGTCTGGATACTTGAAAGTTCCATCTTAATAGATGTCTTTAGTTCTCTTGCTTCCTTTTATTTTTCTGATCTTTTTTATGGGACTAATAATCCAGTAATAATGCCATTCTTGAAGATTCATGTCAGTTTTCACCATATTATCACTTATATAATTACTCAATCCGGCACATAGTGTAAAGAAAAAACCCACAGCTGATCTTCTCCAAAACTGTACTGACAATGTTGTGCTATTTGAAGCAGGTTTTTGGAGGCTGACAGAGTAGTAGGGACTTTGATATAACATCTTTAGTGATAATGGAGCATCAGGGTAGCTGTTATTGTGTGTTTTATGTTTTCCTTTCTTCTTCTTCATTGTAATTGCAATTATGAATTTGAACAATTTTGTTTGTCATGTCTAATTCTTCCTTGTATTCTTTTCACAAGTTATCATTTTTGTCTATTTTCCTTGCTGAGATTATGATGATGAGGATGAGTTATTCACAAGTTGGTCCATCATCTATATTTCTAAGGCCAATATCGATGACATAACCAATTGTCAAGCATCAGATCTCACTGTGAACATGAAAGAATCACCTGCCTGTATCAGTATACAAATATGGTAGCCATGGCAATGTCGTATAGATTGCATTTTGGCAGGTTAAGAAAAGTATTGAAAAATATTGGTGGGATGTCCCAGAACATTGACTTATGTGGAATCTAAATGGTCCTTTTCGAGCTTGAGCACCATGTGGTTCCAAAATTCTTTAAGAGTTCCGGAAATAATGCCTATTACTTGTTAGACTAGTAGAGGTAGGAAGGCACCTAGATGTTACTAGACATAAGCCTCTTTCAAGAAACATAATACGGAAATGAGAAAAGTCATAAATGATCAGGTACATTGATGTTGAAGGCACTTGCCACAGTTTTTTTTTTTTAAAAAAAAAAAAACTGAAGAACAAATCCAGTTCATCTGATGTTTTCATTTTGACTTTTCTCTTCACTAGAGCCATCAAATTTCAATACATCTTTGAGTGCATAACTCTACATGAAAGTCCAAACAGGCAATTTCTTATTGGTTGTATTTCAAAGGTTCTGAGAGTTATGTTATTGAGTAATTGATTTATGTGCATCTATTTGACTTTTGTTTGTGAAACAGGGCAATCTTATGAAAATAAGGATCATGATGGAAAGTATACTTTGATAAGAGATGAAGAAAACTTCAGATGGGGTTTGTATGACAAGCCCCTTCCATGCTTTGGCTGCGGGATAGGCTGGTTTTCGTGAGTGCTACCACTCCCTTTTCCCCCTCTTCTATCCTATCCTCTCATGCTAACATCATTCTTTTGCAGTTTTCTTTTGGGATTTCTTTGCCCCTTGATGTGGTATTATGCCACAATTCTGTATTTTAGCAATTACTACCGGAAGGATCCAAGAGAACGAGCTGGCCTTGCTGCTTCTGCTATAGCTGTAACTCTCTCTCTCTCTCTTTCTCTCTCTCTCTCTTTCTCTCTCTTTAGTCTGCCTAAGCATGCATCATATGGCTGTCACCTCATTGGCACAGAGTGCAATGTTAACCAGCTAGAGATTTCTAAGACAAGAATACGAGGCTCTGAGAGATGGTCTTGATTAAAAGAACATCCTTTTTTTGAACTTAAATATCAAAATATTGGTTACTTAGCACTCATGTTTAGTTTCCAGTTTTATGCATGCAGTCTTCTAGCCATGGATTCTCATGCTGTCAGAGCTATCATTTTTAATCTGAATTTTGCGGGCATTGATCTGTACAGTTGCAGCCTTCATAACAGTAATTGCCATTATTCTCTAGTTCAAGCAGTATCTCATTGCCTGGATTCCTCTGTAGATACCACTGTTGCTGGGCAAAACCTTGTCAATCTGACATATTGTAAAGATGCTACTAGCTATACATAATATAAAACATAGTTATGCTGAACAAATGATGGGCAAGAATGTGAATCGCCTTTTGTGGAGGTGCGCATGGTCTACTAGAAGCCTCTCTTCCCCCCAGACATTGGCTATTCTTGGCATACTTAATTCCACTTGTTGAATGTTGAGTTTGGCTCGGGTGACCTTAACTTGTGAATTGGTGAGGCATGTATTGCTATTGGCATTGGACTCGATCATTTTGGACGAAATTCTTGATCTTTAATTTGCTTGCAGGTATGTTATAACATCGAAGAAAAATATCACGCACAGGTTTCAGGAAAATTCTAGTCTGGGAGCTGACATGTTCCCTATAACATTGAACTAATATGATTCCTCAAAAAAACATTGAGCTAATATGAGGTCTCTGTTCCCTGATTGTTTTGCATCACCTTAATCCTTTATCAAGATGTAAAGGGATGGAGCAAGGTTTATCATACCATCCTTTATCAAGATGTAAAGGAATTGAGCAAAGTTTATCATACCATCCTATACCGAGTGGACGATGCTATACTTGCACAAAATGAATATTCAGTATAAGATGTATTAAATTTTGTTATGCCAAATATATCAGATACATCAATACTATCTCGATATGATACCAGTATGCAATATAGTATCAGAAATTGTAAATTGAGACAGCATACGATATATAAATATTAATATGCACGTTGCTTGACATGGAAATAATTGTGGCGTAGATATGATTACTTCCAGTGGGTCATCTGATATCCCTCATTGATATCTAAATTATTGCACCAATACTGGAACTGCATGGATGCATGGCCTTCCATTCTGGCATTTCTTTTGTATCATTTTACTCTGCCCTATCCTATTAACTGGTCCAAGCGATGAGCATGTGCTGCAGCTGAATAATTTTCTTACTAAATACACAGATCTGTTGCTAAATTCAGTTGGTTGATTCCGAAGTTGCCAAGTCGATGGTTTTAGGTTTTATGAATATGCACCCCTAAAGCTTTTTCTGTAAATATTTCTAAAGCTCTAAAGTCACCACTTAGCACAGAGAGAAGCATTGTTGTAATAGAGAATCTCAGCAACATTTCTTGCTTCATCTATCTCCTTACCAGGGTAACCAGCCATAGCTCTCGTTGCTTAGTTTCACTCAAAAGTAACAGGACTCAATTTGATAAGAATTCATTCCCTGAAGTGAACGGATTCTTTTGCCGGATATGGGTGTATCCTCGTAAAGCCTGGACCTTTTGCCGGCTCTACGTGTATTCTGATAAACAATTTCTTGTTTGTAGAGGGTGTATTCTGATAAACAAATTTCTTTGTTTGTAGAGCGCCCTCTTGTTGCCTCTCTCCGCGCTCGTAGGAGAAACAGAACGAAGTAGGGTTTCTTTATCGAATACATGAGAATCCTTTTCCCGAACGTGGATTGACTCGTCAAATCCGGTGCCGACACCCTTTTCCTTGACCCTAGTACTTTGGCCACTCGGGGAAGGAATAGAAGCTGAAGGTGATTTGAGAAACGTGGCCATAGAGGTAAGATTGATTTCAAAATTTGCATAAGTTTTAAAGCAAAGCAACCCTTCTTGAATCAGCTCTCAAGAATTGGTTTGCATATACGAAGTTTCAGTGGATCAGCACGGCCACTGTTAATTTTTAACATCACAAATCAGTAATGTTATGCATTCACTGTTGATTTTTTTTTAAAAAAAATAAAAGATTATGTGGCATTATTAGTTTGGATTCATATCTTAAGTATGCATTGTGATGAAATATTGTTACTGTTGCCATTAATTATGTTGCATGATGTTTTCTATGTGGACCCCATCTGAATACCTCTCATGCAATTATATTGGATGCCTGGTGTTTAAAAGCCACTGCTCATACAAGAGTATTTTCTTTTGGAGTTTTCCTCATGTTGGTAGGAGTTTTTTCTAAGTCAGTTGGAGTTGGAGTTGGAGTTGGAGTTGGAGTTTCCTCAAGTGAATTAAAAATGGACAAGAAGAAGGTTTTATGCTTTCAGATCAGTTTTTTATATCTCAAGTAAGAAAAAAAGATTTCTTTTATATAGAGAGATTTAGATTGCTTTTACAGACTTTTGAAGGAGATATTTTGAGCTGAATTGGATGCTCTTGTTAATCCTAATGCTTTGCAAATTTCAATTTAAATTGATTTACATCTTAAATAAAAAAGTTTCAAGTAAGTCAATAGAGAAAGCTTTTTTCGATTAAATTTTGTTGATAGGTTATCATGATCTGATCAATCTTAATGTACCAACTTTTTAAGGTGTCATGTGTCACATAGATAAGTTGTCCAAATTAAATCATATCATTTTTAAAACACTATTGAGTTTTATGCAGGTCCTTATCTATTAATTTTAATGCATGTGCTCCCGCCGTTTCGTTGCGGTCATATTATGGTTTTGTGGTCATGTTATGCTCATGGTTTCAAAACGTGGGAGTAGAGTGAGCGGAGAGCTCAGCTAGGATCACATTGAAGCTAAAATTAGATGTCAAAATCTTGAATATGTAGTACTTTAAAATAGTCTTATATCGATAAAAAAAAATATTATATATTTATAACTCAAATATATCCAGATGTGCGTAAGGATTCCTCTTAATATAATATAACATTCCTCTCCATGGCATCGCAAGCGTTTCCGTCCAGATTTCCCTCCGATCTCATGGGGGCCTCTTTTCAACATCTCTTTCATTGAGAGGAACAACAAGCAATCGGTTTCATTGAGAGGAACAACAAGTAATAAGCAATCGCTTTCGGTGAACCAATGATTCGCTTTCATTGAGAGGAACATCTTATCGGAATCTCTCGTCTTAATATTGGCACAGTCTTAACCTTGGCAAAGCATAGAGAAGTGAAGCGATCTCTCGTCTTAATATTGGTACAGTCTTAACCTTGGCAAGGCATAGAGAAGTGAGGAGAGAGATCGCTTGGCAGGTTGAGTACGAGATGAAGGTAGCCGTCTGGGTGCTTGCCACCGCACTTTCTGCGGCGTTCGCTTGCCATTTCGCTCCAGTGATGCCTCTGGCCTGCTACATCTTCTTCTGGATCATGTTTTGTTTCACTTCTCTAGCTATCTTTTATGATCTATTCTTGCGTAGAACCAGGAGGTAAGTACGAGATTCAACTGCTGTTTTTATGACACTGCTGAGCTTTTTGTGCTGGGCCTTTTTCCATTGAGTTTATTGCATATGTGCTCGTGGTTTAATTGCGATCATGTTGATGGTATGGAAATGTAGGAGTGGAGTGGCAAGCCTGAGGGAAGTCGAAGGACCTTCGGTCTAATTCAGGGTGATGTCAGATGTGGAGAACTTGGATGATGGGTTCAAGTGGCGCAGGAATGGGAAGAAGCCCGTGAAGAACAACCCCTTTCCAAGGTATGCAAAATGAGAAACATAGAGAGAAGTAGACATCAAAAGAGACCTAATTTTTGCTTCTACTAATAAAAAGTTTTGGTGCTCTTAACTTAAAAGAATTAGGCGTGTTTGGTTTTCAAGAACAGTCTTAATTTTTATGTTTAATTCTCATAAAATAATTTTCTAAAAACATAAATTCAAATGAAAGAAAATAAAAAATAATTAAAAAATATTTTCACTATCTTTCATTAAAAGAAAAAAGAAAGTACAAAACAAAGAATTAATTTGGTATTACTTTTATTTTCTATTTTTACTTTTAAAAGTAATGTTTTTACAGCCTAAGATACTTTTTGAAAAATATAATGATATATAAATTATTAATATATTATAATCATATAATACTAATTATTATAATATATAAAATATTATTAATATTATATTAATATGAATTATATATTATATATTATATATTATATCAATAATAAATGATATATCATAGATTAAAATATTAATTATTATTACAATATAATATTATAATGTATAATATATTATACAATATATTACGTATAAAATAAAGTTTATATAGTATAAATATATAATATATATTTATCATATTATTAATATTTATTATAATAATTAATTTATATACAATATAATATTATTATATATTTTATTATTATATATTATATTATACTATATTATTATGTCATACAAGTTGATGGTATTTCTTTATTTTTTATTTACACTTTTAGAAGATATTATTTATAATAAAAATAAAAAAATAATTTTTATTTTTACTTAGTAAATACATTCTCTAAAGATTACAAAATAGTAAATAAAAATTATTTTTAAAAAATAAAATAAAAAAGAAATAAAAAAATGTTTTTGAAAACTAAATGTAGTCTTAGCCTTTCCATGGAACTCTAAGCCTCAGCCTATACGTAAGATATTGATTATAAATACTCACTCTCTTTTTCTCTCTTTTGAATGTTGCTTTTACTTTGAGAATTAGAGCATCTTTAACTAAATGGTAGCTCTGTTAATTGAGTGATGGCGGTTGTGGCAGGAGCTACTACCGTTGCGCAACTGAGGGTTGCTCGGTGAAGAAGTGGGTACAAAGGGACAAAGATGACTCGTGCTACGTGATAATAACCTACAAGGGGACCCACAACCACCAAGCTTTTCTTTAGGTTCATGAAGCTTTGAATGCAATTGCTCCACAAGCCAAACTACTCTATCCAGATAGCCACTAGTTAAAATAAAAGATCCCTCTTTTATTTTGGATTGTGGGTCCTGTTTCTATTATTATGGAGATTAGTATTTAAAGCTTATTTGGATTAACTATTAATTCAGCTGTTAGTAGTAGTTATCTATCAATAGCTACTTAAAAGCATTACAGTAGGCATCAATAGCTAATCGAAACAGTTCTTTAGTATTGTAGACATCCTTTTTAGTTCGTGCCAAAAGCTCCTCCTCTTGTTGAATGAAACTTTTTTTGGCATTAACTTGTTTGCACTTTCTGCCATGATTTATATCTAACTGCACCTTCTTTTTAGTTAATTATGTTGGTTGGAAATTTTTGTTCTTCCAACCATAGGAAATAAATTAATAAGGATAGTGTGGCATTGATGTTTACAGAGGACAAACTTCTTGGTACGAAGCTCCTGCCCTTGTTAAACTTTTCCTGTTCTCTCATAACGGTACCTATCCGAAACTATATCAATCCGAAACTAGAAGGGGATACAATAGGCAAATAGGTCCTTCTATTAGGATTATTGTGAATACCCAGAAGAGTTCCTTAGCTCTGTATGCTTCGTTATCTGGCAAGGCCCTTTCCGGTGCTCTTAGCAATAATTGTTGCTTTGCTGAACTATACAAGTGTTAACCATATCTAGTAAACACCACCCCCACCATGGCCGCCCAATCAGGTATATACAATCTCTTCTTCCGTACATATATGAGATCGACCTCTTCTAACTTACTTTAGATTAAAATATAATTTAATTAAATTATATTTAAAAAATTATAAAAAATAATATAATTAAAAATTTTTGATTGAACCTATATTCATGATATTTAGTATTGAATTAACTTAAATCACTCAAATCGAAAGCAATTTAATGAACATTTATCATTATTGGTGAACTTTAAATAAATCATTAAATTATCATTGATTGAGATAAGGATAGTTTTTATGTTTTCATCCAAATTTTTATATTTTAAAATTATATTGGATAACTTAGAAATTAGTTTTAAATCAAAAATCTATTTTTAAATATTTAATGGATATATATCTCTTTAGTTTTCTTTAAAAAATTATTATTATCTTAAAGTTTATTTTAAGAGATTAGAATCCTATGAGGTGTGGAAACTTAAGAAATCTCTTTATAAATAGGTCTCAATTGAGACTATAAATCAATAGTTTAAAAGCGTGAAGAATGTGAAGGTTAATAAAGCTCAGAAGCAGCATGAGGATTAGTTATTCTCTCATGAGGATTAATTATTCTCTTTAATTTTATTTGAAGATGGTAAGTAACCTAATCATAAGTTAGATATTTTATAAGTTGTTCATAATTATTAAAAGAATTTTAAACCTTAATAATTTAATCATAAGTTAGAATATTTTATAAATTATTTATGTTTATTAAAAGAATTTTAAATTTTGATAAGTAATTTGATCATAAATTAAGATTTTTATAATGTTATAAGATTACTAAAAATTTATTTTATTTAAATAAATTTTTATAAATTGTATTCTGGTAAACAAATTTCTTTGTTTGTAGAGCGTCCTCTTGTTGCCTCTCTCCACTCGTAGGAGAAACAGAATGAATGAAGTAGGGTTTATTTATTGAATGCATGAGAATCCTTTTCCCGAACGTGGATTGACTCGTCAAATTAGTTGCCGACACCCTTTTCCTTTAACCTGGTACTTTGGCCACTCGGGGAAGGAATACAAGTTCAAGGTGATTTGAGAAACATGGCCATCGAGGTAAGATTGATTTCAAAATTTGCATCAGTTTTAAAGCAAAGCAACCCTTCTTGAATCAGCTCTCAAGAATTGGTTCGCACATATAAAGTTTCAGTGGATCAGCATGGCCACTGTTGAATTTTTTTTAAAAAAAAAAAGATTATGTAGCATTATTAGCTTTGATTCATATCTTAACTATACATTGTGATAAAATGTTGTTACTGCTTGATGAAACGTTGTTACTGCTGCCATTAATGATGTTACATGATGTTTTGTTAGATGATTTATTTTTTTGTGGACCCTATTTAGATAGACACCTACCGTGTAGTTATGTTGGATGCCTAGTGTTTATTACACATGTTTTGCTTCATTCCCTTCCGCAATACGAACTTGTCAATATACAGATCTAAGATCACACTTGGTAAAGAACTTAACCCTTGCCAATTGATCAAACAAATCTATGGCATTCGGAAAAGGATAAGAATTGTTGACATTGACTTTATTCAGTGCACAATAATCTACACACATGCATAATGAACCATCTTTCTTTTTTCTTTTTTTGAAATAACATCGGTGCTTTAAACGGTGCTTTGGACGGTCGAATCAACCCGTATAGTTATGTTGGATGATTAACTCGTGTAGTCATATTAGACACTTAGTGTTTAAAAGCAATCGCTCGTGCAATCGCTCGTTTCTTTTGGAGTTTTTCTTATATCTGTTGGAGTTCTTTTCAGAATTTTTTTTGTTAGTTAGAGTTATGGACAAGAAGCTATGGACAAGAAGAAGGTTTTATGCTTTTAAATCAGTTGTTCATAACTCAAAAAAGGAGAAAGATATCTTTTATATAGAGAGATTAAAATTATTTTTTACAAACATTTGAAGAAGTTGTATTTTGAACTGAATTGGATGGTTCTTATTAATTCTAATCCTTTATAAATTTTAATTTAAATTGATTTGCATCCTAAATAAAAGGGTTTCAAGCAATTTAGTTAAGTAGAGAAAGCCTCTTTCGATTAGAACTTTCTTGATAGGTTAGTATAATTTGATCAATCTCAATGCATCAACTTTTGAAGGTGTCACCTAGATAAGTTATCCAAATTAAATTATATTATTTTTAAAATACTATTGAACTTTAGGCTGATTCTTATCCATTTTTAAAATACTATTGAACTCTAGGCTGATTCTTATCCATTAATTTCGATGCATATGTTTTCGTAGTTTCGTTGTGGTCATGTTATGCTCATTAATTTCGATGCATGTTAATTTCGTAGTTTCGTTGTGGTCATGTTATGCTTTCAAACGTGAGTAAAGTGGGTGGAGTGGAGAGGAGTGGAGTAAAGTGGGTGGAGTGGAGAGGAGTGGAGAGGCCGATTTTATTGAATAAAAAATTATATGCTAAGAGCGAACTAGAGGAACATCTTCTATAATATAATTCTATAATATAATAAGAAATGGCACTATCTATAATATAATAAGAAAAAATTTATAATATAATAAAAAAATCTATAATATAATAAGAAAAAAATGTAGCACTGGGATCGGATTTATTATAGGAACGGAGGTAATAGGAACGGAGGGGATCGGGTTTATTATAGGAACGGAGGTAATAGGAACGGATCGGGTTTATTATAGGAACGGAGGTAATAGGAACGGAAGGGATCGGGTTTATTATAGGAACGGAGGTAATAGGAACGGATCGGGTTTATTATAGGAACGGAGGTAATAGGAACGGAGGGGATCGGGTTTATTATAGCATCGGGTTTATTATAGCATCGGGTTTATTATAGCATCGGGCTTATAATAGGATCGGGCTTATAATAGGATCGGGCTTATAATAGGAACGGAGGGGATCGGGCTTATAATAGGAACGGAGGGGATCGGGCTTATAATAGGAAATCGGATTTATAATAGAAAATCAGGTTTATAATAGGGGATCGGGCTTATAATAGGGGATCGGGCTTATAATAGGAACGGAGGGGATCAGGTTTATAATAGGAACGGAGGAAATCGGGCTTATAATAGGAATGGAGGGGATCAGGCTTATAATAGAAAATCGGGTTTATAATAGGAACGGAGGGGATCAGGCTTATAATAGGAAATCAGATGGGATCGAGCTTATAATAGGAAATCAGATTTATAATAGAAAATTAGGTTTATAATAGGAACGGAGGGGATCAGGCTTATAATAGGAAATCGGGTTTATAATAGGAACGGAGGGGATCGGGCTTATAATAGGAAATCAGATTTATAATAGAAAATCAGGTTTATAATAGGAACGGAGGGGATCGGGTTTATAATAGGAATGGAAGGGATCGGGTTTATAATAGGAATGGAAGGGATCGGGCTTATAATAGGGGATCGGGCTTATAATAGGAACGGAGGGGATCGGATTTATAATAGGGGATTGGGCTTATAATAAGAACGGAGGGGATCAGATTTATAATAGGAAATCGGATTTATAATAGGAACGGAGGGGATCGGGTTTATAATAGGAACGGAAGGGATCGGGCTTATAATAGGAACGGAGGGCATCGGGCTTATAATAGGAACGGAGGGCATCGGGTTTATAATAGGAAATCGGGTTTATAATAGGAACGGAGGGCATCGGGCTTATAATAGGAAATCGGGTTTGCTTATAATAGGAACGGAGGGCATCGGGTTTATAATAGGAAATCGGGTTTATAATAGGAACGGAGGGCATCGGGCTTATAATAGGAAATCGGGTTTATAATAGGAATGGAGGGCATCGGGCTTATAATAGGAAATCGGGTTTATAATAGGGCATCAGGCTTATAATAGGGGATCGGGCTTATAATAGGAAATCGGGTTTATAATAGGAACGGAGGGCATCGGGTTTATAATAGAAAATCGGGTTTATAATAGGAAATCGGGTTTATAATAGGAATGGAGGGCATCGGGTTTATAATAGAAAATCGGGTTGGGATCGGGCTTATAATAGGAACAGAGGTAATATGAACGGAGGGCATCGAGCTTATAATAGGAACGGAGGGCATCGGGCTTATAATAGGAACGGAGGAGATCGGGCTTATAATAGGAACGGAGGTAATAGGAACGGAGGGGATCGGGTTTATAATAGGAACGGAGGTAATAGGAACGGAGGGGATCGGGTTTATAATAGGAACGAGTTTATAATAGGAACAGAGGGGATCGGGCTTATAATAGGAACGGAGGTAATAGGAATGGAAGGGATCGGGCTTATAATAGGAACGGAGGTAATAGGAACGGAGGGTATCGGGCTTATAATAGGAACGGAGGTAATAGGAACGGAGGGCATCGGGTTTATAATAGAAAATCGGGTTGGTAATAGGAACTTAGGGGATCGGGCTTATAATAGGAAATCGGGTTTATAATAGGAACGGAGGGCATCGGGCTTATAATAGGAACGGAGGTAATAGGAACGGAGGGCATCGGGCTTATAATAGGAACGGAGGTAATAGGAACGGAGGGCATCGGGTTTATAATAGGAACGGAGGTAATAGGAACGGAGGGCATCGGGTTTATAATAGGAACGGAGGTAATAGGAATGGAGGGCATCGGCCTTATAATAGGAAATCGGGTTTATAATAGGAACGGAGGGGATCGGGCTTATAATAGGAAATCGGGTTTATAATAGAAACGGAGGGGATCGGGCTTATAATAGAAAATCGGGTTTATAATAGGAACAGAGGGGATCGGGCTTATAATAGAAAATAGGGTTTATAATAGGAACGGAGGGCATCGGATTTATAATAGGAACAGAGGTAATTGGAACGGAGGGGAGGTAATAGGAACGGAGGGCATCGGGTTTATAATAGGAACGGAGGTAATAGGAACGGAGGGCATCGGATTTATAATAGGAACGGAGGTAATAGGAACGGAGGGCATCGAGCTTATAATAGGAAATGAGGTAATAAGAACGGAGGGGATCGGGCTTATAATAGGAAATCAGGTTTATAATAGGAACGGAAGGGATTGGGTTTATAATAGGAAATCAGGTTTATAATAGGAACGGAGGGGATCGGGCTTATAATAGGAAATCAGGTTTATAATAAGAACGGAGGGGATCGGGTTTATAATAGGAATGGAGGGCATCGGGTTTATAATAGGAAATCGGGTTTATAATAGGAACGGAGGGGATCGGGCTTATAATAGGAACGGAGGGGATCCGGCTTATAATAGGAACGGAGGGGATCGGACTTATAATAGGAACGAAGGTAATAGGAATGGAGGGGGTAATAGGAACGGAGGGGATCGGGCTTATAATAGGAACAGAGGTAAAAGGAACGGAGGGGATCGGGCTTATGATAGGAACGGAGGTAATAGGAACGAAGGGGATCGGGCTTATAATAGAAAATTAGGTTTATAATAGGAACGGAGGGGATTGGGCTTATAATAGGAACGGAGGTAATCGGGTTTATAATAGGAAATCAGGTTTATAATAGGAACGGAGGGGATCGGGCTTATAATAGGAAATCGGGTTTATAATAGGAACGGAGGGGATCGGGCTTATAATAGGAAATCGGGTTTATAATAGGAACAGAGGGCATCGGGTTTATAATAAGAAATCGGGTTTATAATAGGAACGGAGGTAATAGGAACGGAGGAGACGCGTCCCTCTTGCTACAGTCATGAAATAAACAAGTGTTTGTGTTTCTTTTCATTCCCTCCCATTTCCGCATGAGATCTCAAGATTTAGCATTTAGCTTTTAACATTTAGCTTTCCTCTTGTGGCGATGCCCTGGTACTTCTTCTGGATCATGTTTGGTTTTACTTCTCTTCTGCCCTGGTACTTCTTTTACGGCGACGATGGCGACGACGACGACGGGGAGGCGGAATTTCTTGAGGCATTGCAGAGGGGTTTAACTCCTGCTGCGATTGCACATCATCTGACTGTCGGTACCTTAATGGGAGAAAGTCTTTGCCTTATCTGCCTAGAGGGTATAGTAACTGGAACTCGGGTTGGTTGGCTGCCTTGCACGCACGTCTTCCATCCAGCGTGCATCACCAACTGGCTCGAGAGGAGTGCTACCTGCCTCATCTGCCGACTTCAGCTGTCAAACAGCATCGGCGATTAGGGCGTCGCTTCAACTCTGTGCGCGTGCGTGTGCATCTGTGATGAACTTAAATTGTTCCTTGTCAGGTCCTGTAGCAGTACACCTCCATGCTTCGCTTCTCTCTCTTTTTCTGTCTCTTTCGTCCGTTTCACTCACTCTTTTCTTCTCCCTGTTGCTCTTTCATTGTCTCAAAAATAAATTGAGCTCGTTCGACCGTTTTCTTTTTCCTTTTTCGTCCCTTTTTTTTTTTTTATCCTCACCTAAAAGGTATAGATCTTTATTAAAAGGATCTTTAGATAATAGATTTCCGATATTCAAAATATTATTAAGAACATTGGGTGGCATCGAGATGATATATTAAACAGTTGATTCAAAGGCTTTCCAGGATAGCACGAAGATGAACCGGTTGAGGAGGCAGGGCATGTCCATTGCCGACGCGGACGCGGAGGTGATGCGGAGGATCCCCGGCCATCGATATGTCTTGCTGCGGTGATGACATGGGCTTTGATCGAGAGTACGCTCGATCGAGCACTCTTAGTTCCAGGCGAGTGCTCGATGAGATGCGAGGGAGTACAGGGGGAGGGCTCTTCCACTAGTTTTAAGGAGAGGGCATTTATGGTGCTGGTGCTACGGTACAATGGACCTAGTGGGCAGTATTCATGTGTGGAGGACCGTCGGATCCGAGGATTTAAATTTTTGACCTTTGATGTGCATTTATCCTGCCTTCGTTATCGGAATCGAGGGAAAATAAAGGTCGGATTCAACTGACCGTACCAAGGGGACGGCTTCAGTGTGATACACTGATTTTCGATTCGGAGTTTCCATTTCGATTCTACTTTCCAAAATCGAGAGAGCTCATCTACCTCGCTTTGTAGGTTGACATCATTCTTAAGAAAATAAAAACCAAGGATTAAGCTAAACCAGATTAAACCATTAACTAAACCAAAACGAACTAATAAATGAGGTGAAACGAGTTTTTTTTTTTCTCTTAAAATGGATGGGATATGTTGTTCACCCTCTCGTTCCCCACCGAACGAGCCATTCTAGTTTCAGAAATTTCGATTTCATTGAATCTTTTGTAACGATGGGAGTAGCTATAAATAAATATCTTGGACGCGCATGTGTTCCAATCCGCTGTTGCTTCTAAACCTTGCTGATTTCGGTTGATAGGGTGTGCAATAGATCGGAGAGAGTGGGGGAGGAATAGCGGAGGTCCGAACCTGAGAAGTCGCCGAGCGCCGCTGTGGATCAGATCGTTACCAGTTAAGTCCATTAAAACCTCTGTTCAGCCCTCTTGAATCATATTTGGGGAGAAGATAGAATGGTTAGAACTCTTAGAATAGTTTGGGACCTGTGATTAGCTCTGCCAGAAACCGGATCTTGCTCATCTACGTTCTGGTCCTTGGCCGGAGGTTGCGATCGTATGAGGATCTGGTTCTTGGTCGGAGAATGAGATCGTGTGAGGTTCTGGTTCATGGCCTAGCTCTCTTTCGATCAGGTCTTTGGATCTCAAAGAGAGAACCAAGCTTTGGCCGGTCTTGGATCGGTGGGAAGAGGGTGTTGGGATGAAGAAGAAGACTCTTATCTTCTTTAAATGGCCATCGGGTCTGGTTTCTGGGAAGAAGAAAGCAGCGCTTTCTTGTTGATTCAGCCGAATCCAACTCAAATGGAGCTGGGCGTCGGGCAGCAAGGGAATGGGAAGAGGACGTGATGTCTTCTCTGTTTGATTATGGGCCGGCTGAAATTTTGGATCGGCTGAGAGACGGATGAACTGGGTAATCAGCCATGGTTCAGGAGAAATGTCCTCTTTCCAGTGCTATTTTGGAAGGCAGCAAAGTTTTCTTTATTGATGTTTTAGGTAGGTGGTAGTTTTGATTGTAGATCAATTGTGAGGGACTAGAGATTTGTCTGTTTTGGAGATCAATAGACGTGGTTAGATCTTTTGGAAACGATGAAGAAGAAGACCCTGTTTTCTTTAGTTGATGATCGGGTCTTGACTATAGAAGGAAGTAGGCAACTGGCATCTTAATGGTTTAGCCAAACCAATTGGGTTAGGCTATGATTCAGTTTACCATTAAATGAGGTTAGACCAAATAAGATTAAACATTGTGTTGGTTTATTGGTTTGAAATTATATGATTTTTAATTTAAACTCAACTGGTTTGTAATCCATTTCTGTTGAATTCTTTTGACCTGAGCTCAGTTTAAAACGGGACCTGACATTATTTGTTCCTGTACATAGTCGATCCAATGAATCAAATCATGGATCTGGATCAATAATAACAAAATTTGATTCCTGAATCAAACTCAAACCCAGTAAGCCGGTTAAAATCCAATCTGATTCATGTCATCTAATTGGAGATCAGAAAACTGGTTCTGATTTACAGGAAATAGACCAATTGAAATTAAATAATCAAGTGAATCTGGACTTGAAGAAGAGAGACTCGACCTTCAATTAATTTTTAATTCAGCAAACCAACTGCCAAACAGAAGTTGTGATTAGTTAATATTATTTTAAATGGAATAATGGTTAAGGTAAATTATGAGGTGATTAAGCATAGGAGCATTTTTGTAAATATAGGCAAATTGATGAAAATTAAAAATATTAGAAAATAATTAAATCTTGGTTAAAAATAGTTAAGTAAGGTTTAGTAATCATTGAAATAGAAGGATAGAATGTGTCATTTTTAAATGTTGGGCTAAAAGAGCAAAATAGTAATTTTTTAATTATAAATTTTAATAGATTAATTAATTATTTATTCTTAATTACAGGTGATCATTGATTATTTAGCTTGCATTGAGGAAATTACTTGGAATAGCAATCTAAGATGTGAGTTCTAGCCTACTATTGTACAATATGTTTTCATATCTTGCATACTATTGTACAATATATTTTTACATCGCATCTTGCATGCCTGAATATATTATATTGATCTGAGGTATGAGTTATACATCTACTATCGTGCAATATGTGCGATATGTTTTCATGTCTTGTATGCATGCATATATCATATTTTAATTTTAATTTTTCTTAATATGATTTGAATTAAGCATTATGGATTATTGTGGATTTGATTATATATAGTGATATATATTATTTTGTTATGAATGGTTTTGGTTTTAATTCGAGATCATGAGTTTGGGTATTTTGGATGTGGTATGGTGTGGATTGATTGGTTGAGGGATATGATATGTATGAAGGGTACTATTAGTACATGGAACTAGTTATAGCGGTGGGGATTGAATCCTTAACTCGTTTAAACCAACGGAACCGGGGAAGAGCTTAAGAGTTGTGAGAGGCTGGTGTAGAACAAAGTCATGATGGGTAACATGGCTGAATTTATCACGTTGGATACTATTATGTAAACTAGCCTAAGCAGGAGAAGTTACACTAGGTTAGGTTGTTCGACACATTATTAGCATACGATTTGTTAGTATGTATCAACAATACTGTCTAATGATACTTGTGCACCATGGGAGCGACTCGCCTAGTGATGCCTTACATTTTATGGTGAGAGAGGCCTAGTAACGTATTGCGTACTGAGTGAGCAACTTGCCTGTTGATGTATTGCGTACTAGTACAATAATGGATAGTATGGCTATGGTCGCACTGAGTATATGCTGATTAGTGGCTATGGTCACATTGATGGTTGGCGGTTATTCTGGTAAAATTTCAATAGTAGCATGGTTATTGTTCAAAAGAAAGGAGACTTTTCAAGACAAAAGTGCAATATATTTTAATTAAGATAAAAAATATAAAATATCAGAATGCAAGCAATAAATAGTAAAATAATAATGACACAAATGACTATATACATCTTGAAAGTCTCATGCATTGTTACAAACTCCCCTTTAGGCAAAGAATGTAACATGCTAGTGAGATCTCTCCACATGTAGCCAACCATAAGAATACACTAGCCTTTAAGAAAAAATCCCCTTTGGGCAGATAGATCCCCTAAGCCAATGCACACTTTAACATTAGATGCTATATATTTATTTCCAGAATTACAATGCATGATAACCTCCTTTGGGCAAGCAATTATATACTGGAACTTAGGATCTCGCAACGCCGATATGGAAAGAAATTTCACAAGCCGCAATGGGTAAGCCACTTTGGTAACCAAGCATCCACATCAACTTGTAAAATTCTTCTAAAAATAAGATATCCAATATACCCATAACAATATGCATACGTAACTAAATGTATGCAAGTGATCACTCAACATGAGGTACGCTAACCGTATGCACCTATTTAGGTCACAAAATAATAATCAATTGCATTCATACTAAATATCTTAAATTTAACCATCATTTATGTTTTATGCACATATTCTAAACATAAGAGCACATAAATCATTTATTATAAATCCAGTAAGAAAATATATATTGTATGTATTAAACTTGCATGAAGCCAAAATATAATTTACAACCAATATAAATTTGAGAATATAATATAAATTATCAACAACTAAATAGCAATAATAATTGAACCATAAAGCATAAAATAAATAAATACAGTGGCAATTATTATTATAATCAATAGGCTTAGATTTAATTTTTGGGTTGCAATTAATTTGGACTCATGAATAGGCCTATAAATAAGTTAAAAATAAGATCTTAGTCCAATAAAACAATTAACCTAAAAGAGCCTTTGACTAATTAGCCCAAAGTTAGACTTTGGCTCAAAATTATTTGAACCAAAAATGGGTAATTTACTAAAAGAGGCCCAAAATTGATTTGGGCCCCAAAACCTATAGGTCCAATCACATCATCTTCTTCCTCTGTTTCATAGAGGTTAAAATTAAGTTTTTTTAATAAACCTAAGCTAGGATTAGGCAAACTAATTGAAAAAGAAAACTTTAATCTATATTAACGTAGATTCAAAAATAAAAAAAATCAAAAAATTCCTAAGATTTTAACCCACATAATCTTACTTATTAGAATTAATTTATAAATATGATTACAACAAATATTCATATATGATAAATGAACAATAGGTATGAAACCATAACCAACAAAATAAGGTATGAATTCATATTGCTATTACAGAAAAACTTGAGTTATGAATCACATATGCCCGCTCTAATGCCACATGCTAGGATTTAAAGATCTCATATGTATAATCAGAATACCAAATAGTAATAATAATATTTTTATACTTGTATGTGCTATTACGAAAGAAATGCAGAAGCTCCAAAGAAGCCTTTCTCTTCTTGCTCCTCCCTTATATGATGTTTTGATGGAAAAATAAATCGTAAATATAAGGAGAAAAGAGGGGATTTAGCCTATTTAAAAGGAAATTCTAATAAGCCCTCTTATTACGGATCACTATTAGGTCCACACAAATCGTTAACCATATTGATCCTGCATTGATTTTGATGATCACAAAATAATTAAGTAGGTTACTGATGATTTTGGTGTAGATCAATGTGACTTGCAGGTATACAAGAGTCATCAAGAATATCTAAACGAATTCCAAACGTCAAAATCAGTATGTGGTTCAAGAGAGAGAATCCCAGTATCTGAAAAGAAGGACTCAAGGTTAGATTAAGTAAAACTCAGATATTTGGCAAAATTACCAAGTGTAGAAAGTTCAAGATTCAATGGTTTTCCAAGTCCGTGGAGCAATTTTTCAAGTTTTGGAGACTTTGGTCAACTCCCACGGCAACTTGGAATGGAAGAATGAAGCCCTTGACCAACCCACATGTGAGTTATCAAGTCAAAAATGTGTCACAGAAGCTTTTATAGAAGAAAACCTTGGATTAGTCGGCTCTAGAGCCGACTACTATGGGACTTACAGTGGGTTTACCCACATTAGTTGGCTCTAGAGCCGACTACTATAGTGTTAGTCGGCTCTAGAGCTGACTAACTCGGCCTGGGATGGAAAAAATCCTAGGTTAGTCGGCTCTGGAGCTGACTAACGCCCTGGGAACTTGCCCAATGGCTAGTTCTGACATTTCAATGTTCGGAAACGGCCATTCCAACGGTCCAATCCCTCAACTAACTATAAATACAAGTTAATGGGATGGATTAGCAAAAAGTTAAGTGGATTTTTGAAGAATTACAAGTGTAAAAAAGAGAGATTTATTAAGCCAAATTCAAAGAAAATTCAGCCTACTCCAGTTTTCAAAAATCACTGTAGCTGAAGTTTGAAAATCCATTGAACCTCATTCAAAGCTCCCACCAACCACTCCTGAAGCTTCATCAAGTGCTCTTAACTTCAAGCATTCAAAGAAAAGAAGCTCATTCAAGGGAAAAAGGCTTCAAATCTGTAGAGTGCTCTTTATTGTATTTATTTGCTCATTAAGAAGCTATTCTTACTGAACTTATATCCTATTATATCTTGTTGAGTTTCAACTTAGTTGAAACTTATGAGGGGTGTGCCAAACCCTTAATTGGTGGTTGTAAAGGCTCTCTTGTGCCTGGAAATAAGAAGCTAGCTAAGTAAGCTAGGTTGTAATCGTTGGAGAATGATTAGTGGTGAAAATTTCTAAGGGGTTCTTGAGGAGTGAATGTAGGTGCAAGGGTTAGCATCGAACCACTATAAACCTTTGTGTTTGTGTGTGCCTTCCACTGTTCTTGCTGTGTGTTTCAAATTTATCACTGCACTTTCACTCACACTTATAACTTTGTAAGTATTGCACATCATTGTTTAAAATTTTAAAAGGAACCCAATTCATCCCCCCTCTTGGGTTGCTTAGCTGAGCAACAAGTGGTATCAGAGCATTGGTTCTCTTGCTTATATTTGTCTTAACCGACAAAGAGTTCAAGATCTATGGCAGCCCAAATGAGTTCCTTGTTGATTGAGGGACAGTCCACGAACAGACCACCTTTATTCAATGGCACAAATTACACTTATTGGAAGGTTAGGATGAAAATTTTCATTCAAGCAATTGATTATGATCTATGGAGTATCATTGTCAATGGCCCTCACATACCCATTCTTAGAACAAATGGTCTCGAGATACCCAAATCGGAAGTGGATTGGGATGAGCATGATAAGAAAATGGCTCAGCTGAATGTTAAAGCCATGAATTTTTTATATTGTTCACTTAATGCAAATGAGTTCAATAGAATTTCTACTTGTATTTCTACCAAAGAAATTTGGGATAGACTTGAGGTCACCCATGAAGGCACAAATCAAGTGAAAGAATCTAAAATCAACATGCTTGTACATAGATATGAACTGTTTAAAATGGAACCAAATGAATCCATTGCTGATATATTCACTAGATTTACTGATATTGTGAATAGCCTTAAAAGTCTTGGAAAGTCTTATACTAACAGTGATCTAGTGAGAAAAATTTTGAGATCTTTGCCTAGGTCATGGGAAGCCAAGATGACTACAATTCAAGAGGCAAAAGACCTCAACATCCTTCCTCTAGAAGAGCTCATGGGATCACTGATGACTCATGAAATTCAAGTCAAACAACATCTTGATGAAGAGGAGTCCAAGAAGAGAAGAACCATGGCCTTAAAGTGTTCAGATCAAAAGGATGAATGTGATGAATCTTCAGAAGAGAGTGAAGGGGATGATGAGCTTACTCTTATCATAAGAAAATTTAGAAGATTCATGAGGAAGAAGAAACAAGGAGTGAAGAGAAGGCCACTGCTGAAAGAAAACTTCAGCAAAGAAAAGGATAAGGAGCAGCCTCTCACATGCTATGAATGCAAGAAGCCTGAACATTTCAAGACTGACTGTCCACAATTAAAGAAAGGTCCCAAAAAGGCTAAGAAGAAAGCATTGATGGCAACTTGGAGTGATAGTGATGACACAAGTTCAGAGGATGAGAAACAAGAAACAACAAACTTGTGCCTCATGGCTTGTGAAGAAGAGGTAATACCTAACTCTCAAATTGAATTTACATTTGATGAATTGCAAGATGCTTTTTATGATTTACTTGCTGAATTCAAAAAGTTAGGCAGCAAAAACAAAGATTTGAAAAATCAAGTTCAAAAATTAATTTTTGAAAAAAAGAAATTTTCAAATGAGAATTCTGTTTTAACCCAAGAAAATCTGAATTTAAAAAATGAAGTTAACAAACTAAAACCCATTGTGGATAAATTTACTTTAAGTTTCACAAAGTTGCAAATGATTCTTGACAACCAAAGGGTTGTTTTTAATAAAGCTGGACTAGGTTATAATCCTTTAAAGAAGCAAAAATTTTTGAAAAATATTTTTGTCCCACCAAACAACTTTTCAAAAATTACTTGTTTCAAATGTGGAAAACCAGGACATAAAGCCTATGCATGTAACTCTCATATCAACAAGAATATCAAGAAGATTTGGGTTCCTAAAGGAACCATTCATGCTAACCCCAAAGGACCCAAGAAAACTTGGGTACCTAAGAACATAACTTGATATTGTGGTTGCAGATGTGTCTTGTGTCCCGAAATTCAAAAAGAAGATGGTACTTGGATAGTGGGTGCTCAAGACACATAACGGGTGATGAATCTCAATTCATCACTTTGGAAGCTAAGGATGGAGGAGTGATTACTTTTGGAGACAATGCTCAAGGAACGATCATTGGCATTGGCAAAATTGGTATCACTTCCCATACTTTTATTGAAAATGTTCTTCTTGTTGATGGATTAAAGCATATTTGTTAAGCATTAGTCAATTATGTGATAAATGCTTTAAAGTCATTTTTGAATCATCTGTTTGCATGGTTACAAATCCTGCTGATGATAGCATGAAATTTATTAGTCATAGGCATGGAAATGTTTATATGGTAGATCTAAATGAACTTAATGATCAAAATGTTGAAGTCTAGTTGCCATGAATTCTAAATTTAATGATTATAGCTGGTTATGGCATCGTAGACTTGCTCATGTTAGCATGGATTTGCTTTTCAAACTAATTAAAAGAGATTTAGTAAATGGTTTGCCAAAATTAAGTTTTGAAAAAGATAAAATTTATGATGCATGTCAGTTTGGAAAACAAACTAGAGTTTCATTCAAATCCAAAAATATGGTTTCAACTTCTAGGCCCTTGGAACTTTTACTTGGATTTATTTGGACCAACTAGAACCACAAGTTTAGGTAGCAAACATTATGGTTTTGTAATCATTGATGATTTCTCTCGTTTTACTTGGGTTTTATTCTTAGCAAGCAAAGATGAAGCTTTTTCTGCATTTTTAAAATTTTTCAGAAAAGCAACAAATGAAAAAGGTCTTCAAGTTGCATCTATTCGAAGTGATCATGGAAAAGAATTTGAAAATCAACATTTTGAAAGTTTTTGTAATGAAAAAGGAATTAACCATAACTTTTCTGCACCTAGAACCCCTCAACAAAATGGTGTAGTTGAAAGAAAAAATAGAACCCTTGAAGAAATGGCCCGAACCATGTTGTGTGAAAGCAATCTCCCAAAATACTTTTGGGCTAAAGCAATCAATACAGCATGTTATGTTTTGAATCGAACTCTAATAAGACCTATTTTGAAAAAGACCCCATATGAACTTTGGAAAGGTAGAAAACCAAACATTGGATATTTTCATGTTTTTGGATGTAAATATTTTATTGTAGATAATGACAAAACAAATCTTGATAAATTTGATGCAAAATCTGATGAAGAAATTTTTTTTAGATATTTTACCAATAGTAGAGCTTATAGAGTATTTAACAAGAAAACATTAGTGGTAGAAGAATCAATTCATATAGTATTTGATGAAACTAATGAACTTCCATCAAGGAAGAAGGATATAGTTGATGATGCATGTCTACTTGAAGAAGGAATGCAAGACATTACTCTAAAGGAGAAAGAAGGATCAAATGAACAAAGTAATTAGGAAGATAGCATTGAAATACTCCAACTAGCTGAACCTCAAGGTACACATGATTTGAAAAAGGAGTAAAGGTATGTCCACAATCACCCCAAAGAACTTATTATTGGTAGCCCATCTCAAGGAGTAAGAACTAGATCCTCATATAGAGATGCATGTAATCATTTAGCATTTGTTTCTCAAATTGAACCAAAATGTTTTGATGATGCCAAAAATGACTCTGATTGGATAAATGCAATGCATGAAGAATTAAATCAATTTGAAAGAAATAATGTATGGGTCCTAGTTGATAGACCAATAGATTATCCCATAATTGGTACTAAATGGATTTTCAGAAATAAATTGGATGAGCATAGAAACATAATTAGAAATAAAGCAAGATTGGTAGCTAAAGGTTATAATCAGGAAGAAGGCATTGATTTTGATGAAACCTTTGCTTCTGTTGCAAGATTAGAAGCTATTAGATTATTACTTGCTTTTGCATGTTTCATGAACTTCAAATTATTTCAAATGGATGTTAAAAGTGCTTTCTTAAATGGATATATTGCTGAAGAAGTCTATGTAGAACAACCACCCGGTTTTGAAAATCATGAACATCCAAACCAAGTGTTTAATTTGAACAAAGCTTTGTATGGTTTGAAACAAGCACCCCGGGCATGGTATGATAGATTAAGCAAATTCTTGATAAGCAACAATTTCATTAGAGGAAATGTGGACACTACATTATTTATAAAAAGAGAAAATGATGATATGCTTATTGTGCAAATTTATATGGATGACATCATTTTCGGTGCTACTAATGAAATTTTGTGCCAAGATTTTGCTAAGCTCATGCATGGAGAGTTCGAGATGAGCATGATGGGTGAACTCAACTATTTTCTCGAACTTCAAATAAAGCAAAATGTAGATGAAATCTTCATTAGCCAAAGCAAATATACAAGAGAAATTCTGAAGAAATTTGGCATGGAGAATTCTAAATGTACCGGTACCCCTATGAGCTCATCTTGCAAACTTGATTTAAATGATAATAGTAAATCAGTAGATTTAAAGCTTTATAGAGGCATGATAGGATCACTTTTATATCTAACTGTTAGTAGGCCTGATATTTTATTCAGTATATGCATGTGTGCTAGATTTCAAGCTAATCCTAGAGAAACACATTTAAATGCTGTGAAAAGAATCTTAAGATATTTAAATGATACTAAAAATCTTGGTCTTTAGTATGCTAAGCAATATACTGTTGATCTGATTGGTTACTCAGACTCTGATTTTGCTGGTTGTAAAATTGATAGAAAATCAACTAGTGAAACTTGCCAATTTCTAGGAGTTAACTTAATCTCATGGTTTAACAAGAAACAAACTTCAGTTGCCTTATCCACAGCTGAGGCTGAATACGTAGCTGATGGAAGTTGTTGTGCTCAAATCTTATGGATTAAGCAACAACTAAAAGATTATGACATTAAACTTAAAGACATTCCCATAAAATGTGACAATACTAGTGTCATTAATTTGACTAAAAATCCAATTCAGCACTATAGGACCAAGTACATTGAAATTAGACATCATTTCATTAGAGATCATGTTCAAAATGAAGATATAATCCTTAAATTTGTTAGTACTGACAAGCAATTAGCTGATATTTTTACAAAACCCCTTGATGAAAATAAATTTTATGAAATTAGAAGAGAACTTGGCATGTTTGACCCCCTATCAGAATGAGTCAGCTATTTAGATTGATTTTTTAAATTTTTTCTGGACATACTTTTAAATATTAAAAATCATGAAAATTAGTCCAACTGACTCCTTTTCATGATCCCATAACATGCGTAGCTTATAAAAATCATTTTTTATGAATTTTATTGAACTTTCTGGGGGCCTGGCATCATGCTCCCCATGTCGACTAACATGGAGTTAGTCGGCATGGGAGCCGACTAACATGGAGTTAGTCGGCATGGGAGCCGACTAACTCCAAGGAGCGCACGGTCTATAAGAGAGACCGAACGCCCCTTGGTCTCCCTCCTCATTTCTCCTCCAATCTTCTAAATCTCTTCCCCCAAGCCTAGAACCCTCTAAACCCCTTCCTCCATCCTCTCTAGATCCCTTCTTCCCCCCAGATCTAGCGCCCCAGCTCCATGGCTCCAAGGATGAGGATCCCCCGCATGCGGCAAGAAGAAGCCCCGGAGAGTTCCCGCGAAAGAGGAGCACAAGCTCCTGCCGTGCCCTCTCCCACAAGGTTCTCTGGCATCCAATCATTGTCCACAAGAGCTATTTCAAATGGAAGGATCGTAGACTTTGGATTCCTTGCCCGGGAACAGTTCACTATTGGGCGGATGCTTCAACAAAGGGGATGGAGCTTCTTGTGCAAGACAGAGGTTGCAATCTACCCAAAATTGGTAAGAAAGTTTTACCAGAATCTCTCTGTTGATTTCACCTCTACTTCTTCCATAGTGAAAAGTGTTAATATTGAGCTGGACCGTGCCTCAATTGGAAATATCTTAAGAGTCCCTGTTGGTGGAGTGTGTGAGGATTCTCTTGAGGATAGAGCTCACAGGATTGAGACTATCCTAAGAATTGAGGATGGAGAGGGTGTAGACCGTTTGGAGGCCAACACCCTAAATGTGAAAATGAGACTTCTTCATCACATCATCTCTAGGATTTTCATCCCTAGAACTGGTAGCTTCAACCTTGTCACTGAGAAGGATCTGACCCTCATGTATCACATTATCAGTGACATCCCCTATGATCTCCCTGATTTGATGTTGACTGTGTGGAGAGAAACAGTCAACAGAGCCAGATCTGCTCTTCCCTATGGTATGCTTCTCATCCATTTCTTTAAGCATTTTAGAATAAGGCTGAAGGGTGAAGAATCCACCAAGCTGCACCATTCGGACTTCTATAATGAACACTCTCTGCGCCGAATGGGTTTTGTAAAGATTAATGGGCGGTGAATCAGAGAAAGAGGAAGAGAGGCAGAGGCAGATGAGCCAGCAGAGGCTGAGGGTCCATCTACTTCCTCACATGAGGAGGCTGGACCAAGTACTAGGCAGCAGCCTAAGGAGCCCACTGCACCCCAGAGGACATCTATTGAGCTCAGTCAGGATCAGCTGCAGTACATTGTCAAAGAGGTGTCATCTGCTCTCTCTAGCAGAAGTTTAGGGGATAGTGGCTCATTTACATGTGATTTTACTATGGTACCTCACATTTCTACTATAAATGAGAACATCACTCAGATGATGATGAGATTGGATAGGCTGGAGTACTCTGTAAATGTTATTAGTGGAAGGCTGATGATGCATGAGATGAGAGGTCACGAATCTGGATTTAGTCGTGACTCTGAGGAGTTAGCCCGTGTGGTTGAAGAAGTGAGACAGCTGAGAGCTCAGATTGTGACCTTTGGTGAAAAATTTGAGAGACTGGAGATGTCCATTGGTCTCCTTCACCACCTGGTCTCTACCATCAGTGACCAGCTTGCTCCAGTTGCATTTCAGCCACCTACCCATCCTGTTCAGCCACCTCCCTAACCTGGCTTCACATCTACTCACCCCCGCTCCAGGCCACCTCATGCTTCTTATCATCCTCCTCCATAAGGACGTAGTGCTAGATCTTCTACTTAGCCATTGTTGTATCCTCAGATGAGGAGTAGCTTAGGTTATCTTATTGTGTCTAGAATGTATTAGGATCTCTTTGTTTTGAAATGTTTATGTTAAGTCTTGATGTTTGTAATGCTTGTATCAAAATGTCATGTTATGAAAATCCTTTGTATGAAAGTCTATGTATGAAATTTTATATTTAATGAAATGCTCTTTTTAAAATTCTATATATGAAATTTTCTTTTTATGAAATGTGTCATGGTAATCTTTCATTTTAAATTTGAGATCTTTCACTTGTCATAAAAATTTTCAATATTGAACTATCAAGGATGAGATGTATAAAATTAAGTGCTTAATCTTTCACTTCCTTTTTGATTGATAATAAAAAGGGAGAGAATGAACCCATGAAAAGATCAAAAAGGGTAAGCACACATTTAAAAAAGGAGAAGGATCTTCTTGACAAGTTTCAGAAAATTTTTCAAAAATGGTACATCATGTTTCAGCAAGTTTCAAAAATTTTTCATTATGTTTCTATAAGTTTTCCAAGTTTTCAAAAATAGTATATCATGTTTCAGCAAGTTTTCAAAAAGTTTCAGCATGCTTTATAATTTCAAAATGAAACAATGTGAGCATATGTTTAGGGGGAGTAAAATTGGAAATAAGATGATCTCTTTGAAATTTTTCAAAAAGGAGGAAACAAAACTTGTTAGTTTCATTTCACTTTCTTTTAAATCAATTGAACTTTATTTGAAAACTTTTCCTGAAGATTTTGACATCAAAAATCAAAGTTTTGGCACACTATACAGATTTTTGGCACGCCTTTGGCACTTTCTGATCTAACTACCAAAACTCTAAATTTTTAGAAATAAAATTATAATTTCAGCATGAAGATAAAGTTTATTTGCATAAATCTTCATCCCCAGTACATAACTTTTGGATTTGGCACTGAATTTAATCATTTTAGCACAAAACTCAACTTTTTCATGAAAATTTCAGATTTTTGCTGAAAATTCAGCTTTTTGAGTCAAAATTCACTATAAATCCCACCAAAAATCTGATTTCTCTGAGTTCAAAACATGAAAAATGAATGTCATATTGTTTTTGAAGTACTCGAATGAAAATTTTTAATTTTTGACTCATATTCTTATTTTTAGCACTCTTTTCGAGATTTTTAGCAGAAAACCTACATATGAAACTGATTTAGAAATCTCTCCTGACATGAGTCAAATAATCTCAACCTTGTGCTAAGTTCAATGCTGCATTGCTTTAAATTATTATTTTAATCTTATACTTAATGGTTTTGTTATCATCAAAAAGAGAGAGATTATTAACCCTGCATTGATTTTGATGATCACAAAATAATTAAGTAGGTTACTGATGATTTTGGTGTAGATCAATGTGACTTGCAGGTTTACAAGAGTCATCAAGAATATCTAAACGGATTTCAAACGTCAAAATCAGTATGTGATTCAAGAGAGAGAATCCCAGTATCTGAGAAGGACTCAAGGTCAGATTAAGTAAAACTCAGATATTTGGCAAAATTACCAAGTGTAGAAAGTTTAGGATTCAATGGTTTTCCAAGTCCGTGGAGCAATTTTTCAAGTTTTGGAGACTTTGGTCAACTCCCACGATAACTTGGAATAGAAGAATGAAGCCCTTGGCCAACCCACATGTGAGTTATCAAGTCAAAAATGTGTCACAGAAGCTTTTACAGAAGAAAACCTTGGATTAGTTGGCTCTAGAGCCGACTACTGTGACCACACAGTGGTCTGGCACAAGGTAGTTGGACCTAGAGTCGACTACTGTGTGACTTACAGTGGGTTTACCCACGTTAGTCGGCTCTAGAGCCGACTACTGTGGTGTTAGTCAGCTCTAGAGCCGACTAACTCAGCCTGGGATGGGAAAAATCCCAGGTTAGTCGGCTCTGGAGCCGACTAACGCCCTGAGAACTTGCTCAATGGCTAGTTCTGACATTCCAACGTTCGGATGGATTAGCAAGAAGTTAAGTGGATTTTTGAAGAATTACAAGTGTGAAAAAGAGAGATTTATCAAGCTAAATCCAAAGAAAATTCAGCCTGCTTTAGTTTTCAAAAATCACTGTAGCTGAAGTTTGAAAATCCATTGAAGCTCATTCAAAGCTCCCACCAACTACTCCTGAAGCTTCATCAAGTGCTTTTAACTCCAAGCATTCAAAGAAGAGAAGCTCATTCAAGGGAAAAAGGCTTCAAATCTGTAAAGTACTTTTTATTGTATTTATTTGCTCATTAAGGAGCTATTCTTGCTGAACTTATATCTTATTGTATCTTGTTGAGTTTCAACTTGGTTGAAACTTATGAGGGGTGTGTCAAACCCTTAATTGGTGGTTGTAAAGGCTCCCTTGTGCTTGGAAATAAGAAGCTAGCTAAGTAAGTTAGGTTGTAATCGTTGGAGAACGATTAGTGGTGAAAATTTCCAAGGGATTCTTGGAGAGTGGATGTAGGTGCAAGGGTTAGCACCGAACCACTATAAACCTTTGTGTTTGTGTGTCTCTTCCACTGTTCTTGCTGTATATTTCAAATTTGTCACTGCACTTTCACTCATACTTATAACTTTGCAAGTATTGCACATCATTGTTTAAAATTTTAAAAGGAACCCAATTCACCCCTTCCTCTTGGGTTGCTTAGCTGGGCAACAAACCATATCATCTAATAGAGGTATATTCATGCTCAAACTATATGAATCATAATTTTTATTCAATAATTAGCTCATCTGATTTATATTATCGAAACCAAATTTATTTAATAAATTTTATAAAATTAAAATTATAATAATTAATAGTAATACAAATAAGAAAATTTTTCAATATGTATGTTTGCTAACAACTGAAGATGGCCATGAGAATTGTTGCAGAAGTTCAGTGTCGAATAAAGAAGAAAAATAAAAGGAAATGATTCACTTTTTTAGGTATTAAAAAAAAAAAAAAAAAAAAAAAAAACGGCACACATATACATCAGTTAGCCGGTGCCACGCACCGGCATAGCGCGCACGCTCCCTTCCTCGATAACCATGTAGTAATACGGTAGGGGTGAAAAATATGGCTACATGGAAGCCAACCGGCCATCAACCCTCTGCTTACCTCCTCGAGACAAATCACGCAAACCTCCTCTGGCCCTGGCACCGAGAAGCGTGCCACCATCACATGCTGTTCGATCTCCTCCAGCGTCAACCCCCGGTTCCCCATCACCTCCATATCATCCCCGTCGTCATCCTGATCCTCCTCGTCCTCCTCCTCCTCCTCCTCGTCCTCCTCCTCCCCTTCCTCGTCGGTGGCTATCTCCTCCCACTCCCCGATCGCGCCATTGGTGTAGTCGGTCGTGACCATCAAATCCACGGTGATCCACATCAGGCAGTGGCCGAGAAACGCCGCCATCCGGGCGGCGTCGTACGCTTCTCCCCGTATTCTGTGCATAATCATACTATAGGCTTCGGTGGGGAGGTGGGGGTGAGAGCAGAGAAAGGCCGAGATGGACGGCCACGAGGCGGTGTGCTCCGGGACGAGGAAGTCCCGGAGGCTGTCGATCCAGCTCCGGCGAAGAAAGGGCGAAATCCAGAAATGGGTGTACTCGTCCGGGCCGGTGTTGATCCAGCCTCTGTCTTGAACCGATAAGCGGAAGTACACCGGGTTGAGGTGCCCATGTATGCCTTGCACCCACGACTCGGAGGTGAAGCGGAGGAGGGCCTGGCCGTGGCCCCAGTTGAGGCGGTAGACCTTGGAGTGGCGGCGGCTGTCTAAGGACATGGTCGGTCTGAGGTAAATGATATTATGGCTTGGTTTAAGGGGAGCTGGGTGGGGTGGGGTGGGATCTCGGAAGGGTTGGGAACTCGGGTTGTGGAGCGCTTGGCGCCTCTTGGCTGCTCTTATAGAAAAGGGCATTTATGGTGCCGGAGTTGTGCCGGAGTTGTCAGTACAATGGAAGGGGACGGTGGGCTCGCGGGCGGGAGGGAGATTTAATTCTTCGGGCTTTCGGGGGTATATATTGGACGAGTTGGACATGCTAAATCCAAAGGGGACAGCTGGGATTGGGGCCACCGTGGAAGGATATGGTGGCTTATATGCTGAAAGATTTTGGAATGGCCGAAATTCATGAGTTAACTTCTGGAAGGCTTTTAACATAAAAAAATCAGAGCTGTATGTTTGGTGGTGTTTTTTTTTTTTAATATTTTTTCCCTGAAATTAAGTGAAATACTGCATACAGATTGATGATGCTTGATGCAGATATCAAAAATTTGGTTAGAAATCCTGGGTTTTTGTTTTCACCTTCATCTTCAAAACAATAAAGTTATTGCCATAAAAAAGTCTAGTGATTGTAAAAATAATTGAGAAAATAAAAAAAAATTATTATATAAAAATGTGTATACACATGCAAGCACAAATATTCTCTGCTATTTTTTCTTTTTTTATAACCGATAAATACACATGCATGCATTGGTATCATTTGATACTTTTTTTAAAAAAAATAAAAAATAAAGCACTTCCTTTGTTAAGGTTTTGAATATGGACGTAAATAAGTCATTATTTTACTAGCAAAATAATTTTATACTTTTTTTGTGTTCTTAAAGATTCTCGACCTTCTTCTTTCATTATTGTAGTTTTGTATAATTTTATTAAAGATAATAATGTAAAATAGTGATATTAAAATGATCACTTATTGAAACTAATAGAAGTATTGAAAAATTAAGATGAAATGAGAAACATTCATACAAATAGTGATTTATAAGGGATAAATATCATAATTTTTATGATTGTACTTTTGCATAAATTTATCAAAGATATTAATGTGAAATAGTGATATCAAAATGGCTCTTATTGAAACTAATTGAAGTAGTATTGGAAAATCTAGATGAAATGAGAAATATTCATATAAATAGTGATTTATAAGGGATAAATATATAACAAACTATAATTGCAACAATATATAATCAAATTTTCCAAGGCTTTTCTTTTATTTGTTTTGCATTGTTGATTTTTAATCCTTTTTTTTCCCCTTTATATGTCCCATGTTCGCTATATATTGCTTCTTGGTTTTATGGCTTATATAAAAATAATTTACATCATCCCATGTCAAATTATATATGAGAGAGGAACCAAACTTTATTGCTGTAATGTTGCGCATATTTTCTTGTAAAGACGCCAAACCTCTTATAAAGTGCATGGTTATTATTGATGAATGGAAGATGCTAAGAAGTGAAAAATATGAAGACATAGGATTACCATAGGTCTCTTGAAAATCGGTCACTATATGTTGTAATAGCAATCTAAACTTTTCTAATTTGTAGGTAAATGATATTCCGCATTTGTTTCTTGCTTACTTATTTCCGCTAGATCTATTTACAATAACAAATATATTGTTATGAGAAGTAGACTTCAAAGTAAAGTTGGTGATATGGTTTATTATTTGAGCCGAGATTCTCTCCATTCACAATTAAACTAAGAAGAAATAATTTCCAAAGGTTAAAGATAGACAAGTTTTATCCATCTCAAACCTAATCTATCTCAGACTATTACATGATAGATAAGTTTACCATTGAAAAATGAAATTTTGCTAGAAAAATGAAACATTACTAGTTTAGCCATAAACTAGAAAGGTTTTAAGATTTATAGTTTGTGCATCTAATTAGATCACTTTCCTGAGAGTGAGACGGTGGCACTTGCCCACTAGGCTAACCTTATAATTTATCATTTAGTGGTAAAAAATTCTATCTACACAAGCTAAATGGTAACAATCGGCCAATAAATATCTATCAAAAATTATGAAAGTTACATTAGACACATCATTTATTATAAAAGAATTTATTTTCATGGAAGTTGGATAGTAGTGGATCAAGAAGAGCTTGAACCAATTATTTTTCTATAATTTTATTTAAAATTATTTACCAAAAATTCTTTAGTTTAATATTATATTTTTTAAAAAAAATGATATTTTTACCATCTAATCAGTCTAATTATAAGCATGAATGCCTATACACTCATCTAAGGAGAATCTTGTAACTGATGCATAGTATATATTTATAATTCAAATATGTCCGCTTTCATTAGATGTACTCTGGAATATGTTGGCTGCATCGAACAAGGGCAAAACCGATATTTTTTCCTTTCTTCAAAAATAATATGTAAAAATTTACTATGTAACAAGTTTTTAGAAAATTTACATAGCTCAGATGGAGCAATGTCAATATTTCAACCTATGAATGGTTTTTCATTTTTCCTCCCTCAGTTATAGTGTTTGCATGTGTTTGTGTGGAAATGTGTGTGATGTATCACTAATTGTTGATATGATACACCTATCCTTTACAATTCATCTTAACGGAGTGGTATAATGCAAGGGAAACCATATAGACCATACCAGCATTCAGCTTCAAGTACAAAACTTGATATCCACTTCAACTGTTTATATATAACACCCCAATGGAAGCTTCTTTATATTAAAAAATAAACCCCACATATCCATAATGTAATCACATCTTTCTGGTCTATTTTTGAATATTTTGGGCATTACATTGGCATATAAAGTTGAACAGTCAAGTCATCCATCCCATAATCATTCCATTCTTCTCTGTCTTACCCGCTTTTTCATTAAGCCGCTGAGGCCTTAGAAGATGTTTAAGTAAAGGCAAGCATTAACTAATTAATTTATTTCATCGACCTTGTGAGGAGTACATGGTATAAGTGCAGAAGGATGAATAAAACAGGAAAAATCCTAAATAAACTTAAAATGCAACTGTCACGCCTCAGATCCAGAGGTAGTGGCTCAGAGATGACAACCCACCGCATGCCAAGCATGTAAGGCATCCAATATAGTATCATTAATACAAGGAGGGGTAATAACTATATGTCATTCAAAATTTAAATCCTCCATAATACAAGTTATGTAATGTTAGGCAACAAACCAAAATTTTAAAAAAAATTTAATTGCGGTTACATATAACAAAAAGTGATCTATTTATATCATGTAGCTTCCAACTATTCCTGTTGTTGCCCTTGATAGTTTTGTGGCTTTGAAAAACATTGTAAGATTTAAATGAGCTCACACTCAGTAAGTAAGCCTATTGTAACATAATATAGTCATTTTAAGATTTTAACGAATCAAATACATGTTATACTTCCAAATTTAAAAGCATTTCATCATATTATAAAATTATACTAATCACATGCTTAAATAAATTAGAAGCAGATATTATGTAATAAGATTTCAAAAATATCATTTCAATTCCAAATCGCTGTAAATCTTATTTTATACTAATGTCCCACATCCACGTAACAGAACATCTCAAAGATGTATCCTCCCTGTACGACCCCAGTGAAGGAAGGGTACCGGAGTCATTTAGCATATCATGTCATATCCTGTCACAGCACATCCCGAGGATGTGTGTTCTCCACATATTCCTCCTGTGGAGGTGGGTCCTGGAGTTATGTAACATATCTTGTGGACCGTAATGACATATAATAGCACATTCTCAAAATATCATTTATATGCTTTCTGCAAACATATAATCAATATATTTTTCATATTTTACCAAATTAGTAATTTCAAATAATCATGTCCATAATCAGTTGCATGTATAAAATTTTAATTATTTTACAGAAATTAGCAATAATTAAGTCAAATAGTCATTTGCATGGATGTGGTACCACAAATATCATTTTTTAAATAACACTATAAATAAATTTCATTATTTCAATAATGATATAATTTAATAATGATTTATAAAAATCATTATAACTGGCTTACTTACTTTCCAATGGTAATCTAAAGGCACAAATCAGCTGTTTGGACTCCTGGGTACCTACAACATAATTTTTCAGATTTTTAAATTCCAAAATTAGGATGTCAAACTGACTCCTACATTCAACCAAATCTAATTCTGGGCCCAACTTGGGGCTTAAATATCTACAAATATATCAGCCCAAAGGGAAAAATAAAAACTCTCCTAAAAAGTAGAATCAGAGCTGATCCAAACTCTATTTTTCTTTTATTGGGCCCGATCCATTTTGAGGCCCGAAAATTAAGCCCAATCGGGCTCACTGGACTCGGCCGAACCTAGGCCCCATCCCCTTTCTTCTTCTATTTCACCCCTGGTTCACCTGAATCAGGGGAGGACTGTGGATGGCCGACGGCCTAAGGCCGCCGCCGACCCTTCCCGAGGGTTGGCTGGCCGCCGACGTCCGGCCCTAGGCCGGCCACCGCCGGTGGCCATCCCCTCTTCCTCTCGCTTTTTCTTTTTTTTTTCTTCTTTCTTTTTCCTTCCTCCCGTTTCCCCCTTCTACTTGCCGGCGGCACGGCCGGCCTCCTCCGGTCAGCCAGACCCCACCGGACGCCGCCCTGGCGCTAGTGGGGGCTGCCGCCCACAACCCGGGCCCGGTGAGCCAGCGGGCACACCGCCGGGCTCGAACCAAGCGCGAGAGCCAGTTCGGCTCCCGCATCAGAGGAGGGCCATCCGATGGCCCTCTCCCTCTCTCTCCTTGCCGGTGGCACGGCCAGCCTCCTCCGACCGATCGAACCCCACCGGACGCCACCTTGGCGCCAGTGGGGGCTGCCGCCCGCAGCCCGGGCCCGATGAGATGGCGGGCATGCCGCCGAGCATGCCACCGGGCCCGAACCAAACGCAGGAGCCGGTTCGGCTCCCGCGTTAGGGGAGAGCCATCCGGCAGTCCTCTCCCTCTCTCTCTTTGCCAGTGGCACGGTCGACCGGACCCCACCGTACGCCGCCCTGGCGCCACTGGGGGCTGCCGCCCGCAGCCCGGGTCCGGTGAGCCGATGGGCACACCACCAGGCCCGAACAAAGCGCGACAGCCGGTTCGGCTCCGGCGGTCCTCTCCCTCTCTCTCCTCGCCAGTCGGACCCCACCGGATGCCACCCTGGCGTCGATGGAGGCTACAGCCCGCAGTCCGGGCCCGGCTAGCCGACGGGCACGCCGTCGGGCCCAAACCAAGCGCGGGAGCCGGTTTGGCTCCCGCATTAGGGGAGAGCCATTCGACGTCCCTCCCTCTCTCTCCTCACCGGTCGGACCCCACCGGATGCCACCCTAGCGCTGGTGGGGGCTGCCGCCCGCAGCTCGAGCCTGGCGAGCCGGCGGGCACGCCGCTGGGCCCGAACCAAGCGCAGGAGCTGGTTCGGCTATGGCGTTAGGGTGGGGCCATCCGGCGGCCCTCCCTCTCTCTCCTCGCCGGTCGAACGCCGCCCTAGCACTGGTGGGGGCTCCCGCCCGCAGCTCGGGCCCGACGAGCCAGCGGGCACGCCGCCGGACTCAAACCAAGCCGAAAGCCAGTTCGGCTCCCGCGTCAGGGGAGGGCCATCCGGCAGCCCTCTCCCTCTCTTTCCCTGTTCTATCTCTCTCCCCACTCTCCTTGTCGGTGAGGGGTTTACCGATCGATGGCGAGGCGGCGGAGACGAGTGGAGTGGCGATAGCGGCGACGAGCGAAGAGGGTGGAGGAGACGGAGGGGACCTGCACGGTCCCCCCCTTTTACGGTGAGGGGAGGGCTTGGCCCTCCCCTGTGCCCACGTGCCCGTGCATGGGTACGCGCGTGCTGGTGTGAGCGCGATGCCCCGTGTGCCGCAACGCGCGGCACCATGCATGCATCGCGTGCTGGCGGGTGCATAGCGCCACACATGCCGTGACACGCATCGCGTTGCCATGCACCCACAGTTGTTATTATTATATAATTTTTTATATTTGGAAGGATTACATCCTCCCCTCCTTATAAAATTTTCAGCCTCGAAATTAATGCACCTCACGCATAAAGCTTTTGAGACCCAAATTGAAAACTACAAGCTTTATTTATTTTTTCTGATCAAAATACAACGGTAGATACTCCTTTGTACATATATATATATATATATATATATATATATATATATATATATAGATATTTCTTCTTCATCTCCTCTTCAAGTTCCCACGTAGCCTCCAGCTCAGAATGATTACTCCACTGAACCTTAACATAGGGAATGCTACGCCGTTTCAAAACATGATCTTTGTGGTCCATAATACGTACAGGATGCTCTTCATATGTCAAATCCTTCTTTAACAGTATGGGCTCCATTTCTATTACGTGGTTGGGGTCAGGAATGTACTTCCTCAACATAGAGACATGGAATACATTATGTACCCCAAAGAGTGCAGGAGGTAATGCCAAACTATAAGCCACTTCCCCCACTCTGCTCAAGATCTCAAATGGCTCAATGTATCATGGACTCAATTTTTCTCTAAGCCCAAACCTCATCACATCTTTGGTTGGTGATACCCTTAAGAAGACATGGTCCCCAACCTGAAATTACAGCTTCCTTCTTCTAACATTAGCATAGCTCTTCTGTCGGCTCTGAGCTGCCCGGAGTCTTTCTTTAATTAGCTGCACTTTTTCTACTGTTTGCTGAATCAGCTCAGGACCCAACAATTTTCTTTTCCCCACATCATTCCAACACAAGGGAGATTTGCATTTCATACCATACAGAGCTTCAAATGGAACATCTTGATACTGGCTTGGTAACTGTTGTTGTAAGCAAACTCCACCAATGGTAGGTGGTTGTCCCAAGCACCACCCAAGTCCATCACACAAGCTCGTAACATGTCCTCTAAGATTTGTATGGTCTTCTCAGACTGTCCATCTATCTTGGGGTGGAAAGCTGTGCTGAAGTTCAGTTTGGTCCCCAGAGCCCTATAAAGACCCTTCCAAAATCGGGACACAAACCTAGTATCCTGATCTGACACAATCGACTCGGGGACACCATGAAGCCTCACGATCTGCTCAATGTACATGGTGACCAATCTTTCACTAGAGACCCCAACTTTGAAAGGTAGGAAATGGGCTGACTTTGTCAATTTATCAACAATGACTCAAACTGCATCATTGCTCCTGGGAGTTTTGGGCAAACCCGTCACAAAATCCATAGTGATCTTTTCCCATTTCCACTGGGGAATCATCAGAGACTGAAAAGGTCCCACAGGCCTTTAATGTTTGGCCTTCACTTATTGGCATACTAAGCACTTGGCCACATATTGAGCAATCTCTCTTTTCATCCCTTTCCACCAAAAATTTTTCCTTAGGTCTCTGTACATTTTGGTGCCTCTTGGGTGTACAGTATAGGGAGAGTAGTGAGCCTCCCTCAAAATTTCTGCCCTTAGATCCTCTACATTTGGCACACAGAGCCTACTATTAAATCTCAGGGATCCATCCTCCATTACTTTGAATTCATTCTGAACCCCTGACTGCACAACTCCCTTAATCTTTTGCAGTTCAGAGTCTTCTTTTTGGGAAGACTTAATCCTGTCAATCAGGGTTGGCTGAAGTATAAGTGTTGCAATAAGCCCATCGGACCGCTGTACTCGCAATCCAACCTCCAACTTCTTAAGGTCTCTATGAATGTGAGGCTGAGAAGTAATTATGGAAGCTAGCTCTGAGGAGGACTTTCTGCTTAAGGCATCAGCTACCACATTGGCCTTCCCTGGGTGATAATGCAGATTCAGGTCATAATCCTTTAGTAGCTCCAGCCACCTCCTCTGCCTCAAGTTTAGCTCCTTTTGAGTGAAAATGTATTTCAGACTTTGATGGTCTGTATACACATCACAAGTCTCCCCATATAGATAATGCCACCAAATTTTTAGAGCAAAGATCACGGCGGCCAACTCCAGGTCATGAGTAGGATAGTTTTGCTCATAAGGCTTCAGCTGCCTGGAGGCATAGGCTATCACCTTCCCATTCTGCATCAAAACACCTCCCAATCCCTTTCAAGAAGCGTCGGTGAATAAAGTATATCCTCCAGATATAGATGGAAGGGTAAGGATAGGGGCTAACACTAGGCGCTGCTTGAGCTCCTGAAAACTTCTCTCACACTCCTTTGCCCAAACAAACTTTGCTCGCTTTTGGGTTAAGCGAGTCAGAGGTAAAGCAATGCGAGAGAAGCCTTCCACAAATTTGTGATAATAACCAGTCAGCCCCAAGAAACTTCTGACTTCTGATACATTGGAAGGCCGACACCAGTTCACGACAACCTCAATTTTCTTAAGGTCTACAGATATGCCGTCTTTGGATATAATATGACCCAAGAAGGATATTTGGCTCATCCAGAAGTCACATTTCTACAGCTTGGCATAAAGTTTCTTCTCCCAAAGAATCTGCAGAACAATCCTTAGGTGGTCTTCATGCTCTTTATGACTTTTAGAATATACCAAGATATCATCAATGAAGATCACTATAAACTGATCCAGGTATGGTTTAAAGATCTTATGCATTAAGTCCATGAATGCTGCCGGGGCATTAGTCAACCCAAATGGCATCACCAAGAACTCATAATGGCTATACCTGGTTCTGAATGCGGTCTTAGGAACATCCTCAGCTTTTATCTTGAGCTGATGGTACCCTGATCGAAGATCAATCTTTGAGAATACCTAGGCTCCTTGGAGTTGATCAAATAGATCATCAATACTCGATAAAGGATACTTGTTCCGCACTGTTACCTTATTAATTTCTCGGTAATCAATGCAGAGCCGAAGACTGCCATCCTTCTTTTTGACAAATAATACTGGAGCACCCCAAGAAGAGACACTGGGTCTGATAAATCCTCGATCCAGAAGCTCCTGTAACTGATATTTTAGCTCATTTAGCTCAGCTGGGGCCATGCGGTAAGAAGCCTTGGATATAGGTCCAGCATCAGGGGCTAAATCAACAGTGAACTCGACTTCCCGATCTGAGGGTAATTCAGTTAATTCCTCCAGAAAGACATTAGGGAACTCCCGAGTCACTGGAATATGCTCCAACTTGTGCTTGTCCTGCTAAAGGTCTCTGACCATAGCAAGAAACCCCTGACCACCTTTTCTTAGATATTTCTCAGCTTGTAGAGCTGACACCAACACTGAAGCCAGGTGTTCCTGACTCCCAATAAAATTGAATTCAGGAAGATTAAGAATTTTAAAGATCACCCTTTTCCTGAAACAGTCTATGGAAGCATGATAGGAGGCCAACCAGTCCATCCCTAGGATTACATCAAAGAACTTCAGTGGGAGGACTATCAAATTAGCATTCAACCTCCTATCTTCCATGTCAATCAGGCAGGATCTACATACTGAGTCTATCATCATGACATCTCCATTTGGGAATGCAATATACAACTCTTGCTCTAGAGGGACGGGTGTCAAGGATGCATTCTTGGCAAGATAACTATTAGATACAAATGCATGTGTGGCATCCGGATCAATTAAAGTTTGAGTATAAGTGTTGCCTACTTTAATCATACTTGTCATAAAGATTAACTTAGCTTAGATATCATGCAGTTTCATATGTTTTTTCCTCTATCTACCATCATAATTTATGCATTACATTATGTATGAATGCAATAATTTTAAAGAAATATTAAGTTAACGGGCATACCTGACACCATAGAATTAGAGGTAGCAGTGTCCTGCTGAGTGAGGGTATAGACCCTTCCTTGGGTCCTAGGCTGCTCTTGGCTCTTCCTCTGATCTAGAGGGGGCTGCTGGTCCTTTCGAAGGAGATAGGTGGCCATCTTATGATCCATCTTTCCACATATAAAGCAGGCACCAGTCAGCCTGCGGCATTGCTTGCCCAGATGGACATTCCCACAATGAGGACAGCGGGTCTCCTTATCTTTTTGTCCCGAGGGAGCCTGAAAGAAACCCTTCTTCTTCTTAGCCTACCCTAAAAATTGGCCAAAAGGAGGTCTCCTCTTTTTCATCTGCTGCTCCCTCACCTTCTGGATTGCATTCATGTCCCTCTCAATTACTAAAGCCTTGCTCACCACAACACTATCAGTGGGGAGCTCAAATGCATTGACTGCTTGCCTCAGCCTGTGCTGCAATCCCTCAGTGAACTTGATGATCTTGGCTTTCTCAGTGATTACGAAATCAGGGGCAAATCGGGCTAGTCTTCTAAATTCAGCTTCAAAATGGGCCACGGAAAGATTCTTCTGCTCCAATCTCATAAAATCAGACTCCATCTGTCTCTGCACACTCCTAAAAAAGTATTGGTCATAAAAAGCCTCCTTAAACTGTCCCCAAGAGATAGCCCGACCATCAAATCGTTGCTCCTCCAATAGCCACCAATCTTAAGCTTCCTCCTGAAGGAGGTAGGTGGCAAATCTAATCCGCTCCTCCTCCTGGCTACCAAGGGCCGCAAAGGCCTTCTCTATCTCTCTTATCCACCTCTCAACATCAAGTGGGTTGGTGGATCCAATGAAGGGAGCAGGGGTTAGGCTTTTAAACTCAATAAAGCTACGACCCTCTCCTTGTCAGGACTGAGATGGAGCGGGCTGAGCAGGCTATTCGGGCTGGGCCGACTGGGTCTGAGGAGTAAGAGGGGCAGGCTGAGTGTGCAGGCACCAGATTGGGACAGAGATTTCAAGGTTCCTTATGGATCTCTGATTTATGAGAATCCTTTTCTTTATTTTTAGAGTCCTTGTCGAGTCCAGTTGTGCTAGTTAGCCTGGTTCATTGTTGGAATCCAGGAGTTGGTCAAGTGTCAAGTGTTATTTTCTTTTATTGAGTCCTATAATAAATCAAAAGAAGGTTCACCTTAAAGACCCAAAGAAGACCCATCAACCATGCAATGACCCATGTCTTAGACCACTCCAGGACACATGGCATCACCAAAGCAGAGCAAGAAGCCGACCCACATCAATTTAGGAAGGAATCTAGGCGCCAACGTCCTCCTTCCTCATTTCTTCATGCCACACACCCTTATATGGAAACTTTTTGAGTGCCCATTGCCTTCCACACTTATCATGTGGTCCCCTGGCAAACATCTATAGATGAAATTGGCTGCCCCTCTCTAATTGAAAGATCTTCATGCGCCTCAGATGGAAGAAGGTTGTCGTCCAGTCAAAGATGGCAGGAGAAATCAAGGGGCGCCCATTCTTTTCCTATCTCAAGTGATCCCCCTCCTCTACAAGCTTGAAAATTATAGCCACTCTCTCTTTTTGGTCATACCAGATAAAGCATGCAGAGATCCCTACCTCTTCAAGAAAAATCACATGTCATACATTACAATTCATGTCAATTATGTACTTAAAATGAATGATTTAACTTGTATTGACATGAAAGGGTTATAAAAAGACCTTTCTCTTGTAAATGAAGGGAACAATTAATGAGAAAAAATTTTTGAAGTTCTTTTCCATTGCTGTGAAGGCTCTGGTACTCCGGGAAGGAGTGGGTGTGAAGCCCTTATTGTTTCCTTTCATCTTCTCTAACCTTCCTCAAACCCAAACCCTAGCCGTTCCCCCTCTAGAAACCCTAAAACAATCCTGCCGCCAACCACAGGCCCCCATCTCCTCTTGCTATTTTTTTAGGGATTCACGAACCGAAGAGGAAGTCGTCTTTGCCCCTAAACCATATTTCGAAGATTCTCTTCGGTAGACAGCTTCTTCATCCAGGACTTTCAACCTATCAAAGCGATCTTTCTGTTTCAATCTTCGAGTGATCACTGTTGGTATATGAAATCCTTTCTCTTATTCTCTTTCTCTGATTTAGTGAATATTGAGAGCATGTCCTAATCGATGGTTTTCTAACCTTCACTTTTCTGGCTTTATTAATATTCTTACAGTTTTAGTTCCAGCATATGCTTCCGCCTGTCTTGCATAGTATAGCTTAACTAGTTTTTGATCTTTCTGGTAATTAGCCATCTCATATATATATATATATATATATATAATTTTATTGCATTCGTGTCTCATCCACGTTCTGCATCACTGAGTCTGCGGAGTGGTAGAGGCAGGTTGAGCAGGCAGTAATTGCTGAATCTGCTGCTGCATAGCCTGCACTACCTGAGTCACTCCCATAAAAGCCCGGAGTAACTCGGCCTGCAACTGCTGTGGGTCGTTGCCAGCTAGGGCAACGGAACCTAAATCTCCAGAGGCTTCCTGGCCTCCCTGCTGGCTAGGATCACCAGCCTGAGAGCCCTCATCATGTTGCTGACTTCTAGTGCGACGGGGCATTCAGAATTCCTACCAAGGTTGGGTTCCAATTAATATCTTTATAAACCTCTAAATCTCAAGCATTTTTAAACAGGTCACTTGAATCTTTCTTAGAGTTATTACCCTCCTAATGTCATGTCAATATTTGGCCTAGAGTTAATCATGTATTTGTCCCTAATGTCAAACCTGGCTCTGATACCACTAAAAGCTGTCATGCCCCAGATCCAGAGGTGGTGGCCCAGGGGTGACAACCCGCCGCATGCCAGGCATGCAAGGCATCTAGTACAGTATCATTAATACAAGGAAGGGTAATAACTATATATCATTTAAAATTTAAATCCTCCATAATACAAGTTATGTAGTGTTGGGCAACAAACCAAAATTTCAAAAAAAATTCAGTTGGGGTTACATGTAACAAAAAGTGATCTATTTATATTATGTAACTTCCAAATATCCCTCTTGTTGCCCTTGGTAGTTTTGTGGCTCTGAAAAATATTGTAAGATTTAAATGAGCTCACACTCAGTAAGTAAGCCTATTGTAACATAATATAGCAATTTCAAGATTTTAACGAATCAAATACATATTATACTTCCAAATTTAAAAGCTTTTCATCATATTATAGAATTATACTAATCACATGCTTAAATAAATTGGAAGCAGATATTATGTAATAAGATTTCAAAAATATCATTTCAATTCCAAATCGCTGTAAATCGCATTTTATACTAATGTCCCACGTCCACGTAACAAAATATCTCAAAGATGTATTCTCCCTGTACGACCCCAGTGGAGGAAGGGTTCCAGAGTCATTTAGCATATTATGTCATATCCTATCACAGCACATTCCGAGGATGTGTATTCTCCACATATTCCCCCTATGGAGGTGGGTCCCGGAGTCATGTAACATATCATATGGACCGTGATGATATGTAATAGCACATTCTTAAAATATCATTTATATGCATTCTGCAAATATATAATCAATATATTTTTCACATTTTACCAAATTAGTAATTTCAAATAATCATGTCCATAATCAATTGCATGTATAAAATTTTAATTATTTTACAGAAATTAGCAATAATCAAGTCAAATAGTCATTTGCATGGATGTGGTACCACAAATATCATTTTTCAAATAATACTATAAATAAATTTTATTATTCCAATAATGGCATAATTTAATAATGATTTATGAAAATCATTATAACTGGCTTACTTACTTTACAATGCTAATCCAAAGGCACAAATCAGCTATTTGGACTCCTGGTACCTACAACATAATTTTTCAGATTTTTAAATTCTAAAATTAGGATGTCAAATTAACTCCTACATTCAACCAAATCTAATCCTGGGCCCAACTTGGGGCTTAAATATCTGCAAATATATCAGCCCAAAGGGAAAAATAAAAATTATCCTAGAAACTAGAATCAGAGCTGATCCAAGCCCTATTATTCTTTTATTGGACCCGACCCATTTTGGAGCCCGAAAATTAAGCCCAATTGGGCTCACTGGACTGGGCCAAACTCGGGCCTAGTCCCCTTTCTTCTTCTTTTTCACCCCTGGTTCACCTGAACCAGGGGAGGGCTGTGGATGGCCGGCAGCCTAAGGCCGTCGCCGACCCTTCCCGGGGGTTGGCTAGCTGCCGACGTTCGGCTCTAGACCGGCCGCCGCCGGTGGCCACCCCCTTTTCCTCTCCCTTTTTCTTTTTTTTTTTCTTCTTTCTTTTTCCTTCCTCCCGTTTCCCCCTTCTCCTTGCCGGTGGCACGGCCGGCCTCCTCCAGCCAGTCGAACGCCGCCCTGGCACCGATGGGGGCTGTCACCCGCAACTCGGGCCTGGTGAGCCGACGGGCACGCCACTGGGCCCAAACCAAGCGCGGGAGCCGGTTTGGCCCCGTGATAGGGGAGGACCATCCGGCGGCCCTCTCCCTCTCTCTCCTTGCCGGCGGCACGGTCGGCCTCCTCCGGCCGGCTGTACCCCAACGGACGCTGCCCTGGCGCCGGTGGGGGCTGCTGCCCGCAGCTCGAGCCCGGCGAGCTAGCGGGCATGCCACCGGGCCCGAACCAAGTGCGGGAGCCAGTTTGACTCTTGCGTCAGGGGAGGGCCATTCGGTGGCCCTCTCCCTCTCTCTCCTCGCCGGCCAAACTCCACCGGATGCCGCCCTGGCGCCGGTGGGGGTTGCCGCCCGCAGTCCGAGCCCGGTGAGCTTGTGGGCACGCCGCCGGGCCCGAACTAAGCGCAGGAGCTGGTTCCACTCCTGCGTAAGGGGAGGGCCATCCAGCGGCCCTCCCTCTCTCTCCTTGCCGGTCGGACCCCACCAGACGCCGCCCTGGCGCTGGTGGGGGCTGTCGCCCGCAGCTCGGGCCCGGCGAGCCGACAGGCACGTCGCCGGGCTCGAACTAAGTGCGGGAGCCGGTTCGGCTCCCACATCAGGGGAGGGCCATCCGGCGGCCCTCCATCTCTCTCCTCGCCGGCCGAACCCCATCGAACGCCGCCCTGTCGCCGATGGGGGCTGCCCCCGCAGCTCGTGCCCGACGAGCCGGCGGGCACGCCACTGGGCCCGAACCAAGTGCGGGAGCTGGTTTGGCTCTCGCGTCAGGGGAGGGCCATTCGACGGCCCTCTCCCTCTCTTTTCCCGTTCTCTCTCTCTCCCCACTCTCTTCACCGGTGAGGGGTTTACCTGGTCGATGACGAGGCGAAGGAGAGGACGGAGGAGACGGAGGGACCTGCACGATCCCCCTCCTTTACGGCGAGGGAAAGGCTTGACCCTCCCCTGCGCCCACGTGCATGTGCGTGGGTATGCGCGCAACACGCCTCATGCCGCAACACGCGGCACTATGCATGCATCGCGTGCTGGCGGGTGCGTAGCGCGACGCATGCCGCGACACGCATCGCATTGCCACACACCCACAGTTGATATTATTATATTGATTTTTATATTTGGGAGGAGGGGGGGGGGGGTGGATTACAGCAACCATCTAAAATTACAATGAAGGATGTTTATAAGTTCTTCACAAACACCTAGAATTAGCATTTCCCCATTCTTCTAGCAATAGTGACAATCTTTAAAGAACTATGTCCAAGAACTTTGGATCAATAGAACATGCAAAAATCATAGGAAGAGAAAGAGACTTTATTGGATGATATTTTGGATCTATGATTGTACAAGGAAATGAGGCTTTAGTTAAAGTGGAGGAAAGAGCAAGGTCTGTAGGATTTTCGCTCCAATAGTCGTTTAGATCGTCCCACCAGGCGATGATATTATGCATATAGAGAAGGCAAATTGCCGTCTCTCACATCACTAAGTCACACCTTATACTCTCTCTAGTGACCATAGGCTTTAATATTTTCAAATATTTTTGAGGGAATTAATATTTCCAAATATAATATATGTATGTATTACAATAAGATTTATAGCGTGGGAGTTGTTATTGAGGAAACTTTTATAGGACCGTGGTTCAACGATAAATTAAATACAAATTGAGGTCACTAATTTCTTGACTTCATTTTTATTGGTGCATCCTTGCTATAAAGCTGGTAATTGTTGCCAACACCTGGAAAGTTGAATTGATAATTTTATGGATCAGCAAGTGATAAGAATCAAATGGAATCATCAAAATTATAATGTTTAATTGTATATAGATTTAAAAAAAAGGAAAGAAAGTTTATTTGGAGATTCTTCTTTCAACCGTAAATTACGTATAAGCTTCACCAAAAACAATAATTTCTGTCAACTCTGCTTCACCATGAGACATTAAGGAAAAAAAAATAGAAAATTGTTTGACTGATTCCATATATGGCTCTAAATCAAAAGTTTCACAGAAGCTCAGTGGGATTTGCTCGAATTAATTTATTGAATATGTTAAGAAATTTAAATGGTTATCATCGCAGGCATTGCATGAACCCTGACACACCATTCCGAGCACTCATTTTCCAAATTATTGTGCAGACAAGTTAGTACGATAAAGAATAATTAATCCATTAAATATATATCCTATATTCATGAATGCCATCCCGATGGGCTTGTATAGGATGCAAAAGTCACTAGATCTGTTTTCTTTTCAGGATAGGTATACCATTCATACGATGCAAAAGTCACTCATCTGTTTTCCTTTCGGAACGGAGCAGGTATTCCATTCAAAAGTCACTAGGTTTGTTCTCTTTTCCGAGCAGGTATTCCATCCTTATTTGGTGCGGCAACCTTAACCCAATTCTAGCACCTGGTATGTCAATAAATAGGAGAAGGTTTTTCTACTGTACTCCTTATTTTTTTAAATATTAAAAATAAATATTAACCATCCAATTTTATTTTAACAAAATATAAATTCTTTACTGGAAACTGAATCCACTCAATTATATGCATAGTACCGTTCCCTTCTGTGGCATATGATGGCAGACAAGCCGCTTCCTTCTTCGCAAAGAAGGGGCTCTAGGCGACGGCAGCTCTCGATATGGTGGCTCCAATATTGGGGAAAGGAGATGGCCTTAGAGCGAAAGAGATGATCAACGTACAATAAATGACCAAAAACATCTTTCTTCCATCAATGATTCTAATTAGATGGCTTCAAATATATATATATATATATATATACACACACACCGTAGGAAAACCCACAGCCAGACGATACTGCCATTTGGAAGCAACCAACCAATACACAATGCGTTAAGGAGCGGTGCGGGGCAACGAAGATATGTGGAGTGGCCATGGGGAGAAAGCAATGAGTTCAAGGTAAAGGAATCAATTTGTACGCTGCTGCAGCAGAAGGATCTGGGGTTGCTACCATGGATGTCTTAGACCCTCAGTCCTCCACTGAAGGTTCTACCAGACCAATGAGGAAAATATTTTGTTCTGGCTGGAAAGTCTTAGGCTCAGGTGGTCCAAGGAACAAGAAGATTTCGATCAGAGATGTCAAGAGTTACTGATGAAAAGATCACATTCTTTCAGGAGATTATAGGAGATGAACAAGGTGCCCTATTTCCCTAATTGGTATATTTCTAGGCAAGGATTTTTGACTAATTTTCTTTCATTAACAGGGAGGTGATAAAAAGTTACAGAAAGCTTAAGTATGCTTATCACTAGAAGAAGAGATGCACAATCTCAAACAAATCCACACTTGAGTTCGCCTTAGCAAAGAGAGAAGAAAAAGAACATGAATCAAGATCCCCAGCTATTGAATGATTTTTGAAGGGAAGGGAAGCTTATCTGTATCAGTTTGGAAGGATAGATCTTATCCTACAGAACAGGAATTTGGTTAAAAAGATAAATGTAAAAAATGAGTAAACATATTAAACATACATTAATTTTATGGTGATCTGAAGTTTGCAACAAGAACAAAACTGCCCACCCTTTTTTTGTATTTAGAGGGTGAATAGAGACAAAATTTTCCTATTTTTCATGATTCAAGCCTATTCCACCAAATTGGTTGATAGAGTTATGCCTTCTCAACATTTGAGAATGTGAAGCTATTTTATGAGCAAAGAAAAGATATTTCACAGTATGATTATGAATAACGTCCTTAGCCAAATACTTCGGCTTCCAATCAGAAAAAGAGCCGCACCACTTCTTAGAATTGTGTGTACTTGGTTAAAAGTAATAAGTGCAAAAAATAAGTAAACAAATATTTGATATATATGATACAGACAAATGATGAACCTAAAATTTACATTGCATTAAGTAAAATTTTCTTGAAAAAATTTATTATAATAAGTGATGTGCTCATCAAATCTGTCATATAAAAGTACGTTTAAAATATTTGACACTAAAATATCATGCATTCATTTATTATTACTTGATCCATAAAATTTATCGTGCACAATTATACTTTCTTAGAAGTGTATGAAAAATGATGATTTTGGGTTTAAAAATGTCTTAAATAAAATTTGATCTAACTAATGAAATTTATCGAAGATAAAAGATGCAATCATCAAGCTACCTTGTAGATTCATCCCTATAATATTGAGTCCATGATATCATGTTGTTGTACGTATTCACTTAATTCACAACCACTCAACATGTACGGTAATAATTCCCTTGCATCATACAACCAATGATGAATGTATAAACAAGATGGTCTAAATAAATTCTATTAGAAAAAAAATGCTGAAGATAAGTAATGCGCCTATTTGAACCCTTTAGTATTCTAGAATTATGCAACAAATAATGAGCATACGATTGTTTATTGAAAATTTCTTTTGAACAACGTTCATGAAATATAACTAATGCACCAACCAAGTAATATTTTACAAAGCATTCTTTTATTTATCGTGCAGTCTACTTCTATGCTAGTATAAATATAAGTCTTTTTTGCGCTAAAGAACATATAATGAAACCAAATTAAGCATTTCAATGCTGTCATTTTTTGAAAATAGAGGAAAAAGTGATCAATAAAATAGAAGAGATGCTTTGAAAAAAAGCATAAAAAATAAGAAAATGCGAAAGGAGACAAGGAAGGAAAGAATCAGAACAGCCTCATAAAAACTTATAGACTTCCTTGATATATTCTTTTTCCTCTCTGCTTCATCTTTGCTCTTCACCCCTCAAATTATAAAACCATAAAACAATTGTAAATGATGATTGATAAGAAAAATCTCTACATGTTAATTAATAAGATATCTTTGGAACAAATAAATTAATTAAAGTTATCTTCAACCAAGAAATAGATAAAAATTTGTAACCATTGGACCACGGCGTTATTTCATAGAAGTGAGAATTAAAAAATGGCATGGGAGACCAAGGAACCATTGATGTTTTACTTAAATCATCTAATTTTTTTCAATAAAAATTGTTGATAACTCATAACCTGCCAACTCCTTATCACAAAATATAAAAGACGGCATTACATAACATTGGTGATTTAGAAGGCACAATCCAATGATTAAGCGATGTTTTTGTCGAGTTTTACGTTGTTAAATTTGCCCCGCCATCCTCCATTGCAGCCCCTGGTTAGGATACAGAGCATCAACGCGTTCTCTCTCGTACGAACGAGAAGGGTCTAATCCCGTGACACGCAATGGTCCGTGATTGCATAGATTTTTTTTATTAATTTGTGGTTATTTTATGAGAAAAACCACGAATTAATAAATAATGTGCTATTAGCCCTTCCTCCACGTTGAATCGTATGGTGTGTCAGTTGGAGTGGCTTTGGACAACTCATTACCTTTGTCTTTCTTACCACCGGCTGTTGCGTTGCCCTCCTCCTTTCCTCCCATACCTTGCGAAAGAAGTCCGGAAGAGGGGACGAGCTCTACTCTTCAGCGAGCCTTCCCGGGCCTCGAGAACTCATCATCACCATTGTTTCTCGTTCCTTCCCACTAGCCCTTGCGTTTCCCTCCTCCATTTTTCCTACCTTTCTCTAATAAAAATCTTCCACCCCTACACCCCTTTCTCCACCACCCCACCGCTCACACTGTCACCATGGACCCTAGGCACTCAGTCCAAACATCCTTCTCGCCAGTGAGAAGGGGGCCAAGGCCACCAGATTCGCTCTGTCCTGATCGGCACCCCATCCTATGTGCCGAACGAGGACCTCCTCACCCCTCCGGTCCATGAGTCCTTTGAGCAGACGGTGGCAGCGCAGAACATGTTCGCCCACATTCGGATTGTCCCCTACATGCCCATTTTTGTGCAGAATTACTTCATCAACAACATCACCAATCAAGATCGGGGCGCCGCCGTGACTGCCGCTGCCCTGCATAACCGGGCGGTGTCGATGGTCATCGATCTCAACGTATCAACATGCTCCACACCTTTTTTAACTAGGGGTTTGGCCTGCACCTCCTCCTGATCCTCCTCATCAAATGCATTGATGGTAGGCAATGTAACATCAACGTCGTCCCAGCTCTTCGCATCCCACTCGTCCTCATCTTCATCCCCTTCAATCGCTTTTTCCTCTTCTGGATCCTGATTAGCTTCAATGTCATCCACACCCTGCTCAACTTGAGATACAGACTGTTCTTCAGCCATAGCATCTTCAACAACTGGCTCTGTAGTAGGTTCATCAGCCTCTGGCTGGCTTTCAGCCGGCTTTTCTGCCTCCACAGCCTTTGGTTGAGTGTGTTTAGACTTCTTTGTCTCATACTTGGGCCTTTTCTTTGTCTCTCCACCAGCATCACCTATTGAAACCTCACTCTGAGCAAGGAACTGTTTCCTCATTGCTTCCAACCTCCTCTGCTCCTCCTTCTGCTTGCCTGTCAAGAGTTTGCCCTCCTGCTTCTTCTTCAGCAATTTCTCCTTCTCCCTTTCTTTCTTCCTTCTCTTTGCCTCTTCCGCAAGCCTCTCCAACTCCTCCAAGCGCTTTCTCTCTTCCTCCTCCTTCCGCAGTCGCTCCTCTTCCTCCCTCTTCTTCCTCTCCTTTGCCTCCTTCCTCCTTGCCAATGCCTCCTGCATCTCCCTAACATGCTTTGGAAGTTTCTTGTCAGGACCCTTTCCCTTAGCTTCTTCCTTCTTTTCTTCCGTAGCCTCTGCTGCAACAGGGGCGGCAGCAGCTGCGGCCTTCTTCTCTTTCTCCTTTTCTTTCTTCTTCTTTTTCTTCTTTGCTGTAGCTGACTCCAAACCCTCAGCTTCCCCATCCTTCTCATCTCCTGCAGCCTCCGCCTGTGACGGTGGAACCAAAGCCGGCTCCTCCACCACAGGAGGAGGCGGAGTTGGAGCAGCAGCACTTGATACCGGTGCAGGGCCCTCCCCAAGCTCAGCAAGAATCTTATCCAAATCCTCCTCTTCCTGGGCTGTCCTTCCGCTCTTCTTTTTCTTCTTCTTCTTCTTAGAGGCAGCCTCCTCTTCCTTCTTCTCTTCCAAACCAGCATCCTTTACCTCATTATCATCTCCCTCAGCTTCTTCCTCCGCTGCCGGAGTAGGAGCCGCGGATGGCGCAGTAGAAGCCACCGGCGGGCCCTCCCCCAACTCAGCAAGGAGTTTGTCCAGATCCTCCTCCTCCTGGGCGGTCCTCCCACCTTTCTTCTTCTTCTTTTTCTGCTGCTTCTTCGATGCAGCATCCTCCATACCGCCTTGCCGGCCAAATTCCCCGTCAAGATCCCTGCTTTCATCCCCCTCGTCCTCCACCGCATGGTTATTAACCTCAGGTTTCGATTTGGGTTTAAGTTTCAGTTCAGGTTGTTCAGGCTCGGGCTCCTCGCTATCCTCCTCATCGCCAAGGACATTGAAAGCGCTGAAAGCAGTAGTATTCTTCTTTGATTTAGAGGACTTCTTCTTACCAGAGAACACGACGGGGATCTCGTCCTCGTCCTCCGCCGCCGCGGCCGGGGCGTCGTCGGCGACGGCGGGCTTCTCCGGCTCTACGGTATCATCGGCCTTGTCGGCGTTGCGCTGGGCCTTCCCGCCCTTCTTGTTTTTCTTGGGCGCGACGCGGTTCTCCTTCTCCGGGCCCTGCCGTCCGGCTCGCCCGCAGGAAACGAATACTCGTCGTGGTCGATCGCCACGTTTTTCTTCCGACCCATCGCTTCTGGACAGAATCAGCTCTCCGCCGACTCTTGATCAGGAACGATCACAAACCCTAGACTATCGAGAGAAGAGAGCTAGAGAAAGGAAGCAAATCGGAAACCCTAGATTAAGCAAGGAGGAGATGGATGGTAGACTGAGATATATGTATGTCGGTTAGGATCAATAAGCGTGATTTATTTATTTATTTTTTAATATGTGATAGATTTACTTAATGCCAAAAAGAACTTCATGTAATTTAGGCACTCATGGCCTATATATCAAATAGTAAAAAATAAATATTATTTAAATATATGTGGTTGGTTTACTTAATGCCAAAAAGAACTTCATGTACTTTAGGCACTCATGATCCATATATCAAATAGTAAAAAATAAATATTATTTAAATTATTTAATTTTTCATTAATTCTTCATAAAGAAGCTTTTAGCTTTGGGTCCCATGTTTCGTTAAAAAATAGAGAAAAAAATATATATAAAACCTATGCAATCTTTTTTTCCTTTCTTCATAGCTGGTATTTATTTTCTTACACTCTTTTTTTCTTTCCATAAAAAAAAATTAATATCAAATTAAAGCTATCCCTTAATATTTTATTTTTATTTCCTTCTCATATCCACCTAATAACCCATGTCCACTTAATTCCCATGCAATCTTTATTCTAAGGTTATTATAATCAAATTATTATTTTTATTCAAAATACTTCTAATCAAACATAAGAAAATATTTTTCAAATCTAATACAAAATTTTTACCAATCAAACGTGATAAAATTTATTTTTATCAATATTTTTAAAAAAAATTAATTTAAATTTTTTTAATAAAATATCAAATGAGCTTTTAAAATAAATAATTTTTAATATATACATAAATTAGTGATATGAGATCATATCTGATGGTATAAATAATTAAAAGAAACTTCCATATCTAATTTTGAATAAAAACATCCTTCTAGCATTTCAGCAGGCGTGACTTAGATGTCCTTTTATAAAATTGTAATTCTTTTTTTAACAACAAAATGATGTGGTTAAGAAGATATATAGAGAGAGAAAGCTGGACTGGCTAAACTCGCATGTAGCCAAATTTAGATCTGATCATTTTTTTTACCCTTAGATCCACATGAATCATTTTTTTATCCTTAGCCAAGTCCAACTCTCTGTATATATATACGTGTTGACTTTTTGCATAGCATTTTGCTAGATCAGGTGGATAACCACATCCGAGTTCTTGATACATTTAGAAATATTTATTTTTATATTTATATATAATATTACTCGAGAACCTTTGCCCTAGTTCTCATCCTCGATAAGTTTAACTGCATAATGAATTATTGCAATTAGAAGAATTTTCTATCATAAGAGGATTTTCATATTTCTAGACAAATATGAAAATAATTATTGTAATTTGATGGTTTGATTATATTCATTCTTTGTACATGAAAGAAATTTTCTACCATGTGGCATGAGGGGATATTACAACTCATGAAAATTAGCATGCGAAGAATGAAGGTTCAGCTAAGATATTATTAGACATCATTTTTTATTTTTTATTTTAAAAAATAAAAAATAATTTATTTTTATAATTATTTAAACCTAAATATTTTTATTAAAGTTAATTATTTTTTAAAAAATATAGTGTTGATAGTGGAGATTATGGTAATTATAATTAGGATGTAGAAGAAAATTGATTAAACTGCAAAACCAATCTAAACTATAATTTCAATTTAGTTTAAATATTTTTTTTATTTTTTGATTTGGCCTTAGTTTAAAAATTCCTAAAATCACAAAAGGCAATTCAATTTTGGTTTAGATTTTTAAAAAATCAATGTAAAGTTTGCCATATAAATTGATCTTATGAATATTTAAGGTAGATACAAGCAAATCGATAAATTGAATAGGAATTTTGATTCAGTTCCATTTTGGTTTTTGATTTAAAAAATCAATTCAAACCTATTTGGTTCCAAAAATATCTTTAAATCATTCAATCCTAACTAACCATATACACCCCTAATCACAATAGAGATAGTAGAGATAGCAATATTGTTGATAGTAATTCTAGTAACGATAAAATAAAGGTGGTAACAACTGGGGTAATAATACAGTGGAGATAATAATGACACTAGTAAGGACAAAACCAAATACTAGAGGCTAATATAATGGTATAAATGGTGCGGTAGTCTAGTAGAAGATCCAATGATAATTATAATAATGAAAGTGGTGGTGTTACATATGAAGAAAGATAAAAGTAGTTATGATGCTAAAAATATAATTTTTTAATTTTTGAACCATTTGAAAGTAAAGATTTCTTATCTTCACTTTTTCTTGAAATAATGAAAGTAATTTTTAAAAAATAAAAAAATAAAAAAATAGTACCAAATGTATTTGGATCCTAATTTCTATAATTTTATTTTTAAAAATAAAAAATAAAAAATGATGTTAAACTAATTCTAAGATTATAGGTGAGAGTATAGTGGTTCAACAAACATTTCATGTGCGTTAATGGACTTGAAATTTGCTCTTGTTTGATATTGTTAGATCATATATACTAGATTATGTTAAACTAGGCAATGCAATTGAGTTATTCATCACAGACATCAAGCAATGGATTTGGAGTACATGTATTAAATAATAGAGAGGCTCCTTCAGCCTGTTCATCACTAAACATGGTAAGCATGCTAGCTTTGGGATAAAGATTGGATAAATAGAATGTTGATCATGTTTGACCCATATTAATTTTTTTCCTCCTATAAAACAAGCTAACTATTCTTTTGGTATTATTTATTTAAAAGAAAATTCATGGACCAGCCCTTGTAGTGTTTAGGTTTTTTCAAAATAATAATAAAAATGTTTTGATTGAAAATTAGTTAGGATTAGCTACACTATAAAAATCTTTTTTTATTCATTTTATATGGCTTAGATCATATTTTTTATCAGATGCAAAGGTTTTAAATTTTTTATTTTTATAGATATTAAGTCACTCATTTTCATTAATGTATCTCTATATCTATATTATAAATGATAGAATCATCTAAGTATTCCTTATCTCAATTTGTGTTCAATTATTGCTATTTTTATCTTTTTATAAATAATTTTATTTTTTTATTTTATTTTTTCTTATATTATTATACCGTCATTTCAATATTTTTATTCTAGTCGTATTTATCTTGTAGGCATATAATTTTTTAATTGCTCAATATTTGATACCATAAAAAATAGTCATTTTCATATCTTATAAATTTTTATGTTTTACGTACATAATATTACAATTATATTTTTTTTATTTTATCTTACTTATTTTAATACTATGAATAACATAAAATAAAATTATCTTATATTTTTTATAAACAAAGATATATTTATTATTTTTTAAAAAAAATTAGAATAACTTAGCTTTTGTAGCTCTTATCGCTGATCAACAATTATTTTATATAATCACTGGCCTGCAACGACTTAAAGACATACAGTATCTAATTTAAATAGAACCTTAATTATCTTATAAAATTAGAGTTTTTTTTAATTTATAGGCAAACATGAACATAATAAAATTACAGGATTAACCTAATTATTTATTTATTTATTTATTTTATTTAGAAGGTCACCAAATTATTTTGAAGTAAAAATAGATAAATTAATTGGGCCCTGATAAAAACATCGCAACCTTTTCCTACCGAAGGGCAAAGAAACGCGCACTGCCGTGCTTCGTCCGCCGGGCCCTCCACGGAGCGTTTCTTCGACGTATACAAATATAAGATTTGGTCGATCAAAGCGCCTTCTCACCAATCCCTCCTCCCCTCGTTCCTCTCGTACAGGCAAGTCCTCTCTCTCTCTTCCTTCTTTTTAGATTTTTTTTTGGTTCTGGTTGCTAAATTTTTCAATTTGATAGCCTGATTCGATAAGCTGTTAAGTAAAATTCCGTTCTCATGTCAAAATTTCGAATCAAATTGTTTATATGCTCTGCCGCTACCATGATTGTTAGATTAGCATGATTGTTAGATATTTAATTGTTGTTTTTATGGGTTCAGTGGTAGCTGTTTGCCCGCTACGATGATATCAAGTGGAATGCTATTCTTTTAGCTGAATTGAATGTGTCTTTTATGATTTTAACCATGATTTCTTCATCGAAATGTCTTAATTATTGGCAATTCACTGTTGTCATTTATTTTTTATTTTTCTTTTAGTGCAAGGGAAGCTGGATCCATCACTTATGATCCCAATCTTTTTGTTTTTCTCATATAAATAATCAAAATTATCTCTTTTGTAATTTAGAGTTATTATTATTTTTTTCTCTTGTAAATAATCAAAATTATATCTTCTTTTGTAATTTAGAGTTATTATTTTATTTCATTTTTTTGTTTCAGGGTGGGTTTATGTCTCTGTAATGATTCCGTTCTTTCTGTTCTCGTCTTGCAAATAATCCTTGTGGCTAGGCCTCAGGGGACCTTCTGTGTTTCTATTCTTTAGTTCAATTAATCAGTTTGTACTTTGAATAACTTGATCAGGTACCAAAGACTATTGCAAATTGTACCGTCTCTTTATGAAGTTTTAAAAAGCTATAACTTAATGGTTGCTGACGATTCTTGTTTCAGCTTTAAGCCTGAGAAAGATCTATGATTGTCTTCTTGAAGATTATTGGTCAATTTTTAAAGGTAACAAGTAATCTCTATTCCTGATGGGAGTGCAGGAATTTGGTTAAGATCGAAGAAATTAAATAATTATATGTCTCTTCTCCTGCAGAGAATTCCCTCCCTTTGCATAATTTCATGATATTTTATCAACAGGTGCAAGTCAATATACATTTATGCTATTTCTCCTGCTCGATCTTTGTTGGTCAACTCATGTAGAGAAAAGAAGCCTGGTTGAACCCAATCTGCATCAATATGCTATTTTGGATTATATTGTCTTATAAGCACTATATATATAGCATTTAACAACCAATAAAAGAAAAGCAAACAAATAAAAGGTAGGAAGACTTTTGGCTGTATGACATACATTGTGCTGCTTACCAAGTTACGATGCATCAATCAGCCAATGGTTACCAAATGCATGTTTAGGCCATGCTTTGTTGTGTTTCTAATATGCATGTGGAAGGGGGTGATGAATTCTCAGTTATTGGGATGACAGTTACTTCTTTCTAGGGCAAAGTTGTGTGAACTTGGTTAGTGTCTTCCAAGGTGCCACACTTAAATGAAGTTGTATATTTTTAAAGATGTAGCACCAATAACATAATTGGGAGTCAAATTGTAAATGCTCCAAGAGCTCCATGCAAACCTGTTTGCCTCCTCTATCCATACCAAGTGGCTTGCTTTTCAAGAAATAACCACCATCTGTATTTGGAAACATCTGCCGGAAGCATTTTTGGGTGGTGGAAATATTTCTATTTAGGAAATCTTTGAGCAGTATCCTGAGAAGCTGGGAGTTCTTGACATACTTTTCATCAGAATGCCATGCATTTTCCTGTAAATGAGATTTACCTGATGAGGCACAGGTTTCAACTTCTATGTCAACCTTCTCTGATTTGAATTTGGGATCATATTATTGTTAGTTTGGAGTGCACCTGTTTGAGCAACTTTCTGTGACTGGCTGTCCACCTAATGACAACTCTTCACCTTTTCCTTCTGGGCATGGGCTTGGATTGCAAGTTGTGACAAGCAATTTAAAAAAAGTTTGAAATGACTCCAGCTATAACCCCTAAATAGGAAATATTGACAATTGAGGATTCAACAGACCAACCCTAGATAATGGGATATTGTGTGCTGGTTATAGTTTGGGTTGCATTACCTGTTTGTATCAAAATAGTAAACTATTGATTTTAATTTTTTTTATTGTGTGGATACTTGAAAGTTCCATCTTAATAGATGTCTTTAGTTCTCTTGCTTCCTTTTATTTTTCTGATCTTTTTTATGGGACTAATAATCCAGTAATAATGGAATTCTTGAAGATTCATGTCAGTTTTCACCATATTATCACTTATCTAATTACTCAATCCGGTGCATAGTGTAAAGAATAAACCCACAGCTGATCTTCTCCAAAACTGTACTGACAATGTTGTGCTATTTGAAGCAGGTTTTTGGAGGCTGACAGAGTAGTAGGGACTTTGATATAACATCTTTAGTGATAATGGAGCATCAGGGTAGCTGTTATTCTGTGTTTTATGTTTTCCTTTCTTCTTCTTCATTGTAATTGCAATTATGAATTTGAACAATTTTGTTTGTCATGTCTAATTCTTCCTTGTATTCTTTTCACAAGTTATCATTTTTGTCTATTTTCCTTGCTGTGATGATGATGATGATGAGGATGAGTTATTCACAAGTTGGTCCATCATCTATATTTCTAACGCAAATATCGATGACGTAACCAATTGTCAAGCATCAGATCTCACTGTGAATATGAAAGAATCACCTGCCTGTATCAGTATTCAAATATGGTAGCCATGGCAATGTCGTATAGATTGCATTTTGGCAGGTTAAGAAAAGTATTGAAAAATATTGGTGGGATGTCTAAGAACATTGACTTATGTGGAATCTAAATGGTCCTTTTCGAGCTTGAGCACCATGTGGTTCCAAAATTCTTTAAGAGTTCCGGAAATAATGCCTATTACTTGTTAGAGACTAGTAGAGGTAGGAAGGCACCTAGATGTTACTATACATTGGACAAAGAGACATAAGCCTCTTTCAAGAAACATAATACTGAAATGAGAAAAGTCATAAATGATCAGGTACATTGATGTTGAAGGCACTTGCCACAGTTTTTTTTTAAAAAAAAAAAAAAATTGAAAAACAAATCCAGTTCATCTGATGTTTTCATTTTGACTTTTCTCTTCACTAGAGCCATCAAATTTCAATACATCTTTGAGTGCATAACTCTACATGAAAGTCCAAACAGGCAATTTCTTATTGGTTGTATTTCAAAGGTTCTGAGAGTTATGTTATTGAGTAATTGATTTAAGTGCATCTATTTGACTTTTCTTTGTGAAATAGGGCAATCTTATGAAAATAAGGATCATGATGGAAAGTATACTTTGATAAGAGATGAAGAAAACTTCAGATGGGGTTTGTATGACAAGCCCCTTCCATGCTTTGGCTGCGGGATAGGCTGGTTTTCGTGAGTGCTACCACTCCCTTTTCCCCCTCTTCTATCCTATCCTCTCATGCTAACATCATTCTTTTGCAGTTTTCTTTTAGGATTTCTTTGCCCCTTGATGTGGTATTATGCCACTATTCTGTATTTTAGCAATTACTACCGGAAGGATCCAAGAGAACGAGCTGGCCTTGCTGCTTCTGCTATAGCTGTAACTCTCTCTCTCTCTCTCTCTGTGTGTCTGTCTTTTTAGCCTGCCTAAGCATGCATCATATGGCTGTCACCTCATTGGCACAGAATGCAATCTTAACCAGCTGAGATTTCTAAGACAAGAATACGAGGCTCTGAGAGATGGTCTTGATTAAAAGAACATCCTTTTTTGAACTTAAATATCAAAATATTGGTTAATTAGCACTCATGTTTAGTTTCTAGTTTTATGTCATGCAGTCTTCTTGCCATGGATTCTCATGCTGTCAGAGATATCATTTTTAATCTGAATTTTGCAGGCATTGATCTGTACAGTTGCAGCCTTCATAACAGTAATTGCCATTATTCTCTAGTTCAAGCAGTATCTCATTGCCTGGATTCCTCTGTAGATACCACTGTTGCAGGGCAAAACCTTGTCAATCTGACATGTTGTAAAAATGCTACTAGCTATGCATAATATAAAACATAGTTATGCTGAACAAATGATGGGCAAGAATGTGAATCGCCTTTTGTGGAGGTGCGCATGGTTTACTAGAAGCCTCTCTTCCCCCCAGACGTCGGCTATTCTTGTTATACTTAATTCCACTTGTTGAATGTTGAGTTTGGCTCGGGTGACCTTAACTGGTGAATTGGTGAGGCATGTACTGCTAGTGGCATTGGACTCGATCATTTTGAACGAATATCTTGATCTTTAATTTGCTTGCAGGTATGTTATAACATCGAAGAAAAAAATCACGCACAGGTTTCAGGAAAATTCTAGTCTGGGAGCTGACATGTTCCCTATAACATTGAACTAATATGATTCCTCAAAAAAACATTGAGCTAATATGAGGTCTCTGTTCCCTGATTGTTTTGCATCACCTTAATCCTTTATCAAGATGTAAAGGGATGGAGCAAGGTTTATCATACCGTCCTTTATCAAGATGTAAAGGGATGGAGCAAAGTTTATCATACCATCCTATACCAAGTGAACGATGCTATACTTGCACAAAATGAATATTCAGTATAAGATGTATTAAATTTTGTTATGCCAAATATCTCAGACATATCAATACTGTCTCGATATGGTACCAGTATGCAATCTAGTATCAGAAATTGTAAATTGAGACAGCGTACGATATATAAATATCAATATGCACGTTGCTTGACCTGAAAATAATTGTGGCGTAGATATGATTGCTTCCAGTGGGTCATCTGATATCCCTCCTCGATGTCTAAATTATTGCACCAGTACTGGAACTGCATGGATGCATGGCCTTCCATTCAGGCATTTCTTTTGTATCATTTAACTCTGCCCTATCCTATTAACTGGTCCAAGCGATGAGCATGTGCTGCAGCTGAATAATTTTCTTACTAAATGCACAGATCTGTTGCTAAATGCAGTTGGTTGATTCCGGAGTTGCCAAGTCGATGGTTTTAGGTTTTATGAATATGCACCCCCAAAGCTTTTTCTGTAAATATTTCTAAGCTTCAAAGCCACCACTAGCACAGAGAGAGGCCATTGTAGAAGAGAATCTCAGCAACATTTCTTGCTTCATCTACCTCCTTACCAGGCTACCAGCCATAGCTCTCATTGCTTAGTTTCACTCAAAGGTAACAAGACTCAATTTGATAAGAATTCATTCCCTGAAGTGAACAGATTCTTTTGCCGGATTTGGGTGTATCCTCGTAAAGCCTGGAACTTTTGCCAGCTTTACGTGTATTCTGATAAACAAATTTCTATGTTTGTACAGCGCTCTCTTGTTGCCTCTCTCCGCTCGTAGGAGAAACAGAACGAAGTAGGGTTTATTTATCGAATACATGAGAATCCTTTGCCCGAACGTGGATTGACTCGTCAAATTAGTTGCCGACACCTTTTTCCTTGACCCTAGTACTTTGGCCACTCGGGGAAATAATAGAAGCTCAAGGTGATTTAGTACTTTGGCCACTCGGGGAAATAATAGAAGCTCAAGGTGATTTGAGAAATGTGGCCATCCAGGTAAGATTGATTTCAAAATTTGCACCAGTTTTAAAGCAAAGTAACTCTTCTTGAATCAGCTCTCAAGAATTGGTTTGCATATAGAAGTTTCAGTGGATCAGCACGGCCACTGTTAATTTTTAACATCACAAATCAGTAATGCTATGCGTTCACTATTAAATTTTTTTTTTATTAAAAAAAGAAAAGATTATGTGGCATTATTAGTTTGGATTCATATCACATTGTTACTGCTGCCATTAATTATGTTGCATGATGTTTCTATGTGGATCCCATCTGGATACCTCTCGTGCAGTCATATTGGACGCCTAGTGTTTAAAAGCAACCGCTTGTGTAAGGATATTTTCTTTTGGAGTTTTTCCAAGCCAATCAGAATTTGAGTATTCCTCGGATAAATAAAAAATGGACAAAGAGAAGGTTGTATGCTCTTAGATCAGTTTTTCGTAACTTTAAGGAAAAAGATCTCTTTTACATAGAGAAATTAAGATTACTTTTATAGATATTTGAAAGAGTTGTATTTTGAGCTGAATTAGATAGTTTTTATTAATTCTAATCATTTGCAAATTTTAATTTAAATTGATTTGCATCTTAAATAAAAAAGTTTCAAGCAATTCAGTTAAGGAGAGAAAACTTTTTTTGATTAGAACTTTCTTGATAGATTGGCATGATTTGATCAATCTCAATGTATCAACTTTGCAAGGTATTATGTGTCACATAGATAAGTTACCGAAATTAAATAATATTATTTTTAAAACACTATTAAACTTTATGCTGGTCCTTGTCCATTAATTTTGATGCATGTATTCCCGCCGTTTCTTTGTGGTCATGTTATGCTCATGATTTTAAAACATGAGAGTAGGGTGAGTGGAGAGCCTGGCTAAGATCACATTGAAGATAAAATTGGATGCCAAGATTTTGAATCCGTTCGCTAGCGTAATACTTCAAAATAATTCTAATAGAAAAGAAAAAATATTACATATTTATAAGTCAAGTTTATCAAGATATGCATAGGGATTTCTCTTAAAATAATATAACATATAGGAACAAAAGAATGTAGTAAGAAAGTAACATTCAACTCAATGGACGTAACATCATTCAAAACATAATAAGGATACAAGGAACTCAAAGTAATGAAAAGTTAGGGTGAAAACATAATGTAAACATTTTTTAACATTATAAAGGGTATGAGAAACTCAAAGCAATGGAAAGTAAGATCATAGGATAAACATACATATAAGATAAACATACACAAAAGAAAGCAACATTCAACTCAATCGACGTAACATCATAAGGATATGAGGAACTCAAAGTAATGGAAAGTTTGGGAACTCAAAGTAATGGAAAGTTAGGGTAACATCATAAGGATATCAGGAACTCAAAGTAATGGAAAGTTAGGGACATAAGGACGTGACATCATGAGCATAAGCATAATGGAATCATTCAATTCAAACGTAGGGATATGAGGAACTCAAAGTAATGGAAAGGTAGGGACATAAGGACGTAACATCATGCACATAATGGAATCATTCAATTCAAACGTAGGGATATGACTTTCAACATTCAACGTAGGGATATTTAAGACATCAAGAAGTGAGGGGAGTAGGCATTCCTTACTCAGGTTTGAGTACGAGATGAAGGAAATATTGAAGGCTGCCGTCGGGGTGCTCGGCACCGCACTTTCTGCGGAGTTCACTTGCCATTTCACTCCAGTGATGCCTCTGCCTGCTACATCTTCTTCTGAATCATGTTTTGTTTCACTTCTCTAGCTATCTTTTATGGTTTATTCTTGCATAGAACCAGGAGGTAAGTACGAGATTCAACTGTTGTTTTTATGACATTGCTGAGCTTTGTGCTGGGCCTTTTTTCACTGATTTTGATGCATATGTGCTCGTGGTTTAATTGCGATCATGTTGATGGTATGGAAATGTAGGAGTGGAGTGGCGAGCCTGAGGGAAGTCGAAGGACCTTCGGTCCAATTCAGGGTCATGTCAGATGTGGATATCTTGGACGATGGGTTCAAGCGGCGCAGGAATGGGAAGAAGTCCGTGAAGAACAACCCCTTTCCATGGTATGCAAAATGAGATTCGTAGAGAGAGGTAGACATCAAAAGGGAGCTAATTTCTGCTTCTACTAACAAAAAGTTCTGGTGCTCTTAACATATAAAAAATTAGGCGTGTTTAGTTTTCAAGAACAGTCTTAATTTTTATATTTAATTCTCATAAAAAATAAAGAAATACTTATGAAAATATATTTATTGGATGAGAATAAAAATGATTTTTTAAAAACATAAATTTAAATGAAAGAAAATAAAAAATAATTTGAAAATATTTTTTTCTATCTTCCATGAAAAGAAAGAAGACAATACAAAACAAAGAATTAATTTGGTATTACTTTTATTTCCTATTTTTACTTTTAAAAATAATGTTTTTACAGCCCAAGATACTTTTTGAAAAAAATAATGATATATATTATTAATATATTATAATCATATATAAAATATTATTAATATTATATTAATATGAATTATATATTATATATTATATAAATGATATATCATAGATTTGAAATATTAATTATTATTACAGTATAATATTATAATGTATAATATATTATGCAACATATCACATATAATATAAAGTTTATATAGGATAAATATATAATATATATTTATAATATTATTAATCTTTATTATAATATGTAATTTATATATAATATATTATAATATATAGGATTATATTATATCATATATCATATAATATTATTATATATATCATAATATTATATGTTATATATTATACTACCATATAAGTTGATGGTATTTCTTTATTTTTTTATTTACACTTTTAGAAGATATTATTTATAATGAAAATAAAAAATAAAAAATAATTTTTATTTTCACTTAATAAATACATTCTTTAAAGATTACAAAATAGAAAATACAAATTATTTTTTAAAAAATAAAAATAAAAAATAAAAATAAAAAATAAAAATAAAAAAAATGTTTTTGAAAACTAAATGCAGTCTTAGCCTTTTCATGGAACTCTAGGCCTCAGCATATACGTAAGATATTGGTTATAAATACACACTCTCTCTTTCTCTCTCTCTCTCTTTAGAGTGTGTTGCCTTTACTTTGAGAATTAGAGCATCTTTAACTAAATGGTAGCTTTCTGTTAATTGACTAATGGCGGTTGTGACAGGAGCTACCATCGGTGCGCAACTGAGGTTTGCTCAGTGAAGAAATGGGTATAAAGAGACAAAGATGACTCGCGCTACGTGATAATAACCTACAAGGAGATCCACAACCATCAAGCTTTTCTTCAGGTTCATGAAACTTGAATGCAATTGCTCCACAAGCCAAACTACTCTACATATAGCCACTAGTTAAAATAAAAGAGATCTTTTATTTTGAATTATTGGTTCTGTTTCTGTAATTATCGAGAATCAGTATTTAAAGCTTATTTGAATTAACTATTAATTTAGCTAGTAGTTAATAGTTATCTATCAATAGCTACTTAAAAACATTTCAATAGACGTCAACAACTAATTCAAACAGATTCTTAGTATTGCAAACATCCTTTTTAGTTCGTGTCAAAGTGATTAGCTCCTTCTCTTGTTGAATGAAACCTTTTTTGGCGTTAACTTATTTGCACTTTCTGCCATGATTTATATCTAACTGCACCTTTTTTTTAGTTAATTATGTTGGTTGAAAATTTTTGTTCTTTTAATCATAGGAAATAAATTAATAAGGATAGTGTGGCATTGATGTTTATAAAGGACAAACTTCTTGGTACGAAGCTCCCGCCCTTGTTAAACTTTCCCTGTTCTCTTATAACGGTACCTATCCGAAACTAGAAGGGGATATAATAGGCAGACGGATCCTTCGATTAGGATTGTTGTGAATACCCAGAAGAGTTCCTTGGCTCTTTATGCTCCGTCATCTGACAAAGCTTTTTCTGATGCTCTTAGCAATAATTGTTGCTTCGTTGAACTATAAAAGTGTTAACCATATCTAGTAAACAACACCACCCCCACGCCGGCCGCCCAATCAAGTATATACAACCTCTTCTTCCGTACATATATGAGATCGACATCTTCTAATCTACTTTAGATTAAAATATAATTTAATTAAATTATATTTAAAAAATTATAAAAAATAATATAATTAAATTTTTTTGATTGAATCTATATTCATGATATTTAGTATTGAGTTAACTTAAATCACTCGAATTGGAAGCAATTTAATGAACATTTATCATTATTGGCGAACCTTAAATAAATTATTAAATTACCATTGATTGAGATAAGGATGATTTTTATGTTTTCATTCAAATTTTTATATTTTAAAATTATATTGGATAACTTAGAAATTAGTTTGAAATCAAAAATATATTTTTAAATATTTAATGGATATATATCTCTTTAGTTTTCATTAAAAAATTATTATCTTAAAGTTTATTTTAAGAGATTAGAATCCTATGAAGAGTGGAAACTTAAGAAATATCTCTATAAATAGGTTTCAATTGAGGCGATAAATCAATAGTTTAAAAGCATGAGGAACGCGAAGGTTGATAAAGCCTTAAAGCATGAGGATTAGTTTTTATCAATTTTATTTATTCTCTCTAATTTTATTTGAAGCTGGTAAGTAACCTCATCATAAGTTAGATATTTTATAAGTTATTCATAATTATTAAAAGAATTTTAAACCTTAGTAAGTAATCCAATCATAAGTTAGAATATTTTATAAATTATTTTTTTAATAACTATAAATTAAGATTTTTATAATATTATAAGATTGCTAAAAATTTATTTTATTTCAATAAATTTTTATAAATTGTATTTTGATAAACAAATTTCTTTGTTTGTAGAGCGTCCTCTTGTTGCCTCCCCACTCGTAGGAGAAACAAAATGAAGTAGGGTTTATTTATTGAATGCATCAGAGTCCTTTTCCCGAACGTGGATTGACTCGTCAAATTAGTTGCCGACACCCTTTAACCTGGTTGTTTGGCCATCAATGGCAAAGCAACCCTTCTTGAATCAGCTCTCAAGAATTGGTTCGCACATATAAAGTTTTCAGTGGATCAGCAATGTTATGTATTCACTGTTGAATTTTTTTTTTAAAAAAAAAAGATTATGTAGCATTATTAGCTTGGATTCATATTGTGATGAAATGGGAAAGCCGTACCCTACGATTCGTTTTTAGCCCTTATAAAAGTACAATTTCTTTCTAACTATCAATTATTTCTATCTTAATACTCAATATTTCATTTAAATATCTTTATTCCTATCTTAAATCCCAATATTTCATTTAAATATCTTCTTTCTATGCTATGATTTCGTGGATCCTGCCCTAGATCTGGATACACATTTTCATTTCTGTTCCCCAAAATTCGATCTTAAATTCCAGCCTCTACCCGCTTCGGTCTCCAAGTGTTTTGTGGTGTTTGTGTTTCTTCCGCTTTCCAGCGATGCTTCTGCTCTGGTACTTCTTCTGGATCATATTTGGTTTCATGTTTGGTTTCACTTCTCTAACTTTCTTTCTATTCTTTTATCGCGACGATGGCGACGACGACAGGGAGGCGGAGTTGGCTCCGTTTCTTGAGGAGTTTTATGGCGACGATGACGACGAGGCGGAGTTGGCTCCGTTTCTTGGGGCAGTCGGATTGCAGGAGTCAACTCCTGCTGCGATTGCACATCATCTGGCTGGAGAAAGTCCACAAGAATGCCTTATCTGCCTAGAGGGCATAGTAACTGAAACTCAGGTTGGGTGGCTGCCTTGCAGGCACGTCTTCCATCCAGCGTGCATCACCAACTGGCTCGAGAGGAGTGCTACCTGCCCCATCTGCCGACTTCAGCTGTCAAACAACATCGGCGATTAGGGCGTCGCTTCAACTCTGTGCGCGTGTGTGCGTGTGCATCTGTGATGAAATGAAATTGTTCCTTGTCAGGTCCTGTAGCAGTACACTCACTCTTTTCTTCTCCCTGATGTTGTGTCCTCTTTCATTGTCTCAAAAAAATAAATTGAACTCGTTCGACCGTTTTCCTTTTCCTTTTTCGTCCTCTTTTTTTTTTTTTTTTTTTTCTCACCTAAAAGGTAAAAGGTATAGATCTTTATTAGAAGGATCTTTAGATAATAGATTTCCGATATTCAAAATATTATTAAGAACATAGGGTGGACATTGGGTGGCATCAAGATGATATATTAAACTAGTTGCTTCAAAGGCTTTCCAGGATAGCACGAAGATGAACCGGTTGAGGAGGCAGGGCATGTCCATGGCCGACGCGGACGCGGAGGTGATGCGGAGGATCCCCGGCCATCGCCCCAGTTGCAGCGATATGTCTTGCTGCGGTGACGACATGGGCTTTGATCGAGAGTACGCTCGATCGAGCACTCTTGATTCCAGGCGAGTGCTCGACGAGATGCGAGGGATTACAGGGGGAGGGCTCTTCCACTAGTTTTAAGGAGAGGGCATTGATGGTGCTGGTGCTACGGTACAATGGACCAAGTGGGCAGTATTCGTGTGTGGAGGACCGTCGGATCCGAGGATTTAAATTTTTGACCTTTGATGTCCATTTATCCTGCCTTCGTTATTGGAATCGAGGGAAAATAAGGGTCGGATTCAACTGACCGTATCAAGGGGACGGCTTCAGTGTGATACACTGATTTTCGATTCGGAGTTTCCATTTCGATTTTACTTTTTAAAATCGAGAGAGCTAATCTACCTCGCTTTGTAGGTTGACATCATTCTTGTGATGATTAAGAAAATAAAAACCAAAGATTAAGCTAAACCAGATTAAACCATTAACTAAACCAAAACGAATTAATAAATGAGGTGAAACGAGTTTTTTTTTTTTTCTTAAAATGGATGGGATATGTTGTTCACCCTCTCGTTCCCCACCGAACGGGCCATTCTAGTTTCAGAAATTTCGATTTCATTGAATCCTTTGTAACGATGGGAGTAGCTATAAATAAATATCTTGGACGCGCATGTGTTCCAATCCGCTGTTGCTTCTAAACCTTGCTGATTTCGGTTGATAGGGTGTGCAATAGATAGATCGGAGAGAGTGGGGAAGGAACAGTGGAGGTCCGAACCTGAGAAGTCGTAAATGAGCCTTTGTCACGCCCGGACCCAGGTTTGGCGGTGGTGGCCCGGGGTGACAACCCGCCAGCATGCCGGACATACAAGGCATCCAATACAATATCAATTATAAACAAGGAGGAGTCCAACCACTATATAATATACCAAAGTTTAATCCTTCATATACAAATTATGTAATGTTGGGCAACAAACCAAAGTTCCAAAATTATTCCAAATGGGGTTACATATAACAAAAAATAAAATCAATTTTACATCAAGAAACCCCCAATTACCCACTGTTGTTGCCCCCTGATAATTACATGGCTCTCACAGGAAAAACATTGTAAGATTTAATGAGTTTACACTCGGTGAAGTAAGCCTACTATTACATATTATAGCCAAATAAGAATTTTTTTTTGTCAAGTCAAATACATGTCATGCTTCCAAAGTCAAAAACAGCTTTTTTCACTACATATTATAGAATTGCTTACAAAACTCATATTCGAATAAATTAGAAGCAATTAATATGAAATAATATTTCAAAATACCATTTCAATTTCAAAATCCAACTTTGTAAATCCCATTTCATACTAATGTCCCACGTCCACGTAATAACATCCCAAAGGATGTAACCTCTCTTAATACGCCCCCGGTGGAGGAAGGGTGCCGGAGTCAATTAGCATCTAATGCTATATCCGCAATCACGAAAGCATACATCCCTAGGATGTGTGTTCCTCCACATATTCCCCATGTGGAGGTGGGTCCCGGAGGTCATGTAACATGTAGTGGCTGTGGACCGAAGTGACGACATCATAATATCACAATCACAAATAGCATTTATTCGCATAATAGCAAACATGTATCCAATTTACTTTTCATGTTTTACCAAAATTTGGTAATTTTTCACTTAATCATGTAACAACTAGATGCATGTATCAAATGGTCCAATTTAATTCATCAAAACTAACAATAATCCAAGTCAAATATTCATTTTACGAAAATGTGGTACCCACAAGCCCTTCTATCATTTTCAAATAATACTATAAATCAATTCATTATTTCAATAATATGGCATAATTTAATAATGATTTAAGAAAAATCATTATAACTGGCTTCACTTACCTCACAACGCTAATCCAAAAGCGTAAATCAGCTGTACTGTACTTACAACATAATTTTTCAGGATTTTTAAATTTCAATTTTTGGATGTCAAAGTGACTCCTATACTTAACCCAATCTAATCTTGGGCCCAACTTGGGGCTTGAATATCTCCAAATACTAGAAGCCTAAATGGGAAAATAAAATTTCCCGACAAACCTAGGATCAACGCTGATCCCGACCATATTTTTCTTTTATTGGGCCGAGCCCAAATTGGGGCCGAAAATTCAGCCCAAAGGGGCTAAGCGGAATTTGGGCAGGAGCCGGCCCGGTCCCTTTTTTTTTTTTTTTTCTCTTCCACCAGCTTGCCCACCCCTGGTTCACCCGAACCGGGGGGGTGGCTGGTGGCCGGCGACCTAGGGGCCGCCCGCCCGGCCCCCCTCCCCCAGGGTCGGGCCCCCGGGCCGCGGCCGGCCGGCCCCCTTCCTCTTCTCTTTCCTCTTCTTTCCTCTTCTTCTTCTCCCTTTTCTTCTCCTCTCTTCGGCCCCGGCTGTGCGGCGGCACCCGGCCGTGCCACGGGTGGCCGTGCCGGACCTCACGGACGCCGCCACCTGGCGCCGATGAGGGCCACCGGCCAGAGCCGGGCCGGCGAGCGGCGGGCACGCGCGCGGGAGCCGGACCAACGCGGGAGCCGGTTGCCGGCTCCCGCGGCGAAGGAGGGCCATTCGGCCTCTCCCGTTGCTTCGAGCCACGCGGCGGCCTCGGCCGGCCACCGGCGGCCGGACCGGGACCCCGCGGACGCTGCGCGGCAGCCGGCGGGGGGTCGCCGACCAAGGCTCGAGGCCGAGCGAGGGGCCCGCGGGCACGCCGCGGGCCTGAACCCACGGTGAAGGGAGGGCGAGTGGAGGCGCGACCCTCCCCCTTCTTCCTTGCTGGCGGCACGGCCGGCCGCCCGGACCCCAACGGACGCCGCCTCGGCGCCGGTGGGGGCTGCTGCCCCAGGGCCCGGGCCGGCGAGCCGGCGGGCACGCCGCCGGGCCGGCGAACCAGCGCGGGGAGCCCGCTTGGCTCCCGCGTCGAGGGGGAGGGCCTCCTCGCGCGGCCCTCTCCCTCACTCTCACGCTCTCTCTCTCTCTCCCTCTCCCTGCTTTCGTGAAGGGAGGGCTTACCGAACGGCGAGCAGTGGCGAGGGGACGAGCGGAGGGCTGGCGACACGGTGAGAAACGGAGCTCGCGACGAGCGGGGAAGAAGGAGGAAGCAAGACGGGGGAGGGGCTTCGGTCCCCTCCTGCTCTCGCTAATTTCTTTTCTTTTAACGCGAGGGAGGGCTGGGCCTCACCTCGCACCCCCATGTGCGCGCGTGTGGGCGCGCGCGCACTGGCGCGCATGCAGCGCGCCGCGTGTCGCGCACCCACGCCGCTTAAATTTTAAAAAATTGCCTAACGGGAGGGGGGTTTACAGCGCCGCTGTGGATCAGATCGTTACCAGTTAAGTCCATTAAAACCTCTGTTCAGCCCTCTTGAATCATATTTGGGGAGAAGATAGAATGGTTAGAACTCTTAGAATAGTTTGGGACCTGTGATTAGCTCTGCCAGAAACCGGATCTTGCTCATCTACGTTCTGGTCCTTGGCCGGAGGTTGCGATCGTATGAGGATCTGGTTCTTGGTCGGAGAATGAGATCGTGTGAGGTTCTGGTTCATGGCCTAGCTCTCTTTCGATCAGGTCTTTGGATCTCAAAGAGAGAACCAAGCTTTGGCCGGTCTTGGATCGGTGGGAAGAGGGTGTTGGGATGAAGAAGAAGACTCTTACCTTCTTTAAATGGCCATCGGGTCTGGTTTCTGGGAAGAAGAAAGCAGTGCGCTTTCTTGTTGATCTCAGCCGAATCCAACTCAAATGGAGCTGGGCGTCGAATTTGTAGCAAGGGAATGGGAAGAGGACGTGATGTCTTCTCTGTTTGGATTATGGGCCGGCTGAAATTTTGGATCGGCCGGATGAACTGGAGGTAATCAGCCATAGT